>JBBJLS010000109.1:15309998-15320932 GCA_037577275.1 Bryconaethiops microstoma
AGAACAGGTGTGGCAGTAATCAGGCCTGGGTGTGGCTAGAGATATTGAACTCAGGTGTGATGAACCACTGTTAAGTCGTGTTTTAACAGAGGGACAATCACTTTGTCACACAGGGCCATGTAGGTTTGAATTTTTTTTCTCCTTTAATAATAAAATCCTTCACTTAAAAAACGTATTTTGTGTTTACTTGTGTTGTCTTTGAATAATATTTAAATTTGTTTGATGACACATTGAAGTGTGACAAACATAGGGAAAAAAAAAAAAATCAGGAAGGGGGCAAACACTTTTTCACACCACTGTAAATAATGTCTTTAATGCTAAGTCCCACCTTAGTAATCTAGAGTTCTGAAAGAAATCTTCTTCATAATCCTTGATCGAGTCTATACTTTCACTACTGCTTCCTAGAAAATAAAACATGACTCAGGAGACACATTTCAAAAGAATGTCTAGAAATTATGCACACATTAAATTAAAATACCTTTGCCAGTCACTACAGCAAAATAGCCCAGCGCCTTCATAGGGAACAGCTTGCCCTCAATTATTTGCTGTATCTACAATAGACAGAAACAATGACTGTTTATTTTAGAGAGGAATATTTGTAATTGCTTGTCCTGCAGAATAGGTTACTTGCCCTGCAGAATAGGTTACTTGCCCTAGTTTGCAAGCCTGAGCAGATGCACCTAAAGTAACAAAACAGCACCACCTTGTGGATACATAAGTGTACAATATGCCTAAATAAATTTGTAAGTTTTTTCACGCAGCAACTCACTCTGCTTGGACTTGCTAGGTTCTTCTCAGCTAGATCCACTTTGGTCAGAACAAATATGGTTCTTTTGCCCTGAGGGTCCATCTGACTGACCAGATCAGTTACTATACTGCGCTCTGCATCTACTGAGCCATCTGAAGAGAGAGAGAGTTCGGTAAGGATTGATGCACATATTGCTTTAGGTATCATTGAGGTTTGAAAGGTGTTGAAAGCTTACCCTGAATACACAGGATAATGGCATTTGGGTTTTGCATGTAAGCTTTACTGATGCTGAAGATGGTCTCCTTAGTGTCTGTAGCCATGCCAGCGGTCACAGTCTACACCAAATAAATGTGTTAAACATTTAAAACCCATTTTAAGTCATGAAATCTAGAACACAACTTCACATTCTAAGCCCTCGGGAAGCTAAATCCACAATCTACTAATTAGATCAATATTAATTAGGTATTTTAATTCACTAGTAAATGCCTATATGTACTTTGCCAGAATGTAAATATTGGACAGTACTAGGCTTGTGACACCTGCACAAGCTATAAATACACCAATCAGAATACTATATTTCTATTATTTCAATTGTATTTTTTTTCTATTAGCACTAAGTTTGGTACCATGCATACAAGTTTAAATATTTTACCCTATATTCCCTGGAATTTCATATAGAAATTCATAATTGACATTAAAACTTACGCTGATTACTCCTGGCAAGTCCACTAAAACCATTCTCTGGATACCTGGGCCTTTTACACTTAATGAGATAGTCTACAAAAAAAGAGAAAAATATTAATGTACATTCCAAAAGGGGGGAAAGAGCATATGTTTGTGTGTCTGTGTGTCTAAAAGCAAGCTCTAGGGTTACCTCAGGGCTGACTGTCTGGCCTTCCTTGACACTCTTCCTCATCCTCAGCTCTATTTCCCGCCTCAATGCTGCAAGCTAAAAGAGAAAAATATATTGTCAAAAACAACAAAGGTAGAATAATGAGGTTCTAAGAAGTAATTCATTAGGTCAGAGAGCAGTATATTATATCCTACAAGTAACTTACATCCTCCTCTTTTCCCAGGTCAAACTCACGACTGCTGTCTTTGAACATGGCTACATGATGAGGGCCTTCACTGAGGGTTACCTAAAGAAAAATGCAGCACACAGATGGCATTGTAATGGCAAAACAAGAGGAATAACAAAACTAAACTTTTATCCCTTCTTAAACAATGTAATGAACACAGTTCAATTTCATTCTACTCACCTTGACAGGAGACCGGGTCATCATCTCTCCTGAGCCTCGGGGGAAGATCCTAGCCTGAGCGATCATCTCTAACACGCTGGTCTTCCCTGCACTCTGATCTCCTACTACTACCACCTACAAAATAGGGTTCAAAACAGAACTGGGTTGAACAAATGGCAAAAGAGTGCTTTTATTATTATGCTTTCATTGCTTTCATTATTATGTTGATTTAAGAGTATGTGTCCTTGCTTTTAGTGTTTAATTTGCAAAAAGTTAAAAGGAAACACAACATGAAGAAGTGGACTGACCCTTGGCAGGTGATCTTGAGTATTGTAGTTGGAGTCATAATCTGAGAGAATGTCCAGGACCTCAGAGTACATGTCAATCAAAGACTTCTGCACAGGGAGTGGTTAAAAAAAAAGCCAGTCAAAATGACCATTGTGACAGTACAGTGAACAGTTTAAAATCAATCACATTTGCCTGTCCGGTGACAATTATCTGGGCAACTGAGCATGTGTCCTGACCTTGACTTTCCTTTGATGAATTCCTTTGTCATCCTTCTGCAGCACCACTTTCCTCAATTCCTTATTCTCCTTCTCCAGACGTTCAAGCATCCGCTGGTACTTAAGCTGAGAAAGACATGATTCTGATGTTGTTAAACTTTAAAGATGTAAGTATTATTAGCATTTGTAAAATGGCAAGATCTGAAATTTAAACCCAACACCACCCTCAAGAAAATAAACACACCTGGGTTCGAAGAAGCTCCTCTTGAAGTTGGTCGACTTTTTCTTTATCTGATGACTACAAACACACAGAAAGAGTGTTACATGTGAAAGTCTTTTTTTTTTTTTTTTTTTAATGGGCTGCTGCTGCACTTCCCTTTCTAAGCCTGAAAGTATTTCTTCTTTGCAGCAGTACAAAACCTCATGCAACGAACACCAACAGGCCGT
The DNA here is from genome assembly GCA_037577275.1 of Bryconaethiops microstoma. Classification (NCBI taxonomy): domain Eukaryota; kingdom Metazoa; phylum Chordata; class Actinopteri; order Characiformes; family Alestidae; genus Bryconaethiops; species Bryconaethiops microstoma. The sequence continues at coordinate 15,312,935 of JBBJLS010000109.1, forward strand.
GGAGCAAAGTCAAGTTAATGCAAAGAAAAGAAACACGGATTCCATTTAGTCACCCATTTTCAGTCTGCACTAATTACAGGACTGAATCGTCACATTACAAGAGACACAGAAGCCCTGCAAAAGATGGTAGAATCATCAATAACAAATCAACAGAGCAGAATCATTCAGTTCCACACCTGTAATGGATTTATAAAGCAGGACAGCACACCCAAGACAACAGATCAATTACACAGAACCAAATGATTGGGGTTACAGAGGAGACCGACACAGAACAAATATGGTAGACACATATACATATGAAGAGGATGGCAGGTAATGATGGGTCTCTTGAATGTGTTATAACAGTCTGCTAGGCTGGCTAAATCTGCAGGCAGATGGTTTAAGTTCTGGAAGCCAGGTACACTGCAACCCATGCAGCAGGGAGACACACTACTCCATGCAGAAAAGGGAAAAGCTGTGTTAATATACTTTAACAGGGTTTTATCCTGATGCTAACATGACAAAGCAGCAATAACATGCTTATATATGGTAATGCTCCAGTTAGAGGCAGAAGGCTAGGACAAAGGGATCAGCTTTAATGACACTACGTAGTGTTTAGCCAGAAAGGTCGGAAAAGGCCTAAAATAATGTGATTTTCCAGCTGTGCCTTAAGATGATCCTAAGATCTTTAAAAGATCTTTGGACAAAGCAAACTATTGGAGGGGCATTCAAGGTCTCAAGTACCTGTCAATCTATTCAACACACCTATTAAAGACTGCTGATCGATAAAAGGGGAGTGGGTGTGTCAGCCTAAAGGCTTAAGAGAAGGCACTACATATCCAGTCCATAGCTATGATCATTTCAGTACTGTGATTCTCACACCAGCCCTTAATTCCCCTGCTATTCTGTGTTTGTATTTAACTTAGATATAGTAAATTCAATGTCATAAATTAATAGTGTAAACAATTACATACAAATGAACACTTTGGAGAATCTATGTTTTAAATATCCAAATTTTCGGTGCTATGCAGCTGAACTGACTGAACATTAGAAACTATAAAGAACAGCTCGAGTTGCTTGAGAACTGGTTTGAGAAGCACAGCTGATGGGTGGGGGAACCGTCACCTTGCGCGAGGGGCTGGGGTTCGGGGCCTGGGTGGGACGGGGCTGGGACGGCGGGGGTGACGCGTAAGCGCCTGCCTCCCGCCGAACCTCCTCTTCGTGCTGCTGGATCTGCTGCTGAATGAGAATGAGTTCGGCAAGCAGCCCCTGCTGAGGGACGGCACAGTGAGAAAGACGGGGAGACAACGGTCAATCAGCCTGTTGATCATGGGCAGGACATTCTAGATGGAGCCCACCGTAAGTACAGACATCTGCCAGTGAGACACAGAATAAATATGCACTGCCATGGCAGACAGGACAGTCTGTGGCAGCAGTCGTGGCACTACCTCTGTCTTGTAGTACTTCAGCTTTTTAAGAGCAGGTGGGGAACGTTGTTTCAATCCCAATATAACGATCTAATGACCAACTCACACTGGAACATCTAATAGTCGATAACTATTCTGACACTATAATGCTCTCAAAATTACAAAAAGAGAAGTAGCTACTCTGACACTTTTGCTCTTAAAACTGCAGAAAGAGACTGACCTGCAGAACTCATGATTTAATATATGCTACTGTTTTATTGGGTATGCAAGACTGGATAGAGTGAGTGATTTATGCAGTGAGAAATTCAAAGCTGGCTGAAGCTGGAGAAAGCAAAGCTCCTGTTCACAGGTGCACAGAAAGAGCTGTTATATTACTCATACTGTAAAAGTACCTAGCATTTTAATTCTGGACATTATAGAAATACCACTAAACCGATTACTATTGTTGTTCTCCGGTGCCTAATTATCAGTAAACATGAAACTCAAATAATAATTTTGAAACTACTGTATACAAAAATAAACAAAACATGATGACAAAGTGTTCCAACTGACTTAGAGAGAATAATCTTACCCCATGTGCAGCACAAGGACAACACTCAACAGCAGGAAATGGTATGACAAGTACATGAGTACATTTAACATGGAAGCTTTCAAGGACAAACATACATAGAGCAAATGAGATGATATATCAGAGGTCCATCTAATGCTGTTACTCAAAAAAGAGCAGACAGATATAACATCAGCCTTTAGTCAACTGATTATTATTGCATATGGTAATTTTATGCACAGATTAATGCTGAATGGTTGATTGATGCTGAGACAGCAAGAGCAAAAGAGCTATAAGCTGACTGGTTAAAAGCATATGGTTGTCCTCATGATGGCATGAAACATGGAACCAACATGAACCAAACCATCATGCTGCATGATTAAGGCTGCAAAGTTAGCCTGAGCTACATTTCATCACATTAAAGCTAAGTGCCAGATGTAACTAGAAAAGCAGCAGAAAATGTGCCCTGATTCAGCAGCAATATGTGCTCACAAAGCATCTGAAATTGCCTTTGGATTTATTACATCTGAACATGAGACTGTAAACTGAGCAAGGGACCACCTACAAGGCCCTACACACTAGAATATTCAAGAACACAGTGATTTACGCAGATCTAGTCTATTTAGGATGTGTGTACAGGCCTAAATCTGGGGCAGGGTTTGTACAGTTCCACTTCAAGATAGCACATCAGACTTCTGTCATTGCCCACCCATGCATGCTTTCACTGGATGACATATCAATACTTGTTTTTAACCTTTGCGCAGGCAAGCATACACAGTGGCCACACAGGAAGAATTACTCACATAGTACTTTTGCAAAACACCCAAAGCCAATTTTGCTCAATTATATAGCTCACAGTGCACCATTTTTCCAAAACCACACCGATGAATCTGTGCCATCTTAATATAGAACTGGATGTGGTTTGACCAGGTTGAGAGAAGTTTTAAGGATGCATTTACTATATCAGCAAAAATAGATCCATAGCTTAAATGCTAAACTTTGGATCCAAATCCTTCTTGGCTGAAAATTGTGTAAATATGACTATTTGCTAATTGTTGTGTAAATGTAACTATTGCTTCAATTATCTCTAGATTTAGCCCAACAAGGTCTACAAGCTTGGTAACTGCAGAGCTGCAGAAACTATGTCTGTAAGACTGTTTAGTCGTGAGAAAATGATATCACAAGAAAATGGAAAAAAAACTGACAAGCAATTATTGTCACGTTTGTACAGTTTTTAAATACAGTATAACCCTGGCATAATTGAGCATATTCATGAAGCGAGGGGTGTAAAAGCAGCCAAGGAAATAGGAAGCTTGACACAAAATAGAAAATTAAAACTTCCTGACAAAGACACTGATGGACAAGTGTGGTTCTTTCCCACCAGAACATTCTACGATGGTGTTATTCCACTAAAACTGTGCTACTCTGGCTAAAAAAAAAAACAGCATTTGTCATTGGAAATTATAAGCTCAAACCCAAGTGGAATATGTAATCAGCTGCACTACACATCTCTTTAAACTTTAAACCATTCCTTTGCAGCCATAACCACACCCATCAGCAGGAAAAACACAGGAATGGGGAAGGGACTTGCCTTTTTAAACTGCTTGTCACCACTCTCAGGGACCCCTGCCACCGCTGGCTGGATCTCAGGTGCTTTAAGAGTTGGATCACCTGCAGTTTCTGAGAAAAACCATATCAGCCAGCAGGTTATTTAACAATAATAATGACTTTAACAATCAAACTAAACATCAGGCTAAGCTATGAAATTTCTTTACATGCCATTTGATGGAACGGTTCAGTTCATTTTTGACTTCTTCCCAGGCACCACATCCAACTGACACTCAAACGTTTGAAAAGTCTGCAGTAAGACAGTGCACTATTTTTGTGCACATGTCTGTCTCACATAACCTTAATTCATCTGGTACACAGTGAATACACTGTGCAAAGACACACAATATGATACCTACAAAAAAAAGAGCTGCCGTTACACCATCAGCAGCTTAACATACTTAACTGCAGCTGCACCTAAATCAGTGTTGCTTTGCTTGATTTGCTTAGAATGCATAGGCTAGCAGATATCAGTCATTGCACTTTTCAGAACATTTGAGCTGTTAGTCTTTCAAGTAGAGACCAGAGTTGTGAGAGAGACAGAAAAGAAAACAGAAGTGACACAAAAGGCTCAAAAGACGCATTTTTTCTTTAAAAAAAAAAAGGAAGTTATATAGTAATGTGAAGACATGGAAAAGCAAGTCAAATTAAAAGTGTTAATATTTAGAGAACAGTGAATAATGTATCTGCAGTTCTACAAAAAAGACTACAGAATGTCTGACTATTCACATGGGTTGGAAGTGAACATCTTAGGCTGTAAAACCAAGTTCAGTTCACTGTGATCATCGGAAGACTCAATTTTGTGGTCTGCTTATTACATCTGCCAACAAATAAATATGAAGAATAATATTACCATCCAAATCGTAAGTGGTTTAATGACAACAGCACCATTTGCTTCCAGGTATTTAAATGTAAATCAATGTCTCAATTTATCAAACAATGTCAAACCAATGTTCTGCTTTCTCTTCTAAAACAACAGAAAATTGAAGACATATCGGGAGGATGTTTTGACCAATCCTTAATGGCAAACACCCAACTGACACAAGTCCATTTACATTGAGGGGGCAGCAGACAGTCGGAAGTTTTCAAACAGCGCAGGGGGAACGGCACTGTGTGTGGTTTACACACCTAACAACAGACGCAGACCAGAAGCTCCAATGACTTCACTACCCACACCTGTGAAAACGTGGAGGGAGGGAGGGAGGGAAGGGGGAAACAAGAGGAACAAAAATGAAATGGGGAAAGAAATAAAAAAGATGGCAGCAAAAGTGTTGAAATCTTGTTTTGGAGCCTCTGCAGACAAGCAGCATTGTGAACTAGAAACCCAGAACATGTTAGGAGACACAAAATCAAATCAGCATATATGATTGTACACCAATACATCAATAATGTCTGTGCATTAATATTATATTATGCCAAAATACTTTTCCCTCTGAAAATCACAAACCATTGTGTAAAAAAGGCAAATCAATCCAGCAATTCATCTGTTCAAACAGTAATAAACATGAGTCACTTTACACTCTCTGTAATGTACATTACACACTCACAATGGTTTGTTGTGTAAAATATCAGTGCAATATAGTTTTGGTATGCAATGTGTAATTATAACATTTTTACACTTCGGTATTCACTGATATGAGCGTTAGCCATGATGCATGAAGGTGACAAAGCTAATGACACTGAGAGAAAAATGATTTCATTGGATTTATCACTTTTCAATCAAATAAAATGTGCAACATATGAAAATGGCAAGCCTCTGGACAACCTCTTTGACAGAAATATAATCTCTGTATGTTTTTATGTAATTTGATGGTTTATTTCTGTAAAACAACGGTGAACACTTCAGTGGACTCTTTAAAGATTCAATTTAAATTTGTTTAAAGCTGAGAACAAAAATTGTGTAGGTAACGTTGCTTCTATTCGGAACATTCTGAGCTTACAGGGTACAGCACTAGAACAACGACAAAAGGTTGTTTAAAATGCTTAAAACAAGTGAAACTAACAATATAGATACACTGCAGGATTGTGATTTCAGGACCAAGTAGGCAAGTAAACCTTTAATCCACCGTTACTGTTGTACCAAAGACAAGAACTCCTGGATGGAGGGAGCTTCAATGTCAGTATCAGATGTTTCCTTCCTGAAATATTAGGGAATGTACTGATGTACGTCGCTCTGGCCAAGAGCGTCTGCTAAATGCTGTAAACGTATGTACATGTCACTCACCACTGGAGAGGAGACTCTTGAGGAAGGAGAAGTTCTCTCCAATCTTCTCCATGTCTGGCAGCAGCTTCGCAATCTCCTCTATTTCTGGCAAAGCACTGGCCAGCTTGTCTGCATTAAATAACAAGGAATGCATTATTAATAATTACACCACTGAAATTTATAAAATTTATAAAAATCTATACCAACATGAATGTCATAAGACAACAAAATAGGTATAATAATATAATATAATATAGTGAAGCATGTGAAATACTGATAGAAATACTGATCTCAGAGTCATTTAAGTGGCAACTTAACCGTAACTTACTTATCTACAGTAGTTATACCCAGCATTCGTGGATACAGCATAATGTTTTTCAGATAGTTTTTTTCCTGCATATTTTTAATTGGATTTATTAAGATTAACTTATATCTTATGTTGTTCTTGTCTCTGCATGTTTGTAGAGTTATAACATAAGCAATTTCCTCAGGGATCAATAAAGTTGTCTGATTCTGAACTTATGTGAGGCATACAATTTATATAGGCATTTTGTTAAAAAAAATAAAAATAAAAAATTCATTCTAAGCAGTGTATTGCTACCTAAGTCAATGTTTTCAGTCAGCTCCCAAACAAAGTCAGGCACGATCCAGGTGTACTCGCTCAGATCAGGCATCATGTCTTTCCATTCATCATATGTCTAGAGGGCAAGAAGAAGACAAACATATTCCATAACATGACCATTACCTTACATAACCTAACTATTCACCTTTACAATACATCTCATTAACACACTTGCACTGAGAGACCGGAACAAATAAAGAACAAAACCTGAAACAGTTTCTGTTAATAAATAGCAATAGTCTTTCCTCTCAAGACATCATTGCACTTTCTGATAGCAGTATTTAATCGGAACTAGGCTCTCTGTGCTGTTATGTTTAATTTGCAAACACAAGGTAGACAAAGTAAAGAAGAGGTCAAACAACACGGTTTGTATTGTACACAGATTGTATACTGTTTTGTTATGGTGAAATCATTAGAAAGTGTTTTATTAGGGAGCCTCTTCCTGTAGGATTAAACTGAAACCTCAGGCTGGTGTATTGTTAGGTGCAGCACTAATGATCTCTTAAAATGGAAAATGAAACAGAACTATGGAACACGCTTGGACGACTTAGTTTATCAATATCATTCTTTTAACAAGGGCCATTTGCTTCACATTTGCAGATTCAAGTCTAACTTGTAGAACAAACAAAAGGTGAGAAGGCCTAAATGAGGTAAAAACACAACCACGGTCCACAATATATAATAGTTAGTGATGATCAAAAATTTCTGACAGTAAATGTATGAAATAATCTGATGAGAAGACAATCGTGTTAATTGTAATTAATGGTATTAATTAGCAATAAAATATGTATTATGACACAAGCATCATGATTCAATAACTGATTATTTGGTGAATTTTTATGTACAACAATATACATACGTAAATAAGTTTGATACTTTTAATTATTCATGTTTATTTCAAAAACTTAAATAATTTACAATGGTTTTAAATTCTAGGATACAGAAAAAGCTTCTAAGGACAATATTATAAACACAAAGGCAGCATGGTCACTAATGTGTGGAAGTCTGCGGGCTGTAAAATCAAATGCAAATAACAACGTCCACAAACAAGACAGAGATATCGCAGAGCACAGTAACACTGTCCATTTAGTATTTAACAGCACTGCAGTGTGAAGGACTTCTACAAGCATGTATGCAAAATGCTAATGACCACATGTGTGAATGTGAAACTCACATACACAATTAACGAAGAATCAATACCTCTTAATGGCTCTTAGAAAAAGATACTCACACAACAGCATGTGATAAACTACTGAAAGAACTTCTGCACACTCCTGTTCTCCAAAGCGCGACATGATAATGAAGCGTGTGATAATGTGGAGCTAGAGTGCTTTTATCAAGTAATGAAAAGAGCAAAGCATTCCCTTTAAATGTGTTTTAAATTGTTTTAGTTGCGCTCCCATTATGCCAGTTACTTACTAACACCAGATTTTAGCTGGTTATCCTTCTCATCCTACAAGACCTCTAAGTAACACTTTCTCATCACTGTAAAGATTTGAAGATGGTTACTACAATTACAGTGGGGCAAAAAAGTATCAGCCACCAATTGTGCAAGTTCTCCCACTTAAAAAGATGAGAGAGGCCTGTAATTTTCATCATAGGTATACCTCAA
>JBBJLS010000109.1:15321032-15344757 GCA_037577275.1 Bryconaethiops microstoma
GGCAATGACAGAGGTCAAACGTTTTCTGTAAGTCTTCACAAGGTTTTCACACACTGTTGCTGGTATTTTGGCCCATTTCAATTTGTGGCTGACTAAATACTTTTTTGCCCCACTGTATATGACTGCAAAAATACATTCAGTTTACTAGCAGCAACTTTAGCTGCCTGATTTTCTTCTGCATTCAACTCCATAACACCCCCAAGTACACTTAGGTTTTTAAAAACTCCTCATATCTTTTATATATTAGAAGAGGAATATTCCAGTCTTTAAACCAGAAAATCTTACTCTCACAAGATATTACCAAGAGTGAGATTTTCTGGTGTAAAGATTGTAATATTCCCCTTCTAATATCTACAAAGCATGAATGTCTTTTTAATTAACTAAAGTAAATTAGAACATTCTTCAAAAACAAGAACAAAAAGATAACATAACACCCTTTTCTAATCTACCCCATTATATTCTACTCTATTACCTTTGCACATTTTGAGTCTTGCTTATACTTGTAAGGTTTATTTGAATATACATATTTTTCCATATACATTTATAACATTCTCTTTGGATAGAATTTATTGTGACTATATTGTACAGTCTCAAGGACGTTTCGAGGCACATTTCACTATGCGTTGTATAACTGTATATGTGACAAATAAAGAATCTTGAATCTAGAAGACCTCTAAATGCCTCTAAACAATGCTGACGTTAATAACAAGAGTCACAGCACCTTTTTTGCAGTGTAGCCTCCCCCAACAGCAGAGCCCAACAGAATGTAACGAAGCTTCAGCAGCCGAGAGGCCAGACGAACCACCCAGAAGGAGCGCTGCTGCTGGTAGCCGTGGCTTCCTGATCGAGACTTGGGGGGACGCATGGGGAGCCTGGAGAGGGATGTAAAATGACGAGCTGCTGAACAGTGAGGGGGTCTTTGGGAGTTGCTGTTGGCTGAGTAGCGGTGATGGATGGCACGAGAGAAAGGGTGCAGTTTCTGCAGAGGCAGCCGAAACCTCACTCCTATTCTGGAGGGAAGCAGATTCCTGCAAGCCATGCTAAGAGGAAAGGAAAATATATTTGGGTTAGTTACTGGTTCACTGCCATTTACAAGTTCATAATGCTTTACTTCTGTGTGTTTTTAACTAAATAAACAAAGGCTTCTAAGCATTACATTTGCACACTGAAAAATAGCATCAGCTTCTGTTTCCACTGGAGGCAAAAAGGCTATCAGCTATGACTTGCATAAGCTGAATTTGATTCAAAGTCCACTTTGATCACTTCAACCATTTTTCACACAGGTCAAAATAGGACAATCATGGTGAAAAGTAAGGGGTACTGATCACCAGAGAGAACACCTAAGGCTTATGACTGACAGCTCAGACTGCTGACACCTATTGCACAGACATACACTTATGTTTGTAGACTCTTAATCACCAGATGGCTCAATATAAATGCCAAGCCAAACGGATCCAAACTGATCCTGATCCGAAATCAACCAGCAGTTTAACTTTAACATTTGGATTGACAATATGATATCAGGATAACCATTCCTCTCTTTACACACTGCACCTATAATAAGCAATCAGCCATGCTTGACCAGCCCTTCACCAACATTACTACCATCACACACATCACTTCAGTTAGCTAGGTCCAGGAACACAGCGCCCGGGAAGCTGTGGGGACGGTACCTCGCTCAAGGGTACCTCAGTGGTGCCACTAGCAGTCCCAGAACTCACGACCTTTTGACTGCAGGGCCAACTCCGTAACCACTAAACCACCATATGCCACTTTACTAATTGTCTTATTAACGTGCAGGTGCAGCCTACGACAAGAAAACACATTTATTCTGCATGGTGAACCCCTGTTAGCCTCAACCCCCGTGACTGACAGAGGTGAGAGGGTCTGTCATGTGAGTTTAGAAGGGTGTGAGGCTGTGCTATTGCTGAAGGGCTAAAGCTAGCCGGCTAGCTGTTACGTTACACCATGTAAGTAGAGGCATTAAACAACCTTCAAAGCCAAAAGTGCACCCTGGCATGACTTGGGAGAGAATGTTTATACCGCCAGCACCTCAAACAGCTCAACAGTCCGAGCTATCTAGCGTGATTTGTGTAAATCTGACCGATGTGGAGCAGTTAGCTCCAAGGCTACAGAACACACCATAGCAGCAGCATGGAGGAGACGGGGTCTTACCAGGCAACAGCACCTCCAGCTCGTAACATACTGAACTATTAAGGGTTCAAACTGAGGTATACGGTTTGTTTTTTTTCAAAACGAAGTGTTATTCATTTTTCCTGAAGATAGCCTACTCGCTAACAAGGGCACTGCGAGCCTACAGCCCAGTGTCAGACCAGACAGGACCACAGTCTTCCTGTCTATCAAAATAAAAGTCCTCACTAAAGCGCGTGGGATGTATTCAGAACTATACACAATGAAACATAGTGTACTTAAAATGTGCTTAACCCTGCCTTAATTTACCCCTGAAAATACACCAAACACCTTAATTTGAATTAAGTGGCCATTAATTTGTGAAACGATCCCTTAATTTGACCTTAAAATTAGATTTAAGGCATGAATGTGAAACCCCTTAATCTTAAACATAAGACATTCATTCAGCAGGTTCTATTATTTAAGGGGAGACTTTCAAAAAGTAGGAGAAATTTCAGTAGTTTTACCCTTAATCAGTCTTAATCTGTGCACTTTTTTTTCCTTAATTTTCCTTAATTTCCTGGAAATTAAGGTCAAAATTAAGGTAATTTTAAGGGGTATAATTAAGGGGGTTTGGTTTTGTAGTGACAGTTGACTCAATGTTTGATATCTACACTAGTGATAAAAGATTTGAACACAATTAAGGATTAGAAAGATACAAAAATATAACATACGAGCTTAGACTTCAATTCTCCAAGGTTACAAGGGTCTTTTGGTCTAGAATACTTGTTTCAGCTCACTGTACACCTGAGGATTTAACATGCAAATCTATACAATTTTGTAATTACTCATTCATATTAATAATTACGCTGGTTAATTTATTCTATGAAAATAGTTGTTCTTCTACAAAAATCTACAGTGCACATTTAAGTAGTGCAAAACATATAGAAATAACTTTTATTTCATTTCATTTTGGGAACAAAATGATGTTAACATTAAAGGATGAATGAATATCTACTACATTGGTAATAATTTGTGGCAAAAAACACCTGCCTTAAAATATGTGGCATTCTGAATGCTTAATTTGTGTAACATCGTTCTCAATGCTTTACAGATTTCAGTCATTTGCTACTTTGTTCATTTTATATACAACAGTCTCAGTTGTTTTTGTTGCATAGGACTAGCATTTTATTTGAATTATTATACATAATACAGTTACATTACTGAACATTTTGAGTGACTTTTGACTCGTGAGTCTATTTACTCCATACTTTATTCATTCTATAATGATTTTGTGTTATAAAGGCTAGCTTCAGTTTCCCATGACTCGTGTGCCAGTGTGAGCAGGCAGGATCAGCGATTCAATCCCTCCGCCCCGAGGCCTTCTGTCCTCCACCCTAATGAGGAACAGAGGCTCCCATGTGGACATTATTTATGCATTAAACACCACTTGTCCTCAAATAGAGGCTGTCTTCAGTTTTAAAATGCCTTTAACAAAACTTTAGCACAAGGATTTCAAAGCAATCTTTCCACTCAAATCAAATGCAACACAATCAACCATCACACTTCAACATAAACCACCAGTTAAACAGCCTCTTCAGAGGATTTAAAAGAAATAATTTAGTCACTACTGCAACAAACAGCTCCAAATCTGCAAATATATACTCTTTTAATTTGCCTTTTGTTTATTTGTTAATAATTTGAATACACAAAGTATAGACAGGCAAATACAATATTCTCCACCTACTCTATTCAAAAGTCTAGTCTATATTTTAATTCTATCAACACAGTTTGTCCTTCAGTTTACGTGTGTTTAACAGAGATTGCGTTGTTGTAATATAGCTTATTCATGTAGAAATGTTATCCACATTTGAACAAAGTATCAGTCTATTTCTTTTTTTTTTTACAGACAGTAAGTCTGCTTGGTTGTTCAGCACGTCCCCAATACTGTATCTACAGCCTCCAGCTGACACATGCAAAATGTCAATTCAATACACCACACACTCAGCCATGGACATCTCTACTCAATCAGCTAGAACACGAGACACAATCAATCTATGTTTGTGCTTAAAAAATGATAAGCAACAGGGTCGGGGATGACGTCTCGTCTGTGCACGTGTCAGAGGACCAATGTAGATAGTCTGGTCAGATTCCCAGTCTAAATTCCAGACAAAACCGATTTATCTCCCCAGACTACAAATTACGTAGGTCCAAATAAGGATATTCAAGGCTATTCCTGTCTTGGCAGTATGCTTTGTTGCACCAGAGCTTGAACTAGTAGTGCTGTGAACGGTGTCAAGAGATTTTTTAAGGTCTAGATAAACATCCAGAGAGGCCCGGGCCTACTAAGATAATAATAGGCCTGCAAGTCTGCTTGTGTTGTAGCCAGAAATGAGTGTATGTGTACACATACTCCTCTTCACACTTTAAGTTTATAATCATAAACTACATGTAGAAACCATCACTGAGCATCTCCCCATTTAGGTGCCCATATTATGAGGTTCTGGATTCTGAATCAGAGAAGGCATGCTCAAAGAAAAGGCTATGAACATAATTTAAATATACCAGGCATTTTGATTGAATCAAACTTGATAAATTCAGAAATTCAATTGCAGTTTATGTTGATATATTTTCAATTTATGATTTCAACACCCCTAGTTAATTTTTCTGATAGCAGTTACACATTAACCCACTCTTGACCATTAAATTAAGTTTCTTGCTCACACAGGAATTTAGATTCTAACAGAAGAGTAGAAAATCAGTTGGCCATAAAAGTATATAAATCAAAATGCAATTTTGTTTTTTGTTTTTTTTCAAATGTTACAGCTAGATGCTCATCACATTTTTTGAAATTATACCAAGTATAGATTGTTTTTGTCAACAAAATGATTCCAGAGCCAGACGTTCCGCGCTGCGGTGTGTAATATGCTCCAGAAGTTGAGAGCTTAAGTATTTTAATGATGTTATAATGTCATCTTTTGTTTTTCAGTTAATGTGATTTAAGGTGAATGTTGATGTTTGTGGTAATTACAGACTGAGAGAGTTTACCTTTTAGTGGAAATTTGAATTTTATAAATGAGCGTTTTGTTGAGCGAGCTAAAAAGACATTTAGAAGATGTGAGTAAGTGTAGCCATGTGTACACAAACCAAATTTCAAAATTTTAGCTCAATCAGTTCTTTAGATACTTCATTGTGTCAAGTGCAGGGATCTCTGTGGATTGTATTTCACAGATTTAGCTTCCAAAGAATGTGTTGGTGATGCAGTGTATCAAATTATGTCGGGTTTGAACCTTCATATCATGAGATATTGACTAGTGAAGAGCCAGATATTTGCACCGATGTTATTCACTAGGTGGCACTACTCTGCAATTGAGTCATAATGAGCCGGGTCATGTGCCTCCTAGAGGCCAACTTGCCATACAAATTCCGTCATTTCAGGCAGAACGGCCACCTAAGGACACAAAGCTCTTATTTCGTATCAGTGTTGCAAGACTGCCAAATTTAATTTGGATTGGTGAAGTCAGAGAATATAAAATCATCAACCAAAAACAACAGTAAATAAAAGAAAGAGAAAAATTGAGCGTAAAAGTCTTTGACAGCTTCACAGTGCTCCACCCAGGCCTTTGACTTAGTGAACTGACGGTGCACTTATTGCTAACACAGGGACGCTTTATTTCCACACTCGCAGCTAATTTTTTACCAAAAAGTGTTATCAGATTGTCCAGTCGTATTGTTGCTCTTGTGTTTTTCTTGCACTTTCTTTTATCCTGTCTGCACTTTTGGTGTTCTGTTCTGTTCTTATGTTGCACCACGGTCCTGGAGGAACGTTGTTTTGTTTCACTGTGTACTGTGTGCATATGGTTGAAATAACAATAAAACCTACTTGACTTAACTTGATTTGACTTGGATGTTCTGGAGCAGCTGTCCAATGCCAAGGGTCACCTAGAGGCGCATAAAGCCACACAGCATTAGACTGTAGATGAGTGAATTACATTGTATGGAATGATGGACCCCTTGGAGGTGGAGTGGCTCTTGCGATCCAGAAATAAATTTTGACCTTACTCGGCAGTCTGAGATGCAGCATATGAAATGTCTGTATGAAACGTTTGGGTTCAAGTCTTCCTCACTGGCCTGGTCCTCTGAGATGGAGATTCGGCTCTCACCTCAGGGCAGAAACGCCTCAGACATGTCTGTTGTTCTCAGTACACTCTGTAAGTTGTTTAGACGATAGTCATAAATATCTCTAAACAGCTATTCTACATGTTTTCAATGGTACAACATGTTCCAGAAGGTCCCATTCTTATTGGGACCACTTTTCTGTGGAATTAAACTGTGTGTGTGAAACTGAACCTTAAAGAAGCCGAATGCAGTAATTAGAAGGGCTGAGAGAATACTTTTGAACATAGTATGTATTGTATATTTCTGTGATCGATACTGTTGTTTTTGCCTTAATAATTTGGAGTACCGTGGCCCAGCACACCTGCTCCAACACACCTCGCCTAATTTACCAACCCTTTATAACTTTTTTTAATATGTAAAGGTCAGTTGCTAAATGTAAGAACTTCCAATTAGCTTCATAGTAGTTACAGACCTGCCTAAAAAAGCATAATACCAGGACAGGCCTTGGTAAGAGGGATGACGCAAAACAGAGTTTTTATTAAATAGCATAGAATGAAACTATTCTACGATACACTTCTGACATTATTAATAATTGCAATAAACAATTCTTACACCAAGCAATGAACTTTGGTTAAGGTTATGGTTGTCAGGTAATCTAACATATCGCATATGCAGAATTCACTCGATCATTCACTGGTCATGTGTGGGTACACTGGGAATTTTACAACAAGTTTGAAAGTCATATTTAAAAATCTGAATATTCTTTTTTTTTTTTTTTTTAGAAATCAGGGGTTGTGGGGGTCAGCCATGCAGGGCTATAGTACTGCAGGACCAGAACCAAGGACTGCTTCCTTAATTGATTGTTCTGTAACATTTCTGTTAATGCTGATATTCTGTCTAACTTTCACATAGTCAATTATTTTTCTATTACATGTGTTTATGTGACCCAGAGGTCATACAGTCTACCAGCACAGCATGACGCACAATAGGTGCTCTATATTACAAACGTCTCTGGCCTCTTCCTCTGGCCTATTCCTCTGCCCCCTGGGATGACGATATGAACAACTGGAGCAGGACAGTAGACAGAGCTGCAGGGAGGCTTCTGTGTGCCCCAGATTGCCCTTTTGTGAAGAAGGGTTTTTCATATTCTACAAAACAGGGTCAGACTGAAAAACCCAACTACAAAGAGGAGGTTACTAAACCAATGTCTGCTAACAAGTCAGCACACTTTGCTGAACCATTCTTCTACTGCTGTAATACTTCAGTGGAGTGTACCTGCAGCTGAAGGAGAGTCAAACATGTACCATTTAGTGCTTATTATATGGCCCAGTTGCCTGATTGCTCTCTGTACAGTAAAGAGCTTCAGTATTGTGTTTGTAGTTGTGGCAGAGTAAATGATGCCTGCAGTAGAATACCCAACACAATCTGGTATTCACTGCTGAAGTCCATAATTATTGGCAGGTTTCATGTGCTCAACCAGTGGAAAGTATGGGAAAATTGGTGTTTCTGTGTGTGTCTGTGTGTGACTTGGCCCTCTAGGCTCTGCACTCTGTAATGGAAAGATTTTAAAAGCAGACCACCCCTTCCAACTGCACGCACACACCCACACACGAACATATATACCCCGCCCATTTAGATTTGTGCCTCCACATAGCAATAGTCTCTCTCTCTTTCTCTCTCTCTCTCTCCACCAGCCCCCACCCCCATCAATTGCTTGCCCTGCATCTCACTGTCCCTCTACTATATCCCCTCCCTCTTTCTCTGATGTTATACAGATTACAGGGGATTCAATTATTTAAAGACTTACCAAAGCTGCAAGTGTGAGTGTGTGTGTGTTTTTAGACCGGCTTACACCACACTGCATTCACCTAACCAGCCCGAGGGAACTAATTACAACCTATTGCCCTGGCCTGCCTGGTCTAGCGCAGGCCATTCTTTGGAGTCCAGGCTCCATTCCTCCAGCACCCAGAGCGAGTGCAGCAGTTCATCCAGTGAGGGAGCCGCCAGTCTAGCATCACCCCTGGTTCAGCCATTTGGATTACTCTGGTCCAGCCGCGGTCCACTTTTCTCCTACAGGTCAGGAGCTCCAGTTGGAGCTCCACACCAGCCTTCAAGCTGTCTCTGCGGCTGCTGCCTGCCATCATCATGGACAATGATGAGGATGATGATGGCAACTTCACAAAGTGGATGAGCAGTTACTGGGGTCACGGGGCAGAGGAGTCGGCCAAAGTGAGGAAGAGGAGCTTCCGCAGACCTTCTCGCTCTACTGCCGACCGCCGTGCCTCTCTGCCCTGCACGGTAGGAAGCCAGTGGAACCAGGGGGAAAAGGGTTAGAGGGACAGGATGGGGCAGGGTGGTGGAAAGTTGAGGTGGGGGACAGGAGGCTAATGCACTATAAGAGACATGTTTACAGACAAGACCAGCCATGCATTCCAAACATTGTTATTTATTTTGTATTTTCTTTATTTACTGCATAAATTTGGAATCGCTGTTCAAAAGTCTGGTACCACTGTTTTCACCGATATAAAAAAAGGTTGTAGATTATTAGTATTAATGAGCAGAAGTTAATGGTTGTTCACAAAGCCTTCATAAAATTCAGATTTGAATGAAGATAGAATAGAACAGAACAGAATATTATAAATTAGTACTGAATAAAAAAAATAATTATGAATATGAGTCCAAAGAGATTACAAACTTTTGAATGTAAGTTATAGATCACACATTCTGTATTTTACCCCAAGTGGTGTATTATCACATTTAACACACTTTTTAACAAAAAGCCGTGCTCTAATTATACAGTACAGCATGATTAGTGTCAGAGATATGCAGTGTTATTGTGACCTAACACGAAATGTGTCAAAATGAATGAGCATGTTGTTAATTAACAGATCTGGTTTTGGCAGTGTAACATAAAAAGCAATACTACAAATTAATCTGTAAATAATATAATGACGGAAATAAAAAAAATTGAATAAGCCTTTACTGCATTACTTGCTGTGCATTGGCTCTTCTATTCAAAGCATATTGTAAGTATGGGAGAGCAAAGACATTGTTTATCATTTGACACATGATCATTAGCTGCCATGCAGTGGAGATTCGGTGATGTGAGAAGTACAAGAAGATGATACAACATCAGCTTTCGCTGCCAGGTTATACTCTGAGTAATTGAACAGTGTTATTGTATGCCATCAAATGAAGATAAAGAACTATAAATTGCGTACATTTTATTTTATGTGCTTTTGGAGCAATTTGTGACAACTGGATAGTTCTGTAAGGCTTCTATAAGTATATATGTTCATATTGCATATTGTATATTCAGAGTCATTCAGATGACAGGAATGCTTTACATGCACTCCAAGCAAAAGCATTATTACCAGTTCAGTTTTACTGGCATAACAAAACAAGCTCTGATGAAGCCCTCAAATAATGTGAGTAAATGCAGACAGCAGTAGAGAGAAAAAATGACAAGGTTTTATGTTTATTATGATTGTCTGTATATTAGCATAAGTAAAGTGATTAATAAAGTGATCTAGTAGTTTGGTGACCAGTACTGTATTCTACCTTCACTTTAACAGGGCCAGCCCAGTCACGTAGCATCCAAGGCTGTGGATTCTCTCACAAGTTGTCTCTCTCTAACACACAGATGTATTTCACTCGATTCAGTGACTCTGATTATATAATTCGTCATTATGCATGTACAATAGCCAGTTTGTTAGGTGCTCCACGAATTTCCCTTAGATGTTTTGCAGAGATTCTAAGGCAACAAAGCTTAGGTACATTACTGTGTATACGTTTATAGAATGTCCTCAGAATATCCACTCTACGGTGTCCTCTTTCTTAAACTAAAACTGTTACAACTGTATGATCAAATGCTTGAGATGAGAGCATCAGCTAGCTAGCATGTTGCTTTTTCAGGTGCACCTCCAAATGAAAGCTGGGTTTTGTTGGAATAAGGGAAGTCTTTGAGCGTTTCAGACAGACTTACTTTCAGGACATGATGCAGAAACAAGGATTATGTACACTTCATACACTTTTATGGAATGGAAGCATGAATAGCATATTTCTCCTTGTTTATACGGAGCGACGTACGTGAGTTATTTGGATTCATGTGGAGCAGGTGAACGGACACACTGGCCCACATCACCCTGGGTCATAAGCTGTGATGCAGTAAACATGCAGTGGGAGCTAGAAGTACAATGAGATGAGAACATGTCAGCTTTCATTGCTTTGGTCTTGTCAGGATTAACAATATAGAATCATTACAAGTCATAAAATAAACTTACAAACCATGCCAAAAAAATCACAATTGCAACAAAACCATTGAGGGCACTTATTCTCAATGCAAAAACTAACACTCACCAACATAAAGAACTCAAGAAGGCAAAAAATACAGTCAGTGCCAACACTAGTGGACATATCTATATCCACAATTTAGCAGTATTTTAAACAACAACTTTAAACCAAAAACTTGTGATTACAAAAAACAAAAAAACTCCATGGCTTCCATGCCAACAGGCCATTTAAAAGAACTATTAACAGAAAATTAAGTACCATGTTACACAGCCACACATATAATGCCTAAATTAACCCTACAATATGCTGATTCGGAGTTGTTGGAGTCATGGGGCATATCAAACATGCTGTTATTCCAAAGCAATACAATTCCAGAAATGTGGTAGTACTTACTATAAATGTAACAAATAGGAACGCCTTGTATTACAAATATGGACAGTTTTCTCATTTACTACACAGTACATTTGTCTCAGCTGAACTGTGACAGTATTCATTAGGATCACATTTAATTAATGTGGCACAAAATTGCAATAGTCAATCACTGTTTAGCATCTGCCCAATTCCATCTTAAACTCCACAACTGGACATTAAGGTTTAGATGCTGGAACGGCCCAAACTGACAATTATGCACAATAATTACCCTGCTTGACTGAGTCGTCACTACAAATGAACACACCAGCCAGAAATTCAAATGCATGCTGTTCCTCCGGCTGCCATTAGAGGGAAACAGCATGTCAGTCTTTGAAAGCCTGACCTCTGATGATTTAATGAGATCCATTTTGGCTCAAGCGAGGTTGGCTGAACCCTTTTTCTGATAGTAATACAAGAAACATTATTTCAAATTAATTGTCTGTTAGTACGAAGCTGGATTTGATTAGGCCCAGATTATTAGCAAACTCATCAGCATATGTATAAACAGAATTCCCGTTCTCTCTTTGCAAATGTCGACAAATAGTGTGGACATGAATAGTTCCTTACCTAATTTCATTCATCCTCCAAATTGTTTTGTTTACCAAAATGTCACTTTTTTTTAGCACATTATTTAGCAACATATAGTTAGTCAGTGAAAATGAACTGAGTGTGTGATAAGGCGAGCTCTGAGCTCTAAGCGAAATGCCTCATGCAGATCATTCTGAGCCATTCAGATATAATTAACCCACTGCAGTTTGACTTCTGTCAAAGCTTACACACTGCTGTGCCTTTGTGTCTGCAGCATCACGAATAAAGAGGCGATTTTCACACTACTGAGAATCAGCTGGGGAGAGATTACAGGTCCTTGCTGGCGCTTGAGTTGATTTAGTGCTTGAATGTGTTGTTGTTTTTAATTCTATTTCATAAAGTGTCTACAATCCCAGTAAACAATCCCACATATTGTTGATTATTTCAGACATAAATACATTAACCTAAAGGTTTGCAGTTTAAAGTATTGCAGAAGCGGGTCAGATTGTGTGCTGAATAGCTTTTCTAGAGGTTTTTTTTGACAACAGGACTGATAAGACTGTTTCTATGTGTCAGACATTTATCTACATCTAAATGTGTGTGTGTGTGTGTGTGTGTGAGAGAGTAGATGTATAATAACGCATAATACATTGTAAATTATTCAATACAAGATATGAGAATATTCCTTTAAAGAGCCCATATCACTGAACTTACATCACTTCTACATAAATGTTTTTCAACATGTACTCTGTATTCCCCTGGTCTCTACAGTGCTATGATGGTTATGACCACCACCATAACTGTGTGATGTCAAACCAACCCATTTACATACACTCAGCCATCCAGCCTACAGTAGTTTAGCTCTGCCCAATCACATCAATGTTATAAGGAGTGTTTAAGGTAGAATGAAGGACAGTCAGTTAGAACAGTAACTTCAAGTAATAAAGACTTCGGTGAATTGTCATATAAAAATTAATTCTGTTTGGTTGGTTTTTGGTAAATAAAATCACCCAACTGTTACATGTGTGTCTAAAGGAAAAAATACAAGAACAATGTAGCATTTATGTTTGATAGTCTTGCAGACGCTCTAGAGCAAAAAATGTTTTGTTGCTGGCCCTTGGAATATTGTGCAATAAAATGAATAACGTTGAATTAAGTTAATTTACAATAGACTACTTCCTCTGTGTATTATACTTTTTATGCTAACACTTGTTATGCTACTGTATGTGCGAAAAATCATAGCATGTAAGGGCAAACTCAGTACTGTTGAAATTACATCATTTAAAGCACTGTTTATTTATAAGTTAACTTTTAATCCATTTGAACTCAACTCATTTTATTCAGGTAGACTTTATACTATTCTGCATCTGCTGTGAAACTTATATATAACGTAGCTCAGACAGTGAGGGATGGAGTCATGGACCAACATCTGGGGCATCACAAAGGATTAAAGTCTTCCTCTCTCTCACTCGCTCTCTTAGTCACAGTTGGAGGCCATGAAGCTGAAGCAGTCCCACACTGCCACCCTGCCTCCTGCCCCCGTCCACCAAAAGACTCGTGAGGAAAAAGAAGTGCGGCCTCACCCTCATGCTTGCCGAGTCTCCTCAGATGAGAGCAGCTGGACAAAAGGTGGTCTGGAGAGTCGGATCTGCACCATCCCTGAGCTGGCCGAATCTTTCGAGAGGAGGCTGCGCTTCCGCAACCAGAAGGTCATGTCTCTGGTGAGTAACGGCGCCTGTCAGACTGCTTCAAGCATCTGTATGAATTTTATACACAGTATGATATGATTCTAATTTATCTCATTTCTCATTTCTCTGCTCCTGGAAGGCTGGTGTCCAGCACAGTTTAGTAGTTCCTCTCCCCAAACACATTCACTAAAATTTGCAATGAACAGATGAGTTTAATCAGGTGTGTTGGAGTAGGGAAATCATCAAACTGTGCAGGATAGTGGCTTTCCACAACTGGATTTGAGTCTCTCTGTCATACTCCATTCTGTTGCACTTACTAATACAAATACATATCCAGAACCAGCAGCAATATATAGTACACAGGTAAACACGAAACATCATATAACACCTCACAACTATGGATGACATTGCACAAAGCTTCTCTCCCCTAAGGGTTTAATCACTATAAAATTTGTCCTCATCCAATTCCCTGCTGCCCTGTCCAATGTTCAGCCCAGAATCTTTGAGTATATTCAGTTAACTGATTCAGGGTCTAAACTGAACTGTACCACCGAGCTATAAAACCAAATAAAATCTGGTCACAGAAGGAGAATAACCTGAAGTAAGGTAAATCCACTGCAACAGTGAGGGGCAAAAATGTGTCTATCCATTTCAAATGTATACACATTTTTTCCTTTGTTTTTAAAAATAAAGAATTCATAAGCATTACAAAGATATGTTTAAACACGTTTAAAAATTAAAAATACATTTTTTAAGGTTAAAAATAACCTTAACCATTGTTAAGGTTAAAAATAATTCATGTTCTGGATGTTAATGCTGCAAAAATACCAATTTCACTTGGTGTTATTATAAAAGACACTGATATGGAAGATTTCATGTCAAAAGTAGCAGTCACAGTTAAGGTGAAAGAGTTTCCTAAAGTACGCAGAGACAACACTGAAACAACAGATCCCTGTCAAATACTGTTAAAACTCCTGTGATACAACTGTTAAGAGAGAAGCCATCTTTCATTGGAGGATGTCCTGAAAGCAGCAGGAACAACAGTTACACAGAGAACAATAAGCAACGAACAGCAAGCAATCATTTTCACCCCTACATCCCACTCAAAATTCCTCTTTTTTTAAATATATATATATACAAAAAGAACCATAAAGAAGTACAAATTTGCACACAGGCACTTAGACAAGTCTGAAGTGCTTTGAAACATCTTACACAAGGAAAATGAAACAAATATTTTACTCTCAGCTCA
This sequence comes from Bryconaethiops microstoma, assembly GCA_037577275.1. Classification (NCBI taxonomy): domain Eukaryota; kingdom Metazoa; phylum Chordata; class Actinopteri; order Characiformes; family Alestidae; genus Bryconaethiops; species Bryconaethiops microstoma. Next base: position 15,335,451 of record JBBJLS010000109.1, read on the forward strand.
TAATGTTTGGAGAAAGAAAGGCTGATGTGATTATATGATCCCACAAACATTTAGTGAAATACAGACGCGGGAGCGTCACAATATGGGGCTGCTTCCCTGAAAACTGGTTTCTAAAAAGCTGAGGGTGCTTGCATCAATTTCCCAACAGTTAATGGACCCAATTAAACTTGGGTAATTAATTACGTTTGATGAAACCTAAACCACAATGCTGCGAAAAACTAATTACTTCATACTGAGACAATACTGTCTCAAGGCTATAAATGCAAAACAACACTAATGTTATCAGTTTGTGTTTTTTTTCCTGTTTTTTTAAGCGTATCTTTGTTTGCTTATGAATATATGCACTTGTTTCTCCATATTCATAAGTACAAAGTTAAACGAGATTATACATGTACATTGAAAGTGCTTATATGCAAAAGTCTATTGAATAACAAAAACATGTCTGAAGACTTGTTTCTTCTAACACTATATTGTACTGCAAATGCACATAACCAACTCCCAAATACACATGCCAACTCCATCTGACAGCAATCAGGGTTGATTTGTTTTTTTTCTTCCTTTTTTTGATGTGGTGGAATGGAGATCTTTTGTCTCAAGGTCAGTGTTTGAGGTCGGCAGCCCTAATGCCAGGTTACAGGATAAGGCTTATGAACTTAGATGCGTTTTTAATTCAACCAAAAGCAATTACTCTAAAGTTCAAGTTTTCTTACCCATTGTAGGTTTTCCCAGTATGAGTCCACCGATACTGTTCTGTTTCAGAGTGACGCAGATAATGTGTGTTTGATCTCCAATGAAGAACTGTGCAAAGGAGGAGGGGGAGTAGGAGGAGTGCATGAACTCCACTGCTCTCACCGCTTCCACAAAGAGGTAAGAGCCAAACGAATGCATTTACCCGGCATGTCAAAGCATTTCAAGGTTCATTTAAGATTAATGGCTACTGCATGCTAGTAGCTACCATACGTATCTCCTGTGTCGACAAGACCTTCAGAACCATCCATTTTTATTCTGCATGCTGCATGCTGGCCTTGGGTACATTCTGATTTTCCCCATCATTACAATGGCAAAGTAGTCCGTCTATGTCTTAGAGCTGCATGGGTGCCAAGCTAAAGAGGATTTCATCAATGCTAGTTTGCTGTAATGTACATATACACTACAGGCCAAAAGATTTTTACAGTCAAATTTCCAAAAACCTACACAGCACAACATGTTTATTGACATCTAGTTTAACCATAATCATTTTTCCATTACTTTGCTGTGATGTAGTATCATTTCGGGAAAGTCTACCCTTATACTGTTCATCGATTTTTAATGATCTCTATGCTATTTTATTATTCTAAATTAATTAATTTAATTATATTTCAATTGAACACATTTGAGTCACGTAATCGAGCCTTCAGATGCAGCTAATTGTGAGAATCAGGTAGAGATAATCTGCAATAGAATCTTGAGGCGAAACAAATTAAGAATCAGTTTGTTGTACAGTACTTGTTCAAATCTTTTAATTCCTTGACTATTGACCTTTTACTGTCCTTTTATTTTTTGAAAAATAACAATTTTCAGGTTTTTATTACAAAAAGAAAACATTACTTTTGGCCTGCAGTGTTGTTGCCATGGGCACTTACAGTCCAGTGGTATCACTAGATCTCTTGTTTCTGATTGGTGGATTGAGAAGGTGAGGAGGTCAGAACCAGGTGTCCGTCCACGCAGCGGGAGTTCCACAGGGGTGTGCGAGCGCCGGAAAGAGGTGCCATTCTGCCCAGGACAGGAAGAGTACCGCATACCACGCCGCCAGCTGTCCCTACGCAGACAACGTTGATGCACCTCCATCTGAAGACTGTAACTCTGCCGAAATATATGTGCACACCACATCTCAGTAAAAATGCACAGTACTCTGTTCATTACAATCAATAACTAATGGACTGCATTTACCTGATTTAAATCATTTCCACATGAACAAAATATATCACATCGAGACAAATTCTTTTTCCTTTCTTACTTTTGGCAATAATTGTGTAGATGTATATATTACAGATGTATATGTTATGTTTTATTACTGTGGAAATGATGCACACATCAAGTACATTCAGTTCTTCTGAGTATAATTGGTTTCATTTCTTGAGCAGGTTTAGTAAGTCCTAATAACTCTCTGAATTATTTTTCCTGCCTCTTGCCCTGACCTCTTTCTTTGCGGGGGTCTTTATGGACTTTTATATATTTAGTAACAATTTTTCTCTCAAACATTAAAAGAAATCGTCATACAAGAACAGTTTACTGACAAAGCACTGCCTCAACAACAAAGTAACCTTGATGTTTGTGTAAAAGCACGAAATCTATGTGCAAACTGTGTATATGTTACCAGGGGTTAACTTAGTATTTGTTATGGAGGGGTGTGGGGGTGGGGCTCTGTGGGAGGTGGTTGCGATCGCTTTTGTCGATCTGAGAGTGGATGGGGGTGGGGGGTTGCCGATCGTATTTGTCGACCGGGGTATAGTTGGGTTACATTTGTGGACCGGGGACAGCAAAGAGGGTATAGCTCTGTGCCGGGGCCTAATTTAACCCCTGTATGTTAAAGGAAATGCTTATTGTGTATAATCTTCATTGTAATTGTGGGGGCTACGAATCCCAATAGCCTTTTCATCACATGTAATATATCTGCTGTACTCAGTAACTTCCGAATGCTTAAACTTTCTTGATGTATTGCCACAATCATATTTCCTGCGCTTTTATTGTGAGTTGGTCTCTCAACAAAGTTGGTTTGTCAGTGTCTACTTTGAGGACAGGCACCTTTACATGCTCTCCTGTCACAGTGACCGACTTGAGGTGTTAACTGTGACATTGGTCATATCCTGTTTACAGGTCAGACATAAGAGGTCAGTGCAGAAATTAGATTACATCAACACGCACATGCTGGAAATGAGCTGGTGGCTGCTGGACGACTAACAATGGAGGCAAAAATCAATGGATGCCCAAAGCACAAATCACAATGGGAGAGGGCCAGTTTAACTTTTAGTTAATAATCCTAGCTGATTCTCACACACACTGAAGGTATATAAAAGTATATACTTTTATTAGTGAAATGCACTTTTAAAAAAGGAGATAAGATGCAGGCAAACTGGGCCCTATGCCAGAAGAATCTAACACTGAATGTGACACACAATTACCCACTGTTGGAAAAAGGGCCTGCAGATGTGCGCGCATTTTAACTGGGAGTCTCTTCAAGCAGAATAATGAGAATGGCAGACAGAGCATTACAGGCCATAACCATAATCGTAACCCAGACAGGCCACTGGGGTCTGAATGTTGAAAAACAGGAAAACAAGAAAACCACAGCCCAGAGAACAAGAAGCATGGACTAGTAATACTAAGGAGCTCAAGATTTTCTTAAGAAAACACAAAAAGGCTATAAGCTATAAGTGATCATTAGGAACACTTATTTTGTACCCTCACTCCGTCCATTATCAGTAGTGGTTGTAAACATACAGACGGTAGCTCATCTGTTTTCATAAACAGTGCATCAGCCAGACACTACTCCACTAATCACTGGTCAATTTCAGACCCTAGGACCAATGTTGACCAGATATTATTAGAGTGGTTGGACCATGCTCAGCACTGCAGTGATATTGACATTGTAGAGGCATGGCAGAGTGAGTGGTGCTTGTAAAGTGAACGAACTTGGGTTATTACACACCACCCAGTATTTCCAGCTAAGAGAGACTCTGTGTTCAAATACCCACCAGTGAAGAAAGGCCTGGCCTGCCAGAAAGTTACCCTTTTCATACCATATATTAAGTCCCTTATAACTTATTGAAATTCTTATTTTTGCCTTATTTAATTCCCTGTATTCACTTAAAAGTATTAAAAATGTTTGCAACATACTGTGATGTTATAAAATATATTTTTAACTCAATTTGACACCTACTTGACTTCTTTATTTGTGTACTGTTTTAGCTTTCTGGCCCTCATTACACTTTGGCCTCCCAAAACAAAACATTTGGGCACCCCTTGTCTAACATAAGCAGAGCCTCTACACCAGGAAGGTGGGGTTACAGGGTGTGTGCTTATAATTTTAACGTGACGTATTTAAGCACCGATTATAGCATGGACGTGACACAGGCACAGGAGAGCACAGGACAGAACTAGAGCCAGTACAGAACAACCTGAAGATTCCTGAAGCAAAGACTCCAGATGCTAGATCACTGATATTTTTTACAAATGCCATTTAAGCCTTAGGTAGGCTTGCATGTCTCATTAAGAGCTCCTGTCATATAACGTCATACCTCATGTCCATTCCGAATACTGTACTCCTGTGCTTTAACTAATGTGTCGACATTTGGTGGTCAAAATGTGGGGCCTAGGCAATCTGCACGGTCTGACTTGTCTTCAATAACTCAGCTTCCTATCTTCCAGTGCACTGAAGAGTGGCTGTGAAACAAGCAATGGTGTTGTGTCCTTGTCTGAGCTTCTCTATTGGTCCTCTTTCCCTGGTGAACTCTCCAACATCCACATGCATGACTGTTACTTTTTCTGAGTGTGAAAATATGCACCCATATACTTTTGCATGCAAAAAACATGGCCAGTCTTCCCATTTCAGTTTAGGAGAACGACCATTACCGTCAATTTCAATGTTCATTTTACAATCTGATCTTAATGTTGAGGTAAATACCAGCTATTGCATGCGGACACAAGTCTTGTGGATCTGAAGTGGAAGGACAAGGTTCCTGGCTGTGTACGTCTTTCATGTTCACCGTCAGATCTGAATGTGTTGGTGCTGATCTGGACGTGTATGACGAGATCTGGATTATTGTGTGCTGTCACTGGTGTGTGTGGTGCCTGCGTAGTATCATCTGTGTAGTATCATGAAAGTGTGTACTCCTAAACCTGTACTCCACTTCTCTTTATCTTCATCTTAGCGCCTTGCTCCAGCCCTGCTCAGCCCGTCCTCTTTTTTTCTGCCTCCTTTGCTCCAAAAGCATTATTTTTTACAAAACTAAGAAGCCATTTTTCCTCTTACTGTGGCCTTTCTTTTTTCTCCGTAGTCTCTGGTCTCTTTCAGCCACGGAAGAGTATTGTAATTGTTCCTCTTTCAATAAAGGTTTTCAAAATGGTTCTTTCAGAATGAGGTCGAATTGATATCTAAATTATCATAAATCATAATATAATACACACACACACACACACACACACATACAACCTTTGGTTACATCCCTTGCAAAATACTGAAGTTGTTATGAAATGAACTGTAATTATACTACAGTACATTTGCAGTATAATGCAGTGGAATATGTTACAGACTAATACAGTTTCAGTAATGCAGTTTGTAAATTCTGTAGTTTTAGGACACACTACAGTTTGATAAATGTAATGAAGTTGCTTTACCCTCAAGGAAAGTGCATTATTGTCATGTAAAAATGCATTCCTTTTGTAAGGGATACCTTACCTGCAATCCACTATGACCAGGTTTCCTGGATACACAGCAGGAAGTTAATGAGACATGTATTTAGTAAAGGTGATTCAACAGTAAATCTAGGGTAAATTTAGATTCATTCTGGTGTAGGAATGGTTGACTATGCATTGCATGTAAGAACATAAGAAATAGCTATCTATCGGAAATTCATGCTCAGTGCAACAAGAAAGAATAATGAAAAAAAAAGGAATACTGCACAAATTCGATTCAGAGTCTATTTATACAAATCCTTAAACTTTGTTTAGCGCCACCCACTTTTAAACGGGCAGTGAAGTCCAAACTAAGAGGGGTCCAGGACAAGGGGTCTCGGTTTTAGTCTTCATCTCGTCTCGTGAGGCTGCCCGTGACTTTATGCACGTAGACAAACCGCACATGCCTAACCCCACCCTCTCCCCCAAACTCAAAAGAACAACAAAGTGCTAAAACAGTTTTCCCAGGACGAAATAAACACAACATGTCTGTCAAATACCATAAAGTCAAATGTACATCTCTAAAGTTTTACATTCTACAAGGATTCAGTTGAGCATTACACTCTCTATAAATGTTTTGAGTCGTAAGCTAACAGAAAGCACTTAACGATTATACAATAGACTAAATACTTGCACGGTATGTTTTTCCAACGTCTAAAAGTCGCGGTTTCCTGGAGAGGAGTGGGTGTCTAGCTTCTGGATTTTATCCCACCTCTTTTCAGACTAGTCCCACCCCCTAAGCGGAAAGCTGTATCATTCTAGCCAATCATATCACGGAAAGCTGTTACCACTAACCAATCCCAGCGTAGAAAGGCGGGACAATCCCGAAAACGGGTGTGAATGAGTGTCTCATTTACATATCCTCAAGTCTGCAAACAGGCTGAGGGAGATTGCACACGTGGAATTTAGACAACCCCGTTGATTGAGTGAAGACTTAGCCAATCAGAGTAAAGAAATATGACACAAATGCATGGTTTTGAACCAATTACCGAGGAGCAAGGGCGGTTCCTATAAATTGCACTCCAAAAGAGGAATCCTGGAAATCTGAGGAACAGATGGAAAAGTGGGTTGTCTGAAGTTTACTCTAAACGCGTTTACTGGAGTTATGGTGACCGTGTTTCCAGTTAAATGCAGTTTATGGTGAAAGCTACTTCTGTTTTGTAGTTTTACTTTTAAAAATGAGAGGAAATAAGAGGGACGTCTGATTCCTTTTACTTGGGAAATAGTGAGAGTGGTTTCTTCTCTTCACCAGTCAGTAAGGTAAGTCTTGATTTGCCCTGTAATCCAACTTGTTTTCTTCTAGAAGACCTTAAAGTTGAATGTCTATATCAGTTTAAGTAACATACCATGCTTAATTAAGGAATTAAAACAACAAATTTGTTCATAACTGGAAATAGATGCTATATGAATAAACTTAGTTTTTTTATATAGCACATTATCATACACAACAGTGCTTTATGATTATGCATTATCATTCAATGTGCTTTCCAATAATAGAATAATAAAATAGAGTATAATAGAATAAAAGCATGAAAGAAATAAAATAATTCATAGAAAATCAAAAAAGAAAATTGAAAGTGCAATAGGAGTGCAGAAATGTAAAAGAAGACCTAGGAGAATAGTTTTAGCAGCTTTTTAAAGCTACAGCTGGTGGAGATCTGATGCTTAAGGGCAGTTTGTTTGTTCTATCAGTAGCCTGAAAATGATAAAAAAAGAACAAACACTATGTATTAATGATACTGAACAGTAAGAAAAAAACACTCAACAGCTATCCTTATGGTGTCTACTAAAATGTGTCAAAGCTGATAATGCTGCCTTTATTTGATCACACTATTTTGTGCCTAATCCAGTTACACACTAGAGACAGTTTTGTGTGTTTTTCTACTTTTCCTTGTCTTTTCTTCAAGCATGACCTGAGCAGCCAGTAAATCTGATACAGGAGGCGATATTAAGAACATTTAATTTGGAGCTCAGACAAATTGAGCTGGAGATGTGAGCTGAGATAAGCTGGCACAGTTTTAATTCAATGTCAAACTGATTAAAAACTGCTTATTCATTCCCTCGCTTTTGATGCAGGTCCTACTATTGTGGTTGCTGTTGTGTTGAAGATGCTGTGCATATTTAGAGCCCTGCTGTTATAAATAAACAACAGAATCATCCAATCAGGACGCTTGTCTGCTCTCCATTGAAGAGGCACTCATAGGTCATCTTGTCTCCATGACGATGGCACCACATCTAGGGGGGAAAGGCCTGATTCAAGTTCTGGTCGCATTAGTTGTGCTCCAGAATAGCAGCCTGAGAGGGTGTCCTCTTATTTTATATCTATTTAAAGTGTGAGCTCCCTGGCGAATAGCCTACTCATACAATTATTATATTTTAGAATAGTGGTTCCCAAATCGGTCTTGGTGTACCCCTGTCCTGCACTTGGTGTACCCCTGTCCGACCAGCTTGGGAACCTCTGCTTGACAATATGCAGAAATGACCCTTGTCCTCAAAGGAGTCTGTTTTAGCAAACTGGAGAGTAAGGCACAACCTAACACATTTCAGTTTTTGCTAAATGATTTTATAAATATTTGAGGAAGATTAGTATTGTTTACATCCCCATAGGAGATGTTATATCTAACAGACGCACTGGCTAAAACATTCTGGTGCAAAAAAGCAATTACTTTGATAACGTTATATGTTAGTAGAACTAGATCAGCTTTACAGCCTAAATACATAAACATCTGTTTATCAAAATAAATATGATTAGTGAAAAGTCTATGTGAAATTTGGCAATTTCTGTTTGAGTAGAGGGGCAAATGTCAGCACAAGAAAATGTAAAATTAATTTTATTTACAGTTTATGCTTTCTATTGTATGTCTTTGTTGAAGTAATGCATGAAAACTTAGAAAAGACTGTTTTGGAAAATGGGAGGGTATGGAGAAAAATGGGGGGGTATGGAGGGCATGGATTTCTCTTACTGTTTATTATAGTAGACTTGGTTGTAACACTACGTTACAACTCACCCCACCCAGTACTTTAGCCTGGTTGTTTACATAGTTTAAAAGTGTATATTACAGCCACCAAAAGTGTGACTGAACACTCAACACAATCAGTGTCCATGACCAAAAACGTTCTTTTATGATCTTTAGGAAAATCTCAAGTAATATCTGTATAATTGCTGCCATAATGTGCAGATGCTTTAAGAATATGAGGATATGGCTAAAAGTGTGGTCTTCTGTAAGTAGAGAGTTGTAAGTGATTCTGTCCCACTCTACGTAAAACTACAGCCCTTCTAACTCTTACTGCTCTCTTCACGTTAAAGCACACAAGAAACTACAAAGTTCAATTGAAAGATTTATCTATATCCAACTTCAATAGGGCACTATAAAGACCATCATAAGGCAGACTGAACTGCTGGAATAAAACATTTTACAAAATTATTTAAAAAGTAATGTTTAAAATAAATCTTCAAAAAGATAAAACTTTAAAATGTATATTTCCTGTTTGAAGCACACAGTTCCAGATTCATCTGATTTCAAAAGCTCCATAATCTGCATTTAACCTCCATGTGTCCGCACCAGCCTCACCGTGTCCAGCCTCCGGCCCGGTCTCCGCACCGGACTCTCGAGCCCCCGCTCCGGTCTCCGCACCGGACTCTCGAGCCCCCGCTCCGGTTTCCGCACCGGTCTCTCTTTCCCCCGCTCCGGTCTCCGCACCGGGCGCCTCAACCCCCAACCTAGCGCCGGTCTCCGCACCGGGCGCCTCAACCCCCAACCTAGCGCCGGTCTCCGCACCGGTTGCCTCAACCCCCGACTCCACGCCGCCCCGGCCTCAGCCTCACCAGCCGTGGCCGCCGCCCCGGCCTCAGCCTCACCAGCCGTGGCCGCCG
>JBBJLS010000109.1:15344857-15361358 GCA_037577275.1 Bryconaethiops microstoma
ATCCCTTGCTTCTCGCGGGGGTTACGTTCCAATAGCACCCACGTATAGTGGAAAAACGGTGTTGTTGTGTTGTGGTAAAAAAATGCCTAAAAATGCCTATTTTCATAGTGTAAATCCTAAATATGCCTTAAAATTTCATTTTAAACTCAGTTTAATACTTTATCCTTCACAAAAATTCAAAGGTAAACTCGTATTTGTACTGTACAGTTCACACTGAACTCTGTATGTAAATACCGATATTACCCCTGTACAGAATGTACTGTAATTCATGCACGGGTATTTTCTTTGGTTGTTTTCTTTGGTATAAACAGGTAAATACAGTAATAAATTATTGTAATTTTCAGTAATAAAAATAAAGTAAAATGTAGGGGTAATCACCAGTAATTTTTACAGTTCAATAATTTATTGTTCGCCGGGTGGCACGTCTTATGCGGAGGCTTCAGGAGGAGTCGTATTGTAGAGACCTGCCGGTCTTTGCAGTCAGTCTCTCTTAATTTACAGTAATAAAAATACAGGGCTTTAAGAAGTACAAAACGAAAAACAAGAGAAACACTCAAGATGAGTCGGGGCGGACTGGCAGTCTGTGCGTTCTGGAAAAGAATGGCTGTCCGATGCACGGCGGCCGTCGGCCTGTCTTTCTCGGCCGAGACGCAGACCTCCAGGCTGTTTTTCAGTGAAGAAACTCTAGGCTGTTTTTCAGTCCCAGTCTGCCCCTGCTCTGAGTACAGTGTACCATCCCAAAACTCGCTTTCTTTGTGTTCTTCCGACAGTACAAAAATATTTATACAGTTATATTTTATATGGAAATGTAGCTGAATTTACATTAATATTTATGTTACAAAATTAGTAAATGATATTTTTCTTAATAATTTAGGACTAAAATGCATGAAGAATTGCCACGAAAAAAAGCAAAAGAAATGTGGAGGATATCTGTGGTTTCCAAGAATTTGCTGGAGTTTTCGCCAAGAATTATTAGTTCGGTTCTAAGAAAAAATGACTGAATCCGAAACACTTTAATTTAATTTTAAGCTCAGCCTAATACATTACCCTTAACGAAAATGTAAAGGTAAACCAGTATACGCGCTGGACAGTTTACACTGAACTGCCGTCTCCCACAATTAATTCATGCAAGCATGTTTTCTTTGGTATAAGCAGGTAAATACAGTAGTAATTTAATGTAATTTTTTAGTAATAAAAAAATACAGTAAAATGTACTTTTTTTTTTTTTTTACAGTTTAATAATGTGCTGTTCATCAGCGGCGTGTCTTATTCAGGGGCTTCAGGAGGAGTCGTATTGTAGAGACCCGCCGGTTAAAGCAGACACTGGATGGAGATTGAGCTCAACAGCCTCTTTTAATTTAATTTAAAGTAATAAAAATACAGGGCTTTAAGAAGAACAAAACGAAAAACAAGAGAAACACTCGAGACGCTCCAGAAATTCTGGTCTGCAGCTGCCACAGATGCAATCAGCAGCAAGGAGGAATAAATAATGTTCTCGGATTGGCTACTTTCAAACCTCCTGCCTCTCAGTACAGCGTTTTTATCACCATCTCAAGTGGTGGTGGTGATGGTGCTTTCTTTGTAAATTACATTTTTCTTAATATATGAACTAAAGTGCATATATATAGTGACGTCCATGGCTAGCGGCCGTTAGAGGCCGCAATATTGTCATTATTTAGTTATGACGTATGGGACTCTTATTTTGAATTATATGTATGTTGGTTTCTAGAGTCACTGTCAGCTGTCTTGTATTTAGTTTAAGTGATTGTATTTTATGATTGGTTTTTATCTGAGTGTGTTTAGTATTTAAGTTGCAAGAGTTTCTGTATTCATTTGCTGCTCAAACCTCACGAAAACCCTCACCCATGCCCTCACGTTTCCTGCTCCTTATGTTTCTGCTGTTTAGTATGCTTTTGGTCAGGCCCTTGTGCCTTTTGTTTTGGTTTTGTGTAGAGTCTGTGTCTTTGTATTAAAATACCATCTAAAGGAACCTGCACCTTGCCCCTCACCTCACTCCCCGTGCATGGCAATACGTGACGTGTGTGTATGTGTGTGTGTGTGTGTGTGTGTGTGTGTGTGTGAGTGTTTGTGTGTGTGCGTGTGTAAATAAACATTTCTAAATCAAAAAGTGGGAAAAATAAATAGAAGAGTAAAGTCAATCAGTCATCAAACAAAACAGCAAGAAATTGTATTTATCACCACAAATCTTTTTGCTATTGTTCAAGATTGTTTTTTTAAGTGATGAGAAAAATAATTTGATATAAATTATAAACCAAATAAAGCAGGGCTTACTATTGCTTAACTTTCTACAATGTTATATTTACCCACACCATGGGTAACTTAATAAGCATGTCAGGAATACATTAGTTTAAATTATCATCATAAAAATGAATATGAGAAACTTCAGAAGTCAGAATGTCATTTACCTTTCAGTGATATCCAATTTTTTGTACTAACAGAAATCTTTTGGACAAAGGGCATGAGAATGCATATGTTCTAATGTTTCATCTTGCACATAAAAAAGTGAGGGTTTACTCTAAATTTCAACCTTTTTTGAAGAAATTATGTAGAGCAATAGGCCATTTAGCAAGAAATAACTGCTCCACGACAAACGATTGTTTTGTGCAAGCCTGTTGCTGACCAGACTTCTGACTTCTGAATTCGGGCAGAGACGTTCTCACCTCTCACAGTCGCCATCATTCTCACCAGTAGGCAGGCCTGCAGTGGTGCACACTGATCCTGGTTTATTGTTCAGATATTACTAACAACTAACTCACGCTGTTAGAATACAGTATCTGTCAGAATACTTTATTCATTCAAACGTTGATTGCACTAAACATTGTCTTGCTCTGTTTAGTTTTTCTTGTGTTTTGTTTTCTTGCACTCTCTCTTTCTCTCTTACTCTTATGAAGTCCTTTGTTGTTTCTGTTTTTGTTCTTGTTGCACCATGGTCCTGGAGGAACATTGTTTTGTTTCACTGTGTACTGTGTAAATGGCTAAAATGATAATAAACTGACTTGACATGACGTGAAATGTCCTCTTAACGCTTTTATGTGCAAATGATTATATTCTGCTAATTGTAAATGTGTTAAATGCATTGCATTATTATAGTCATAAGTAGAAACAGAGCTGGGAATGTGAATTGGTGGCATATTGCATGTATTCTCTCCTTCCACAGACCATCTCCCTGCTGGTGTTTGCTCGAGGTTCTCTTGGCATGAAAGGCCCATTTCTGGTGCTTTGTCCTCTGTCAATTTTGGAGAACTGGAGACAGGAGCTGGAGCGGTAAGGCACAGAAAGCTGATGGCTTTTTTGCTCTGTTTTCCAATTGGCAGTCACAGGAATAAATCCAGTGCATGAACTAGTATTTCACTTATGTCCTATTTTAAGTTTACTTTCAATTTATTGTTTACTTTTAATTCAGTGTCTCGTTAACTTAGTGTGTTGCAGTGCATGTAAAAGCAAACAAACTGTTTACTTTACTGTACTGTACTGTACTGTACTGAACTGCCACTAGATGTCAGTAGTGTTTGTTAAGTCTCTGATAATGTATTTCATATGCCGGCTGTACCGCAGCTTTTGCACCAGTCTGTCTGTGGTGTGTTACACTGGAGATAAAGAACGAAGGGCTGAATTATGGAGAGAAATGATGGATGGCAAACATTTCCATGTCTTGCTAACTACCTATGAGGTATACTTCTATGTGTGTGTGTGTGTGTGTGCGTGTGTGTGTGCGTGTGTGTATATACACAGTAACACCCCAACAATCGCAGGGGTTATGTTCCAAGAGCACCTGCGTATTGTGAAAAAACACCAATGTGGTAAAAAAAAAAAAAAGCCTATTTATATAGTGTAAACCCTAAGTATGCCCCCAAATAAGCACCCGTATCCGTACTGTACAGTTTACACTGATCTGCTGTCTTCCAGCAGTGCTGGAATGTAAAAGACCGATGTTACCCCTGGTATAAGCAGGTAAATGCAGTAATAAATTAATTAAATTTACAGTAATAAAAATACAGGGCTTTAAGTAAAACAAAACGAAAAACAAGCGAACACTCGAGACGCTCCACGGAGGAAATACTGGACTGCAGCTGCTAGAGATGGGTCACAGGGCAACAGCCAATCAGCAGCAAGGAGAAATAAATAACGTTCTCGGATTGGCTCCTTTCAAACCTCGGTGTACAGTGGTATTCCACCATCCCAAGATGGCGCTTTCTGTTTGTTCTCTGGACAGTACCAAAAAAATTATAGTTATATTTTATATGTTAATGTAGCTGAATTTACATTAATATTCATGTTACACACTTAGTAAATGATATTTTTTGTTTATGTTTGGGCGTGAACGCTGACCAGCAGAGTCTCATTCCATTCAGGTGCATCTCATTGCCTTCCCAGCCCTCACACCCAAATATATATATATATATTAGGGCTGGGCACGTTCACGCGACATCGCATTAACGCATTATTTACTTAACGCCGACAATTATTTTATCGCATGTTAACCCATGTTTTGTTTTGTTTTTTAAATCCCTTTGGGCTCTTGGATGCGCTCAGCATGCAGCTCTACGTCTCGACTGGTTTTCATGGTTCTGCCTCCATGTTCCAGAGTTATTTATTCAATATCAGTACCTACTGTTGTAGCTGAACACGATCAAATCCTCACAGCAATGTTCCAACCATAATGTGTAGTCTTTCCAGAAGAGCACAGCAGCAAAGAGAAGACAGATTCCCTATGGTATTCTTGATTTCAGAAGAAACTTATGTATGATTTCTTATGATGGACAATACAACTGCCCAAAAATCAACATACACTATATGGACAAAAGTAATTGGATGCCTCACCATTACACCAACAGAGACTTTAATGACAATGCATTCAGATACATAGGCTTTTATATGGAGTTGGTCCTCCTTTGCAGCTGCTATAATGGCTCTGCCCCCCATCCCCCCCATGCTCTGGACTCTGAGGGTATCTTGTTTTTTTATAACAAACTAGATGAAATGTGAATGCCCTGCAGTGGCAAATAGCTTTGGTTTTATATTTTATTTAATTAGATTAAGATTTATGTTCAGATTTACAGGAAATATTTGAACTGCAGCGCGTAACTGTGTTAAAGGGAACACTGCCTTTAAAAAGCTCCTTATTGTTTAAAGTGTAAACCAAATGTTCTTGGACTTGTTCATATAGCAATACTAAAAATAAAAGTGCACATAAGACTTTTTGTACCTTGTATCTAAGTCACCCCTTCTTTTCACAGATGTGTCTGAAAGATGCAAGCAACTTAAAAAGGTGAGTGTCTGTTTGATAAGTGATCAAAACCGTTATGTTACATTCATTAAATCATTTCACCTCTGTATTCCATCTGTAGGTGGAAATGGAATATTTTGGTTGTGGATGAGGCTCACAGGCTAAAGAACCAGAAATCACTACTTCATCGAACTCTTTCAGAGGTTAGCCATGGTGTTATAAACCTACAATGCAAAAAAATGTCTTAGGAACTTACATTTAATGAAAAAAAAGTATTTACTGGACAAAAGAATCAACTCTAGAAGATTAAAACTTTTAAGCAAAAAATGTCCTCTGAAATTTGGCCTGTTGGATTGACTTTAAATTTGGTGGCTGGATACCTTGTGTTTAGCTCTATGGTCGTGCCTGATACTTCCAAAATCCATCTAGGGGTTTATTGGCCTACCTTGAAAAACAAGGGAAGAAATGACAATATCAAGAAGTCCGACATACAAAATAGTCAGCACGAAATGTTCGTAACTTCCATTAGGGTCCTGCAGTCCTTTACTGTGATGATGCACAAGAAATTTACTTGAAACATTGGGTTCCAAAGTGATGTGCACTTTTTGGTTCTAAAAGTATTTGACACTTATTGTTCATATTTCTGATATAGTGCCACCATCTGGCCAAATATCATGAAACTTGGTGGGTACCCAATATTCCCATTGGCAACAAAGTGTGCCAAGTTATCAAGCTAACAAGCATTGACTCACTTCCTGTTTTGGAGGTTTTGTAATTAAATATCATTGCATGACAGCGGCCATGTCACAGCCTACTCAAATTTTTAATGACAGGATTTTCCTCACTTTAAGAAATATTCTCAAGTAAGCTTAACCTTTTGGCGGATTCGTTTGCTTAATATAGGCATTCACATCTCGTTTTAGTAAGTATTTAGTATGTTTAAATCTAGCTTTTGTGAGGTTTCTTTTTTGCGGTGTAATTCTGTTGGACTGCACAGACTGAAACACTTTTTATAGTCTCTGATAATCAGTCTCTCTCTCTCTTTCTCTCTCTCTCTCTCTCTTTCTCTCTCTCTCTCTCAGTTCTCTGTGGGCTTCAGAGTTTTGTTAACAGGAACTCCCATTCAGAATAATCTGCAGGAGGTCTACTCACTCCTCAACTTTATTCAGCCCAGCCTGTTCCCCAGTGATGCCTCAGAAGAATTTGTCAGTACATTTGCAAATATACAGAAGGAACACTCTCTAGGCAAGACGGCATGGTTAAAAATCTATTTATTTAAATATACTAAATAATTAATTTTGTACATGTCTCATCTTGGAAGTTATCTTCTTTTTATTTGAAGCATCTTTAGCTGCAATAGTTCTACTAATGAGGTTTGTGTTTGTGGAGCACAGAGGCTTTGTATTGTTGAACTGTAGCATCCAGTCAAACAAGATATGAGGGACAAGCTGAACAAGCTAACTGAAGGTTTTGCAGTGGCAGTTGATATGTTCAACGACTATGTATGTGCTCTTGCGTGCATGTGTGCAGCTGAAGAGCTCCACCAGGTGCTGCAGCCATTCCTGCTGCGCAGGGTCAAGGCTGAGGTGGCGGCAGAGCTGCCCAAGAAGGCCGAACTCGTGGTCTGTCATGGAATGTCTGCCCTCCAGAAGAAGTACTACAAAGCCATACTCATGAAAGACCTGGGTAAAACTTTTTTGACAAAAAACAGTGGAGAAAAAGCAAAAATGTGAAAATGTGTTTTTATGTAAATGGAAGGATTGAATGAATATCATTGCTGTCATATCAAATTTTGTGCACCAGTTTTTTTTCTTACCATTTGAAAGCATTTCCTGTTGTTTGGACCAATAGGATCCAAAATCTCGTAACATTAATGTGCGTTAAAGTTAAGGTTTTTTCTTTTTCTATAAACATAACACTTCAGAGATATGGGATTTCGTACAATACACATTAATATTACATTCCTGCTTTCATTTGACTTTCAGATGCTTTTGGGAGTGATCAAGCCAACAAGACCAGGCTTCTAAATATTTTGATGCAGCTGAGGAAATGTGTGAACCACCCATACCTGTTTGATGGTAATGACAAATGACTGTTCTTCCTTTTTGCTTTTTTCCTTTAATTGATCAAAAAAAAACTTCAAAAGTGCACAACACAGTGATGTAAAAAGCTTTGCTGTCAGTCTAATAAGACCCTTCAACAAACAGTTGTCATTGGTCCCAGTGGTTTCAGTGACCCAGAAAAGGTCTTGGTCACAAACAGGGCAGAGTTGTATAGGGAGCAAGGCTAGTCTCCAACTAATGAGGTGTCTTGGGCCAGCTGTAGCCGTGGTACCTCAGCACTTTTTAAATTAAGCACTTTTCTTTTTTTCTTTATCTGTCTCTCTCCCTCACCCTCTTCTCTCTACACACACACATACACACGCACACACAAACATTCTCTCTCTCTCTCACTCTCTCATGAACTCTTACATTCTCGCTCTATAAGGTGTGGAGCCAGAACCGTTTCAGATTGGGGAGCACTTGGTGGAGGCCAGTGGAAAGCTGTCTCTGCTGGACTCTATGCTTGCATATCTGCTAGAGGGGTATGCCTGATGTCTTGAGTCAACTCTCATGTCCTAGCCAATATGCCAACTGTGCATTATTAAGACATTCTGTTGCATTGTAACACACATGGGCTTGTTTACTATATTTGCATCCCATATATTTTTCATAGATGAAAGGGAAAGTGTCCCCATGATCAGTCTATTAGAATTACAACCAAACATATATGAAATGAAAATACAATACATGCACCCCTCTGTGTTACAGTTCAATTAAATCTGTTAATCATGCACACTTGCCTGTTGGCTATAGTACAAGTGTGCATTGTTGCATTGTTAAAAGGTTCTGGTGCACTGTAACACGAGTGCTTACATAATATGTTTACATCCCATATATTATTCACTGAGGAAAGGGAAAAATATTAGTATCTGTCAGATATTAGTGATACAGCTAATTACAGAAGATGATTTTGTCACCCTGTTTTTCTCATGGATGAATTGGTATTCATGCTTTGATGCTGCAGAAAAAAGTCAGCAGTGTAGAAGTTATTTCATTGGTTTCAGCAAGGGAAAACAGACACAGAATGCAGCATACAAATGTTCAGCTTAGGTACAGCAAGGGAAAATGCACTAATAATGCTCAGTACCATTATTATGTCTAGTCGTTTCAAAATTAATTCCAGTGACGTGCCTAAAAATATGAATAATAGACTTGCATTAGCAAGCAGGATCTTTAATCTCACTTTTGCACTTCATATAGAGTGTGGATTATATTGTCAGCTTGGTGGTGGCCTAGTGGGTAGGATACTTGCCTCTGGACCAACAGGTCATGGGTTCAAATCCTACCTTCAGCATACCACCACTGGGTCTCTGAGCAAGACCCTTAACCCCAAGTTGCTCCAGGGAGACTGTTCCTTGTAGTTAGGGAATGGAAGTCACTTTAGATAAAAGTTTCTGCTAAATGCAGAGAATGTACATTTAAAAAGTCATAATTGTACATTTAAAACGTCACTTTATGCAAAAGATATGTATTATTTACAGTAAGGTGTTAATTATCATTTATCATTACTGCTCCAGAAACTCCACATCAGTGCACCCTAATGTATGTTTTTATACATATTGAAAACAGACTCAACTGCTGAGCAAAAGTACAGAAATAGACACACATACAAGTCATGCTTGCATGTTTAATTCCAGGGGCCATCGTGTTCTGCTGTTCTCTCAAATGACGAGGATGTTGGACATTCTTCAGGACTACCTGGAGTACAGAGGTGACACAGATAGTACTATATACATTAGACTCCGTAACTCGTGGCGGTACGTTCCAAGAGCAAACGCGAATTGTGAAAAACCTGAAATTTGTCATGTGTTAAAAAAAAAACAACCTAAAAATGCCTATTTTTATAAACCCTAAATATGCCCCCAAATATGCTCCTAAAACACTTTAATTTTATTTTAAATTCAGCTTAATACTTTTATCCTTAATGAAAATGTAAAGCTAAACCTGTATCCATACCGTACAGTTTACACTGAACTTCTGTCTCCTGCAGTGCTAGAATGTAAAATACCGATGTTACCCCTGTATAGACTGTGCTGTAATTCATGCAAGCGCGCCTTCTTTGGCATGCGCCGTCCTTTTCTTTTGTAATAATTTAGTTTCATTTACAGTAATAAAAATACAGGGCTTTAAGTAGAAAAAAAAAGAAAAACGAGAACACTCAGCGAAACACTTGAGATAGCTCCATGTGGGAAACTGTTGTGATGTGGGAATGCTGGACTGCATCTGCCAGAGATGTGTCACAGGGCAGCAGCCAATATACGGTTACTTTGTATTCTCTAGACAGTACTAAAAAATGTATACAGTTATATTTGATATGGAAATTTAGCTGAATATACGTTAATATTTATGTTACAAAATTAGTAAATAATATTTGTCTTAATCATTTAGCACTAAAATACATGAAAAATTATATATTCCCACAAAAAATACCAAAAAATATTTGCGGTTTCCGCGAATTTGCGAGACTTTACACGAACAATTGTTAGTTTAGTTCTAAGAAAAAATCTGCGAACGACTGAAGCCGCGAACTCTGACTTTGCAGGGGAACACTGTACTCCCATAGAGCTCATACACTACATCACAACTGAACATAAATTAGATTGGAAAATGAGTGACTGGATTTTGCAAGTGGAAATAACCCTCAGTTCTTGAAGTTAGCTTTAAATATGTTGTCGTCTCATACATGGAACTATTTTCTGCCTAGACTTGTAGGTCTAAATATTGTTGACTAGCACATGACAGGATTTAGGACTTGGTGACATTCTTCTAATCAGTCAGTCTTTTTTAAGATTAATCAGTCATGTGATACCAGGGATTATTTGTGTTGTTTTTGGCACTGTTGTTTAATGTATTTACACATCTGTTTTAAGACAAACATGAACACACAACATTTTGCTTTGAGATTCTTTTGAAACTCTTTTGCATTCATTTAGATTATCTAAATGATTTGAACCATTTTGTTACATAATACTTTACATTTTTGCAACATACCTTGCAGATTTGTGGCCTTATCTTGTTCTGTGATCTAGAGATATAGCTGTGTGTTTTTTTTTAATCACCTCCTGTGTTTGCTCTTGTTTGTGTATGAGTGTGCTGCCTGCTCTTTAAATATGAGCTGACTTTAACCTCCTACACCTATAGGTTACAGCTATGAACGTCTGGATGGCTCAGTGCGAGGAGAGGAGCGTAATCTGGCCATCAAGAACTTCAGCACTAAAGATGTTTTCATCTTTCTCCTCAGTACCAAAGCTGGTGGGTTCATAGCTTTTGCTTTAGGCTGGTACACTCCAACAGTGATTTCCAAATAGGACGTCATAACACCCGCTTATGTCCTTCAAAATATGTTTACATTGTATATGCAATTTTGCAGAATTGTCCAAATCTAATGCAGAAGTTCAATGGTTCAGTTTTGAGCAATATTGTGCTAAAATGTATTAATTGTGGTCACCATTGTAGCCACAGAACCCTCCAAAACATGCCTAACAATACTAAATACTAAACTGTGGTAAGGGTTAAAAATACTTATTGTAAAGAAAGTAAATCATTACAGCTTAATTAACATGTCTTGTTTTTTATCATTACAAAAATCTTTAAAACCAGATAAAATGCAATGTCAGCATACAACGACAGGTCTGTATGACATACTCTGACGTGTAAGTTGAATAATTTCAGTGGAAATGTCACACTGGAGTGTGATTTAGGTTCTCAATGCTGAAATGTGCTGTCTCCTTGCTTATCACACCTAAGATCTCTGCAAATGTACCTACATGCATCTTATCACCTCTGGAACAGGGACTGATACTTATGACTCAGAGAGATGAAGGCAGTATTTATCACACTCAAATAACTTGGGAGGTGGTGCACTAACGTGAAGCCAAGGGAGAAAGTGCTAGTCCTTTCTTAGATGAAGATCAGTGGGAACTCCCTCAAATTTTCTTAGAATTTGACTGATTTTGTACAGTAATTCCTGAAACCTCTTTGGAGTTTTATAATCAAAACTTCAGTGACTGAGAGCTTGTTTTTTTAAGTAATTTTGTTTATGGGATTAATTCTACCACTGCTGATGCGACTGCTTAACATAATACATGTTGACTACATTTGGGGTGAAGAAGTTTTTCCACAACCTTAGATGAACTCCCAGGCATCTCGTTCATCTGAGCTGAATGTTGACAGGAAGATTGTTTTGCGTTGTAGATGATGTAGCAATTTCGCATTTCTATCACTGTTCATCATCAGGTCACGCGAACATGTATCAACATGTTTATGTTGTTGCAGTAGTTTGTGCCATAGCAAATCCGTTTAGCTGTCATCTCTTCCCATCCTGATTTATGGGTGATGTGTGTTTGGTGTATAGGTGGGGTTGGTATGAACCTGACCGCAGCTGATACTGTCATCTTCATGGACAGTGACTTCAATCCTCAGAATGATCTGCAAGCAGCAGCTCGAGCTCACCGTATTGGACAGAC
Organism: Bryconaethiops microstoma; assembly: GCA_037577275.1. Lineage (NCBI taxonomy): Eukaryota > Metazoa > Chordata > Actinopteri > Characiformes > Alestidae > Bryconaethiops > Bryconaethiops microstoma. The sequence continues at coordinate 15,356,674 of JBBJLS010000109.1, forward strand.
AAGGTATTGCTTGGGTAGAATGTTGAGAAACAGTATCATTGTCCCACCTTGTATGTATTCTTAATGTGATACCCATTACATGCTGAGCTTTGCTTTCAAAATGCTTTTTTTTCTTTAGAATGTTGCCATTACCAGCTTCAGATACAGTATTCTGTCTGCTAGTTGTATTGCCATATCTACTATAAGCAGTATTTAGCAGCATTGAGACACATTGCACTCCATATGTGGGACTACATTTTTATTCTTCACTCACATAACATTCCAATTTCATAGTGGTTACGGAATAAGTAAAGAAAATTGTTTGACAAATAAATGTTCACCTACCCTACAGTCTGTCAGCCAAGACATCAGCCCTAATTTATATTTCTGCAATGTGGCACTTGTGCTACAAAGTTAATGTAGCTAACAAACACACAAAGTTAGCAGTTGCCCAATATTGTTTCTGCAAAATTTCTAAGCATTCATGTGATTTAAGTTTCAGTTTGGCTTTCCTTAACATGTTTATTAATTTTAGACCCAGAAATGATTTGTTTCAGTGAAATCATTTTATTCTCTGCTTTCGTTTGTTCACATGTTAACATTCTTTTAACCATAGAACTGTGAAGGTGATCCGGCTCCTAGGTAGGGACACAGTGGAAGAGATTGTTTATTCGCGTGCCGTATCGAAACTGCGTCTCACCAGCACAGTGATTGAGGAGGGCCGCTTCTCTCTACTGGAACAGCCTCAGGCTGCTGCTTCTGGACTACAGGTGCCTCTCTGTCATGTGTCTTTTTCACCTCTCTCTTTCAACATTTCTCGGTTTTGGCCATTCTTTCCGAGATGGCCTTCTTTCCCTGTGGAAACATCTCCATTTTTTTCTGTTTTCCTCTCTGCATCTTTTGATTATGCTTATTGGCAGCTTTATTAGACACCTACCCCTAATGATATCCTTTGTAGGTGTACAGTTAGAAACTATAGTTTGTGTTAGCCATTCTCTAGCCCTTCACAGGTGGTCAGTTTCAGACCACAAGACCGCTGCTGGCTAAATATTTTTGATTGATGGTCTATCGTCAACCCAGGAGAAATGCTGCTTTGACTGATACCTTTATACTAGAGTGATACCTAATGAAACACCTGCTAACATAGCAGGTGTTTCATTAGGTATCACTGTAGTATTGGTGACTGTGGTCTACCGCTCGGGTCGGCGGTAACCCTTTGGTGGTCATTTTCCCTTGATGTACAGAGTAGAAGAGGTATAACAAATTGTGCTTAGCAATGGATGGACTATAGTTAGGAACTGTAAACCTGCACTGATGTAATATGACCTCTTGTCTACAGTTGAGTGAGATTCTGAAGTTTGGAGTGGACAAGCTGCTATCCACAGAGGAAAGTTCAGTTCAGGATGTGGACCTAAAAATGATCCTGGGCCCATCTCAGGATGGACACTGGTTGATGGATGAAGAACATGTGATGCCAAATAAAGATGATGATGATGAGGATACAGGACAGAGTAAGGCCCGTATTTTATTTATTCATGTACATTTCTTTATTACCTATATTGTCAAGTCAGCACGCTACATGTGGTCTGCATTTTCCCCCAGACCATATGTACTACTATGAAGGGAAAGATTACTCCAAAGACCCCAGCAAAGACGACCAGAAAACATTTGAGTTACTGCTGGAGGAACAGTTTGCTCAACTGGAGGATGCAGGGAAAGAGGGCCGTGCATTACGGTGCAAAACTGGAGTAAGTTTGGAACAGTAGAAATGGACAAATGGATGGTCATAAAATATATATTTATGCTCTTGCTGGGCACACTTTCATTTAGTATTATAAATAAAAAAGGCTGTGTACTGATGTAGAAAATATTTTATGGAAATACAAAACCTAAATTATAAAAAGGTTCTTTGCACAGTGTTATGTAGTGTTTCAGCTTATCATTGGGGAAAATAAAAGCCCATCTAGCACCACTATCTACTCACCACAGTTTTATTTTATGACTGTCTTCATGATATCGCTTTCATATTTTTTTAGATTATCTGACAGTAAGATTCCCAAAGGATACTTGAACAGTGTCTATTTTTTGTATTAATTGCACTGACCTGTGAGCTACATTGGGTGAAGAAAGTTTATGTCTCTGTGCATTGTACACTATAACATTACATTACATAAAACGACATAATATTTGTAAGTCCCCCTCATGTTGCCAAAACAGCTCAGACTCTTCAAGGCATGAACCCCACAACTCTTCTATACATGTACAGATCCTATTGCAAGTTTTTCCAGCACATCCCACACATTCTTGATCAGATTGAGTATGCATAATCCTGCTGAAAGAGGCCGCTGCAATTTTTGAACATTGCTGTTATGAAGGGTATATGTGGTCTGTAACAAAGTTTAGGTGAATGTGATATCAAAGTAACACCTGCATTTATGCCAGCAGAACATCTCCTGGTGCCTAGTGGGTAGGATACTTGCCTCTGAACCAAGAGGTCATGGGTTCGAATCCTACCTTCAGCATACTGGGTCCCTGAGCAAGACCCTTAACCCCAAGTTGCTTCAGGGAGACTGTCCCCTGTATTTAGGGTATTCAAGTCGCTTTGGATAAAAGCGTCTGATAAATGCCGTAAATGTAAATGTAAATCTAGTCCTCGATTAAACAAAGCACATGCACCTGGCCGTCTACATGATGTAAAAGAAAATGTCATTTATCAGGCCAGGCTACGTTCTTCCATTGTTCCATAGTCCAGTTCTGATGCTCACATGCCATTGTAGGCACTTACAGTGGTGGACAAGGAGGCACACTAACCGGTCTGCAGCTTTGCAGCCCAGTCCACAGTAAGCTGGGATACACTGTGTTCTAAAGCCTTTTTATCATAGCCGGCATGAATTTTTCAAACAGTGTGTGCTATAGTAGCTCTTCTGTGGGCAAGAGCCCTGTCATCAAGCCATCACACTTTGACCTTTGTCAAAGTCACTCAGATCCTTACCCCTACCCATTTTACCTACATCCGACAGAATACTTTCACTTACTGCCGAATTTATCTCACCCCTTCATTCATTCATCATCCCAAGCCGTTTTATTTTTACCTTGATTGCAGGAGTAGAAGGCTAGAGCCAATCCCAGCAGTCATAGGGCAAAAGGCCTGCCAGTCCAGAGCTACACCACAACTTGGCAGGTGGCATTGTAACAAGATAATCAATGATATTCAATCCACCTGTCAGTGGTCTCAATGTTGTGGCTGATTGGTGTGTACAGGAGTTAGAATGTACAGCCTGACAGCCTTTTTTTTTTCCTTATGAATTCTTATGTATTTATTTCTCTCTCTCTCTCTCTCTCTCTCTCTGTCTCCCTCTCTCTCTCGCTCTCTCTCTGCAGTTGAGTTAGTTGAGTGTGTTACCTCTCAAACCCCGAGAAAGTATTGACCATTCTCTTGTTTGTAAGATGCCGTTTGTTTTTCAATGTGAAGTATAAAGCATACTAATAAACAGATGCAGATATAAGAACGGGAGAATCATTACACTGTCTAACATTTGTGTGGTTTTGTAGATTGTTTTGTCTGGGCTCCTGGCAGCCCCAGCAAGAAAAAAGAGGCCTCTGACAGAGTCTGAGTTAGAGCAGAGGCGTCAGAAGAGACAGGAAGCGGCTGCTAAGAGAGCCAAGCTACAGGAAGAGAAGAGGAGGCAACGGGAAGAACAAAAACACAATAAGAAGTAAGAAACTAGTAGCCCTGGTTGAAGAAGTATTTCACCTCAACTATTTATGGGTTTATAGAGATATGCAAATTAGCTGACAGACTTCTTTAGAGATTTTATTCTTATTATTTTATTATTTTTTTTTTTTAAGAGATCACAGCTTCAGTCTGTTGTTAAAGTATAACCAGTCATCGTACTCCAAGGGAGTAGGAAACAACTGATTTATGCTAGGAAAAAAAAAATCCAGAGAGTTTAGGAAATAGAAAGGAGATTAGGTGGTGGTGAGATGTGGAAATTCATCACAGTGAAACAGAAGAGAGAGATGGAACTTGGATAGAAGGGAGGAGTTTTAGACATGGTCTTTTTTCCCTTAACTCCTATTCTTTAATTCCTTTACGCTTTTTGCTATCTAACAAGTAATACAATTTCTTTTTAATTGATTTGCTATGGTAAAGGAGCAGCTAACTGAGTCACATTAGAGCTGTAGGAATATGATTAAAGATATTTTTGAATTTTGAACTTCAAAAGAGTTTGTTTCTGTGGCAGGGTGGCATGGTGGGCCTCATGTGGGTACAGGTCCTTGTGCTTGCCCTCTGCTGACAGTGAGGGTGAGGATGTGGAAGAAGACGAAGATGATGACAGCAGTATGAACTCCACAGACTCTGACCACACAGCCATCCGTTATGTACTGGGTGATGTTACCCACCCTCAGGCTGATCAAGAAGATGCCATTATTGTTCATTGTGTTGGTATGATGCATGGAATAAAGTTTTCCAACGCTATGACGTATTTCCATCAGTTGAGTCCACTAAAGGTTAATAATGAGATTGATGCAGATCCGAAGGCAAAAAATGGGGAGGGGGGCACCTGTAGTGTAAAGAGAGCAGAGACAGGGACAGAGACAGGGACAGAGACAGGGACAGAGAGAGAGACAGAGTGTGTGTGTGTGTGTGTGTGTGTGTGTGTGTGTGTGTGTGTGTGTGTGTGTGTGTGTGTGTGTGTGTGTGT
>JBBJLS010000109.1:15370240-15392204 GCA_037577275.1 Bryconaethiops microstoma
CATATGTGTATTTTGCAGTTCACGCGGTTGGATGAGTGTGTGTGTGTGAAAGGAACAGATACTGGGTAAGCGCGCGCGTGTGTGTGTGTGTGTGTGTGTGTGTGTGTGTGTGTGTGTGTGTGTGTGTGTGTGTGTGAGTGTGAATTCTTCTGTGTGAGTGTGGCTTATCATGAGTTCTGAAAAGGGGGAAATGCTTTAGTTTGAGCTGTGCTGCTTGGAAGGGAATCTTAACAAGTTCAGTCAAGGCAGAAGTGCGCCTGGAGCTTCTGCCCAAGGTGATTAAACTAAAAGTGCGGTGCTCTTTTAAGCCTTTAGCAGACTGCTGGAGAAACACATCTCACCTCTACATACAGCAAGACCTCGTGCCTTGACCCCTTCCCTCTTCAGTGCACTGTTAGAGTGGTGTATCCAGTAGGATTTTTTAAACCCGTTTAAACCTATTTTTTAAGCCCATTCTTTAGTTATCTACTAGTAACTAGTTTATTTGTGTAGCACATTATCATACAGAGAGGTCATTCAATTTGCTTTACAGAGATAAAATAAGCACAAAAACATAAGTAAGCCATAAAAGTAACTGTACAATTAATATAGAATAAAAGTAGGACTTAAGATTAAGGTAAACAACGGTAAATAAAGCAATATAAGAATAAAGATAAAAGGGCACAAATTTTGCACAGATCTTGCTGGTAACTGAAAGCAGCCGAAACAGGCCAGTTTTACGTTTCTTTTTAAAACTGCCTACTGTTGGCCAAGATCCGATCCCACAGGGGAGCTGGTTCCAGCAGAGGGCAGCATAATGACTAAAAGCCATTTCACCCTTTTTCAGTTCTGATCTGGGCACCACCCCCTGACCAGCTTTAGCTGATCTAACAGACCTTCCAGGCTGATATTCATCAAACATCTCAGGACCCAAAAACTATTCAGTGATTTACAAATAATTAGCAACACTATAAGCTCAATTCTGTATGTGCATGGAAGCCAGTGTAAGGACCTGAGGATTTGAGTAATGTCCTCTCTTTTCTTAGTTTTGGTTAGAACTCTAGTAGCAGTATTTTCAATAAGGTGTAGCTGTCTAATGGTCTTTTTGGGCAAAGCAATGAGAAGAGCACTGCAATAGTCAGCCCTGCTGGACGTGGATAAGTTTCTCCAAATTTCCTTTTGACACAAAGCCTCTGACCTTAGCCATGTTTCTTAGGTGCCAGAATGCTGATTTAGTTCAAGCTTTAATATGACACTGAAACTAAAATCCCTATCCATAATTACACCAAGGTTTTTTGGCATGGATAGGAGTTCTTATTGACCTAGATTCCAGAAATGCACTGTGCTGCAATCTTCCGTCTTTGTTCCCAAGTAGAACTTATCTGACTTGGCTTTATTCAACTGAAGGAAAATTTGCTGCATGCAGCCATTTACTTTTTCAAGTCATAAACACAAGAAGTCCGTAGCACTCATTTGGTAAAAGATGGATCTGATTGTTGTCTGCATGCCTGTACTCTTGGGAAATTTGGCCGAGACGGAAGCATGTATAGGTTGAACGAAAGGGTCCAAGTATGGTGACCAGGTTTCTGTTTTTCAGGAAATGTTTTATAACAGGCGACTTTATGTGGAACCTCCCCGGTGAGAAGAGAGCAGTTTATAATTTGCAGAATTTCTACAGAATGTAGTACTAAAGGTGTCACTTTTTAGTATTAAACTGCATGGCAAAATCATCATATATTTTCCCCAAAACCTGTCCTGTTCTTAAAGGGGAATTCCAGTCTTTTTTATTGTTTGTACAATTAACACTTTGATTTGCAAACAAAATCATTCAGAATGGTTAAGCGTGAAGTGGTTGATTGTAGAGAAACCTATAGATTCAGATTTCTTGACAGTGATAGTGATAGAAAACAGGGATCACGGTGTCTCTAGTGCAAATACTGATTATTTATTAACCATACAAATCCAACACATCTTTGTTTTAACAACATGTTTTTAACTGAAAACAATACAAAATCATTTATATGGCACACACTATAATAAAATCTTTTCTTAGGGGCCCGTTTTTCCTTACAACATTGTGTGTGTCTCTTGACAAAAAAGTCTTTTAGGACAAAACCTTCACATAATCTTGTAATGACCTTTTTGAAATCTTTTAGGGACATTTAGGGACATTTTGAACATCTGGTTCCTGTCACCACTTCTGTGAACAGTTTTGTCTAGGGAGCTTTTCTGAATGACAGTATTTTACTTAAGGATTGAGTTATGAAACTATAAAAAAGTGGTGCAATTCTAATCTCAAACAGACTTGCTTATTTGGTTTCTTAATAGTAACAACAACAATAATAATAATAATAATAAATTGTTCAGTCACAAGGTTGTTTTACAGAGTAACAACAATACAAGCATACATAGCATAAACTAAACAACAACAAGACTGTCACATCTATACATTTATCTATAAACCGAGTAGCTAAAAGTAGAGGTAACAAGCACCTTGAAGGTGAAAATGAAGAAGCAGCCTGAAGTAAGGGAACACTTTCTTTTTGCACTGAACAATTGTTTTAAAGATTAAAGTACATTATTTATATTGTTCATATTTTGCCAAACACACTTCACAGAACAGAGCCGTGTTACTGCACTCTTCAAGGAGCAGCTGAAGGTTGATTTGATGCCTCTAATCAGAGTACAAGCTCATTGTCAGGATTATTAGGAATGAATTATAATAAATGAAGTGTAACATTGTCATAAAGGTGACTGGCTAAATGAGAGGCAATAACGCACGCCATAAAAAGAGTGCCAGCAAGTTCTACAGATGGGCTGCAAAACTAATGTGATGCTATGTGTTGAATAAATATTGCTTAGAGGTTTGACAGAGGATGTTATCAGAACTTGGTCCCAGGCTTAATCTCACTTAGGGCTGATTAGACAGACATGTCCTCTGTGTAAGACAGGATGGTTCTAGTAATGTGCCATCCATCATACACTTCAGCTGCTTAATGATGGCGATTCAAAATATAAAGATATGGAAGGTATCTGTCCCCCTGAAAGCTAGACTATCACATTGACTGTAATTTATAGGATGTTAAATATTGGAGCATTGCAAAGCGTGGCATTTCTTTGGGCTCTTCAATATTAACAGCAAATCCTTTATTTTCTTGCCAAGTATTCCTCACTTACTTTCAAATGTTATACTTTTAAACTGGAACTATTAAAAAATGTAAAAACTAAATGATCAGCAACTTCATTTTCTCTTTGGTCTGATTTAAGCATAAAACCAAGATAACGCACTGTATTGACCCCTTGATCCACTAGGGGGCAATGCTACTCTTGAGGTTTTTTTTTTTGTTGTTTTTTTTTTTTTTTGGGAGACTCTCATCTCACCCTGAATTGGAGGTTTCACACATTCTATTTTTACTCCTCTGAATAATTCACCACACAGCCATATATGATCAGTGACATTTCCTCCCCTCTAACACTGTGACAGTGCGGTTGCATCACTTGATCCTCCATCTAAAGTCTAGAAACTGATACACTGTAGAAAAAATGGTCTCGCTATGAATAGTCTGTGCTGGGTCAGAGATTGACAGTGATGTATAATCTTTAATGCACACTCTGACCTAAAAAGCCTCCCTCTCCCATTCACTGATGTTCAGTTTGATTCGGATAATAGGAATGATGCAGAATGATACTGTCGCAACACATTTCCTAGAGCGCACGGTGTAATAGTGTGCTGCAATAACGCTCAGCCCTCTCCAGATCGGTGATGCTGTATTTCATGATTAAGCTCCAGTTTTGTCTAAGCTTCAGGTCGAGAATATCAATAATAACTGTACCTCTGTAGTGTATAAAGGAGATCCTGCAGGCACTTTTAACATCTTCACACACCACTATTGTAGAACTTGTGCTACTTGTAAAAGGGAAAGGCACTGGATTTAGTGATCTGTTAATATTATATGATTATGATGATGCTCTAACACCCCAGAAAAATGAAGTGGGGAACGTGTTTATGCTGACTGCAAGTTATTTCAGTAAACTGCAGGGTTTTTTTTAAACATCCATTAATGATAATCTACATCAACTAATGTTAGGTCTTGGGGGGTGTTGCCAGTATGCAGTGGTTAGTACCTGCCACTAGTGGTCCAAGGAATGACAACATGTGAATCGTTTGGGCACCCAGTGATACGCATGGGAAGCGAAAGCTAGCACTTCTGGTCTAATGCCACAAAAGAGCTACTGTAGCACAGTTTGCTGAAAAAGGTAATGCTGGCTATGATAAGAAGGTGTCAGAACACACAGTGCATCAGAACTGGACCGTGGAGGAATAGAAGAAGGAGGCCTGATCTGAGGACTCTTATTTTGTTTTTTTACCTCATGTGGTCGTGTGCATGTGTGGGGCTTACCTGGGGAAGAGATGGCACGAGGAGACACTATGGAAGGATGGAAAAAGGCAGAGGCAGTGTTCTGCTGGGAAACTTTGGGTCCTGGCATTGTATGGAGGTTACATTGACATGTGCCACCTACCTAAACACTGTTGTAGACTAAACATCCCTTCATGGCAACAATATTCATCAATAACAGTGGCCTCTTTCAGCAGGATAATGCACCCTGATACACTGCAAAACTGTTTTAGGAATGGTTTGAGGAACATGACGAAGGTGTGGCCTCAAAATTCCCCAGATCTCAACCTGACTGAGCATCTGTGGATGTGCTGCGCATGTCTCGGTACCCTATCTATAGAAATGTCACACTGTATAAATATCAGAAGTCAGTATGCCTTATCCGGGCACATTTTTTTTTCGACTGAGCTGACAAGGAGAGTTGTTTAGTTCTACATCTGTATTTCACTTTGACTCTCATTGAGTAATGTGCAGCTTGGATTATGAGTAACAGAAAACTTTGACGTTTCTGAAAGTTGTCTTTCATTGACTGTGGTTCTCGACTGTGTTTGCATGATCCTTCTAAGTGACAGTTCAAACTCTTCAAATGTTTGGTTTGAGACCACAGCATCCTGGATCCAGCTATTCTGCTGTGAAGTGCTCACTGTGTGGTGTAAGATTATAGAGTATAGTGCCTGGACCGAGATACAGTGTGAAACAGCTCTCCGGGGAAGATGGGGAAGGAGGTTTCCAGTGCCGTTTGAACGCTGCTGGAGGCACCGTGGTCATGGATGCGTGGCTGTGGCAGTGTTTTACAGGAGTGACTTTAGTGAGTATCAGGGGAGTGATCCTGTGCATGAAATTTCTGCTGCCACCGCCTTGCTCCGGCACAGGGTGATCCTCCAGGCTTGTGAAGTGCTGTTGCCATGGAGACGTCACAGTTCATCAAGGTTCGGAACAATAAAAGGAGTCAAAGTCTCAGCTGAAGTCGCATACTGACACAACCCTCCGCACACATAATTACTCAGATGATCCAGTACCTGTATAAAAAAGCCCCATTTCATCCATCCATTCATCTGTTTATTAATGAGAAATGGCAGAGACATCAATGTGATTCCATTTTCAGGGTAAATCTCTCATCTCTTGCTGTGTTGTGTTGGGTTCTGGGTACCTTTTGACCTGCTATCCGGCACAAAACGAATCTCTCAAAATGTTATTTACACTTCTCCTCTCCAGTCTCAAGTTCCCAAAACATCTAGCTTGATGCCAGTGCAGAAAGTTTTGTCCTCTGTCATTCTCTTTCTTCTACTGAGTGTCTGCAGAGCTAGACAATACTCTCAGTATTTTGTACAATGCTTCTTTCAAGGGTTTTTTTTTTTCCAAGAAAATAACTTGGTCTGTGGCACCAGCCTTTTGGGAACGACCTCTATTTCCTGCACTGTAGGACACAATGAACTCTTAAATGAGACAAAAATCGAAGTAGTCATCATCTCAGCCCTGCTCTTCACGGAGACATTAGAGTGAGCCACAACAAATAGAATGGAACTGAAATACGTTACATCCTTCCACATCGCTTATAGCTGCCATACGTGCCCATGGCTATTAACAGCAGCTTTAGCAGAAATATTGTAATGAATAGGAATGTTACCTGAAAGTACTGCGTGCTGAATTTATTCAGTGTTGCAGAACCGAAAGTAAAGAGCTCACATATTGAAATAAATTATTATTATTATTTATTTGAAATAAATGCAATCTGAATGTCGGCGGCCACTTTTGTGAAAAGTAGCAATAATCTGTTCCGTGCTGGAACTAACATGAGAGTTAAGTACCAATACTGCAATAAGGAAAAGAGTCTAATAGCACCTGCAACGACGGCGAACTCCAGAAGCTGAAGCCGCATTAATCAATCTTTCATATGCATTTCCCTTGGCACTTTGAAATCAAGTACACTTTTTTCTTATACATCTTGATGCCAGGCGGCTTCATGGCCACTTCTGTCCTGTAGCCAAGATTCCACACATTATGAATGAGGATGGGTGAGAAAAGCAGGTCAATAAAAGTGAGGTCAATGACCATTCATTGAGGGTGCGTATGATGGAGGACCGTCTGCAGGAAAAAAACAGTGCAGAACTGTGGTATTGAATCGGTCAAACAAATATGTTATTGTTTTCCAAGGGTTCCACAATCTGTTAATACTATGTGACAATGCATAGTCCATTTGTCCTTGAATGGCTGGGCCAGCTTTACACATAATGCTTCAGTTTGTTTTGCCGCAGTATTGTTTGCTCTGGGTGACAGAAGCCAAAAATGCAGCAGTGCACCACCATCTTTACTTCCACTTTCGTAACAAGCCTAGGGGCCTCCGTTTGCTGCCTTTGTCCAATGGGCTGATATGAAGGTTTAATAATAAACATGAATAATCTTTCACTCATTATTAATGCATGCTGCATGTTTAATTACTGCACACCATAATCTCCATCATGTACAGTCTCCTCTCTGTTCTCCTAAAATCACTCTTTCAAACACACACACACACACACTTGTGCCCTGCAGTGACCTCGCTTCAGAGAGACAGGCTTCTTTGGAGGGTGAAAGAAGAAAGAAGCAGAAGATGGATTAACTCACATGGTCACTTTCCACTGTCAGTCCAGGGGCTCCTCTATAAGAACTCAGGTCCACTCAGCCCCCCGCCAGCCTCTCCATCTGTTCTTCTCATCTTTCCTCCTCAACGGTGGAAAATCAAAGGGAGGCTCGTCTGTGACGTGGTTTGATTTGGGAGAGCGTAGGGTGGCAGGTACGCTGCGAAGTTCAGGGAGGTTGTCTTCACTCTGTTCTATCGATCATTCTGGCCACAGTGTGTTTCTTCATTTCTTCATTTTTTAAGACTAGCCCTGTCATATATCATAAGTAACACCTTGATAGGAGCCATCTCACCTTCAGTGTGTGTTCTTCAACCACAATGACTTCTACTGACTGTACATCATCAGTTTTGTCACTTTCTTCATAACTTCAGAAACTGATGGCTCCACTCCATGCTAATGGCTACCAAAGCATGCTAACAGGAAAATAAATGTGTTGATACTGATGTAATTATGGTAGCACTTTATTGTATGGGATAGTAAATACCTAGTATATGTACTGCTCAGTGGCATAGCTAGGCCTAGTGCTCCTCCCAGCCCAGTACAAAAACTCACACAAGCTGATTCTCTCAAGAGGTTGCTGTTGCTGTGCTACAGACATAATTAGATTATATAGTAAAATGAGATATTATCTGAAGGAAATGAATTTAGAGTTACATATAATAAATGTCATGTTGCAGGTTGTGAAGCATCCTTTTGAGTGTGGTTATCATAGGTGAGCACAGATGAGACAAACATAATTCAGCACTGTCTGTGCAGTGTTGCTGGACACTAACTGGTGAGGTACATTGTCACGAAACTGGACCTTTTCCTGAGTTATGGGTGTACATTTGTGTTAACATCTGACTGAGCCCAATAAAAATTTTAGGGGGCCCTGTTGCCGTGGTCACCCCCCCCCACCCCCACCCCACCCCCTGCACCATGTGGGGCTCTATGTGATTATGGCCCTCCACCACCAGTAGTTATGAAACTGTTATCGTTTCTTTCCTTTTAATATAAATTTATGATTTCATTCCAAGTCATTTTGGACCAAAAGGGACAATTTAGACTGAATTATGGCTCATGATTACACAGCAGTGTATCTTGTACAGCTGCAAATTCATATTCAGCTTTGTTCTGAAGCACTTCTGGTGAGTTAATTGCAAACTTTTTAAGTAAGAAATAATTCTTATATCTTATATTTTCTTTTAACAGTATTACAACTGGGATATCAACACAGCTCAGTATTCACATCAAAGGCAATTTTGTAGATAAATTGCCATATTAAATATTGATATTGGATATATTAGGTCATGAAACAATTTTGATGCAAAGAGGAGTGATAGTTTTAGAGTGGGATGACCTTTTTTGGGGCTCAAATAAAACACTGTGCATCTCAGATATTCTACAATGCGCTGTGATTCTCCACTACACATGTGTGCATTTCAGAAAATGAATGAATAAGCACCATTATGCAGTAAAATTACATTTGAACTGAACAATGCATACAGTGTACATTTTGAATCCAGCTTTGAATATACACTGGGTTTTAATTTAACACTGGGGGGGTTTCACTGTAATGACTCTGTAAAACGGTTGTCATAAAATAATTCAATATGAATTAAGTTATTTTCAGTCTGTCCTTTCGAATTATCCTTGCCATTCCATCTGCATTTGCTCGACTGATGGCAGAGTGTGCGCCGGCACAATGAGAACTTCTGATTGTGAAGAGCAGAAATAAGAACATTTGCACACATGAATAATCAAGCTGAAAGGCAGCTTCATCTCCCTTACACACATCCAGGGCAAAAAGAATGGGCATATTTTTCTACATCCTGCTAACTTAAATTGCTTTGGTGAATGTGCTTTACCACCCGCTGCTGTTCACATTTTTCTGTGAAGTATTTGAAGAGATGTCATCAAGGTGTTATCCACTGAGTGCAAGTCTGACCTGCTTATATTGCACAGACAAACATTTGGGAGATTGGAATCAAAAGTGAATTAAACCACTGAAGTTCCTTTTTAAAATTTATGCACTTAAAAATAATGGTGCTTAAAAAAATTGTTCTTGGAAGAAAATTTTGTTTTCTGAAGTACCTGTCATTTGATGGTTCCGAAAAGTCAATACACCTTTATTAGTCAATAAAACTTTTTGCCTTGTTAATATCACACCATTTATGAGACAAAATACTTGTTTCCAGAAATATTTGATGGAAGTGCAGAGTCTTTTACCTACCCGTAAAATGCTGATTTTCGATTATGTCATCACGAACCATAGGCTGGGGTTTTTAATTCCCTCTCTCATCATTCCCATCTATCAATAGAGAAACACTCAGTAAATGGAATGCGAGAGGTTAAAGCATCTTTTTTTAACATTTAAACAAAACAGTTCCACTTTATTTGAGCAGTCCCCTATAGATTACAGACATCTACAAATGTTCAAGATGGTGAATGTGAATAAAATGTTAGCACTGTTTTTTTTCCCCTAAAACCATACATCCAGGCCAAGAACCATTTAGAATTCCTTCATTATGATCAGAATTATTCTACAACTCACTTCAGATACCAGGGAAGCATCAAAAACTCGGTATTGATGTGCATCTCTCTCCACACAGACATGTTCACCTCCATTGCCTCCGTTCCTTAGTGGCTTGCTGGAATTGTCAGCAGCTACAAATGAAAAGCAGGGGTCACGCTTGTGTGGCAGTGAAAACAGACCGAATAAAAAAAAAAAAACCTATGGGTAAAGAGGCCTCAAAAGTGAGATATAAATCTGGAAAGTGGCCTACCTTTAAACAGCATTCAGCATGCCTGGAGGCCTTTTATCTGGCCTGTCCGCCTTGGCCCATCACTTCTCATTATCTCCCTCTGAATATCACAATCTAGCCAATTCTGCCCTGAATAAGTAGCTTCCCACTCTCTCTCCCAGGGTTTATTTACCTGTCACACTTGCGAGCAGGGAAGAGGCCAAATATTGCTGGTCATTTCCTGAACGACTTTGTGGACCTCAGATGTATGCTGCGTCCCGTTTTAATGAGCCCACTGACAGCTACTGAAAAAAATCCTCACAGTCTGAGGCTTCACTTTGGTCTTAATCCTAATGCATTCTGTAGAAATGAGAGGAATTGCTTGAACCGAAGAGAAACTAATTCTGATGTGGTCATCTTTTTAAAAAGCAAGCAACATGCGTCTCTGTCGTTGGGCAGGTGAGGGTTGCTGTGAAGCAGATTCACCTTTTGTTTCATGATATCAGTCTGTGGCTTGTTTTAAAATGTCAAATGTTTTGAGTACACTAACAGAATCTGAAGTACACATGGACAAAAGTATTGGGACACCTGACCATCACAGCAGCAGGGATTTTAATGACATTACATAGATGTTAATATGGAGTTGGTCCCACGTTTGCAGCATAACAGCTTCCATTCTTCTTGGAAGGCTTTACACAATATTTTGGGGTGTTTTTGTGTGGGAATTTGTGCCCATTCATTCTGTAGAGAATTTATGAGGTCAGGCACTGATGTTGGATGAGAAGGCCTGGCTTGCAATCTCAGTTTCAGTTCATCCCAAAGATGTTCAGGGCTCTGTGCAAACCAGTCATATTCTTCCACAACGAACTCATCCAACCATGTCTTTATGGAGCTTGCTTTGTGTACTAGGGCACAGTCATACTGGAATTGAAAAGGTTCTTCCCCAAACTGTGTCCACAAAGTTGGAAGCATGGCGTTGTCCAAAATGTCTTGGTATGGTGAAGCATTAAGACTGCCCTTCACTGGAAGTAAGGAGCCTAGCCTAAAACCTGAACTGAGAGGTGTGTCCCAATACTTTGGTCATAATAGTGAAGCTTTTTGTCAATGTCTGCATCTCGAGTTTGCGTCCAAAACAGACAGCAGCATTTAGACTTTGTAACTTTTCTGCAGAAATCTGCATCTAACAGCGGCCTGTGGGTTTGGCAAATGCGCATCAAGCTGTTAATGTGAACTGAAGGCTTGATTACTTGTGCAGTGGTAAACTGCACTGGAAGACGGCCACTGCACTGTATGTTTCTGCAACTCTGAGCAGGATAAGCGTCCAGAAACTACGAGTGAGTATTATATCGGGTCATTCAGCTGCAGGTGTGCGTTCTAAACTTCACTGAGCACTGCGCCAATGCCGCTCTGAGTGAGACGACTCTGAAAACACTGTGTGTAGCCTGCCTCTCTGAGTGAGAGGGGTCAGATAGATTAAACCCTGCTTTGAAAATCTCACTCTTCAGCAGCCGTATCTGCAGGGGAAAAGGCTGCCTCTCTGATAGCTAGCTTTAAATGAGATGTAAAATTAACTTCCAGTCTGGCATGTGAAGGTCAAGCTCTTCTAGTGCTTCTTTCACTGGAACATTGTCTATTTTCACTCAAAAGATTTCCCCCCTGGGCCAATGATGCAAGGGAGAAGAAGAGTTCCTCTAATGTAAAAGTTCCCTTCTGGTTCACATGTAATAAATACAATGATGGATGTTATTCTGAGGGAGCAGCAGCACTTTGTGAGCATCTGAGGTCAGATAAGTATTTTTTCACTTGTTCTTTCAGTTGGATTTTTTTTGCATGTGTGTGTGTAAAATAGAGTTATTTTGGCCTCTGGAGGTAGACAAAGTGACTGTACGCCAAAGGTATAATATCTGTGCTGGCAAATTGAAGTGTTATGAAGCGATAAATGTAGAAATCAAAGGGAAAAACATGATTATGGCCATGCATTTCAAGTAGGCTTCCACTGTAGCTCGCTCTCTGAGACTGTGCCAGGTGAAGATGATGCAAGAGAAGCTTTTGCCAGCCTGTTGTGGATCAGTGACAGCACCTGCCGAACCTGTGAATCCTTCATAGTGAATATATGTGGATGAGATCAGAGCAGAAAATAACATGAATAAATCCCTTTAAATATTATCATAAGCAGTATATTTGATCTGTCAGAACAGAACCTAGCATTTGCCTCTTATGCTATGTCAAAATTTCATGATGAATGGACCAATAGACACGATCTAGAATGGTGTAAATAAAAAAAAAAAAACTAAAGTAACCCAGCTTGACCAACAATTTTGAGTTAACTTAAATTCTAATAGTAAGTTAACAACACAATTTTTATTCTCATTGTCAGATTAATACTGTTTCACGTTCTGGTATCTTATTTGTTGCAATGAACTTTTACAGTGAACTTTTACAATGAAATTGGACTTTTTTAAACATATCAGTGAAAGCTAACTTTTTCATGATGTTTTTTACAGAACGAAGTTGAATTTAGGACGCAAATGCTGTTAAAGACACACAGAATTCATTCCCTAGTCCGTACAGTCCTTCCATAGAAATTCAGATGCAAAAGCAGCACATTTTGAACTTGTTTTGTGATGTCACACAAACTAACACATGTACAAATCCATCTATTCAACTGACAGGTATTCAGCCCTGCCCATCCACAACAAAGAAAAAGTTGTAGCATATATCATATATCTAAGAAGTAACAAAAACACAGGTAGTTTAAATCTAGGGAACAAAGTGAGGTTGGAAAGCAGAAAATAGAGTCTTTAAATTAAATAAATGCATAGAAAATGAACATTTTTGGAGAGCTGACAGTTGCAATATCTACATTACGTGATCAGAAGTTTTTATTGAGTTTTTATAAACAAAAATATAATGAAATAGCAGGCATTTCAGAAAACTTTCTCACTTTATGCAGACAACATTAATACATTATATATTGTAGTTCGTTCATTTACAATCTCTTCTCCAGTGAAGGATTTTAGATAAAAAGCTTTTCCATGCATTCACAGTTTCGGGTCGAGCTCTGTTCAGTCTTGCAGTGGTGAGTTCTAGATTAATAATGTTAGTAAGACTATGGGCCCAAAAAATTTTTACATTTATCCCAGGAGTAAACCAATGTTTTGTGATTGTTTTCTTTGCCGCCGTAAATCCAGCGAATACCATTTTACATTGAGTAATCTTTAAGCTGAGACCCGAAGTGTCATTAAGAAGACAAAGGGCTGGGTTTGGTACATAAAAAATCTCTAACAAATCAAATAAACATGTGTTCACATCAGACCAAAGTTTGGACACAATTAGACAGTCCCAAAACATATGTAGGAAGGTCCCTGGACAGCTGTTATTGCATGTCTGACAGTTACATGTAGGTTGCAGCCCCTCAATATCTACATTATAACCATCATCATCATCATCATCATCATCATCATCATCATCATCATCATTTTTATAACATAAACACAAGAAGACACCATTAGTCAAACAGACTGAACACAGCACTGCTGAAGCTTAGCAGTCAAACAGAAAACATCAGAAGCTTCTGTGTAGCCCACCAGGGTGTGAAGAAGGGAAGCCTGAGGAACACCAGGTCCAGAGGCTGAGGTCTACCCAGTCAGTGCCTTCTATGCTGAAAAGAAACTGGCAGGCATGCTTATTTTGGTCTACTCTTAAAAGAAGACATGAACAGACAAACACCACGCTAGCCAGTAGGCATGCTGCAGAACGGATGCTAGATTCTAGCTCAGGCTGGGTATTTGTAGAGAGAGAGAGGGAGAAATGCAGAACAAGTATAAAACAATCAGGGCAGAAACCAAATCAAGAGGGAAAACGTGAGGAAAAGAAAGAGTAAAGTTGCCACTGGGGGTGTGGCATACGGGGCATGGTGGTGACACAAGAGGTGGGAAAAGAGATGTAACACTGACAGAACAGATAGATTTTTAACAGCGTTTTAAAAGAAGAGAGAGAGGATCTATTACATAGATTCTGAGAAAAGGGATTCCAAAGTTTGGGGATGATTCTGGATGGAAATCAGAGCTCAGTGAACATATTTAAACTTAGGGGTGATGTAAGCATATTCAGACACATATCAAAATCTTTCTTTTGTCATAATCTCAACATTTCAGTTTAAAACAAAGAATTAATAAAAATCTAAGCCAAGCTTATATATATTTGTCATTTAACACTGTTCGATTTTTGAAGTAATTCTGATTTATCATCTTTGCTGATTTTGTCATTGTTCTAAACATGAATGTTTGGTGTAGCATTAAGCATCTAATTTATAGCATTAAAGAGACCGTCTCACACACGTGTCAAGGATGTGTGTTAAGCAGTTTCAAATATGCAAATAAGGCACTCATAATTCCCTGAATCTTCACTGAATCCAGCCCCAATTAGCACAATGAGTTGCGATATAACCAGTTGTGGGAAATGTGCATGATAAACAGATTTTTTGCTGTTAAAAGCCTCTCCTTTAATCCGTCATGTGCATACTATATCCACTTATCAGCCTGCTGTCAGTTGTATCACGTTGCAGTAGGCTGAAGTAATGTACACTAAAGCACTGTAACTCTAATGACATACGACTTTTAAACTGATTACCAGCTTCAGCTGATATCCTTTTACTCTTTGGCGGATGAATATCATGGCCTTCCAGCAGCTGCAGGGCTAATCTCGTAGAGGCACACTTCAAAGGTACTTTTGAACAGATATCTACCCCTTCACTCTCAACATCCAATGTTTAAGAGAAGGTTTCCTCTAATGACCCTATTTGTCACCGTGTGAAATATCTTAAAGGTCACCACTGCAACTTGAGATTAATTAAAGATATAAATCAAGTTTTGTTTTTTTTTTTAAAGCAAACTGAATTCATCTTCGTCTTCTGTGTAAACATCAGAGTTCTTCCCAAAAACCCTAAAACTAGTTTAACTAGACAAACTGTTTGAACAATTAATGAGTGAATTTCAACAAGGAACGCTTTTTTCACTATCAAATGATTCTACACATATATAGTCAAATGAATGCATATAGATAAATGTCTAAAAATCGCTCATTGCTGTAAGGATGACAGGTGTAGAGAATCAGATAACATCACTGCTGGGGCTTGATGCTCCTCTTGGGCAAGATCACCATGTCATACTGATAGAAGTCCCTGGGCAAAACTCCCAATGCTTCATGCTTGTGCAACAGTGATTAAACCATAAGTTGCTTTGGATAAGAGCATCTGCCAGCTGCTATAAATGTAAAATGTAAGAACATTAGTGAGGTCAGGACTGGTGGTGATGTTGGATTATTAGTTGTTGATCGCAAAAGCCACCACAACTCATCTCAAAAGCACTGCCGTTAGTTCCATCACTCAACAAACTTCCACAAACCAGTGCTGGACATTTTATAACCCTCTTGCTGACACTTGGCATTGGGCATGCTGACCTAATGCTCATGTGTGGCTCTTCCATAGTACCTAATTCTCTTGACAGTGCTTTTGTATTGAGATCCTACAAGCTGTGTATTTACAGTTCAATTTCTTTGTCAGCAAGTAATTCCTTTTTAAATAGCAGAATTTACTCATTTTGGAGCATCTGGATACTTTTTGAGACACAGAGTAACTGAAACAAAAAAGGTTTATATACATGTAAAACAATGGAGGCAAATCTTCAAAAAGGTAGAGATTTACTTGAAATATTATCTCAAATAAGCAGAAGTCTTTCAATTATAATACATTCTGGGGGACATACATCCCCAACTATTCAAACGTGCTCAAATGTGCCCTCCTCCCAACCAAATAATATGAATTAAAAAAATGGTTTTGGCATGCTAAAACAGACAACCATGCACTGCTGTGGAAAAACATCCTCCCTCCATTAACCAAAACATTTTTTCTTCACCCCACTAGATCAAACATTTGGCTCAATGGCACCCAGCATTCACCCTCAATATTGACTCCATGGCTACAACTTTAGCTAAAATCACTATTAAATGTAATTATGCATCAAATATAAAACACTGTAATACTGATTATGTTCTCCTGTTTTTAATAATCAGCCATTTGTGTGTTAATTTTGTCATTTTTGATCATTGCTACTGCTTTTTACATGAAAAGGCTCTAATGCAGGGTTGCCAACTTGTGCCGTACCCCGGCCCACTCTAATGTCACTCACGGGGCACACAGAGCTGTTAGTGAGAGCTCATTAAACCAGTCTGATTTCAACATCAGTTAGGATTATCATGAGCCGTACACATGCAGGTGAACATCAGGGAGATCTGAGCGGCTACTGACAAGAAATGACGAGTGTTTGAAAACAGGCATGAAAATGAATAATTCCTTTACCAGTGAAACCACTTCAGAATAATTCAAGTGAAAGGGATTGCGGCGAGTCGATTTCCTTAGGGGAGAAAAACTGTCATTCTCTTCTGCCTTTTTTCTTAGAACTTAACTTTGTTGGCCACACTTCTTGTAATATAAGTACTGTATTTAATGGCCATGGGAGCAACAGGTCAAAGCAAATCAGCCAATTAAAAGATGAACTGCTCCCTGATTGGTGGGTTTTGATCTGAAAGCACATGACATTCCATTGCATATTTCAGACTCTTCTTTATTCGCTCCAAATGTAATTAGGAGCGAAAAATGTCACATAGAAGCGTCAGTCAAAAGTAGGATGTTTTACTTTAAAATGAAGAAAAGTGGAATTTAAATAAAAGTCTCAAGAAAGGAAAATCCTACGCATACTTGAACATACGTAACCATGTCATTTCCACCATTTAAATATAGTGCTATAAGGAGAACTGTCTGGTTGGCCAAATATCTAACTGTAGCTTCACTTTCTTCATTACGTGTGATTTTTTGTACTTTTATTCTAAATGTAATTTGTACCTTTTTATTGAATAAATGAAAGGGTGGGTCTCTGATTTTTGCACAGTACTTACAGTACTTAATATCTACAGATGTACACCCTAAGAGACATCCTACAGTTTCTCAAACGCCTGGCTGAGGCACCAGGTCTAGTGTCCTGTTGTGCATAGAGTCAAAGAGTCAAAGTGAATAAGCTCCAGGTAGGAAACTGATGAGGCTCCACAACTTTTTGGCCTTTAAAGTGACCAAGACTTAGCTCACTTAAACCCATTCTAGTCTCATAAACCAATATAACAGAAAAAAAAAGAAAGAAAAAAAGAAAAGAAAATACCCACTAAACAAGGAAAATACGACTTTCTATTGTTTACAAAAGAATAAAGACAATATGTGGGTGGCTAACAAACGGAACACACCTTTCCTTGAAAACTAGTCGTGTAGTTTGTGCTGAAGATCAGAGAACATATAGACCAAAGGAAACTTAGGAAATTCTGAACATTTAGAAATGGACATTAGTGGGCTTAGCACATTAATGAATTAGATGGACTTTGAGATTAGATGACACCCTCCACCACTGTGTATATATGCTACCCTGCCAAAGGAATTTGGACACAAATAGTTCAGGGCAAACATACCAGCCGGCTCTTTTGTCTTATATAATTATAACCAACCTTTCCTGTGTTTCTTTAAAATATGCTGTTGAGTTTAAGCTTGTACAACCATCCCTGACAGCCTGTTATAAAATTATATCAGTGCTTAATTATTTTTTAAGGAAACTGATTTGCATACATCATGGACAGCTTATTTTGTCTGTAATTACAGAGGGTACTCTTTTGGGAAGGCATGTAATATGGAATGTGAACAAAATAATAGAAACACTGCATGAAAAAGAACTTATAAGAATTAATCCAAGTATTTAAAATTCACCAAATCTCAATCATGATTAAAAACAAACAAATATAAAGACACATTTCATGAGACATTTCATGGTTTACTGAGCCATTTTTCACAATTTTTTGTACGTTCAGACGTTTTTTAACTTGGAGTATGCCTTTAACCTGCAGTGTCTGTTGCCAGCTGTTTAACATGGTGGTGGATCCGTAATG
Organism: Bryconaethiops microstoma; assembly: GCA_037577275.1. Classification (NCBI taxonomy): domain Eukaryota; kingdom Metazoa; phylum Chordata; class Actinopteri; order Characiformes; family Alestidae; genus Bryconaethiops; species Bryconaethiops microstoma. Next base: position 15,387,944 of record JBBJLS010000109.1, read on the forward strand.
GCATAGACAGCCATCTCTTGGGGGTCGTTAAGTCTGATAATTGCTCTGCATGGCCATATTACGGCCAAGGAATATGAGACCATTTTACAGGAGCAGGTGCACTCTGTACTGAAAACACCATTCCCTCATAATGTTTCCATACTCCATGATAATAATGCTCTCATGCTCACTGCTTAACAAATTCAGCCCCTGAAAACTGTCATGAAATCAAGTATCTTCTATCTTCTGACAAATCTAAACATCACAGAATACAGTGCATGGGGTAGCTTCTTCAACCCTCAAAGAACTTATCATCTTGAAGAACGACCAAATGTCTTGCTAGTCACAATTCAGGACTTGCCTGACAGTGTCTAAGAAAGAATGTGAGGCTGGTTCTGAAGGCAAAGGATGGGTTCACACCTCATCAAGATCAGCATCCGAGTCAGAGTCAGAACTTTCTAAACAAATAAACAAAAACAGTTACAAAGGCCATCTTAAAACACACATATTTATTGTTGGTTATTAGGTATTTGGCATAATGAGAGATATTTCTGTTCATTTGTCCTGTGTGTATTGTATAACTTAAGTGCTTTGAACTGAAATTGCTAGATGAACAATTATGTGCATTGGTTTGTTTGCCAACAGTAGAGACTGAAGTGGGGAGAAATCAGTGCAAATTACTGGCGTATTTGGTTTGTTTACAAACTAGAAAGCATGTCACGGAACACAATTACCCCGCATAAAACAAACGTGTTGAAAACGTTCAGCTTTTGTATAAAATTCACCTTTATGGACAGCATACAATGATCATTTAGTGATGTAGTCTTCTGTTCTGGTTCTTACGCCTGGGTCCTGGAGGAAAGATGTTTTGTTTCACCACATGGCTGAAATAACAATGAACCCACTTGACTTGACTTGATGAGACCTTCCTATATAGGAAGGCTGTCTGCATAGCACTTAATGTTAAACATCTTTTTACTTAGAAGAAAACAAAATAATGAAGTTGGTCAAATGTGATGACGAACCACCATTTGTGACCAGAAATGTCCTACAATGATATCACAAGCTCCTCAACAAACCTGACAACAAATTAGATTAATAGTGCACATTTTTTGAACACACCCTATACATATTACAACCACGTGTTAAACTGAGATTTCGCAAAATGTTTTATTTAGATAATTAGCTACTTTAGGCCATGAAGACTCGGTAGACTTTGGTTGAAAAGAATATTATCTCTTATTGAATGTATTGATGGTCATTACAGCATGAAAAAAAAAAAAATCAATGAAGCCCCAATGCATAATAGAGCCTTTTGTCTAGGGCAGTTTTCTGTAGAAGTACTATGTAAATATATAAGAAGCCAAAACATTAATACCATGCACAATACCTCAACCATCAGTGCAAGTTCAAACCCTGAAAGCTGTGAAATTATTAGGACTAGATTCCAGGGGCATGTTGTTTACTGCAGATGCTCTTTGAGCTAGATGCAGAGTTGTTAGTACGGCTTTGTTTAGTCCACCATTATAAGTCCACAGTATTAATTTATTATTTATTTAACTCAGAGCTGAGTAAATGGTGCAGCGCACTAATGACTAGCTGTTGGCACAGTAATTGAACAGCAAAGGCTGACTATGTAAGTCCAATTTAAATATAGTATGAAGCGAGGACTCTGGCAGCAATTAAGGCTAATGACTATCAAACAATTACAACCAAAGTTAGTCCTTTCCAATTAAGAGAAAGACACTCAACAAAAGCAAGGCCAGCATGCTTTTATCAGAGCCCTTTCACTAATATACTCGCCAAGTCACACGGTCAGTTGTAAATGTAGGCCTATTCTTAAATTTGAAAAAGACCACATCAGATTGTTTGAAATGCTAAGGCCTGTAATGGGCAAGCACAAAATGAACAGGTCCATGTCATAGAAAATGAAAATAGTATATATACATTACAATAAGTTACATATGTAGACATATAAGTTTCCAAATGTACTATTCACTTCACTTTCCGTATAGCTGTGCAAAAGCGTATTTGTGATGCCACAAAAAAAAAACTATTTACATAACCTGCAGTAGTTTCGCCTCACCCATTCATGTTGTAGTTAAAAGGGGAGTTTCAGTAAAATCTGCTTTCTCAAAGAGGTTAAATACAGGGCAGCCAATGAGAACAAAGGTTAAAAGGTCAGAAACAGCCTATTTAATTCTAAGCGATAAACAGGGAGGAAAATGATCAGTGTAAGATGTGTTGTGGCTGGGCCCCAACGGGGAAAAATAAATAAGTTACAAGAACGTATTTAGAGTTTTGGAGGTAAATGTGATCAGTATAACCTACTCATTTAAACTCCTGTTTTCAGTTCTGTCTCCCTATATGTACCACAGAAAGGATACAACAATGACGGGGTAAAAGAGTGATTCACTAGAAGCAGAACCAACCGTCTGGCCTAATTAATTCAAGATAATGAGATAATGAGCATGTGGACGGGATGACAGAATGAAGGAACAAAATAAGCATGATGCTGCATGATTAATGCCTAGACCAAAGGTATTCAAATCACAGCTTACTCAGTACTCTGAAATCCTACGCCAGAGAACATTAGGAATTCAAGCCTGATATGTGTTTTTAAAACAAGATTAAAAAGGCTACCATATGCCTAGCAGTTCGGCTCTTTTTTCTTTAATTTTTTAGAAGTGCTGTTTACTTTTTAATTTAACCCATAAGGTTTAAGCATTGCAGTGTTTTAATTATGTTCCTGCATGAAGCACTTTTGTACAAGAATTTTTAACTAAAATGAAATGTGCTGTTTACATTAAGGTTATTATCCTTGTTGTTGTTGTTGCTGCTGTCCTCTTTTTACTGAGCAGTTAGCTGGAATGACACGGTAGCCACTTAACTTCGGTTATAGCTACCCTACCCAGGACCACATCTGGATCTGAGGTCTGGATTGAGTACCCCTGCCCAGAACGACTCACTGCAACATCATCATCAAAAAGACAAAAAGTCAAGCAAACAAGTAAGGCTCATGCTATATGACTGTGTAATTTATGTAATTTATAATTTATATTTGTACAGTGTGCTGGAATTGAGGATTGTGCTTACTGTGCAAAAAAAAAAAAAACTTAAAGTCACTGGTGCAGAAAATTGCTTCTGCTTGTTAATGCTCAATGCTGATTCATCACTGAAGGGTATGTTACCCAGAATGATGTCTTGCATGTGGCTCTTACATAGGATATAGGCTACTGTCAGGGAAAGGCTCCCTTTTTCACCTTTACATATCTCTAAGCCTTTACTACACTCTCATGAACAAGTAACGCAAGCTGAAACTGAAGACCAAATCAGGTAATAAGCTGGCCCCTAGTGAAAATAGTACAAAAGTGAAATTTTGAAAACAAAAACCTTTTATTTTGAGTGTAAACATGGCCAGTAAGTTTTTAACTGTCAAAGGGATATTTAGTAGGCTACCATTGCCTTCCTCTGCACTAACTGCATGAAGATTTACTCAGATCGGGATTTTTTGGGCTTTCAAATTATATATATATATATATATGTATACATATATATGATCCACAACCCCAAAGTTGTAGCCAGTAAAGCATAACCAGGACTTTCTAGTCAACATTATTAAAGTAATGAGTAGTTACAAGCATAGCTAATAGGCTATTGTAGGAGCAATTGTGCTGTAATGCTGTGTTTCCCAGTGCTGGTGCAGGAGTAATGAGCTGATCAGTGGAGTCAGGGGTGTTGGACCAGGGAGGAGGGTGGGGGGGGTTGCTCTAAAATGTACAGTGCAGGTGCAGCACCACGACTGGGAAACACTACCATAAAATAAAATGTTCATCTTCTACTAACTAACACACCTCTCTCATTGTCAAACTATTAATAAAGGGAAACATTCATTCGTTTCTAAGCTGACAACAGTGCACTGGTTCAGCCTCTATTTATGTTATTCCAGTGTTTCCCAACTGCACCCCTGGAGGCCCACCTGCACTTCACAGTTCCTTGTTCTCCCTGCACCTGAGTCAGATTATCTAATGATCAAGTCCTTCACAAGCTGAATCAGATGTGTTAGAACAAGAAAAAAAAACATGAAACAATGCAGTGCAGGTGGGCCTCTAGCACCAAGTTGCATCTAAAATTGAGTACATTACACCCTTATTTATAGCACAGGAGCACCCTATTCTCCTGTTTTACTGAATATGACATTCAAGCCGGTAGGGGATTTGCCTTTATGGTTACTAAACTTTCAGCATTTGATGACAAACATCCTGAGGATCTTATATATATA
>JBBJLS010000109.1:15392304-15451042 GCA_037577275.1 Bryconaethiops microstoma
CTAATGATTTTTATTCCAAAATGTATTAAACACCATTTTCATGATATGTTTTTTGCATTATGTGTCAGCTGTGCAGTCTTAGGGTACTGCTGCTCTACTGTTTGATTAATATTGTGGTTTCAGACACAGGCATTTTATTTATTATTTAGTGTGTGATTTTAGACCGTGCTACTGAGCTTAATATTTTTAGAGCAGCAGAGGTGTAAGCCTTGTTTAGAAAAGGCTACATTTATTCTGGAAATTATGTGAATGTTACCAGTTTGGTTTAATTTGGACTAAGCCATCCTTCTCAAGGAAAAAAACAACATCAAAAAAGATATTTTTGTCATTTTCATTGTTTTACTTTAGTTCATAATGGCTTGAACCAGGTTATTTTGGACATCTATGCACCCAAGAAAAATAGCATCAACAAAAAGTCCAAATAAAATTATGAATGGGCGGAGATGGGGCTGATTTATCACTAGCCCAACCTGCTGATTCACACAGCCTATCTGTGATTCAGTAAGTACAATCAAGATTTGAAACGCCATTAGATTTGTCTACTATTCTGACTATTGTCTACTATTTTTAAGCCTGTGACCTGCAGCTCCATCTTTCCACAGTCTGCGGTCAGGGAGTAAGTAGGGCAGATACGCCTGGTTTTAAAACCTGATTTACTGAAACATGCTCAAAGCTGTGTCAATAACCCACGTACACACAAGAAAATGAACTTTTTACACTGACACAACCAAATTATGAGCATGTAATTACAGTGCTGTGTTTAACTAAGAAACATTTTAATTTGCTTCATAGGAACTCATATTAATCCAAGTTTTGCTGCTGCAATAATACCAATTTCAGTGTCCTCATAGGATTTGCAGTACTATGTTAGCAATAAACTAAGAATGGTTCTGTAGCAGCTGTACGCTAATATTTGGAGCTTGCAACATATGCAGACTTTCAGGTAACCTATTTCTTATTTTGTGATTACTTAAAGTTAAATCTAGTTATGTCCTGTTCATGTTGTACTTGAGAAAAAGGTGCAGATCTGCTGTGAAATGTAATATAATTGTTCTGTTAGCTTGCTAGCTGTTATGCTACTGCTTAAGATTTAAACATTTTAGCACAACCAGTAGCTAGTTAGGCTGCTCATTATATTGTTTTTTGCTGTATTTGGAAGGCTCTCTCAATCAAATTCCTCAGTATATGAGCTATTGATAAATTTAACTATTTAGTTATTTCATCCAATATTACAAACAGCCATCACAGGATGCCAATAACTCAGCAATTAGACAAGTATTGACTGATTTATTTATTGACTGATTTATCTCTCAGATTATTGATTAATTCTTTTTTTTTATTTTACATGATTGGTTTTTAACCACAGGCTCACGAGCTTAAAGTGCTCCACTGAATGCCACAAGAAATGCTTTCTTCACCGCCATCAGACTCTACAACTCCTCCCTTGGTCATACACCCACAATGATCTGTGGAATAGCCTGTTGCTACTTTGTTTCTTATTGGGTTTTTAGTCACAATCACTATGTGCATTATTATCTTACTATGATGTGCAAAAGTCTACCGTGTGCAATACTGTGCAATGTTCTCATCGGGTGCTAAGACAATATAATTACATGCAGTATCTTGTGCAATAATGTGCAATATTCTTACCAGGTGTGGTGTCATGTGAAGTTTTCTAAATGGATGGTAATCACTTCATAATGTGCAATCTCTTATTATTTGCAATAGCCTTAGCGTGTTAATATCACTACTTATGTCAATATTCCTTATACACAGCTTATCTCTATTTTGTGCATTAATGTACTCTTAACCACCACCTGTGTCATTAGTAATTCACTTTACTGTAACTGTAATTACTTATCTATAGTATTTATACCCGCCATTTGTGTACATATCACTGTGTATTCCATATAGATTTTTTTCTACAGATTTTTATTGGATTTATTTAGACTTTATATTTTATATTGTTCTTGTCTCTGTGTGTCTGCGCAGTCATAAGCAATTTCCTCTGGGATAAATAATGTTTTCTGATTCTAATGAAATACATCATATATCAATAATTCATTATACAGTATTTGATAATATCTTGAAGAACTAGTTCAAAGCTGAAGAGCCAGTGTGGAGCTGCAGGACTGATGAGGCTAAATTTCCCTCCACTCCTCAAAGGGTTAATGGCTCCGTCGCGAGCTACAGGGAGCAGGTTGCCTGGGAAACGGCCGCCTGGCAACAGGATCAGAGCCCGGGGGGTGAGGGGGGGGTTGTGTGTGTGTGTGTGTGTGTGTGTGTGTTTGTGTGTGTGTGTGTGTGTGTGTGTGTTTTTCTCTCTCTCTTTTTTTTTGTGTGTGTGTGTGTGTGTGTGTGTGTGTGTGTGTGTGTGTGTGTGTGTGTGAGTGTGTGTGTGTGCCTGATCTGCTCCCATTCTCTATTTCCTCACTAGATGGTGTGAGAGCTGCTGGAGAGCAGAGCTCCGTTCTTCCCAGCGCTGAGACCAAAACAAACCCTGGAAGAAACTACACGGAGCTCTCCTCCTCCTTGGGGTTTTTAAAGCAGGGAACAGAAGGATTAATATCTATATATTTTTTTCTGTCAGCTCCTGTTTCCATTTTTTGTTTTTGTTTTTTTTTGTTTTTTATTTTTTTTTGCCAGGGCACGGAAAAGCCAGGAGCCCGCGGTGATGGACATTATGACTGCCGTGCAGGACGCGTGTGTGTCCGGCCAGTGGCTCAGCGCTATCATTCTCAGTCTTTGCTGCATTTTACCTTCGTGCTTGCCCGCTGGCCAGACTGTGGACTATGCCTCGAGTGAAAGTGTGGTCAGCAGACAAGGGGACACGGCGCTCCTGAGGTAGGAGAAAGCAGCAGCAGCTGCAGCTCACTTTCTACTAGAAACTAACCTAAACTTGACTGCACCCGGTCCTCACCTGCGCACAAGGGGGTACGTGGTGGTCCACCCTGTCCGACAGTGCTAACTGGGTCATCCTACAAACAACCAGCAGTCCGTAACGGTGGTCTTCTGCTCCCGGGGGCTCCTCAACCCCTCAGCCCAGCTTAAACGTGCCTGAGAGACCTCTCTAGCTCAGTTTAGTGGGGTGACGCTCTGAATGAAAGGTGCCTCTGGGTTTTCAAGGCAATTGATTGCAAAAGTGCATGTAAACAAACATGAATTTTACATTCAGGACACAATTTCAGTGATTGTGTAATAGGGCTGAAAGAGGATTTTTGTAAACCCCGCCAAGAGGACTGTTTTTGTGCACTTCGCTTACAATGAAGTCATTCATGACGCCCCCCGGACCCACGGATCCCCCAGAACAGCGAGCTGCACTTGTAAAAGCGAGCTGGACTCGGAAAAGTCAGAGCAGATGAGCCGAGCAGATAGAGGGATGTAATTGAATATCAACCCTTTAAGCTTTATTTCTTAGCAGGGATTAGGCGGTATATGAAAGCTCGCCTGCTGGCATCAGAAGAAAAAAAGAAATCACTCACTCTCAAGTCACCGCACCATCACGATGATAAGAGGCTTAATTAAGTAGCCTTTGGAGCTGAGCTCCATCAGAACCGCTTCTGAAGGACCAGTTCCCTCAGATGATGAAGCAGGAGAGCAGGGTTCTGGGAGGAATCAGCTGGAACTTGCACTGAGACAGCAGCCTGGTCTTTCTTGCTCAAAGAGGGAAATGGGTGTGCCTAGTTCAGGATCTCGGGCAACTTTGCTCGTCCTGCTGTCTCTTGTGCCAAATGAGAGCTACACTAACCAGGCTGTGTCTGATTACCATGCTTGGGTTAGTTCTCATTTATAAAGATCATTCTGAGCCTTGCTGATGTTGACCAGCATCCCTTAGATTGCTCGCACCCAAAAAATGGAAAGCTGTTGTAGGCATAGGTCACTACCCTTCCTCTTTTTTTACATTGCATTTTCAATGTTAGTATAGTTTTCTAAAAGAGAGTTTCAGACCAAAACAAAGTTGTTTTTTCAAGGTAAGCACTATGCCTGGGCTTCACAGATTTCTTATCATAACTGATAGTCTCTGCCAAGAGCATACAGTATGCAGCAGAATGAATGTAAATAATGGAGTAGAGTGACTTTGATAGGATATATTGCCCGTGAATTTTGAAGGCTTGACTGTCCTCATCATGCCTCTGTGGTCATTTGACTTGCTGGTTGACTGGCTTGTGTTTAAAACCTGCTCCCCTCTCTCCAGTGGAAAGGTTGATCTGGGATTTAGAGCGTGAATAAACCATCCAAGACACGACTTCATACTTTTGCTTTACCAAATGAATGAATGAATGAATGCAAATAAAGAAAGGTTCATATCAGTTTAGGTGTGGTGGGACCTTTGCCATGGTCATGTGCGTGATTTATGTAGGCTGTATACTGAATGCCAGTTAGATAATTGCACTGCTCAGTATTACCCATTAGGCTGTTATTACCTGATGGTGCCCCTTTTTTAATTAAATTTGTATTTTTCAAGGATTTTGTTTGTAATTAAATTGGTTGTCACAAAAATGGTATTTAATCCCCTCAAAGCCACAGAACCCAGAAACTAGACAAACATAAATGCAGTTTGACTAGTGAGATGCTATCAGGAGCAAGTTATGAAAATTTAAATGAGTAAATACTAACGAAATAATATTAATGTTAAATATGTTTGGTACAAATACATCCCATATGTTTCTTAACTTTTTACCCCATACTGATCCTTCTGAGTGGTCTAACTGCATTTCTCAACAAATTGCAGAATTATTCTTGCACTTCAGTCAGTTCACTAAATAGGCAAAAATACATGCATGAACACAGCAGGGATAATGAAAGTTATCAGAGAAAAACGTTGATCTATATTTTTACACATTTTTTTTTTCATTGGTTTATGAGGTTGTTGAAGGCCTGTTCTGTGTCCACTGTGTTCATCTTGTTGGGGTGAAACATTACTAATATAATTCTTAGAAATGTATGCATGCAGCATTGTTGACCAACTCAACATGCTTGCAGGAGAACACTATCTGCTGGATTCTAAATGCAAGGCTGAGCAGACACCTAACCTGTTAGTAGATGTCTTACATTGACAGAGCTTTCAGTCCATCACTTGCTGTGATGTCAACAATTGTACCCTTGTGGACCCCTAGTCATGAAAGGCCCATTGGCTAATGCTACTAAAAGTTTTTGTACCGGTTTCAGTACCGGTGCTTAAAGCCCAAGGGAACCTACATCCTTGATTGCTTTCTAATTAAGTTGAGATTGGGCTTGTAGGCACACGACATGTTGGTGCAAAGTAGGCCATATGAATAATTGGTGACTTTCTCATGTCTGCATGTACTTCGCCAGAACGTTTCCTCTTTCAGTGTGAGGTGGGTGGTCCTAATCTTGGGGGAAGCTTGCATAAGCTTTTCTCCTCACTAATGATAAGGTTAAAGTCCATTGTCCCTCCCTCAGCTTTTATTAAAATTGTGCCTTCCTGCTGAGCAGTCTCACTCGCTTTAAGTCTGAGCAGCATGTCTAATAATTCCAGGCACATATGCTTGCGTGAGAAACTCTGCGGCTCTAAAATTATCAGCGAGCAACGAAATGTTCACAGACTCGTCCCACAGATCATACACAAAGTAACACTCCAAACATGTAACCGCTCAAAATGATAACAGATCCCATCACAGCAGGCTACAATAACTAATAACTCACCACAAGCTCAAAATAAACCACACCTGTGAGACTGAAATGAACTAGAATATAACTAACAAGGAGCATGTACCTCAAGAACAGTTAGTAAAATACTTACTTCTAAGGCTGGGTGATATGGAAAAATTATATTTATACTTCAGTTATTTTCACAATATACAATAAATACCACAATATTCTGACAAGAACAAAAAGTGCCAGCAGCCTCTTGCTCCAGTTATCAGTGCTGATAAGATAAGATAAGGGAACCCTTTCCTAGTCCCATGGGGAATTTGCGTAAATATATATGTGTACACATTATACATACATATATTTGTGTTTATACACGTGTGTGTCTTATGTATAGCTACAGAAAAATATATATATAGCTCCAGAAAAAAATAAGAGACCACTGCAGGTTTTATCTTTTATAGGTGCAAGTATTGAAATGAACAGCTTTGCCTTAGTTTTTATGAACCGCTGACAAATATTATTCTTTAAAGCATTATTTTAAAGGAAATTACAAAACATCAAAAAAGAAAAAGGATGCAGTGTGTACAGATCTTGAATAATTAAAAGAAAAATCTCTTGTTCACTCTTATACAAAATGGCAATAAATACCTTTGACATACTTCTAGTAGTGTTTTTCCGTTCAACTGGTCTCATTGCGAGAGGAGAGTGTTGATTACAGCAGTGTTTTTTTATGCTTTTTATCATTAAATAAGATTTGATTCAGGTGATCAGTAATCAGTACCTCATAAAGCAGAATGAGGTGCTTGTGTAGGAATTTAACAGACGCTGGCATAGAATGGGTGTCATACTCACAGAGATGTTGATTTAAAAATAAATTGCAGTGGTCTCTTATTTTTTTCATATATATAATGTATGTATATATGTATGTATGCTGTGTACACACATATATCCACTTTACTGCTGTGACAATGCAAATTTCCCATGGGACTAAGTAAGGGTTTCCTTATCTCATCTATATATTTATCAGAATACTGAGTATTGCAGTATTGCAGTGTGCCCATCCATAGTTATTCTTCACTGAAAGTGTCTAAATTGCTGAGATACATTCCTGGATTGTCGGGTCACCACCTGGGCCAGTAAGTATTCATAACGAAAGGGCAAGTTAAGTCCTGCTGGTAACTCAAGCTCTTGGATGTCCTTTATCTTTCATGGTCACTAAGGTCTTCTTCTGCAGTCATGCTGACCATAATGAGCGAGAAAGACCACCACACCTGACTAGCATTCTTATGATCCTATTCTGGGATATTATTTGCTTAATTAGCAGGAGAATCACACCTGTACCATAGATCGTGCTTTGAAGACCTGAGCTACATATCAGTTCTTTATCCATGTCACTGTTCTTTGTGTTGGTAGCCTAACGTTTCCTGCTTACTCACATGTAGGCCAGTGTTGTCATGACGGGTAATGCATTTCTGTCCTCAGAGGAGTATTGATATTTGTTTTCAGAAGTGGATGAGTGCGAGTCTGTTGTGTGCTGTCGATAGGCCAGTCACGATTGTCCCATTTGCCAGCTAATATCAGGAGGTGGTCTCTGAGGATGTAATGCTCTTTGGCCTGTGTCTCACATCGATGCCACTTCAGCACTTCATTTGAATGTGGGTGGTGTCTCCTCTCTCCACACACCCCTCCTATGTCTGTCGTTGCTGATTAATTGGTACATATTGTAGTTTTTCTTTTTCCTGACTAAGCCGGGACGTCGTCAAACTAATTTTAACATGTCACATAAACATATTTTTTTTATCACTGACATTATTCAGTTGGAAAAATATTTTGCTGCGTCCTTTGTCAAGACAAAACGCATGAAGCAAATGGACGTGCAAAGAAACAATAGTTTTGCTAGCAGCGTTCATTTTAAATTAAAAAGAGTATTTTCAGATAGTCAGAAGGGACCTTTTCATGCACCCAGAGGATCAAAGCGATTCAATTTTGAAATGTTGAAAGTTTGATTGGTATCTGACCGGCCTCAATTTCCACCCCAATTTCCATTCGTTTCTTAAAGTGCTCAAGTGATAAGCAGCACTGCTTCGTGTTTTAAAAAGATGTTTTTATACAGCAGTGATAATACTATATTAAGTCTTTTTAATCAGCAGCTACATTAGTTCATGTGGTTATTATTTTGCTTCTTGCTTTCTGTGACTTAACAGCTGGTCTTATAATAGGTAACAAATCCTCATGTTCAGTGATGGTAGATCTAGAATGCAACAAACACGTACACACAAGAGTAATACAAACAGTTACTTGTAATATTTTTAAATTAAAAAAAATCAAAAGTCAGAAGTCTGGATTATGTACAGAAAATGATTTACACCTAGGTATTTTAGTTCCATGTTTATATACATAAATTGTTGAAAAAGATTATATAAATATTTTCAGGTGATGCGACTCAAAATAGCTATTCTCATCAGTCAGTGTTATTATATAGATGTAGTAAAACCTTTATGTAATTAAAACTAAAAAAATGTTTGTGCCACTACTGAATTATTTCGTTTCTGAGCACTGCCAACACGACTGAACAGTGCCAACTCAAAATATATGTTATGAATGAAAATTGGACAAAAGCTCTAACACTTCCATTATACTACATGAACACAAATATATAAATTATCATAGAAAAGGATGTCAAGTGGACTATTTTATAAATAAAATATTTTTTACAAAATAACATCTATATTGTGTATTTTTACTTGTTTTATTAATTCTTGGCATCATAAGTAAAAAAAATTGGTAAATCAATCAGAATTTAGCAGTTTCATGATCTCAAAAAGAACTTATGATGTTTTATCCTCTATATAACCAGTTTTGCTGTGCTCTTATTTTTATGTTCCTCACTCATGGGTACCTAGTGTCTGAAATCTTTATCTTGATAAGAGACTAGAATAGAATGAGACTAGAATTGACAACAGCTGGGTGCAGGTGTGGAAACCACAATGGCTGAAAGTGTTGAACCGTAGCAAACTTAATGTCAGCCTAGGTTCAAGGGCTGAGTACAGGACGTGATGTTCAAGTGAACATTTTCCGAGCACGGGTTACGCACGTGTGTGAAGAAACCCACTGTCCCCAGATCAGGAACTGATATCATTACATTATGCTGAAGTTGACAGTAAAAACCCATGTAACTGGTCTTGTGCAGCACTCTCTTGTCAGAGCATTCTTGGATGCACTTGTAACAGACCTGCTCTATTTGCCTGACAAATATAATAAACTTTGTTGATTTTAAAAGTCTTCCTGATCTTGAGTCTTGAATCTGTGGAACACGATTCATTTTTCCACGACAGATGGTTAATTAGCAATTATGTTTCAATCAATCAAGCTAGTAAATGAATTTCTTTGAACTTTAGGGTTTTCAGTGATTAGTAAATGCAGCCTTGACCATTAATGCAATGTTTGTAATTATGGCGATTCCAATAGAAAAAATACGGGTTCAGTTCAAAATATTGAACCTTTATCAATGATTGAGATTTTATTTAGTAATAGACACACGGTCCTGTAAAGAACCCCCAACTTTATTTTAATTGTCAAAGTGTGTCTCAGACCAACCATTTATTCCTTTTTGTAAAGGATTCACTAATCTTTCAAAGTACATTCAAGGTGGCCCTCTTTTTCTTGATTTTCTGGTGCTCTGCCTTCACCCTGAGTGACATTCCTGTTAAATTCCTGAGTGTTTTAGCAGCACAAGAGTTTGGACAGCCTTGACCCCCACTTTGCTCAACTGTCCATCATTACAGAAAACATGAAATATTTCCTTTTCTGTTCTCCATGGCTTTTCAGGCTGTCATCTATGATATATTAATATTTCACTGAATAGCGCGGCGATACAATAGTGATGTACTTTTCTGTTTTAATTTGTAATCTGCATAAAAAAACTTCTTTATATATCAACATTTTTTTTACGGATCAGAGAATTGCGGAATATGACGGTGCTATGTTTCATGATGAGAACTAGCTAGGTGGGGTTCAAGTGATGGATTTGTGAGTGGGCTTAGAATTCTTTTCTAGGGCACTGGAACATTCATCCCCTAATGACATCCCACAGTACACCTCAAAATATAGCAGACAAATGTGTGCCTTAACTGATGTAGTGTATTCCAGATTGTATTTCGATGAAAAATAAGATGATAAATATAATTGAAGAATAAAAACAAATCAACTAACCAATTAGCCACCCCTGAATAGTTGTGAATATATTTAGGCATGTTGTAAATTTTGTTTAAAAGCTCTCAAATGGGTCTCATGCCGACAGGGTAATGATTAAAGGTTGGTTGTCTTACTGCTGTGCTATTGAAGTCATGTACTTTGTTAAATGTGATGTCAAGTTTTCCCAAAGAGTTAAGAAGTCTGTTTTATAGAAAATCTAATATCTTGTATACATAAAACATTGGTAATAATGTATGTAATGCTGAAACTGCACTTGCTGGTCTTCACTGCGAGGATGCAATATGTTTCGTGTTATAATTCAATGACCCAGTGAATTGAAAACTTTACCTCTCAGATGGCCGTTTTAATGCCAGGGCTGGAGAGGACTTATCTTCTGTCAGATTCCTCCATATTTATAGCATCCATGAAAATATAATTCTAGATCTGCACTCCAACTTTTTTTTCCCCGATTTTCTGGCCAGTTTAGTTCTCTCCAGTTCCACCAACTATCTTAGACTCCCCCATCACACAATATTGCCAACTCTGAGAGGGGAGTCATTGAAACATCATCATCAATCACATCTTTTCAGTCTAATTCAATCCAATGTAATTGGACAGCTCAACATGCTTTGAGGAGAGGGCTGACTGCCATTTTTGTTAGTTCTGTTCATTGTATGAGCAAGGAATCGTGCCATGCACAAATGATGACTAAATGATTTTCCATTAGAAATAAAGTGACCTGCACCCGACCCGTATCCGAGCTCGATGGCGGTGCCAAAAGCAGGCCGCAGTTGCTTTCTGATTGGTCGAAATGTTCCATGACATCATGGAAAGAAGTTGCACATAATAAAACAGTGCAGATACAAACTAACAACTGGCAAACTGACGAAGTACGAGCACTACTATCTGTTTGGGCTGAAGATACATTTTTGTGGGAGTTTTTTATGACACTAGCAAATTTATCTTTAATGCTAACAAGTTGGCTGGGTTAGATATTTGTTGTATGGCTAAAGAATGCAAAAAAAAAAGTTTCAAACAAGACTATAAATAATAAAAGATCACAATAACAATAGTGGTTCTTACTGAAAAAAAACCTTCAACTGGTACGACTCCATGGATGCAGTTTTGGGACAATTGGCCATAAATGTTGGGGAGAGACGCGTCAGCAATACTACTACCGGGCTGAGATACACTGGAAAATCAAAGCAGTACAGTTTAGGTTGTCGCAGTATAATTTAGGTACTGCACAGTTCCTGTATGTCTATAGAAAAGTGCCTTTAGTAGTCTACCACCCAGCTTCTGGAATCTTTTTTAGGGCTGTAATTATATTACTGTATTTAGGTAATGAACACTGAGTGATGCACAAGCTAGCACTAACAGTGAATATTTGGTTTAATGGTTGTTACTAGGGGTGTAACAATGCATTGAAACATTGTGACAAAATATGACATTGTGGAGAAAAGGCATTCTATTGATTACGATGTGGTGAAATGATATTTTTTAACACCAAAGTTTGCAAACTACCAGGATAACCCAGTCCAGCACATTCATGTGCCATACTGTCCCCCTCTCTTGTCTTTATTCACCCCAGCAGATGCCATGCTGAAGCACAACATGGGGACAGTCATTTGTCTTCAGCATTGCCTCACACATAGGTTATACTTTGGCAGGGCGCCTGGTAGATGGACGCCCGCCCAAGCATGTTTTGACCCATTTAACAATTGTTTAGCACTTTTTATTAATCTGTTTTGACAAAAACAGACTTTGACTCCAATTTTGCAGTTACATGAAGGCAGCTCAGGTCAGGGGAGGGCGAGAGCGAGAGAGAGAGTAAAGGAGACAGTGGGAGAATAAAGCAACATCAATGCAGCGTGTTAGCTAGCTACTGCCCATAACTATAAAAGTTGTCCTGACCAGAATTCAATCTCACTTATTTAGAAAGAATGGCTTGTTGTAGTTATAGTAGTGATTCCTTTGAAATGTACTAAAAATTACTACGTTTTTAGTGGTTGCATATGAGAGATAAGAAACTGTCAGCTGTGGTACACTGATGTGTGCCATGTCAAGGTCTTATTGAAGCATTTAATAATTGCATTCTCATTTTCCGCATATTTCCTGATTGCTGGGCTAGCTTAAGCCTATTAAAAACACAGTCAGGGAAAGGGACTTAGCAAGTGCATTTTGGTCATTTTATCAGATGTTATTTCAGTAAAAGATGTTATTTGAGTCTAGGTCACATTCTAATGTCTTCTTTTTGGTAGTTATGGTTTTGTACATTATGTGCACATACCTACATAGTGATATAAATTAAAATGTGTGTATATTGTGACACTTTAAGTTACACAAAGTAAATGATTATATTTGTATTTATCAGAAATATCTTTGTCTAAGAAATGATCATTAGGAACAGCAGTACCACATTAAAAATACAATCTTATCACATCACACACAATCATATCACAATAACATTCCATTCCACACTCTGTACTGCAGCAAATGCAGTTAAACAGGATGACTAATGAAATATGCAGTTGGTCAGTATACTTCAGGTACTAATTATGTCCATAACATGGTCAGAAAAGTTGTAAGATACTAATTTACTATTGCCCACCATTAGTAGATGCCACTGGAATCTGGTTCTATGGCCAGATAAGACGAAAACAGAGCTTTTTAATAATAAACACTCCTGGAGGGATTGGTGTTAAAAGAAGGATGGTTAGACAGAAAATCCCCCCATTCAGAATGGTGGAGGACCAGCTAATTTTAAATGAAAATCTGGCTACTGCTAACAAACAGACTCATAGTTGGATCCACCAGCAGGACAGTGATCCAAAACATGCATCCAAATTCTCACAAAATGGTTCAGTGACCACAAAATCAAGCTTTTACGGTGGCAGTGGGATGAGCTAAAGAGGAGCGTCCAAAAGAGAGGACCCTGGAGGGACCAGAGATTCTGTATTGAGTAGCGGTCTCAGACTGCCTGCTCTGTATTCTCCTATCTCATAAGGCACCATTGAAGAAGGCTTAATGCTGTTATGTTGCCAAATGGAAGTGTGCTGAATGTGAGGCAACCAATTGCGGAGACACCTAGTTTTGTTAAAAAATGTTTTGATAGGAGTTTTTTTATTGACTTCAATATAAAGTTATATTTTCAAATATTTTCAGGGTGAGATTGAGCTAATTAACCACAAAGACATTTCTTCCATGACCTTTTTACCCATCTTTAGCAGGTGTGCAAATAATTGGAGCCAACTGTAGCTAGATCTCTAACTAGGTCTATATTAGTAGACGCTAGAATTGTTATTAGAATAAAAACAGACACGAAGATGACTTCTACATGCACATTTACTAAGATCTGGCCAATTTCACCTGTCTGCAGGAACAGGTGAAATGCATCAGTAGTGCTACATAAAAAACTGTAAATATAATGATTTTTTCACACTGCACTGCATACATTTAAACAGGACTAATTATGCACTCTTTGTACCCACTTTATCACTGTACCTATTATTTGAGGCTTTTGGTATCTTTGTAACACCCACCATGTGTTTCTGCGTTTTCTTCTCATTTCATTGTTTCTTAGCCCTAGAACCGGGTAGAGATGGGGAATGACTTTCATTGATTAAGTGTAAAGTGTATTGCATATTTAAGTGTATTGCATATTTTGAAGTATGCATGATTCAGCTATTGGTGGTAGGAACAAGGGACATGGGATGGATCAGTCAGTGGCTCAGAAAGAGACGCTGGCTCTCATTGGCTGGGCGGTCCTGCCCTACCTTTATTCACTGTGTAATATTCTTTTTGAAATAATCTTTTCTCATTGGATCAATTTACAGGTTATTTTTCTAATTGCTATTGTTCTGTTGGCCAGTCTTTCTTTTTTGGGGGTCATTTTCATCTGGTGAACCGTTTTCTAATCCCTGGCTAGAATGACACCACTGGGGGAAATGGGAAAGCTCTAGTGATTAACATTAGGATTGAAAGCACACACGGATGATTGGGATCATGGTGAGGGCACAGTTGCAGAGGACTGTATCCAGAACTATGCAGCTTAAACTTGTATTCACCCTGCTGCATATAAAATGTATTTTAGTGGTGGAAGTAGGCCAACAGTAGGTTGGACTGAAATAAAACAAACATAGCCAAGGTCTGGCACTGTCTGACCAGAAGGTGTGATTGTAGACTCTGTAAACTACAGAGTTTTTGAGCGAGGATCTGATTAATTGTTCTCAAAACCACTTCTGTTCACGCAATGCTATGAGTTAACATTCAAATAAGAAGACTAATGGGTCTGACTGGATTTTTGCTGAACTAGACAGCGCAATGATAATAAAGTAAAAAATATGTTTGACATATTTTCTGTCAGTTTTCCAAATAAATAGCCAAGTTTCTGTTCCATATCATTGTCTTGCTCAAATTTTCCATCTCTTTTTAAATAGTGCAGTCATCAGATCGCAATGTTATTTAAAGCAGAACGGAAAGTAAAGTTCCATTTAAGGCGAACACGAAGACAGGCTTTACAATGTCAGCTTTAGAAATGACATGATTAGTGTTGTAAGTTACTCAACAAGTTATTTGTTTATTTATTTATTTTGTATTCTATACTATACTCGTACAGATTTAAGGATTAGCTATGTTACTATTTTCTTGATCTCAGGTTCTCAAACTTAATATTAATAAAGTAAAAATATTTGAAATCTGAATATGGAGATTTCAGCATGAGTGTGCTATTTATTGCAATTTTGACAAAAATCTGCTGCCTTACCTTTAAAACACTCTGCAAACCTTGTAGCTTTGTAGGCTATTGCTTCTGATGTGTAACCAATCAGCTAGTGTAGTGTAGATGGGAAATTTCTCTAGACTACAAACAGAAAGAAACAGCTCCATCAATCCCTAATTTTGATACAATAGCTGGATGCAACTTTATTTGCTCTTGTGTCTGTAGTAGAGCTCCTAAAATTGCTTTCTTTCAGAATGCATTATCAGCATAGTAGGGTTTCCTTAAGTAGGTGAGTGTACATTATGAGAAACACTGTCATCTCCCCTGAGGGTAGATAGTGGGCTCAGTGACTGATAGTATCTCAATTTAATTAAATTACATTTAGAATATTTTCTGAATTTATTTTTCTCCAAATATTATGTTCAACTTTGTGACTTCACTGGTACAGCATGGTGTGATCTAATGACTGATCTGAAGGGTTGATAAAAATGTGTCTAAGAGCAAGCAAATTGCTAACCTGTACAGTATTGTAGTTCCTGAGTATTGGAACTAAGAAACACTTATTTAATGGATCACTTACTTGCACAACTGTTAATATTCCTTTGAGTATACGGTTACATTTGAAAGCACACGTTTTTGCTTTGTCTCATTAAAATGACGCTATAGTTTCCTGTTTAACAGCCAAGAAAAGGCCAATTTTTGTGGTGTTGCAGTTTCATGCTCCCTTAGTGTGTAACACACAGCGTTCAGCAGCATTCAGCAACCGTGAGGACATGCCAGACATTAATGTGGAAAACGGCTGGGATTAGTTCCCAAATGATGAGCTTGCTTCAATCCACTCTGTTGAGTTGTATGTGGGGTCATCAAACCTTCAGGCAGTTCATTAATTGTGTGATGAAACGCCACCTTCATTCAAACTCATGATTGGTTGATTTCAGATATATGAAGCCATGCGCAAATTAAACTTTTTGTTCCGTTTTGTCAAATCAGTGATTAAAGTGCAGTGCCACAATCAGGCCTAAAGCTATTCACAAAATGTGGTCAGTTCTTCAGCTTTCCAAAACTTTTACTTTTCAAGCACACTTTGAATTGGAAAAATTTATCGGTGGAAGTTTGCTTGCAATGTTATCCAGAAGGTGTAGGCTTCGATTGTCTGTACTGTTTCTGAAAATTCTTGCATTCATACAGGCAACAATTGAACTACTTCATAACATTAACTATTTAAGTTTTTTTTTTTTAATCATTTTTAGATTATAGTGGGTACAGTGGGACACCAAGAAAATGCAGTGCACAGGCATTGCTGTGGAATGAAATGCCAGCTTTTGTTTAGGCACTGCTACTATAAAACTTCAGGAGGAAAAATGGTGCAATATAGCTTTAAATATTTGATGATCTTGGAATGTTTTGCTGACAGCTTAGAATAAGCAGAAAATTGTTGGTACAGCTACAGAGCAGAACATTTTAGGTTTGTGCTACTTTAATATCATTCAGTGTCTTCTAAACAATGGCATTTAACTTCTGACCTTGGATTCAGCTTCCACTCCCAGGTTATCACAGGAAGACAAAAGAATAGCTGGCAAAAAAAAATCAAATTCACACATTTTTTCCACTTAGGTTCCCCAGATGTACTTGGTCAACCCAGACATATTTGTTCAAATTTTGCTTCTTTAATTTAGAACTTGAGCTGCTGGAGCTACTGCTGTTAACACTACAAATCAATAATCACCCAAAGTATTTCATTATGTACATCCTAAAACTTCTCTCAATGTCTTTATTAAGGTGGCAAAGACATTTCAATGTGATTTAACACACTTTATGACAAATATAAAGATTAATAAAACTTACAGTTACAGACAGACGTTTTAGACAACACTGGGGCTGGGCGGGACTGATCTTGGTTCAGATTTCTATGTATTTATGATGTGTGTTACCACAAAAAACTGATTCTAGATCAGCATTCCAACCCTTAAGGTGGTTTGTGAAAATAAACCCTGTTGTATCGAGTAGCTGCCCACAGCGTTCCATTACAATGTGATGTTTTATTCATTTTTTATAGCTCATGGTAAGTCGCAGTGTCCTAAACCACATTGAGTCTGGCACCTTTATGATAAACTGGATGCGGTTGGAGAGGGCTGAGAGAAGGTTTAAGGATATTTTTTCATGGAAACAATTTAAATAAGACTTCTGGTGATTGTAAGCTTCATAGCTCCAGTGCTAAACCATAAAACCAACAATTGGGCTCCAAAAATGCCGCGGCTAATTGTGTATATTTGATTTCTTTAATTTATGTGATATAACAGGGTTTCTGTACTCCAGGCTTGGGCGGTCTCAAGTTTTCCCTGTCTTATCATACCTGATCCAACTCTGGAAGGGATTAGGAGTGAAACGAGGGAGCCAATCAGTCCCATGAACTGTGAAATTAAGTACCAGTGTTTACAAATTTGTGTTTGAGGTCAGAAGTTATATACCCCAGCTTGCGACTCTGCAAATAAAACGGTCATCCAAATTCTTTTGCAGCATTCCCAGAATTTAAAGGCGAGTAATGAGTTTGGACTGGCCCCCACTACAAATTAGACCATCATTTCAAATGTATTCTGTGGAAATATATGCCTTTGTCTTAGCATGGTGTACAAATACTTTTAAACCCAACAAAATAGACAGTATACTTTTTAAGACCTGGGCAAAAGTGATCTCAGAGAGTTGTACACAGAGTAGGCCAGATTGCCAGCATTGTCGATATGATGGACCTTTTCATTTGCTGACATCTATCTGACATGCACTGTCTGACAAGTTTGAAGCCTAAAATTTAACAGAACACCGCAGAGTAAAATCTGGGCATTCTGCAGTAAGCTCCAGCAGACAGTTGTCTCTGTCACTGAGTCAGATTAAACCACTGTCAATCCAACTGAAAACTTCAGACGAACAGTAGAATATGTTTATCTTAGATTTCTCATTCCATAAAAATAAAGAAATAAATGTAACTGCCTAAGCTATTGGTTGTGCATTAATGTTATTGAGCTAATAAAAATACTTTTCAGTGGTTAGCACTGTTTCTCACAAATGACAGTTCTAATGTATCTAATTTTGCTGAAATTGAGCCTTTACTGGCACCCAGCTGTGTTCTGCAGCGCAACTGTAGAATTTTAATGGAATTTCCCAAAGTATTCTTTTGCCTGTTTTAGAGAGAGGTCATGAGTCAAGATGAAATATGGAGAATGATAGTAGGCCTCATCTTCAGAGCAATTCAGTAGGTATGTACCACTGTGAAAACCCTGGCCCAGTTCCTACTCCGTGGTCTGTGCTGGCCACAGTAGTATTTTATGGTTAAGTGAATGTTTGAAGTAAAAGATAAAGAAAGACATTTAATCATAGCATTTAAATCTAATATTTAATCAGTACTGGTAATTAAACCTGTAACTCTTTGAAGACAAAAAAGAACCAAACGGAAGTTCTTTTCAAGAAGAAGATTTAAGCTCATCTCTACTGAGTCTGTCCCTGTTTTTAGTGGCTTTTGATGAAGAAGGGCCACTAAATACCAGATAAGCACCTCTGCCTTTATTCTTGCTTCCAGCTCCCATTTTTTCACACTTATAATAACATTGTACCCTCACCTGTACATTCCATTCTATCCACTCCTATAATACCCTTCAATCCTTTAGTCACTGAAATTAACTAGAAAGAAAAAAATCCCTCAGTCCTCCTGAGAGAGGGAAAGGAATACAGTGCAGTCCTGTCAGATGTTAGTTGTCTGCTGTCACTTTATATAAACTTAACAAATCTTACTTGTGCTCAGCCAAGAGGAAATGGCGTCTCAATTTATTTGACTGTGCATTGCCATGTCTACAAGCTTTTAAATAGGGTCCCATAAGCAAGCTTTGAATTAGTTCCTGTTATTTGCATAATGAATCAATGTGTGTGGATTGCACATGGCTGTAAATGTAAAAGAGCTGAGTAATTGGAGGGGCAGCAGTGGTAATTATAGGTGAATGGAATACAAAGCAGTAGAGAAAATCAATAATACAGAGGGCCTCTTTCCTCCTCTGAGAGTTTGTGTTAAAGAATCTCTTTATTATTATTGGCCAAAATTTTACTTGTATCATTCAGGACAAAATTATATTCAAAATGTGTGGGTACATTACAGGAAGCGTCGCTGTAGCAAGTCATTTTCAAGAAATGAGCTGTAGCTGATATTGTACAATATAAAATATAATTCTGCAACTGCATATCTACAGTTTATGATTGCAATTACTTTAAAACATGCAGTTGAGTTCACAAGTATTTGGACATTGATGCAATATTTTTTATTTTCTCTCTGTATACCACCAGAGTAAATGTG
Organism: Bryconaethiops microstoma; assembly: GCA_037577275.1. Classification (NCBI taxonomy): domain Eukaryota; kingdom Metazoa; phylum Chordata; class Actinopteri; order Characiformes; family Alestidae; genus Bryconaethiops; species Bryconaethiops microstoma. The sequence goes on from JBBJLS010000109.1 coordinate 15,411,171, forward strand.
AAATTAAGCAAATCAGCTTTGTAGACTTTCAGCTTTAATTTAAGGGGTTTAACAAAGGTATTGCATTAGGTTTTCAGAAATTAAAATTAAATTTTTCATGGAATCCCTCCATGTTAAGAGACTAAAAATTAATTGGATGTGTGACTGACAAGCAGGTTCATGGGCAGGTGTGGCCCACTCCCTCGTTGTTCCATGACAAATTAAGTAGCTAAAAGGTCTGGAGTTGAGTCAAAGCACTGAATTTGCATTTCTTAGCTGTTCACTGGAGCTGAACATGAGGGCCAAAGAGGTGTCAATATGAGTGAAGGAGGCCATCATTAGTCTGGAAAAATAAAATTAATCTATAAGAGAAGGAGCTAAAACGTAAGTAGTGCCCAAATCAACAGTGGTATATTTTTAAAACTAAGGAATGTACTGATGAGCAAAGCAAAATCAAAAGGCCTGGGATACCATGGTAGACAACTAAAGAGAATTATTGCAGAATTCTTTCCTTGGTGAAGAACAACCCCCTTCAAAACATTTAGTCAGGTTGAGAACAGTCTTGAGGAGGTCGGTGTTTCACTGTCCACCACACTGAAGAACAAGAAGATTATACTGTGCAGGAAAACATCTTAAAAAGCCTGCCCAGTTCTGGAATAAGGTTCTTTAGACAATCCAATCCAAGATTTGTACCCAGCAGGTAGAAAATAATATGGAAAAAGAAAATGACAGCTCATGATCTGAGGCAGACCACATCATCTGTCAAACATGGTGGAGGCAGTGTTGTGACATGGGCATGAATGGCTGCAAGTTGAACTGGGACACGTGTGTTTTTTGATGAGCTGACAGAAGTTGCAGGATGAATTCTGAAGGCAGAAAGACCAACAAACAAGCAGTGACTTAAGGCAGCAGCAGTAAAAGACTGGCAAAGCATTTCAAGGCAAGAAATTCAGCATTTGATGATGTCCATGGGTACCAGACTTCAGGCAGTCATTGGCTGCAAAGGATCTTCATCCAAGCATTAAAACAGTGCATGTATTTTATATTACTTTGTTTAATTACTTTTGAGCCCCTAAAATGAGTGGATTCTGTGAATTCTGTGTATTTTGTGAAAGATTAAAGCAATACCTTTGTTAAGCCTCTTAAGTGGAAAGCATATACTTCCATGACACCTTGATTGCTTAATTTAAAATCTATTGTGGTGGTATACAGAGAGACAATTACAAAAATTGCATTACTGTTCATATACTTAGGCACCTGTTTTAAATCACATTGGTGAATACATGATGGCCTAGTGGCCTAGTGGTTAGGGCGTTTCCCTGCAATAAGAAGGTTCTGGGTTCGAATCCTTGAGCAAGGTACTGTCCCTACACCCTGGCCACCACCTCATTGGTGGCAGCCCCCTTTTCACTTGGTGAATGTGTTAAATGCAGAGAAAGAAGTTCACACTGTGTGCTGTGCTCACACGTGACTATGAGGGTTACTAAATTAAATTTGAGATGGCATTAGCTTGACTTGTATTAATTTGGATATTTACATTTGCAAAAGATTCATCAAAATACCCAGAGAATTTTAATCAGAAATGTCAGTGATCAGTGGTCAGGGTGTTCCAAGCATACTGTAAAAACACAGTGACTTTTTGCAGATTCTTTTACTGTGATAACAGTTAACAAATGGATTATTGTTACATGACATTGACCCTTGGCATTGACATTGAGTGTGTTTGTGATACGCGTTTAAACTCACTAACAACAGCAACAACAGTCTGTATGATTTATCATTCTTGTTTATAGGAATTATACTCCATTAGATAATGCTTCGTGTTTAAGATAGGAAACTAAGCTGAAATGCAAGGAGAATTTGGATTAGAATAATTTATCGTTGTAATTAATAACATGTATTTCACTCTTGCCATTGGAAGGTAATTTATTCTAATACAGGGGGCGGTAGTTTATCGCTTGCTTCTTAGGCCTTAAATTGAACCACTTATTAAGAGCTAATTTTATTACTGTACTAAATTCATCTGGCTCGTGCACAGGCTTCCTCATTATTTAGCCATATTTCAGTGCGATATGGCAAAGAAACCTTAGTTAAGGTCATACATTGTTGCCACTCAGATATATCTGGCTTCTTTTTAACTGACAGATATTACTATTACCATTGTGTGTGATGGAGAGATAGGAGAATAGGAGAGATAGGACAGCCTTTTCCGTTTTTGATTTTTTTGCCTTTTTGTGTGCAGTTTTTTTTTCTAGGGCTTTTACAGAGCCTCTGCCTATAACCTGAAAAATAATTTCTCAGTCAGTAACCATGGAACTCTATTACGCTGGTAATGAGTAATCACTGAAAAAGAATGTAGAGGAAATACGTTGTTCAGTTTGTCATTGAGGTAGATTGTACCAGGGCTGTATATCTTAGACTCATGCACCGTTTGTACATTTGTACACTTTCAGTGGGTGCTCTAGCCATGAGCTTGCTCATAGATCTACGGCAGCAACCAGTTTACAGTTAGGTGGGTTGTTGCTACATTTTGTTGAAAGTTCACTTGTGATTTTTGCAGTCCTCAGAAGGTAAACATTTATTTTCGTTTAATCTCTCTAAGTCTTTGTTATTGCAGACTTTCGCAATGCAATCTTGTGCAGCGAGGAAATTACTGGCAGTGATTCATCATGACCACATTGATCAGGTTTAGAAATGCTAACTGTATTGAAGATTGTAGACACCTGCACTTCCAGTGTTTCTTCTAAAATTAAGAGTACAGCGAGTTTTCTCTTCAGTAAGAGCCTCTACTCTTCTCGGTAGGTTAGATGTAGATGTTAGAGGATTGCTGTGAGGATTTTGTTCAATTCAGACACAAGAACTTTAGTGAGGTCAGGTTGTGATGACAGAAAACGCCACTCCAACTTATCCCAAAGGTATTGGATATAACTACAACACTCCAGAGAGCACAGTTCTGCTGCTCCACAGATCAATACTTAGGGGCTTTATACCCCTCTAGACGATGTGATAATGGCTACTGTTCTCCTGCTCCAGAGCATCCCTTTCCATTGCAGTGCTTTTCACTGGACATTGTACAAACTATGTGTGTGCAATAAACACCTATCAGCAGTGAGTGTACCTTAAAGTATCCCAATTCACATTTAAAGAGTGTTTGCTTGTAGTTGAACATAGTGTACATCATGTCTTCAGTACGGACAATAGAATAGACAGTAGAATTGTACCAGTAGTTCAGTTATTCTTTATGTTTGAAGTAAAAAGATATAGGCTGTGCCAAGAAAAAACATCAGCAAATGCCTGAAGCACACTCCTCCATATTGCAGTATTATTACATAGCTGTGAAACAGGCCTGCTATAAAGATCAGACACTAAGCCCCTGTATACTAACTACAAAAAGGGAGCATTCAAAGGCATAGACATGTATCATGTATTAATAAAATTTGAATGAAGCAGATGAAAGAAAGAACACAGGAGACCATGGAATAAATGCAGACCACTGTAATGATAAGTCCCGCAATATGTGTCTGTATGGCAGACCACCGTGGGGTCTGCAATGGCTGAATCTCAGCAGTAGTGCTGTATTGCATCATTTAAGCACTGAAGTGATTGTACTGTTATTCATATCTGAAGAGCCCAGTAATGAAATTAAACATTTCCTCAGCGAGGACTGGAAGATGGCGAGTGGCACTTAAGTCAACTCAAATAAAATTTGTAAAGTCATTTTTAGTAAAGTAATGAGGCATGAGGGATTATACGCAACAGAAAATATCTGGAAGAGTATTTATTTAACTGATAAATATTCTGTCATACAGAAATAAACAATGAAATGACTGTTTGCCAGGGTCTGATTCACTTGAACTTTAAAGCATGATGAAACTTAGAGGCAATTTTTGTAGCAGGCAGCAGTAACGTTTCAGTCTCCAGATGTGTCACCCCTAGAAAAACGAGAGCAGCTCAGTAACGTTCTCTATGCAGTTGATTTCATGCTACTGATGTCGTAAAATTTCCAATCGGCGATCTTGAGAAATGTCTTGTCACTTGATCACGAAACAATTGTGAAAATAGAAGGCGAAAAGACTGGCAAGATGCCTGCGCAGTAAAAACAAAGGATAACTGTTTATGAAAAAGATTTCGAGAAAACTGTGTTCAGGTTTCAGATCTAAGTAAAACACAATAAAAAAAGATTTATTGATGTAGTGCTGGTAATTGTGCATTATCAGGCTATGGCTTACTGGTAAAGCTTTTAAATATTGAAGGCTAATTAGCCTCATGAGTGTCTGCAATCAGGAGTAAAACAGCCTCTTGGATTGGTATTGACGCTTTGTTGTATGCCTTTCTTTAAGAGATGAAATTTCAGAGTGTGCACTCAGTTTAATTGTGTTTGCTGTTTTCTTGGTTCCTGCTGTAGTGCTGTAGGTATATAGAATAATGTATGGCTGCTGCCATGTCTTTTTAAGCCTGCAGTCATTTACCATCCTGTCTGTTCTTTTAGCTATTTCTGTGGCTGATATTTATGAAATCCTGACAGATCTTTATTTATGTTGTGGGTCAGATGGAGTTTTATGGCAAAATAAAGCCCGATTTGTTTTTTAACAACTAAATAGATTAATTGGCTTGCAGTGATGATAGCTTGACACTGGTGGCTCTTAATTAGACCAGAAATGATATTTGAATGTCAGAATGCCCGGGTTAATTATTAATAATAGCCAGATTCTGTGTTAATCACAGGCTTTGGGTTAATTGTTGAATAGTTGAATCATCCAGGGTTTTGTGTTCTGCTCGTTGTGGAATCTGTAAGCCTCTGGCATTTTTTATTGTAGTTATGATGAAAGGTACAGTTCAGTAGAAAAATGGTTGTATGTGTGTATAAACTTTCATGTATATATATATATATATTCATGTGTATGTGCGTGTGTGTGTATATATGTGTTTTTGTGTGCATATTACTGTATTTAAACAGAATTACGTTCATTTAGCACTACATCTCAGTCTTTTGAAAAAATAACTGAAATAAACTCTGATGTCCTTCATGCCTACCTGGGTTATGCAATGCCCTCAACAATAACTGTAATATCTTAATAGCACAGCTATTTCTGCTCATTCATTGGACAAATTCTGGGCGGGTATCAGTGGCTAAATTAGTGGACCACAGTCTCAGAGAAGGAATTTGCATGGTTGTCCAATTAGCAGTGAAAAGTATTGCTCTGTGAGTGTGTGTCAGCAGGGAAGAGGGAGCCAGTGGAGGCGTGTCACCAATCATCTCTACAGCTTTACCTCTGCTTTCTTGCCAGTGTGTAGGCCTGTTCAGCTCGAGAATGACACTTCAACACCCCGGAATATCAGTGTGAAGAAATTTCACTTTTGTGGCATTTGTGTATTTTGGACATATGCAGTGTTAGCCCAGCCAGTAAACCATGTTGTTTGACCACTGCAGCAAATTTCCTGTACCAGTTTGATCTCCCAGTTAGTTGCCTATGTGGTTCTCTAATTGGGATATATACCAGCAGGTATCATTATTGAGAAAACAAAACAGTAGCCTGTACTTGCTTGGGTCTGACACTTAAGATGTCTTTACTCGGCCTCAATAAAGTTCATTAAATATGTTGTTGTCTACGCTTTTAAAATGTTTTTTTTGTTTGTTCCACAAATTTCACTCATGCTTGTAGAACACCTCTCAGAATGATATATCAATGAGATGAGAGAGACAGTCTGAATTCTGAAGTCTCAGTTCCTAGTAAAAAATTAATCAAAAACATTTGTGAAGGAAGGTGATTGCAAATAAGTCCAGATATGCAGTGAGGCTACTTGGCCTACTTCTGTATGATCACAAACACTTCTAGGAATGCTTCAGTTTTTACGCTAAAATGATCATCATTCTAGTATTACAATTTTTCACAGAAGAACAGACAAAGCACACCTAGAAAAAGACTCCTAAAATAAGTCACTGTTACCTCGACGTGTCCAAGTGGGTCTGAGAAAATGATCTTTTATCAGTTCCATTTAGGAATTTGTCTTAGCTTGCCAAGAACAGTGTTATAGTAACTTTTGGGGAAATATCAGCCACAACATTAAAACCACTGACAGGCAAAGTGTATAACATTGATTATCTCATTACAGTGGCATCTGTCAAGAGGTGGGATAAAACAGGTAGTAAGTGAACATTCAGTTCTTGAAGTTGATGAGTTGGGAGCAGGAAAAATGGTCAAGCATGAGGATGTGAGTGACATTCACAAGGGCCAGATTGTGATGGCCAGTATCTCCAAAACAGCAGGCCTTGTGTGGTGTTACCTGGTGCTTGGTACCTACCAAAAGTGGGCCAATTTGTCCAATGGAGGACAACCGATGAGACTCATTAGTGCGCATAGGAAGTGAAGGCTAGTCTGTCTGGTCCAGTCCTGCTGAAATTTCTGAAGAAGTTGCTGGCTGTGATATAAAGGTATAAGAAGAGACTGCCTTGCCACAGACCAGTCAAATGCTGACCCCTGTTAACCACTGAAAGTGTCTACAATGGTCATGTGTGTGTCAGACATGGACCATGGAGCAATGGAAGAAGATGATGTGGCACCATGTGGCCAGCTAGGTGCATGAGTCACTTATTCGGGGAAGAGATGGCATCAGAATGAACTATGGGAAGAAGGCAAGACAGTAGAGGCAGTGTGCTGATCTGGGCAGTGTTCTGCTGGTAAACCTTGGGTCCTGGTGTTCATGTGGATCTTACTTCGACACACAGCACCTACCATACCAAACACACCCCTTCATGGCAACAATAATCCTTAATTGTAGTGGCCTCTTTTCAGCAGGATAACTTATCATCAGGAGGAGCAAAGCTGTTGTAGTCTCAGAAGACAAATATATGTAAATGTTTTGGCTTTTGTGACATCAAGAAAACAGTTGATTCAATATGGGCTGTTTTTGCAGCTTAATTTGCATATTTGCACTATATAGAATGGGGAGCTGATGGTATGTTATGAAAGTTTAACAGTGGTTATGCACTACAAATACCTTGTTTATTTAAAAGCATGGAAGGTGCAGCTGTCCACGATATTGGGCCTTTTAAAAACCGAGAAAGCTATAAATATCAGCTCAGCCAGGGAGCACTTGTTAGGTCTGGGATCAATAACAGTGGGTGGCCGCTAGGGGCCGCCAAAGGGTTTTCTTATGTTTACAGTTCCTTGTGCACACGTGGTTTGTGTTAAGTCATTATCTGTTGCTGTGCTCAAGGAAAACCTGGGAGTTTTGTGATTGGGGGTTGAGGGTGGAGTATGTATATTTAAGTTGGTGGGTACAGGATCTAAGTGCTGGTCAGCTGCCCTCCTGACTTAGGTTTTGTGGTTTCTCTATTCTGATTTTCGTTTTCAGACTGGTTTTGGGCCCTCATTCCCTTTTGCTTTAATGTTTAATAAAAGCTAATTTGAAATGGAAGTCTGCACATGCGCCTGCCTTGAGTGCTTGGGAGACATGAGGGGGAACCATGACAGATTGACCAGCCATTCAATCAAAGGTGCAGCAGACAGAGAGCCGGCACCAAGGGAACTTGTTCTTGGGGCCCTGCTGCAGAGTGGTGAGGGAGGCTGGATCCAGCTGGAGGGTGAACCGGAGAGACTGCCGAGCTGTTGTGGGGTGGTGAGTCAGAGGATGAGGAAGTGGACCTGGGCTTCTGGTGGGACAGGTGGATCGACGGATCCACGATTATAGAACCTCGTCCATGACTCGAATGCGGAGGAGCTCCCACTTTGGCTTGCCGATAGGCGAGGCAGGAGATCCGTGGCATGTAGATGGAAGAGGCATGGGGGTCCACGTCACTCGTGTCTCCCACCCAGTCACCAGCGGCCCTGGAAGTCAGAGGCTTCCTCCGACGCTCCACCACTCCGGCTCAGCAGTGAGCCTCACTCACGGCGGGCACTAGGACCCAGAGCAAGTTGAGGCATCGCTCCAACCTCTGACACAGCGAGAAGCGCCACCCACTGAAGCTACGTGGCCTGCCCAGCAGGTAGCTAAAAACAACAAGTATCCGCTGTGGCAGCCACAGGCAGCAACTGGGGGCCCTAAGACCCTGGTCATGCTGGCGCTTTAGGCTCTACCCTTGGGGCGTGCACGTTCCAGCAAGCCGCTGAAAGCCACTATAGAGCAAGAAAGCCGCACACTAGCTGCACTGATGCAAAGCCCAGAGCGTCGAGGCTGCTCCCCCGAGAGGTGAGACTACGGTCCCGAGCATCAAGGATGTGCATCCAAGCAGGGAAGCCGCTCTCCAGCACCCCATGCCTGCAAAAAGAAAACTCCATCTGCCCATCCCAGCACCAAGACGGTGTCTCTTTCCCATGCCTGCTTCAATCACTAACTCCAGGTAGTGTAGCAGTGGTTAATTTAGAGGCGAGAGCAGGCAGCCCATGGCCATTGGACTTACTCGGTCCATTAGAAGAGCTACTGTGCTTGTTAGAAGAGCCTCTTAAGCCAGTTAGCCCAGCAGCAAAGCCCAGTAGATGGGTCTTTAGCTGCAGAAGGGCCCTTAGAGGGGCTTAACAGTAACTTAGAGGCCCGGGGAGGGCCTAGATAGCACAGCAGAGTCCCAGAGGGGTTAGGTAGCGCAGCAGAGGCCCGAGAGGGGTTCGGTAGCGCAGCAGAGTCCCAGAGGGGTTAGGTAACGCAGCAGAAGCCCAAGAGGGGTTAGGTAGTGCAGCAGAGGCCCGAGAGGGGCCAGGTAGCCGCAGCAGAGACCCGAAAGGGGCCAGGTAGCCACAGCAGAGGGGTCTGTAGCAAACCAAAATGAGCCGGAAACCCCACCGGGGATGGGGGGTCTCCCACTAAATTTTTTTAGAGGGGGGTACTGGGGTCTTCAAGGGCTCCAGAGGAGCTCCCCGGCAGAAAATGGACCCCAGAGTCAAGGAGGAGCTCTCAGTAAGGGCTCCGCACCAGAGGACAGCGATGGGTTCCTCGCAGAAGGACTCCAAGGCCTGGCCAATGAGGACAAAGAGGGGCTCCCGGTGGGGGAGTGCCCCATGTGGACCGCCCTGGGCGTGCAGAGCGCCAGCCAAAATGGCATCCAGTGAGATGCGACCGCGTGGGGCTCACGGGACGCTTCCCTTTGCCTCCGCCTTCCCCTCCTCTGCCTTTGGTGTGTTATGGGGGATGGTTTGCGACCCGGTGGGGCGTTCTGGTAGGTCTGGGGTCAATAACAGTGGGTGGCCGCTAGGGACCGCCAAAGGGTTTATGTTAAGTCATTCTCTGTTGCAGCTGCTGATGTGCTCAAGGAAAACCTGGGAGTTTCGTGATTGGGGGTTGAGGGTGGTGTATGTATATTTGTTGGTGGGTACAGGACCTAAGTGCTGGTCAACCATCATCCTGACTTAGGTTTTGTGGTTTCTCTATTTACTTTTTGTTTTCAGACTGGTTTTGGGCCCTTGTTCCCTTTTGCTTTAATGTTTAATAAAAGCTAATTTGAAATGGAAGTCTGCACATGCGCCTGCCTTGAGTGCTTGGGAGACAGGAGGGAGGACCGTGACAGAACTCTTCTTATTTCATGTTGATTCTATATAAATAAAAACACTAAAAACCTTAGAAAGACATAGAATCAGAATGAGTTTATTAGACTAGTTAGATAGATTAAAGAATCTATTTATTAGTCTGTTTAATTACTCTGTCCCTTAATTAAACTAATTTCTGTTTATTGATTAGACTAATTTAAACCCCAGTAAATTGGTTGTTCTGATTTGACTGTTTCATGCCCAATGATTAATGTGTTTGCAACAATGACCAAACTCTCTCAAATCAAAGGAGAATGCAGTTCGCTACTGTGAAGGCAGGGTTCTGGTGGCATAGAAGTGTGTAAGGTCTTAAAACTGGGCTCAGGTAACAGTGGTCTCCTGTTTTCGTAAATGTATTGCTTTATGTGTGTTGCCTTGGCTTCTCTGGCTGTGTGCCGTACTTTTTGTTGCCAATGATGGCTGTGCGTCTGCAGGTGGCTCTTTTTCCTGGCTTATTATAGCAGGGCTTGAATGTGCTGAAGTTTTCTACACAGTGCTGCATTTAATGCCAGCCTGTTCATAGCACTGCTGCACTGCTGGGGTCATTGTTGTGTCGCTTTGCATGTGAATCTTCCTTTTTTTAAATCACATTGATTACATTTTCGTGTTACTAATCCCCCTGATCTGTGCTCACATTTGATTAAAGCATGACCCAATACAGTAGGTGGTCTTTGAATGCTATTGTGCTCTCAAATCACTTTTATGAATCAAAGACCTTTGTGGGACAGATGTTACGAAGGCCATAATCCCTGCCAAATGGTCTCATTGAAAGATTAAGCTAAGAGTTTTGGCTGGCCAAAAAAAAAGAAGGCAGTGTTTTAAAAGGACAAGCATTCATGGAATTTTCCTCCATTCACCTATCCTCTTGCTCTCTTTTTCACGAGCACACGCACTGCTGACAAGGATCGTTTCACTACTGGAATGCAATACTTTTTCCCTTATTATAAATGGCATACCAGTGCAGATTTTGTAGTTTGCAATGTCATGATACATGTGTGAGGTTGGCCACCAAACAGTTTTTCTTTTCTCTGGGAAATCCTGGTGCTTGTGTCTACGTTCTGCCTTGGTCTTTATTCTGAATCACTGAAAAAACTGTTTTAGCAAAGGAAGTGCGTAAAAAGAATGACAACTTTTCCCTATAACCTAGTTCTTCCACGGCATAAGGTAGTGGAGAGTGTGTTAGGCTCTGAAAAATGAGCTGCTTACAGAAAGTCAGCAAACAGAAATAGGGCACATGGAATATGGCAGGGTCCCAGTGGGCCCTCCTACACATAATTATTCCAATATTTGTACAGGGGAGATAGCATTAAAGTTCAATGGGATTTGCCTATCTCTCTTAGCCAGGGTAAACAAGTGCTCTTCCGTAAAGTTTGGGTGATTATGTAGTGGAGGGAGTACCTGTTGTTTGAATGATAACTTTGGGGAAAGCACATTAAATTACAAAAAAAAATGCTTTGGAATCACGCAGCCTGAGCTCTTAAGATGATTGCAGCAACATGCTAATGAACATAAAACTATTACTTCTAGGATATTACTTCTAAGTTTATGTATAATGCCTTGACACCTCTAGCTGGCGCAGAGAGTAAAGCCAGAAACGTACTTCACGCACCTATGCAAATTCCTACAGCTGCACAAACACAATTTCACACGCCGCTGTGTGTCCCAAAATGTGTCATGAGGCAATTCATAATGTATTGCAAGCTACAATCTGAGCACTACAGCAACAGCCAAGCCTGCCCAAGCTGTCTTGTGGGCTTTGTCCCAAGTGGGCTTTCCTTCGGTCAACTGTCAGGGCAAACCAGCTGTTTGAGTCTCTAGCAGAGCTGGTTTAGACATATAAACATATATGATACATAATCGGCTCTTCACTCAACAAAGCAAGTAAGGTAGGACACTCCTCTATTGTAGATGTGCTTTGTTGCTGTAGCTGTTTAAAAAGTAGATCCTGGTTAAAAAATGCTCAGTAATGTAAAGTCTAGACTGCGATGTCTAAATTTGGAAACTAGTTGTCTAACCTCCCCATCATAAGATGCTACCAAACCAAAAGGACGAGATGCTCCCCTGCATCTTTTCGAACTTCCACCAAGGCGACGATATTGGACAGCTCAGTGTGCCTGCTTTGTCATCTGACAGGCACCCACATTAGAAAGAGATGGGAGGGAGTAGAGCATCTCCATTTATACTCTCTTGGACTCCTGGCCACGAATGGCTGCGGCATCACCATGATAATATCACAATAATGTCAGGTTATTGATTCACCAATATGTTTTTAGATCTTGCAAGGTGCACTGCAGTCACCGAACTTGTATTCTGTATGTTGTCCATATCCTACCTATGATTTGTTCATATTGCGCAGCACTAGCTCATATTATTGGAATTCTTCACGGACATTTATATCTGATGCTACTTGCCCATATGGTTTCCTGAAAGGCTGACCTTATATCAGACAGAACCTGAGATTATGGAGTGAGATGCATTTAAAGCAAAGCAGTACCACAAGCTCTTCTTGAGCAACTCTGAACATATCCATGAATAATTCAGCACAAAGATTAAAGGCACAGGGCAAAAAAAAAAAACACATGGCACAATTAAACTTGAATCAGTTATCTGTCCCAACTATAGAACACAGACCTACTGAGATCAGGCAGTTGATATGTCACTTTACATGCTTATGCTGGACTTGTAGTAAACAGCTGTGATTCGCAGCTACTGTGCTGATATGTAAATGCCTGATTTTACGCTGTTTTTGCTCTGATCGTGCTGTTTGATGACGCTTTTAAGCTACATTTGTTCAGAACTGCATAACTGTCCTATTCAGTCTTTTCCTGACACCAGGTTGTGAAGGGTTTGACACTTTATTTCTTTAATAAGACAACCACAACTTAAAGGGTCTCAAAGATATGCGATCTGCCAGAGCCTGTTCTAGTTTATTTAACATGTCTCTGCTCCCTAAAGCGTGAAAAGATCTCAGGTACTTGACTAAGAACAAGGAACTGGTATGAACTTAGTTACAGTGTGTTTCACAGGCTTTGTTCAAACTGCGGGGCAAATAAGATCTGTTTCGTCAGTTTTACAGACATGAGTGTTCAGATTTGAAGTTATCCGGCCTGATTAGTTTGGTTTCTTACTGATTGTAACTACCAGAAAGATCAGGCTATATTCTTCACTTTTGGCTTAAACATGAACAAAACATGACACAAGAGAAAAATGAACTGATACCATTGGCTATAAGGCCGATAGGGATGATTGGCTATAAGGATGATTGATATCGTAATGATGTTTTATGTGGGAGAGTGTAAATGACTTTCAGAACGGGGTGTCCAATTTAGGTCCCAGAGAGTCAGAATCCAGCACAGGTTGGCGATTTTTCTGCTCAGAAGCACCTAAACCTGGTAATAAGAATAACTGCTCAGTTGAGTCAGGTATGTTTGAGCACCAAACTGTGCAGGACTAAGTCCCTCTGGGACTGAAGATGGACATCCCTGCTTTAGTTACTGCCTCTACAATGGGGTCACACAGAGAAACTTTAGAGAATTGCAGCTCGATTGGTCTGTTTCAGACAAGCTGGAGCTCAGACTTAGCAAAAAAGGGGAAAGTTTTCACAGCAGTGGTTTTTAGCCTCCAGGAGAAATGCTAACACAGGATTGTTCACAGAACCTCACACAGCTTATACAAGTCAGAGACTTTGGGTTGTGAAGGTCTTAGAACTCTAACGGACAATGATGGCTACAGCACTTTCCGTAGGAATGGAGCTAGAGCTGCTGGATAGATTTCAGAACAGCTAGGTGCAATCGATTAGGGGTCAAAATTCCCAAACTATAAACCTTTTTCTGTAAACCATGTGCAAATGAAGATGTGTTATGTAAGGGATAAACTACAGTGTGCTGTTCAGTCATATGAAAATGAAAACGACATTACGTTTGCCTGAGTGCACGTCACGCTAACATTCACGCAAACCTTATCCAGGCTTGTGGTATATTCTACAAAGATCTGTGGATGAAGTGGTCTGTTTATCAGACTGTATGGACGTCTGAGTGAATCAGTATGTCGCTCCACGAAGAAGAGAGAGAAGTAACAATAGCATCCAACCATTCCCCAATGAGAATGCATCCAATTGTGTTCCCTGAGGACTTGCAACCGATGACAGCACAGCTGGGATTGCCAGCCATAGATAAGATGTGGTAACAAAGCTATGCAGTGTTCCTAGCCCTGCATGCACAACCTTGAAAACTAGATTTCTTTGTATTCTCAGATTTGTGAACACTGTATGTGATCTCCTGACTTGTCAGTTGTAGTAACATCTTTGACAGTTTATTCACATCAGGCTTCATAGGTGTCTGAGGAGGCCTGAGACAGACGCTAGATTCCTACAGAGGAGCAGCTCAGTTCTGGAGCATCATATTACTATAGCAACCGCTTTAAGAATGTAAATCAGTCTTTTAATACTAATTGAGAGAATGCTTGGCTGTATCACTCGACTGAACTATATGGCTGTACGGATGATTGACTGAATCAGCGCATCTTTCCACAAAGGAGGGTGAGAGAACAATAATATCCAGCTGCTCACTCTGAGAATTTGTCTAATTGCGTTCCCCAGGGACTCACCTCTAAATACAATAAATAAATAAACAAGCTTTCTCATTGTGTGTGTGTCAGAGTAAGAAACTAATTTGAGTCACCTGTAAGGAAAAATCTTAAATGGAAGTACCATTGATCTTTTAAAATGTATATATAATTTAATGACTGAGGTGCAAACAAAGGCATTTAGAAGCATTTATAGGTTTATTTTTATGTGGGCAAAATGGTCGACAAAAGAAAGACTTAGTGACTCTGATTTCTTTACAGTGGTGATATTGAAACCCAGAGGTTGCAATGTCTTCAAAACAAATGTATTAACTATCAGCTTAACCAGTGAACCTGTCTTCTTACATTACACTGACAGCAATAAAATAGTGGCAAATGCTGGCATGGGGTGTTTTGTTTTTTACTGTTTTGGTTCAGAGGTATGATGACCACTGTGAACAGTTCTGATTTGGTATCAAACCACTCTGCGTGGCTACTTACACCTTACTGATTTAATTATATAGCAAGTTTGAAAATTTGGTCGAATTCCCCTTCAAATTACTGCATTATCTGATTTAATGTTTTCGTTTCTTAATATTTTCATTTCTTCAATACTGGAAATTCATTTAGCAGTTAGTTGATCGATAAATAAGTATTCTTTGCTACAGTATTCTTTGTACTGCGCTTTGTTCTCTAGAATGAATACTTTAGCATAGATGCATGAGGTGATCTGCCTATTAAACATAAGTTTAAACAAAACTTATAAGCAGCATCTTTCCTGGCAGCTGTGGGACTTAGTGTTGGAGTGCAAACGCCTACATCAGTCTTAATTGCAGTGAAAAATAATAGATGGTTGCGTAAAGTTGGCGTAGTTATTGATTGTGTTACAACAAGATTGGCTACTGTAAGCTGTGGACTGTAACTGGCTCATTTGCACTTGCCCGTGTAATTCCTGTTTCTGAAATATGCTGTATGCATGTTATCGGTATATTTCAAAAATAATTGATGGCTCATAATGTGTATCATTAAGCTTCATCATTTAGTTGCTACTAGACTTTGCTTTGATATTTCCTTTGAGTCAACTAGAGAAAGTTCAACTTTGGTTTTGCCTTCCGGAAAACAACAGGGTGATGCTTCCTACACTCTAACAGAGCATGACTCTAGAACTGGCAGTGATGCATGAGCAAGTATGAGTGAGTTAATTGCTCATATAAATTGTCATCAAGTAATTGCTTACCTAATTGAATTGATTAAATAAATACTATCAACTTAAAAATAAATAACTGTCTCTGCTTTTTGAATAAAATAAGAAAAATAACACTAGCACCGTGTGCACAGTAAGCTAGAGCTAAATATGTGATATAATGATAAATATAGATTAATGATAAAGCTCTAGCCTGCAGAATAACTTAATCAGTTTAACATTTTAATTTGCCAATCTGCTGGTGTTTTTATTTCACAAGACGGGATGTGTGTAAATAGGTATCCAGGATGAGCTTATAGTGTTTTTTACGTGAAACGTATTTGTGCCTTAAGCTGATTATCCAGTTTTGCATTGCTAGATAATGTAATGCTGTGACAGGATGGCCTATTCTAATGAACATCCCAGTTCACGTCCCAGTGACTAACATCAGTAATGTAACATGGTGAACGTTAGTACTATTTGTAATGTAATTGTAAGAGTAATGTAAGCTCATTCTGAGTAAATTACTTACCATCTGAACTACATGTCCTCAGGAAGCAGCTGTAATTTGTTGCGGAGAGAAAGCCTCTGATTACTGACTTTTCTTCAGAATATACACAAGGATGTTTTCTATTTCTGTGGTTGAACATAATGCGGAAGTTCAATGGAAATCTAAGGCAGACTTCCATATGTTGTATGTGGTCTGCTTTACCATTTGTTGTAAAAAATGCTCGCAGACTTGACTTTTTTTAGGTTTCAGCCACTGTTTTATCTGATGGCCACTGTTTTATTTGGTTTTATGTGGTGACCTAATGCCCTTTTCCTATTAAGTCATTAACTCATTTTTGGGTAAACACCCCTATGATAAAAATAGTCATTGTTGGTACTGTGGGTACTGTTGAGTAGCCAAATTGTTTCTTCTCTACTTGGAACCAAAATGTATGGCTTATCATGGTTTGTACATAAACTAGTTTGTTATTAAGCTTCTGCCTGAGTGCTGCTGTTGTATAACACAGGTCAAAAAAAAAAAAATTTTGTAATCTTCAGAAACCACAACACACTTTTCTAAACCGGTTTTTCGTGGTGATTTCAGATCTGCTTTCATTTTTTTTCAGTCATATCAACTTCTTGAATTATGAGTAATATTAGATTTGCAATAGACTCGCATGCAGTTTTTATTAAACCGGAGCCACCAATCAAGTAACTATTTCAATATTTTCAGTGCGAAGTCAGATAGACACACACTGTGGCATAGATATAATGATCAGTGTCAATCATATACTAAGTGTTTTTGAAGAATCAGTGATCGCTGACTATTATATGCTAATTATACCACTATCATGCAATATACAACTACCTTCATCACAAAAACTGTATGTGCTGGGGAAAAACTAAACACAGGTTTGAAATCAGCATGAAAAACACTACAAAACCCACATAAACTTATCTCTGATGATTTTGACCTTTTATTACTTTGTGTAACACATTTATTTATTAATCAAACACAGGTCTGTCTCCATGCAGTTTGTTTGTGTCACAGAATCACAACTCAGAATAGTCCATATGTTGCAGTATTTTTGCTAGCCCTGTGGTGACACTTTGTCACAAATATTACAAATAAGGCTGTGAAACCAGAGACCCAGTGCTACTCTCAGTTGAAAATAAGAATAAAATGAACTGTGTCTTCCTTAAATTTGATTACAGAATGTAATAGCTCCTTCAGGAATAACAAGAGAAAAATGCCTGGCCATTTTAAGCAGCTTATTTTCTTTTAACTGGAACAAAACTGACATTGTTAATCATTTAGATTTTCAAAACAACAAGTGTCATGTGGAACATTTAAATTTTTTCTGTTTGTTTGTTTTTGTGATGCTTTTTGTTTTTCAGAGTAAACAATCGTTTTTTCAGTTTTCAGTCTTTGAAACATTTCTTATACCTCATAAACACAATGTGGAACTGCACTAACTGCAGTTAGAAACCGCAGAGCTCTGCAACTGACACTGCATCTTCTGTTGTGACTTGGCTTGGTGTAAAAGGGTCTGGGGAATGTGTTAGACATGATGAAGAGGTGCCGACCAACTGACACTTTAAAAGCCTTTTTTTCAAGTAGAATATGGCACAGAAGTAGGAGGTACATAATGTCAATTATGTACTTAATTACCAGACCCCATATGTTCAAAATTGGGTGTCATGAAAGCTTAGAATTTAGTGGCTGTGTAATTTCTCTTCATTAGTACTGTATTAGCATTAGCTTTAAAATATTCATTTGTGTAATCCTTGCTTTCATACAGACAAAACTTTGGAAGCTTTTAGGCCTGGTTTGTTGTGTAAGCTTTCCTGTACTGTCTAATTTATAAGGAAATCTATATTCTATATCTTTAGCCAGAGTTCGTCAGTATGGTCAAAATGGACCAACTATTTTGAACGTAGTCTCAAAGCTCATGCCAGGGAACATATTTAGTACTTAGTGAATCATTCAACTGAGAGAAGAGCTGAGTCTCAGTTCATAATCTTTAAAGGAACACTATTTCCACTGCATCTTTTACACCAATCTCACTCGTTCTTTGGAGCAGTGCCATAGAACAGTGGTCCTTAATCCTAGTCAGGGAGTATGTATGTCCTGCACATTTTCCCAACTTCCTCTGCTCCCGGCACACCTGATACAACTAATTAATAAGCTGTTAGTGCAGGGGAACACTACAGCTTGGAGGGCAGTGATGCTCCAGGACCAGGATTGAGAACCGCAACCATAAAAAACTGCTTTTAGCTCACTGAAGAACCTTTTATTTGAGATTTTTCCATGCATTGTTTAATAGAAAGATCAATTGAAATGTTTTTTAAGCAACCAAAATGGGTTCCTCTGTTATATTGCTTCAAATAACCTTTTTTGTCAAGTGTGTCCCCCAAAGCTACAGTAACTGTGAATCTACTGTTTCTTGTTCCTTCTTTTAGTATTACACACATTGATAAACACCTATTTAATGACTGTTTCATCTGCAAAAAGAAGCATCTAAATATGTTCCCTACAGTCAATGAAACTATTAATTTCACCTCCTGGTGCGCTGTGTGAAGCTCCCCACCTACTGGGTATCTAAAGGGAAAGCAGATAAAAAAACCCACCCTGGATGTGGAGAGGCTTGCCTTGATAAGGTTCTGAGGGCAAAGCTCTGAGGCAATGAATAAGGATGATTTAAGGGAAATTCAAAGGAGTATTAGGCATGCCTTGATTACTGTGATTTCTTTCAGTAGTTTGATCGCAAACCCCACAGAGCAGGAATGGTTCAAACAGTAGTTTTGTGTAACCTTGGGCTCAGGCCTCGCTTGTTTATGAATTCATTGAGCATCAGGCTGTCAAAAGAATTTTTATGATTTTTTTTTTTTCCATCCCCATGTCAAGAGGCTCGTCAGTGTAAGACCAAATGCTAATGAAGACAGCCCAACATCCAGCTAATTAAGAGAGACTGAGAAGACAAAGTTTTATGGAACAGATTCTTCCTTTTTGCGTCATAAAATATTTCTGGAATGCACCTTCATTTTGAAGGTTTCCCAGCATAAAGAGGGTGTTGTATGACTGTGTCACTGATTTGCGTGTCCATTTTTGATGTGTCCAAGGCGCATTATGGCTTTGTTTTTTATCTTGCAAATAACGGGGATAGTTTTTTTAATTGTTGCTTTAATTTACTGCTTTAATTATTTTGTTTTGCTTCTGTTCAAACCCTCTGTGTTAGCACCATCATTCCATCCAAATGAGTGATCTGTTCTGTTCTGTTCTATTATATTCTATTCCATTCTATTGTATTCTGTTCTGTTCTCTTCTGTTCTTCTGTTCTATTCGAATCCATTCCATTCTATTGTATTCTGTTCTGTTCTTCTGTTCCATTCTGTTTTATTCTATTCTATTCTGTTTTATTTTATTCTATATTGTCTTGTTGTTGGAATGTCTTTGTCATGCCTATTGTGCATCGCTGTCTTTGGTCTAATCAGTAAGCTACTGGGCTTGTTGTCAAAGGAATAAACTTGGCTAGAAGTATAGGGTGAAGTTTTATGTGCCAAATCAGATTTCCAGTCCATGTGACTGTACTGGCTGAGCTGGCAGCCTTGAGCTGGCAACATTAAACACTGCTTTGTTTGCTCCTCCATATGAGAGATGACTATAATCTGTTTCAAGCTTGGTTTGATGGGTGCCAGCAAAGTTATTTTGACTACATAAATCTTAGGATATATTAGGGTTAGTCAAACTACACAAAACTGTAAGGTTCTGGGTTCTAAAACTGTAAGGTTAATAGTTTAACTCATCCTTGGATTGCTTTGCTACGAATGCAAGCGAGAGCAAAAAGAAGCATGCCAAAAAGACTTTTACAGACTCGCTGCAGTAGTTTTGAGAAGAAAAGTAATGAAAAAAACTGTTCAGGTTTATCCATTTAAATATGTTGCTTTCAAAATGAAACGATTGCTGGAATTAATCATAATTATGAGAATAATCATTGTCAAATTATAGGCCACTCTGGTGCCCTGGAGAGGATATTACAGCTTTTGTGTCTTGGGGAGCCCTTGAATAATAATGACTTTTAAAAGGGAGGGGGCTTCTTTTTTATCTTACGGTATTAACAACTAATGGACAATGCAGTACTGTGTTTATCACTACATTAAGTACAGTTCCTGAATGAGGACTAGAACACACAATGAAGTGTTTTATATATTGATAGCTGTGCCATCAGAACCAGACTTGTAGGCCCAGATGTTTTAACCGCCACATTGCAGTTGCAGTTATATGTAGTACACAATGGTCTGTATTAATCAGCTTCATGAACACTGATCTGACATCAGGCCTCATCAGGCCACGAAATCCTTTTCAGTGCAATGCAAAAGACTGGTCCCAGATCAGTATTCGTACTCTGAGAAGTTTGCTATACGAGTCTGTGTGTGTGATGCAAACTACCAGCAAGCGTTAAGAGGAGAAAGGCCAGCTCTTGGACAGAGACGTATGTCCAGATGTGATGAAGCAGCGTGATATAATGAGTAAAGTGTTGACAAAAAAGAATCGCTCATCCAAGCATACTTGCTCATCTGTGAAACATGGTTGTACGGGCATGTATAGCTGCCAGTGAAGCTGGCTCATTTGTCTTTATTGATGTGGATGCCGACAGCAGCAGAGTGAATTCGCCAGTGAACAGACCCACCCTAACTTGGAGTTTTTCACAATCAAAAAGTGGAATGTTCTTCACTAGCCAAGTCAATCACTGACCTGAATCCAATTGAGAATGCATTTCTAAAGACAAGACTGAAGGCAAAAAGCCCAGAAAACACGCATGAACTGGAAATGGCTGCATTACTTGCGTGCCAGAGCATTAGCAGGAAGGAGCGTCTGGTGGTGTCTGTAGGCCACAGACTTCAGGCAGTCATCGACTGCAAAGGATTTGCAACCATCAACTAAATATAGCAATTTTATTTATCCTGTTACTTATGGCCCACTGGAATGGAGGCACTGTGTATGTTAAAGGCTGTAGTTCCTGTAAAGTTTGTTATTGATGTAAATAGTTCTGCCTTTTAACCTCATGAACCCTGTTTCATCAAATTAAATTGAATTATGACCGACAACCAACTGTGCCACTCTCCAATGACTATCAAACTGCAGTGTTCTTCCCTTTTATTAATGTCCGTTCTAACCTCAACTCTTGAATGGTCACTGACGATCAATGTTGGATATTGATCATTATGTATACAGCGGTTATTTTAGACCATTCAGTTTGACTTGTTGAAAAGCGCTCTACCTGTGATGTTATATCTAAAAAACACAATTTTTCTGTCACACCCCAATCATTCTAACAATAGTTGGTGCTTTACTCTTAGTAGCTGGAGAGGGATATTGCTAACATATACACCAATCAGCCATAACATTAAAACATGAAAAAATGAATTACACTGGTTGGCTTGTTACAGTGGCACTTGTGAAGAGGTGGGACATATAAAGCAGCAAGTGAACAGTGAGTTCTTGAAGTTGATGTGTGGAAAAATTGATCAGCGTAAGGATCCTAGTGACTTTGAACAGCGCCCAATTGTGATGGCTAAATGACTGGGGCAGAGCATTTCCAGTATGGCAAGTCTTGTGGGGTTTTTTTTTTTTCTTCAAATATGCTGTGTTTAGTACCTTTTAAAAGTGGTCCAAGGAAGGACAACTTCTAAACCGCTGACAGGGTTGTGGGTGCTAAAGGCTCACTGATTGAAAGCTAGCCCATCTGGTACGATCCCATAGACGACCTACCGTAGCACGAATTGCTGGTAACGTTAATACTGGCTATGATAGAAAGGTGTCAGAACACAGTGCATCGCAGCTTGCTTCATATGGTGCTGCTTAGACCCGTAAGAGTGCTCATTTACCACCTTACAAAAATCGTTCAGAAATGGTTTGAGGAACATGATGTGAAGGAGTGCAAGGTGTTCATTTGGCCTCCAAATTGTCCAGCTCTCAATCTGATCACTCATCTGTGGGATGTGCTGGATCAACTATTTTGTTTTATAAAGGCTTACAGAACTCAACTTACAGAATTCAAAGGATATACAGTAAACGGCTTGGTTGTTTTGGTGGCACAAAGGAGACCTACACAATTTTAGGCATGTGATTCAAATGTTATGACTGATCGGTGTAAATGTAAGAATGTTATGATATTCTTTGTTTTACTTTATTCTTTGGTGTTTGCTGGATAAAAACAATAGAACACTCAAGATCACGTGTTAAGTAACATCATGGCCATGACAGCAGTGACGTAATACACAATAGTAGACTGAGAGAATCTCTAGGCTTACTGCAGTTGGCACTGCTGCCAGTCAGACAGTGTTGTAGTTAATATGTAATTTTTTTTTTTTTTACCTGAAATGACCTAAAATATACCTGAATTTTAAGTGTCTTTCTTTTGGCCTTTCAGGTGCTATCTGTTGGATGGGATCTCAAAAGGAGCATGGTTGAACCGTTCCAGTATAATATTTGCAGGGAATGACAAATGGTCAGTGGATCCTCGCGTGTCCATCGTATCAAATATGGGTGATAAACACGAATACAGTCTACAAATACAGAAAGTGGATGTAACGGATGAAGGCTTGTATACCTGCTCTATACAAAGTGAACGCAATCCACGGCCCAAACTCATTCAGTTAATTGTAAAAGGTAAGTGTCTTAAACTTCTGCTTAAATAGTTATTTATTTGTAGTTGTATGCATTTTTATATTTATATGGAACAGTTTTTATCTTCTCTTCTTTATATATTTTTTAATAGATTTTGGGATCCCATAATGCATATATTGCATATCCCATAATGTGTGTGTATGTATATATATATATATATATATGTCATATATGTTGTACAAGATGTGTCATGGGGAAAAAAAACAAACTATTTCCTTTGCCAGTGAGATCAGACAGTCAGATCAGACTTTTCTATTTTAAATAGAGGAAGTGTCACGGAGGACCACAGGTGGTTGCGTATTTGGTAGAAAAGTGCTTTCTTGCCATGCTGTGCTTTTTCTTATGTGAACCCATTTCTATGACCAGATCAGGAAAGTCTAATTAGTCTGAGAAGGTTTTTAAACCATATTTTAAACTTTTAGCACACCTGAAATTTAAAATCAGGAGGTTGTGGGCTTGGTATGCCTGTATTTAACAGTATGTGATTGGAATGCCCTTTACCTGGGAGAATCATTGCTGGGTTCTGCATAGTCAAAACAAGAAGGTAAGAAACGAAATGAAATTTTATTGAGAGAATCCAAAGAACTCCCTGGCAAAATGACATCACATGCATCAATTACTTCAGTGTCTCATAATATGCATAATTGTTGTAAACATCACAATAAGATTTGAAGGAGTTTTGGAGTGGAGAATTCCTAAGTTAAGTGGTCATTAACCTAAACTGATTTTGCGGTGTGAGTTTTAGGAGTTCCTACATTATATGTCTACTGTGTGGTAATACTGTTAGGGTGTTTAGTCATCCAGCGCTAGCTGTGAGATTACAGTAATTAACAGTGTAAGGCCTTTCAGAGATGATCTCAGTGCTTGGAGGTATCAGAGGTTAGAAGTATTTTTTTTTTCTGTCGTTTCTGTACAGTATGGTCCATGTACATAATCACTGACTTACACTAAGGACAATGTGCACAGTGACTCATGTGCAGACTTCACGATTTAAATCTCACATATTTATACATATGTAGCTACTGGCTATGACCAGAAGTGTTCATATTGGGAGCATGTTATTCCAGAATATTGCCTGTAAAGTTTTCATTCCAGCACTGGGAAAAAATCCTTTTTGCTAAAATACCCCTCAGTATCCCTCTGTGTCTTTTGAGGGCTTCTCATTTGCTCTCTTGCATGAAAACCATTTGCAACGAGCAGAAGTGGGCTTCTGGGTGCATTCTATTAAAGTAAAGTGTAACAGGATAGAGCCTTGGCTGTGCACACCCCCACACTCAAATGACGTTTTTCTGAAATTCCTTGGGGTTGATTTTTGGCTTTATTTTGTTAGAAACCTGGTGCAGCAGGCAATGGAATTTGAGTGCCAATCTCGTTTTATATACTTAAGGCTCTGAAGAAACGAGATCATTTAAACATGTCAGTTCAAAAATCCAGTGTGCATTTTTGGCACAGAATTGAAAATGATTACAATCCAGAAAATATGTGCACCTCTAATTACTATTACTTAAAATAAACAGATCAAATATGATGACTCTAAAAATGATCACTCTAGCACAGAGAAGTGTATTGTTACATTTTTTCCTATTAAAATACTCTGTTGTTTCCAGATTGACATGATTCCAACAGTCCTGTCTCCTCGCTTGGGTACAGATGCAGACGTTTCTTTTCTACCATTCTATCAGGGTAGGAAGTGTCCTCTTGCGAGGCCACACAGTACAGGGCATTTCTGTTTCCCCCGCACATTTCCTTCTTAACATTTAATTCTTAACTAAAGGCCATAACATACTGGTTCAGATTTTGTACATTGTCTGACAATAACAGAGCACTCATAAAGAAAGGTGGCTGTCTAGAACATCAGAAATGCATTCTTTATTATGAAAAAAACATTACGGACCAATGTGCATATTTGAAGCTGATACAAAAAAGTGTTTCGTAAAAGGAATATGTAACACCTTGCCCTTTAGACCTACTTAGCACAGATGGCAAACAGTTCATACACACTGCATTCTCGCTAAATATTTATAAAGGTTTGGAGAAACTACACCCACACTACATTATATCCTTAGACTTAAAGCCTTCTTTATATTCGTAGAATGTAAGTTTGTTGCTGTTCTTGTTACCAGTTTAGAGGCTGGTGACTTCATGTTGTTAGATTCACTTACAACATTTACATCTGCAATTTAGTAAAGGAGATTAGTTTGATTAGATAGAAGAATAGCTATGGAAGAAAAACAGCAAAATATTGTTAATAAGGTGTTTATCGAGGTCAGTTATTTCTTTGGGCCTAATTTTATATCTTTATTTGGCTCAAATGCTGCAGCATGAATCCAGTCTTTGCACTAAACCAGGCATGGTGATCTGTGTTTTACACTTGATAAGGTGTGTAAGATATGGAAATTACCGGGGAGAAGTTAGAGCATTTACTTGTACTCACAGTTATGAGTAGCATGAATTTGAATTTAGTTATCTACTTGAAGCTACAGGCAGTGGAGTTTTACACATGCTACCCGACTCTACTCTCTCTAGCTCAGTGCAATTCATATTCACTCATAGGGCCAGTTTCCCAGATTAATCCTAAGCCTGGACTGAAAAGGATTTTCAACGGTGAATCACCATCGGCATTGCAATTTAGTCCAAGACTGGGCTTAATCCGTGTCTGGGAAACTGGCCCATACAGATTAACAGGCAATGCTTAGCTCTTATTTCCACACACCCCCCCCTCCACACACACACACACAAACTTAGTGATGAGTGATTTTGCCACTTGAATTGTGATGTGTCGATCTCAGTTAAGTTCTCCTTTTTGACGCGCCAATAGTTGATAGATTAGTGTTTCGAGGGGATGACAGAGCAGACCAAATTGAAATTTGTGTGCTTGATTTGTGTGATTAGTTGTTGTCACATTATTGAATTGCATTGTTTATTAGAAGGTGTACTAGAGAGTCCATTAATCACAGCCTTTCATAAATTGCCAAGGCCAGAAGTATGATAACATTATTATTACTTTGCAGATGTGTCACTTTTTTGCAAACTGCACAGCACATTATTATTTAGATTGCTGGTCTCAGTGAACAATCATGGGTTGTGCATAGGTGCTCTCTGAACCTGGTACAGTTCGACTCTGGGGAATTTAGTAGATGAAGGGAATGAAGTGGGAAATCTCACCTGACCTCACCTTTTTCTCTATCTAACCACAATCACAAAGTCACTATTGGGGTTACTGTGGAGGTCTTTCCCAGAAGGTTTACAAATAGTATGGCAGTTTATTTCATGTTGGAAATGGCTGCAAGTAGGCGGATAGATTTAGTTTTGACATCTGTAATGAAAATCATAGGAGTCCGAGGATATGGCGTTATGGTAGTTGGGTCCTGTGAAGTGTTATGAATATTCTGCCTAGCAGGCGTGCAGTCATTACTTCCAACGGATTATACAAAGGATTATTTTCTCTAAAAGGAGAAAATGTTTTTTTTTAACTATATTTTAATTCAGGCTTTTTAATTATTGCAATAAATTGTTACAATATACTGTTCTGAGTGGATTGCAGACATCATACGTATATCATCATAAATACATCATGCGTATTTAGTCCTGTTTGTTTGAATTTAGTTTAGTGCTATTTATGAAATATTAAATTACAATAATGTATACCATATAGCGTATATTTGATATATACTATAAAGTATAAATATAGCATAGTATAAAACAAGTATAAATAATATTTAGGATAAATAATACATACTATATGTATTATATAGTGTTTGATACCATTTTGTATGTGCAGCTCTACTGTAATACAATATTAGCTGATACATATCATGAGTCATGAAAATGACTACTAGTATTGTGATAGTTTTTTCATATCATTCTCTACTACTCTGGTAGAAGCAGCCTACTTGCACAAAATGCTGCTTATTTTTTAATTGTAATTTTAATTTCTTCTGGGCTTTTTTTGCATCTGGCTCTTTTGCACACTACTGCTTGAGTAAAAAGCTTAACAATACTCAACAGCTGTGTTAATGAATTTCCTTGTATTGGTGTTGTGTGGAGATGGCTGCTCGAGTGTTTATAATAAGTACAGTTGAATAATGAGGCCCTCTCATGCTGAAGTAGACTACTGGAAATGTAACAAGTAATTGAAATGAAGGACAAACTGAAAACCACCTTTATTCTGAAGCTCACTGTATTTGCCATCATAAGGTACTTATAGCTTAGATTGGTTGTAGACCTTCAAATGCACCAGCAATTTCATGTAGTCTGTGAAAGTGCTTAGCCTCATTCTACAGTGAGACCAAGATTGAAATAAGACGTATGTCTTAATATGTGACTTTAAAGAAATATGATCTTAAAGAAATTCTGGGAGCTAAAGTATGAAAACAATGCTTAATGTGAGTAAATAAGGCACCTGAGAAATCAAAAAAGAGAAGTTCACACATTCAATGCCACACATTGCATTTGACCCATTTACTGGTCAAAATAAGGACCCTCTTGGCAGACCACACACTGTTCCATTATACGCTGTTCAGTACATTGTTCCCCCCCAATACCACAGACAACTAACTGGACGTGTTTTCTCTAAAACAGTTTTAAAGTGTGTCAGAGGACTATAGCACTTGAAGTGAGGTTGCCTGATAAATGATTGTCACTTCACTTTTGCCACAGTAAGTGGACCACCAACCTAACCTCATTTTACTGCAGTAACTCTATGGATGTTGAAATATTGCTGTGAAGATTTGATTGCATTCAGACTTAGTAGTATTAGCAAGATGGTTGATTAGTTTTGTAGACACCACTCCTGCTCATACCAAAGGTATTGAATGCAGTTCCACTGCTCCATAGCCCAATACTGGCGGCCTTAAATCCCCTCAGCCGATGATTGGCATTGGTTATGATGACCTTAGGTTCATGTGCAGCTGCTCCCGAACTTTCCATTCTATTATCAGTGCTTTTCCTTTGAGATTATACAAGCTGTGTGTGTGCAATTGAATTCCTGGGTCAGCAGTGAGTGCACCTTGAAGTGTCTGAATTTACTGATTAGAAGGAGAGTCTGCATATGTTTGGACATACACTATTTGTGCAGCACTCTGTGATTACTCTATAGAAAATTGAGTTCTTAGAGCTTAAATATAGTGGTGCCTGACATTTTGTGAACTTAAAGCATCATCAGTCCTAAAAAGTAAAGCAAACCCAATTAGACAAAATATTTTATTGTATTATTTTCCTTAAACAAAAGGATATGTGTGTGTGTTTGTCGTAGTTATAAATACTTAGTAGTGATGGCCAGTAATATTAGAAACATCAGTATTGGTTGATAGTTGTTAGTTATATGGCATAACCATTCCCGTTTTGGTTCATCCCGTCTTATTAGTCCATTCTTTTGAACCTGTGCCACAATCACAGCCATCTAACCAAGGTCAGTCTTTAGCACACAATAATCTGTTTAAGGACTGTAATATCTTGCACCAGCAAACAGCCATCTGTATTGCTAAAAAAAATGGCATGATATATATCAAGGTGCAAGGTTACTTTATTGTCATCAGCATCTGTGTACACGTACACAGTGTGATGTAGTGTGATGAGACAATGTTTCTCCATGGACCACGGTGCTATATATAATGACATTCAACATTCAAGTGCAAGTTACGACAGAAAAAATACACTCACAGTAATTCTATGCTATGTAAACCTTCCAGAATTACAAGTATTGCACCATAAGTATGATTATTGCACATATCGCACATATTGCTCGTGTGTGTGTATGTACAGGGGGTCCTCGAGTTACGGCACAGATCCGTTCCTGCGACAGTGATGAAACCCGAATTTTGGTGTAAGTTGAAACACACCCTAGCCTTTATCACTTACTTATCCTAACACAGTTGTACAATCATAATCTAGAGCATAAAAACACAACTAAGCCACAGACAAAGGACATAAATATACTGTATTCGTACACTGTACTGTAGTAACAGAATAAATTACAAAAAAGGAGTGTAAAAACATTTGCGCTTTTAACAGTCCACGATGGCGAAGGTAAGAGTACTGAGGACGCCAACTCCCTCACTCATACGCCTCGTTACTGCCTATTCTGTGTGTTCTATCCACGCGCAACCAAACTTGTTATGGAAGTGAGTGTTGTAAACTCGAAACGTCATATGTCGAGACTGTCGTAACCCGAGGACCCCTTTATATGAATCTGCTTTGGGCAGAGAAAACTAGCAAGCTATCCCATCTTTATATTTGTTATATTAGCCAGACAGCTGCTAGCAAATCTGAGTTAAAGTTAAACATTTAAAATGTGACCTTTAGTATTGCTATTGTTGTAAAACTCTCACTAGAATAGTTTTCTGGGTGACTACCTTGCAACACTGTCTCACATGCCTGGTTCCTCATCCAGTTGGAATCTCCCTAGCTCCCTTTAGAATGACCCATAGGGCGCACCTCTGCTTGTTCACACCCTTTGCTTGTCTGAAACTCTTGAACAGTCTGACTTTCAGCTGCATATTGGATGGTCTGTCTTTGAATACGTTATAAACTAGCTGCATATTTTACCCACCCTATTATGATGCAAAAGTCAAAGTAATGAATTAATCCCAATGTCCATTTACTTTGCATGTAAACAGAACATAAGCTAAGTATCTCACTCTTTTTTTTTTATTCTTCCCCGGACAAATAATATATGTGCAAACCGCTTTTAATCCTGAATATATGACCATAACTTGGTCATGCCGATGGTCTTCTCTGTGCTAATGCATTATCATAATAGGGAGCTGTATGTATGCATCTGTTTGTGAGTTTTTCCCCCTCATTAAAAAGGGAACTGCTTCAGGAAATAACCACTATCAGCTCGAGCTAATTAAAGTAAGTGACACCGAAGGTCAGAGTTTCTGTTTGAATGTCCTTTTCTGGAGATGAGTTTTGAAGATAAAGTGTAAGTTTTGAAGATAAAGTGTAAGTGCTGAAGATAAATTTGTTTAATGCATTTCTTTTTCACACTGGTGGTGGTTGGAGCACAGGTGATAACAGATAACTTACACATATACTATCGTGATATTTAAATGAAATAGCATGGGCTCTTCTGCTAGTCCTGATAATTTAGAATGCTTATCAGTACAGGTGGGTGATTACGGCACAGTACTTTCGTTTCTGTAATACTATCAAGATGTTTGGGGGTTAATGAGTTAGAGGAAATTCCGCAGTATTTTGAAAAAAATATAGGTTTTGTTTCAGTGTTTTAGGTAGTAAATCCAGTTAAATAAGGCCAATTCTGCTGTATTTTCAGGAAAGCATGCAGTTGGTCAGTGTTTGTTAGGTGCTACTGTTAGGGCAGCACAAACAATTGTACTAGAAATGGGCTCTTGGTTGATTACTCAGATTCAACAACAAGGTGTATTTTGCAAATGGTAATAGTGTTCCAGGAACTACCTCAGGCTACAGCAAACACGTCACCAGAAGTGATAATCATGAAAGTTCTACATTACACTGACTAGTGTTCCAATGTTGAGCAAACTCAAGCTTCTAGTTTACCATAAGCTGCGTGCCAGTAGATACATGCACAAAATACTCCTGTGGCATTTGTTGGCCTTGGTTCACACTCCGTTTATCCTCTGCGTTGTATGCCTTCTGGCATAAAACAAGCTCATGCTAGCCTCATTTGTGCTGTTTCTATTTAATGGTCAGTGATTCAGACCATGCAGTTGAACTACAGTTGAACTGGATCAGCCTGATGCTAAGATATAGTCTTATTCTTTAGTTAAGCCAATGAAGTATTAAAAATTTTCAAAGTTTTACATATATGCCACCCTTTAGCTGTTATTTGCCACTGCAACAGCTCTACCACAGAGTACACAAACACATACTTTCTGAATATCCACCCAGTCATCTATTCAATTATTTTATACTTAAGCAATTTATTTATTTATGAATGTGACATAAATTTCTGAGCTGCTTATATGCGTGTTGCATGTTTTAAGATGTAAGTATTTATTAAATACTAACAAAAAAGTGATATGGTGAAGAATCGAATGAGAATTGTGATGTCATTTCTAAGCAAAAAATGGGGATTTAATACAGAATTGTGCAACTCTACACAATATCCATGATATGCTCAGAAAAAACTATAAATACCATCATATTATCCATTCCTACTTATCAGCCTCATAATAATTGATTCTATTTACTTTCTATTTAATTTTTTTGCTCATTCTTGATAGACTTGTAGAAGGTTTCAGGATTAGAATTTCTTTCCATCAGCTAAAGCTTATTGTGACTTTTAATTTTTATTGAATAGTTCTGCTGCAGAAATTAGTCAGGCAGATCAGATTTAGTTCAGAATTAGGGGGTTTATAGTGTATATTTTGCTGCAGTGCAAACTAAGTTCATATGGATTGCCTCATGGTAGGACGCTTTGACTCTCAGCAGCAGTAAATATGCTAAGATATGAGCTTCGTTTTAACAGAGCACAAACGTACAATCTTTAATTAGCTGGAGCGATATTACAGAAAGTGCTCTCTGCCCTATGAGGCATATCTGACA
The DNA here is from genome assembly GCA_037577275.1 of Bryconaethiops microstoma. Taxonomy (NCBI): domain Eukaryota; kingdom Metazoa; phylum Chordata; class Actinopteri; order Characiformes; family Alestidae; genus Bryconaethiops; species Bryconaethiops microstoma. The sequence continues at coordinate 15,442,123 of JBBJLS010000109.1, forward strand.
GGGGCAAACGGGTATCCTTAGATCGCAACTCTTCAAAGTATGTAGTTCTAGAGAAACTATATCCTATCATTGAGTCATTTTCTGTAGTAATTATAATCACCAGAATTAATATTCCCACTTTTTTAACGCTTTCTTTTAGCTGAGGGCATTCTCTTGATCATGATGTATCTCTTGTCTTTAATAGAATTCATTATTTATCTCAAAATGAACAGGGTAATTGATAAGCACACTTAGAGAGTATGCGCATGGTGTCGAGATAGGGAAGACAACGGAGGGAGAAAGACAGTGATTGAATAAAGACTCACCACTAGGTATTCGTGAGCCGTTTGCCAAGTGCAGAATTGCTTTGAAAATGAAAATGGAAGCCCAGTGAAAATGTTCCATTGTTTACCATTATGATCCATCTTTAATCATGCCCTTTATTAATTTGGAACATGCATTTCAAACCCCTCTGAAACTGCTGAAAGAGGACCTTTTCTTGGGTCACTCCTTCTAACCAACTGGTCAATACTGGACAGCATCAGAGAATGAGTGTGCTCGTTCCAAAGGGATCGAATAAAAGCAGCCCACACACATTTTTCTGAGAATAATCACCCGTTCCTGCCACCACTTAAATCTCAGCTTGGTTTGCCAGATAGTTTGTCATAGTGAGTCACCGATAAAGTGTTTGAGATAGTCAACTTTTTATGTGCTTGTCAGTGGCGAAGTTGTGTTCCTACCACCTACTATATTGTTTTACCAAGATCATTCTAGGCGTAGTATGTTGACATACATGGTCGCATTGCAGAAATGAAGGCTGAAGAGTATTACATAAATTCAAAATGAATCTCACTGTTTAATTTGAATGTCAATACGCGAATACATTTGAATATGATTGCCATTCAAATGCAGGTATGTTTGTAATATAATGCATAAAATTGGCTTATAATCATTGCTGTGATATGCTTCTTCTCGCTTCTTTTGTTGACACATAGTAAACAATATTATTCTATTAAGCATCTGAGAAACAAGGTTTGGGGACTGTCTGGATTCTGTTTCACTCATGCTTAAGTACTATTAAAATCAAATGGAGGATATTCTCAAGTAGCAACTGCATTGTTGAGAAGATATGGTGTCATTTTGCTCTGATCTAAGAAGAAATCCCTTTAACTTCACTCAGTGTTGTTTCATGCTTTATGCAGTTTTGATTACAGCTGGATGACTTTGAAATGGTCTGTTGTAATGGTCAAATTTCCTGCACAGATGCATAAAACTGAAATCAGCAACTTTCATTGTGTGACATCCTCTTAAGGTTGTGTGCTTTAGCAGTGAGCATGCTGTGGCATTGCAAACTCTAGAAATCCCATTGGGTAATGCAGGCTGTCAGTGTTTGTATTTTCTTCCTGTGTTTGACACCTAATTAAGGGATTTAGCTGGGTTTGTTTTTACAGCCTGCAGCTTGTATGGGGAATTGGAATGGCGTAAGAATGAGCAGAGAGTCCATCTTAGCATAGAAAGTGCAATTTGCTAACTGCTGGTTTATATTCCAGAGTTGGGTGAATTTATTCCAGTGGCACTGGCAGGTAAAATTTAGAGCATTTTCTTCACCATGGTCTCTAACACTTAAGAAAAAGGCATCCAGGTTTAGCTGGATGCATGCATGCTTGGGATTTTGGTGTCCACTGCAGTCTTTGGCATTTTGCTTTATTAGACATTTGGGGGAGAAGGGGCAGATGTTGCACGATTTCACACATTTTGCTTTCTCTTTACTATCTTGGCTGACCAAAAGAGGGCATAATACATTTGTATGGAATTAGACAGCCGTGCAGGTACAATTAAGCAAACACATCAAATAAATGAGAATGTTCATTAGGCTCATTCAGGCGTGTTTCCACTCTTATTAGAGTGACTATCACAAAACATGGCCAATAAAAATGAACTTTTGCTGCCTTGCCTGGCTTCTGTTACCATGACCACTGTTTGTAATGGCTAACCACTTTGAGTAGCGCTGCAGCCATCTCAGCCTTTTAGCTGCTTACAGACCACAATTCTCTGACACTCCAAACGGGCATTCTGGGAAAGGTCTGGAAATCATCAGCTGCCAGAATGTGCTCCGGCACACCGTGGCTGACTTCACACACACAGTATGAGCGAATGTGCTTCTTTTTTTTTTTCCCGCCTTACCAGAACACATTATAATATTAATTCCATGTCTTTTCAGCCATTATGGAGAACTGCCTGTGATTTGTGAATTGTGAAGTTTGGAAAAAGGGGGTATTGACCTCCATCTTTGTGTATCTGTGGGCTATTTAGATTATAATGACCACCGATGACTAAATTATGAATGTCTTTTTCTCATGGTCAAATTTTTTTCAACTTGGCAGAATGGAGTGGTAGTGACGGAAGTACACTCATTTAATCGAGCAGCTTAAATTAACGCCTCTTTTTCCACTGGAGAAAAAATAATTTAGGATAGTCTCTGTTGACGGGGTATGCACGCCTATTAAGGTTAATAGAGGGCACACTCCTATGCGATAGGATGCATCCTTTCCGTTTTTTGCCAGTTCCAGGAGTCATTTGCCGAGAACTGTTCTTGATTAAGCATTTATTTCCCCTGATTTATAGACAGTCTTTATGCTTAATTAATCTTACACGGTTCTGACAGACCTTAGAGGTGCATACAGTGGAAACACACCGCAGATGAATGTATCCGACTCTAGTCATGGTTAATTAGCATTGCAAGTCCAGCATGAAGCCCTAGTTGTAATGTATACTATATGTCAGTGTTGTTTCTATGCTCTATGGCTTAGACTGTGCCATAAACTGCACCCGTATAGACACAAAATGACAAATGAGATGTAAACAAAGAGTCGATATCTGAATTTTTCTTGTCTCCTCTTAAGCCTTTGCACGTGCTAGTCTGCATTATGACAGGAGCCCACATCTCCCTCGACGCCATAATTGGAATGTGGCCTGGCAGTAGGTGTGGAGTAATGGGGTCTCGGATTTGGCGGCAGCAGTCAGCTCTGGAGAACCTGTCAGAAGCCATAGAAAGGAAAGCCATGCACTCTGCTTTGTGCCGAGGAAAGCCTGCATTTTAATAGTGCAGCTGTAAGCGTTTCTGAATTTCAAAGTGGCGTCATTAGAAGCTTATTTATTCACTCTGGAGCTGGTAAGCAGATAACACCTTCCCCATCAGCAGCAGCACCTCGTGCAAGGCAGCGGGTGGAATAGGTGAACATCACAAGTACTCAGTAGTTAAGAATTTATGCATTGATAATATATAAAACAATATGAACTGATATATTAAAATGTTTTATCACTATATCCCCTGTATACCAAGTGTACACTGTGCTAAGACCAGGGCAGACAGAATGGAGATAAACAGATAAACAGAAAAATAACTGTAGCTGAAATCTTTGAAGTTGGAAGCTCGTAAGAACTCAAAGAGCATGAGGAGCTGGAGCTATAGAAGAGGCGGCATAATGGTAGTCCTTGAGTTAGAGCTGAAGTAACATTTACTTTCATTATGCACTCAGGGAAAGGTAAAAGAACTAGGGTTACTGACTTGTTGAACTCTGCAGCTGTTTGTAGTGCCATGCTAGGAATCGCAATCTCTCGTACTACTATTGTAAAGCAGGGTGTTCAATACCAAGTATCCCAACGAGGGATGCTCATGAGAGTTGCACACCGTGACTGCAAATAGAAATGTAATCTGGAACTTCAGGTATTCTTAGTGCAAATGGTGTCCATGTACAACCTTTCATTGAAGCTGTAGTTGTGTTACTGTTGGTGCACAGCTGAAATGGGAACAATTGCCACTTCCAATCCTTTTCTAATAAAGCCCAGACTCATTAGTAGTTACACTCCTTTGGTTTTCAGAATGCAATGAAAGGGGGTAGAATAGCTTACATGCCTTAAGGCAGGCAATCTCACTCTTTGTGAGCATAAATTGCAGCAAAATTCATTCGGAAATACGTCTGCGCCCGGCTTGTGAATACACATTTCAACAAAAGGTGGTAAAGCAAGTTTTACTTTGACCACTCTCTCTAGCTGCTGAGATGATATTTATCACTGCGATGACTTTGAGAAACTGGGTCATGATTAATTACTTAGCGGTCTGCTTAGGACATACAGATAAAGCTTCAAAGCCTTATTGAAAACTATTTCCCGTAAGCCAGTGGATCATGAGTCACTCTTCAGCATGAACTGATAGGGGTCCTTATCCTGTTAAAGAACGATATGATCAGTAGACAAATGCAACATTTTTCATTTGTGATATCAGTTACTATGAGCATGTGTCAATAATGCGTCTGTGTAAACCTATAGGCAATAAAACATGGCTTTCAGACAGATATACTTTGACAGTAAATTGGATTCAGATCTGCAGTGTCATCAGGTTATGATGCATTAAGTATGTAGAGCCTGACTGTGCACTTTTAAGTGCGAGCGCTCGTGCTATAAGGCTAAAAAGTTCAGTAGCACATAGGGAAACAGGTAGAAGTCCATTTAAAAATATGTCTGGTTATTCATTGCATTTACAAAAATCACATCATACATTTATATATGAGATTTGAGAAGCTACACATGAATTCACTGCAAAAATATTTTTTAAAAATGGAATTCTCATTTCAGAAATTGGATTGCCAGTTATGCAGGGTGTCTGGTGGTTTGGTCATAAAAAGCCAAGGGAGATCTTTCATTAGATAGCACTAGACATAATCCAAAATATTAAATGCTGAAGATGACTCCATGGGGTCTTCTTAGCTTGTCAAGGTAACATTTAAAACTGAAATATATCCTTTCATATTTTTTTTACTATAGATAACATTACCTATCACAGATTAGTTATAGAGCCTCACGAAAGCGCCCTAGGTTTAGGCTCTTAGGCTTTATAGCAAGACAGTAACACACAAAGTTAGATAATATATTGTCTCTTGTTACAGTGCTCCAATTAGTGTATAAATAACATTTGTTTCTCATGCTTATTTAATTAAACTTAGCAATGCAAATGATCACAAGCATGTGGGTGAATTAACAACTTTCATCACATTTATATTTATCTTAATTGTAAATACAATGGTCACACTACAGCCTTGTTCATCAAATAGATTGGAATGTGAATTTTCTACTACAATCTGGAAAAGGACTACTAGTACTAAAAGTGGAACTTTTGTCAGAAAGAATGCATCTTGTTAAAAAATCAAGTATGTAGAGCTAGAACAATCTTTTCTTTTCTGATATCGATACTAATATTGAGACTGAGAACTAGCCAATACTGATACAGTGTGTGTGTGTGTGTGTGTGTGTGTGTGTGTATGTGTGGCGGGGGGTTTCAGTTGAGGCCCTTTATTTGAGATGAGTATCCCCCATTGGAAGAAATACACCACTACGTATGTCATTTCGAGCTGGAGTTGTCAGTTTTAGTTAGTTAGTATATATTTTTTTCCACTTTGATATGTTTCAGTGTTTTTGCTAATATCTGCATGGTGTTCAATAGGTGCAATCTCTTTGCTTTTATTTTTACATGACCAGATTTTTGCCTCTTTTATAGCTCCGTCGTATTTCTTTGCCAAGACTATTATAATTAGTTCTTTAAAAAAAATTATGATGTATGATTGTATTCACAAAACAACATGCTGTGCAGCTGATTGTGCTCAAACATAGTGAGAAATCTGCCGCAGCTGAAGCAAAAGATAATTATATCGCAAGTCATTGCCTTACAAAAAAAAGAAAAAAAAGTAAGCTTTCGAAAAAGTGGCCTCTGCACTGCACCCAGCACTTTGAAAATCTATTGAAAATCCTGAATTGAAAAAAGGAGGGAAGCCTGGCCTAGCGAAACTGGATGCAGTTCAGACCACAGTGAACAAACGATGTGGGTTTTAGAGCTGTATCTCCAAAAGGCGCGGAGGGATTTGTTGATTTTGCTTTCTTATGACAGTTTACAGCCTGCTTTATGTTGGAGAGCAAGATCAGAGGATGAATTTTCTTTGACGTTGTAGACTTCTGAAGGAGCAAAGCAAGGGAGTGGAGGTGCGGTGAGAGAAAATACAGCATTAAGACAGTTTTTGCAGTTTTGCAGCTGGAGCTTTTCTCAGCCACATGGATTGCACGCTTCCGTGCTGATGTCTGGAGGATCTGCTTTTAATCTGACATAGGCTTGGGCAGAATAATGAATGTTATGAATCTTTAATTCATTCTCATATTGCATGTGATATTTTATTTATATTTATATAATGGATATTGCTATTTACTATATTTTTGTGTGTTTGTTTTCTTCCCTTGTTTTTTTTTTTAGTTCCTCCCAAAATATATGACATTTCACCGAACATCACGGTAAATGAAGGCGGGAATATTTCGCTCTTCTGTTTTGCCAGTGGCAAACCAGAGCCTAAAATCACCTGGAGACACATCACCCCATCAGGTAAGCTCTTTTTGTTTTGTAATATGTTAGCAATCATGTGTACAACAACTAGATATATTGAGCAAGTAATTGCCTTTTGAAATGTGCAGATATGGAGTGCACAATGCATGTGCGAGCAAAAATGGGGAGCCAAATGATCAATTGCAGTTATTGGCTGTTATTCAAATATCAGATATTATGATAATAATAATTCCTTGTTTTAATTTATTGGTGTAAAAAATGTTTTGGCAATTGACATATTGTGCATCCCATTATTTTTTCGTTTATTCAATCTAATGGTATCCAACATCCCGTGCAATAGACTTATGTAGTGAATTTGTATGTGTTTAGAAAAGAGGATTTCTTTTCCACGTGCTTAAAAAAGATCTTTCTCTTGCATATACACACTACAGTCTAGCTCTGCAACATCCTACAGTTCCTACATTTTTCCTTTTTGCGTTTTGCAAAGTTGTTAGCACTGCTGCAAAGTGTGATGCAGTGCAATATAGTTGGCTAGAAAATGTTGTCAAAATAATCCATTCTCAGATACTAATACTAAAATTTAGCATTGAGTTCGATAACAATTAGCACTGGTATCGATACTTAAATGCCAGTTTTGCATCTGCCAATTCACGGAAATCGCCGGCAGACTGCAACAATTTTCAACAGGCATTGCAGCGGGCAGCCCCTCCCCCGGCTACCTGGAGGAACCAATGTTTACATGACAGCTGGCTCGGGACTCATTTAAAGAGAGCCGGGGGAGCTTTGGGGCTTTGGAGGCCGGAGGCTTCCCCCTGGCTCGCTACGGAGGGGAAAAAATGTGGCACACACATTTAAATGAGTCCCAAGCCAGCTGTCATGGAGCATTTTGCCCTGTAGCTCGGCCGGGGAACAACCTAGCGCCCCAAAATTTTACAGAGACCCTCAGCTCCCACAGACCTATCGAACATGGCTGGTGGCAAAACTCTTCTCCCCATAGAACTGGCGTGTCGGTCCCGTGAGCACGGACTTTCCAAGCCACGTCGCTCCGCGGGGTGAGCACCCAGCCACGCCAAACTTGACATGCCGGTAGATCTCTGTTAGACCTTTCCAACAAGCCCAGTGTTTGCCCCCCCTAGCCCATGGGGATCCGGAGTTATTAGCCCAAAACCTTCCCCCATTGTTGTCTTCAGAGGGTGGGGAAAAAAAGGGTTGTGCACCTTTTAAATGCGCTGCCAAGTTCTAAGATGGCTAAAACGGAGCATTTTGCCCCGTAACTCAGCCAGGAAAAACCTAGCGCCGCAAAATTTTACAGGGACCCTCAGCTCCCAGAGACCTATCGAACAAGGCCGGTCGCGAAGCTCTCCTCTACAGAGAACCGTCACGACGGTTATTTATTAAAAAGTTCCTGTGTTTGTTTTTTCTCCCCCTGTAGTATTGATAATAGTATCGAGCACCATCCTTAGTATCGGTATCGAGTTTGAAATTTCAGTATTGTGACAAGCCTATTGGCTAGACTAGAGTGTTGCAGTGTGCGGTTTCTTTTTTTTTCACTGTCTACCTTAATGTACTGTTGCCATTCATTTGAGAATGTGACATTTGGTATGTATCACTGTGCTGCAACAAAAGAAAAGAGAAAGGTCTAGAGAGAATGCACATTAAGCTCATCTTGCCTTTTCTGTCTCATTCAGCCTTTCATAAGAAGATGTATGTACATTACCAGACCCGTCTGGAAATTCAGTGGCTTGAGCAATTTTGAGCGCTCCTGTTTTATGAAGATGCATGTTGCACTTATCTAATAAGTAGAGACAGCTTCACTTATCTCAGAGCTGTCATATTCCTCTTCTAGTGCACTTCTGCTATCGAATATTTCTTCCCGTTCTAAAAGCTTCAGTGAGTCATAAACATATTTGCTAAAAGCAGAGTTCTTTGAAGAATACATTTACCTTCTACTTTTGAGAGAATGAGATCTAGAAGAAAGACTTGCGCTTTAGTAACATTGGCAAACTAAAAACTCGATGCTCTGTCATTGGGATGTATCACTAAAGCTTCAAATATTTAGCTTGTGTGTTCTAGAAAGGCTTTTTTGTTGCTTTGGACTTTTGATCTTTGTAGCTCCAAATGTCTTATGCCCGACTTGAAGGCATATTCACTCTTAAGTTTTATTTACAGTTCCCTTTTGTTCATATGCATGCATTAAAAGCCATTTTTGACAACAATTTGGACAACATATGTTTAAATGTTTGATTTACATTGTGGATATAACAGTGCAGACTGTTGCCAATCATGGAGGGCTGTTAGCACTATGGCTTTTAACTGTGTGGTGTTTATGAGGTGCAGGTTTAAAAAGGGCTGCAAAATGATGGAGCCGTCAACAAGTTTGAAACAAAAGGAAAAATGCAACTGTTTTGTTTAATAGGTGTTAATAAAAGAAGGTCATTGTCATCATGGGGCAGATGGTGGCCTAGTGGTTAGGGCATTCGCCCTGCAATCAAGAAGTCGTGGGTTCGATTCCCAAGACTGCTAGTGGCATCTCTGAGGTACCCTGAGCAAGGTACC
>JBBJLS010000109.1:15454132-15479175 GCA_037577275.1 Bryconaethiops microstoma
AGGTACCCTGAGCAAGGTATCGTCCCCACACACTGCTCCCCGGGCGCCGTGTTCCTGGCTGCCCCCTGCTTCACTTGAATGGGTTAAATGCAGAGTAAGAATTTTGTGCTGTTCACACTGTGTGCTGTGGTGTGTTCACGTATGACCGAATGATCACTTTCACTTCACTTCATCAAAACATTCATCTAAATGTTATTTGCGAGACACCAATATGGGTAATAGGCACATGTGGTGGCAACAGTGCATAATTTTCTTTTCATGTGTGTATTTCTGACCCTAAGAGTTATGAATGTATATAAGCATTTTTGCATGATCCTCCCACATTTGACTTGATCCTACCTCAAATACTTGTGTATTGGCTTTCTTCCAAGTACAAGGCGCATAAACTGCATGTTTACGCTTGAGCACTAGTTTTATTCATAACACGTAAGCAGAATGTGTCCCATTTGCATAAGAATCCGGCACAAAAGCCTTAGTACATCTGGTTGTGTTAATGTTTAATATACAGCATCCACAACATAAGGACTGCATGACTTTGAGAAAAAACTAGAAGCCAAAATATAAACTGTCCCTTTTTATTTCTGGTATTCCTGTGTCTGTGCTTAATGCCATTTTTGAATATTTCCATGCTTCTTTCTGTAAGCACGGGTGGTGGTCAGTAACAGCTACAGTTCTGTTAAAACAGACCAGAGAACTGTAAATGCATAGTGTTGAAATTTGAAATTCCCTTTGTGTTCTGCCTTTGAAGTCAGTGGCCTATGCCAAGAAAAAAACAGCTGTCTTTGAAAGAAAAACATGCAATTTGGTTGTTCAAAAGGAAAGAAGAATTCAATCAGAACATTGCATTAACTCTGCATTTGAAATGTCTTGAAAAGATAGAAACCACTTGCTAATCAGCTGTGCCAGAGGGAAACAGCTGCAGTTGATAATGGAAGAGTTATTAGAGCTGTGAAGAAAGTAAAACCGTTGACAACGTCCACAATACAGGGTGAAGGTATCACCACCTAATGCACATGATGTTCCCAGTTCTGTTATCAAGGTTGCAATGAATCATACAAATCTCCCATCAACAGAAACTACAGAATAGAACATTTGTAATGAAATGTTGAGATGGATTCTGAGCCACTGTTATGAACAGATTAGAGGTTGACTGATGGCTCAGTGGAACTATTTAGGAAGGAAGAACCTTGAGGTTTAGAGTATGTATCCGTGAAACGTGGTGAAGGTAGTGCACTGATCTGGGCATGCATGACTGCTGCAGGAATCAGGGTTATGAAGTCATGTGCAATATACCAATTGTTTGACATGACCCTAGGAAGACCCTAGCACTTGTCATTTGACATTTGCCGTTAGGGTACTTATTAGACATAGTGGCAGGCAAACGAGAGCCACTTTACCAAGCTGTCCCACCACAAGGTACAGCTTGGGTCGATGTTAGCAGTAAGTGCAGCGCATGACACATTCAGTGTAAAAGCAGCTGCAGTCAATACTTTTTTATGATTTTCATTCTCTACATTCAACAAGTTGCACCTTTAAATTGCTTACCGAAATTAAAAATTGTCTTTTCGTTTTTACTACTTTTTTTATTACTTGTTACATACTTTTAGAGGTATGTAACTACTTGTAAAAATCATTTAAGTCCACGCTGATGTTTCAACATTGATGTCTCATGAAAGGCTGCAGCTTGGCTTCATCTGTTCAGCAAGTTGTAAATAAACAAAGAAACAAACAAATATGGTGCCAGATAATCAAATTACTGGGATAGATTATAGAACACAAAACAGATTATGAGACAAATGTATTTTATTTATGCGCTTCTTAAAGCCACAGAATATGTGACTTTAAGGAGCACACTGACATTTAACTCGTCCAACTTGATGGCCTTCAAGATACATGGAGTCTAACAGCAGTTGGTGATACAGTCGTCAGCTGGCCCATGCCTGATCTTTATTAATGACATGAATAATTGCTGCAACAATAAAATGACCCCAGAAGTTCACAGAAGTTGTACACAGTAAAACACCTGAGACTCACCATGTGGTGTTATCATGCTGCGGGACAATGGCTAAAAACAGCCTGCCAGAGTAACAAAAGAGGTTATTGAGGCAGAAAAAGAAATTGTCCTAGACCAGTTGGTCATTATCACATTTAAGTCCAATTCAACACACACTTAACAGCCTCAAAAGACCAGCAAGAGTTTGGCTACTGTAGCAGGTGACAGATTTGGTGCACTTAACATCTGGAACAGATTTAGATTACTTTTGATAAATATGCCTTTGTTCAGTTACAGTGGTTGAACAGAGCAAAGAGAGTGGTATTATTCTAAAATGGTACAGTGTTTTACAGTAAATACCTAGAAGTAAAAGGCATCATTCTACCTATAACTTGAAATACATGAATGCACAGAAACGAGCCATTTATACTTAGCTATTCCAATTCATATGTATGAGTTTGCACTGGATGTGGCCATTTCATTACCAAGAGAAAATTACCCTTAAAGATTGGCATCTGTTTCTTTCATCATCATGACAACCAAAAACTATCACTTCGAACTGTGTCGACCTTTCGGCTGCAATCAGCCAGACTGCAAAGCAAAGTACTTTCAAAATGGAAAGCATTTATCATTTTTATTTAAAGGTACTTTTTCGACTGCTCTTGCCCAGAGGGGTTTCTGTAATGGGCACAATGTGAAATCAAAGGCAATATGTATGGTCCATCCTCTCCTTCTGCTTGTGTATGGCCTGTCCAAGCATTACTGATCCCAAACATGCTTTCATAAGCTCTTTCTATTGTGATTCAAAGCCTTCCTGTATGCATAGCTGTGACCTTTGAAAACGGCTGACTAAAAGTACCACGAATTTGATTTTTTTTTCCAAGTGATAGAGGTGTGCTGGAGCGTTTACTTGTCCTGCGTCAATGCTTTGTTCAGGCTTCAACCATACTGAATTGTCTTCACTCTGAGGTATTGTGCCCTGAACAATAGCATGTGCTATCCTATCTGAACGAGGCAAATTCTTCTCTGAATTCGTTATTTCCTAAAAGGTGCAAAGACAGAGTTTGAGGCAATTGTTTGTCAGCAACTAGGGGCAAAGTGAACGCTAGCAGGGTTAAGGGGAGGTACAGTTGTGAGAGAAAGAAAAGTGCCGTGTGTGTGGGCATGTGTGTGTGGGAGGGAGGCTGGGGGTGATTCATGGCTGACAGCTCAATGAATGCCTGGGGGAAGCCACTCATACATTTAGACGGCTGCTGTATTCTCTCAGGGGTTAACTGTAGAAATGCATAGAGAGCTGTTGCCTCACTCCATAATGTATTCTCCACCAGCACTCATCCTATCAGCAGCATGCAGACCTCAAGGAAATGTACTGTGTGCTCTCCACACAATGTGGGAAATCGCTTGCTGTGACTGCACTTAACACAGAGCAATGTGGAATCGTAGATTAACCTTGCTCTGATTTGCCTAATTTGGTTGGAGCGGCATGTCCCCAGAGCTATGACGAGCCACACGTGAGCTTTTCAAAATAACTCTCAGTATACATTTTCCTGTCCAATTCAGGGGGCATTTAAGATGGCTTATGATAAGGAGAAGGGTTTGTGTTTGAATGTATTTTCTGTGTTTAATCATTGTAACTATTTTGTTAACACTATGGCTTTAACATACAGCTTGCTGTTTCTAAGGTCATGCATGCGGGCTGCTACTTTTTTTTATTAAAAATGCTGTGGCAATTTCCTCTTTTGCTCCAATGACTGTGATAAGTAAGGGTCCATTGTAAAAGCTCCGTAAAGGAAAATAAAGTAACTCTATGAGCTATGGAAATTATACAATGAGTTAATCACACACAAAGATCTTGCTATTTGTGGCCCAGAAAAACAACAGTAAAGGCTATGTCGATAGTAATTATAGCACAAAAAAAAAGACTTTTTATCTTACTACTCTTAACTAAAACACACAGGTCTGCAAACATTCTCTAGCTTTCGAGAAGGATCTCTTGGCAAGCTTTGAAAATCAGGAGAAATTTTAATATACTCTTTTGAAGCTCAGAGGAAAGAGATTGACAGTCCCTCATCTAAATGCATTGTAACCAGGATTTTGCCAGGATATTTATGGATTAGCAAGGTCCACTGCATATCATGCTGCATACCTGATTTTGTGATAAAAAAAAGTTTATCTCTTTTACCTCTCTCTGTAGATTATGTTCCTACTGTTCAAATAATAGTGTACATGTAGACTCCTCCCCCTACATTTCGTCTTTATAAAGTAATCTGCATTGAGCCGTGTTAAATGAATACATTTTGAGAACCATTATGTAACAAAATAGCATTTGGTTTGATTCATTTGCAAAGCAGGCGCAGTAAAATAGTACCATGTCAGCCGAGATAAGCATCGACGTCGGCTCCTTAATGTCTCAGAAGTGCACTAAATTGTTGTTTGTTTCCCTCTATAAGAATGCTGTTGTTTCTTTGCAACGTACAAATATGTATGCAAATTACAAAGCTGGAAGAATAATTCACCTTTAGTGATTTTATCAGTGTCATAGCTAGTATTCAGGACTACCGTGGACTTTTCCCTCTCGGGAGAGTCTGTAATTCAGTGTCAGCGCTGCTTAATGTCGACCAAGATAAAATTTCTGACAGCCCTGCAATTGTTTTCCACTGAGGCTTTCATTTAGGTGTGTGACCTTAGCAAAACATTTCCCTGCAACGCTGGGACGTTAGCACCAAAGCAGGCCCACCCTCTAGTAAATCCTCCTTTTTCCTTTTTTTTCCCCCATTCTCTCCTCGTTTTCATTCAGTGGAGCTCTTGCTGACTCAGAGCTCTCTCATCTATACGTCAGAGTTTACCCCGTTTTGCCATAAGACAGATTCTCCGTTCTGGAAAGTAGGGTATAAATAGATTTCATTGAGCAATAGTGCAATAAAGAATCCTCCTAGTCTTGGGAAACTCCATGGAGATTTTTTAGTCCAGTAGCAGCGTGGCAGCCTCCTGTTGTGTTATATTGCCGTTCATTACTCAAGGACCTCCAGTCATATCTGCCATATTGGCACTACTCTGATTTGCTCATGGTATTTGATGCCAGTAATCTCTCTGTGTGCAAATTGTGCCTCAAAGGAAAAAGACTTCCCTCCGGATTTCTGGCCTACAAAGTGATTATGTGCCATTTAGAAAGCTAAATTGTATTATGCATAGTTTAAAGAATTAGCGTACTCCTCTGTTTTGTCAGCATTGCCTCTTTTTATTAACGTTTTTCAGCACTAGAAACGTCAAAATACCGAGAGCGCGTTTCTATTGTATGGGCAAAGGCTGAAAATAACACAATTAGAGTTTCTTTCACAAGCTGGTGAGATGGAACAATATCCCAGCCTTGAAGGGCTAAGCCATAAATTAGCACGCGCTTTAAGGGGGTTACTTCTTGTAAATGTCTGTACATGTGTTGCTTTGTCTCTCTCATATAGCCAAGAAGTTTGGGCCTGGAGAGAATTTGAACATAACCGGTATAACTCGGGATGCAGCAGGGAACTACGAATGCGGCGCTGAAAACGACATCGCCTCTCCTGACACCAGGGCTGTGCGAGTCACAGTCAACTGTGAGTATATCTCTCTACTTTTGTACTCATCTTTCTGCTGGCTGATGCCGGGCATGCACAATGATGTCTTTTTTTCTTTTTCTTTTCCCTCCTTTTGGTGGAGATACTGCCTTACTTCAAGAGGCAACAGCACTAGCGGGTTGGAAATTAGAATAGAATTCATTGTGTGGAAGTTTTTTAATATTTAACAAGAGAATTCCCTTTTTTGTCTGGGCCGAGATGATTAATTTCCAGTGAGGAATGGTCTCAATGTTATAAGGACTCTTCTATTATGCAGGTAATGAGTCTCTCAAAAAGTGTGAAAAGACAGTAATGAGCACTCCACGCATTAATGAATTATACTGACTTTACTCATCATGCTTATAGCCAGGATCTGGCTCCCACAGAATGAAGGGGAAGGACACTTGACGATTTTTCTTCCCCTTCTTTTTCTCTTTTAAGACGTTTCGTCTCATTTGCGGTCACAGGGATCATTAGTCTCTTTGTCTCTGTTGATACCATATGCTGAATCACAGCAGAGCAGGAGCACATAAATCAGATATGCGGATTCTTGTAGCTGAAAAAACGCGCGGTGCAGGCCCATCAGCCGCCGCCTCCCTTTACTATCGCTCCAACAAAGACTAATGGGCAGACAGCCACATGGAAATGTCAGCACATCACTGAGGGCAGGCCAAAGACGGCTTTGGAGTCATAACTCACATCCCGGCTCCACCCAGTCGATTCTATTGACGTGTTCTAATGAGAAACAAAGCAGAAAAGATCAGCTGCTGGATGCCAAGCTCTCCACCTTCGCTCCAGTAGCATCACTGTCGGTATGGTTTTCAGTGCTTGCTTTCCAGTCGGTGTGCACATTTTTTTTTTTCTTTCAGCGTATATGGGTAGGTTGATACCAAGAGGAGACGTGAACATGATTTACTGCTCCAGATGACATGAACAGTACCCGTAGTCCTTTCTGCCTTTGAAACGTTCCAGTGTAAAGCGGTTCCTGTGTAGGAGCTTGGTCATAATCTCAATCTATCATTTGAGCAACACTGATCCATCAGAGAAGGTTGCTTCAGGCTCTAAGAAAAAAATAAACTGGAAAACAGGTGCCAACTCTGGAATTAGAAGAGGTGTTACCTTGCCATGTTCTAAAATAAAAGTGTGAGAGAGGCTGGAAGACTGCTCTGCCAATCCACATCCTCACTTGACGAAAATTGTGAAAAGTGCTGCACTGAATTTACTGAATCTATCTTTCGGTTTACTGACATTTACAAATAAAGGTCCCTGAATGGTTCTTGGTTTGTGTGTACATTCTGTTAGAAACCCTGGATTTTTTTTTCTTTTTTTTCTTCTTACAGCATGATGTATAGTTTCTTTAAATATTAACAGAGACACTCAGTTTCATTGATGCAAATCACTGCTCTTATGAAACACCAAACATTATAGTAGTATCTGGATCAGTTTTAGAGACAGACCAAGAATCCAAATTGACCTTTTTTATTTTACTAATATGTCAAATTGCAGTGCTAATGCACATTTTCCCATTTATTGGTTTAATTTAACCAAAGTATGTACCCAGTCCATTTCCAGTAATGAGTTATCTAACTAGCTAATTACACTAATTAATTAAAAATTGTAGCGCTTTAAAATTCAAATTCGACTTGCTGGATGATGTCGGGAGTTGTTTGAGAAAGACTAATGCCCAAAAAAAATACAGAAACAATTCAGATTCTTAAACGACTCCAAAAAGAAACGTAAATGCTTAAATGTTTGTCTTCATTGCAGAACCACCATAATAGGGAAAATGCTTAATTTTGTAGTAAATGTTACAAAGAATTAACCTTTCACTTAAAACAATGTGTAACTCATTCATTCATTTTCTGACCCAGTTATTATGATCAGAGTTAAAGGGGGTGCTGGAGCTTATTCCAGGCCAAAAAAATACCCAGGAAAAAATACCTTGGACAGGTCACCATCACAGGGCAAACGCACAGACAAACACATTTATGCACCTCAGTTCACATGATGAACATGTCTTTGGGCTGTGGGAGGAAAACATAGGTCTGGGCAGAAACCCACACACACGGAGAGAATAAAAATACAGTGATTTCAGTGAAACCAGGCATAGATGACACCCCAACTCTATTCAGGATTAACCACCTTATTTCTCTATAAAGTACCAACTTAATATTTTTTGGCCCTTTGTTGAGCGTCTTTAGCCTGCTAAATATAAGTGGATGAATTACAAGCCAAGTTGATAAGTTGCAAAAAAATTCTTCACACTTGGCCGTCTTATATACGAAAATATTTAAAGGACCATTCATCAAAAGTTTTTTATGTAGCCAAGGACGCTTCTTCGATGACATTGCTCTAAAGAAACATTTTGGTACCTTTTATTTAGTCCACGTTTCGTAATGTTTTTTTCTCATGAATTTTTAAATCATGCAGAAATGCACCTTTGAGTCAAATCAGTGACACAGTTGCAGTTATGGCATTTATCCAGAGCAACGTACATCAGTACATGCAATACTTCCTAATGAGTGGAACAAAATCTCAGAAACTGAACTAAACATTGCCTAGCCCATAGATTCCCAACCCGAATCCTCAAACCCCCCTAGCCCTTCATGTACACCTGCTCTAACACACACCTCAGTCCAAGAAAAGCTTGTTAATTAGCTGACTTCTTGAATCAGGTGTTCTGGGAGTAGAAAATACAAAACAATGTGCAGAGCAGGGGGACCCCCAGGACCAGGATTGGGAACTCCTGCCCTAGCCATACTGTGGTTGAAGTCCTATGGCGGAAAGAAATCTGTAAAAAAAAAAGTGAAATATAAACATTCAGTACCTATAACAAAAATGCTGCTGACTTCACAGCTGACATGACTTTAAAAACATAGCGGGACAGCAAGATTGTGAAAATGACTGGCAACTTACCTTAGAAGATAGTTGCTGAATGCACTGACATTGTTTTATTTTATTTACCAATGCAACCAAAGCATGTTGCTTCACACTTGATGTTATATTAGCCTAACATGACTACAGATAATGTGACTTGACATTTCAAGGGTAATCAGTATAATTAAATACACAGCAAAATAATCTCATTCCCCTTTGAAAATAATTACAGCTTTTAGGTAAGAGCAGAGCTGACCTCAGGGCTAATTGCAGATTATGACCGCTAATTGGAATAAGCAAATTTATTTGTTGAAAACAAATTACGTTCGTGTGTGCATGAATATGTTTAATAAAGTTTTGCGTAAGTGTTCAGTGCGTTCTGGCTCGAAGTGTTCTCCCACTGCAGTCCAGTGGCCACCACCAATCTCCTTAATTAATTCAGTAGCAGAGAAAACAGCAACAAACAGACAAACTGTTGTAAATTCTATGGATGCTGAGCACCAGAGGGTTCTGGGTTCTGCTGTTTCAGCCTTTCCACACACAAAACCACGGCTGCTGCGCCCTTGGGCAAGACACTCGCACTTGAAATTTCTCTAGGGTGGGGAAATGGTACCCTTGAAAAAGATCAGCCACCGTTCAACAGCACTGTAGCGTGCACATTTGAACAGCGGCTGAAGAAAGTAGACAGAAGCCATAAGCATATTAAAAGCCAGTTCATGGTTTGCACTCAAGTAAGTATAGATTTAGAACTTGACAAACATCCAATCACTTCTTTCTTGGTGTTACTCCGGCAATACAAAAGGCACTCTACTGCTCCCTAAGAGGGACCTGAGAATGGCTGCGGTCAGCACATTTGGAATGTCATGTAAATCACACTGAGCCACTCTGGTTAACATTTGCACCCCGAACATGTAGCTACTGTAAATAAACTGAAATATTTAGCCTACCCTTTATATATAACCTTTACCCTCCGCAAACACCCGCCTCTCAGCCTGCAATTGATTGCGGTGTGAAGATAACGCACTGTTCCAACAATAGTTGGCTCAGGCTGATTCAGCAAACAAACTAATTACTCAAAAGCTGAAGCTTTGCAATTCTCTTCAAACACCTAAAGCCCATTGGTGAGCCGGAGCTGAATCAAAATAGGACAGATTTCATACAAAAACCCCACCACCTTGTCATGACCTGTCCAGACATATGTAGCTTTTTTGGAACATACTGTACTGGTGAGTTAATGACTGTGTAGATTTTGTGTAGCAATGCAACAAAGCTCTGTTTGTCTCTCCAGAGATGGTCGTATTTACCAAAGCTTTGTCTCATTGTTGTTGCGAGTTGCACCAGATGTTTAGCTTTGCTTTCCTTCTTTCATCCATGCCCCACTCAAGCACCGCCTCCGCACACATCATGGGAAATAAATATATAAACATGACGGATTAGATGATGTCATGTAGCTCCGCAGATGGTTAGAATGTTGATGCAAAACACAACTGCTTCAGCTTTCTAGAGGCGACACAGTGCTTTTGCTTCATGTGTCATCCTGTCAGAATGCATTCTGCTTTAATGTGTGCTGTAACAACCACTTGGCTTAGTTAGGAAGAAGCGTTAACACTTTGCATCTGCACTAAACATCTACTCTTTTCTTCAGCCTGTGTGCAGGCGAGGCTCAGAGAGCGACCAATTTGAACATGTTATGTAAGAATCCCCATTAAAGTTGAAAACCTGGTAAAAAGGATTGGGTTTTAATGAACCTTAATGGAGTAATGCATAAAGCATGTCTTTCGTTTTTCCTGACATTATGTCGGCTGTGTCATGAGCAAATCTAGCTCTGAAAACAACTTTCTTTCCCTGAGTGCAAAGCAGAATCTGGCCCTTTTGGGATATTACTGTGAAACCTTGAGGTGTATAGAGAGGGCCTTTGGGCTATAAGCAGAGTTTATAAAGGACATACAGCTTTCAGTATGTGGTAAATAAAAAAAAAAAAGTGTGTTAATGGTCAAAATCTGACCATTAATTTGACATTTTTGCTGAAGTAGTAAAATATTATGATACTGTATCTTACATTGCAACTTTCTGGATATCGTAATTAAATCTAGAATATAGCCCGACTGCGTCAACTGCATTAGCTGCAATGTAGCAAGTATAAACTTGAACATAACTTTTTTTTTTTTTTTAATATTGCACTACTTTTCTCTGCTCGATCCTGATTTGAAGAGATTTTGCATCCTGAAAATGTCTGAGTATTATGATGTAAAATTTTGAAGTATTAACCATTCTTATGATGTTTTTGAAGTTGCCATTTTCATTGACCTCTTGTAATGCCAAGAACTGTTTATAAAGACAGTTACAAATTCCTACAACTTTCGTTAAAATTACATTATGGAGGTGTGTTTGGTAATGTGTAGACTGTTATTTATTGAATCGATTGTCAGCTGTGTCTTTAACATTGTCCTCCTGACTCAAATGTGTCTCAAATACTGACCTCTATATGGATGACTGTAATTTATCAGATCCAAACAATAACGTTCTGTTACTGGGCACAGTCACCCAGTGACCCTTCATTTCCATTTGACTTGAACTGTTGCTCAGATAGTTTGGCTGGTTTCCCAGATAGAGGGCAATAATGCAGGTTTAGAGGAAATATCTCAAGCGTTGCAAGGATGAACTGTATTGGACTGACAGAAGACTACAGCGATGCAAGTTTTTAGATACCGATTATGAGTATAATTCATTTTGATTGAAGCCTTCCAGGAAATGATTCCTGTAAAGTTCTATACTGTTTTCAGTAAAAATGGAAACAGGCTTTAAGGATTTACTAAATCCATTACACTGTATGTCAATAACAGCTTCACTTTAAACATAGCAGTGCTCATCATAGTTAATTGATGTCTTTTCATATGCTTTGCTGTGAGTAATGTCCATTAATGAGGATGCATTGAACAATTGTGGGCTATTACTGCAAATAATATCCAACCCTCAATAGCTATGAAAGGCCTTCATTGACTGGGCTGCTAAGCCTATTGTCAAAAAAAAAAAAAATTGGGTAGAAAAAAGGGACCTATGTACCTCTGCCGTAACTGCTCTTACGTCAGAGGTCCGCCCCTTATACATGTTCATAAAGACCCCTTATACATGTTCATAAAGACCCCTTATACATGTTCATAAAGACCTCTGTAATTGTGGTATATTGACATAATGAGGCCCCACAGACAAATAGCAGATTGTCTTGATTGTCCATCTTTACTGCACTGTGCAGAATGGAATCTATTCTTCAATTTGATACGCCAGGAGCTAATTTGTCTATTTACAAAGATTTGAGCCTGTGCGGTTAATGATTCCATTCAGTAGAATACATTTCTCCCTCACCCGCTATTCTCTATGGGTCTCCCGCAGCCTGTGTTTCCTCATAGCATGACTGTTATTTATAAGGATTGGCTGTATTAGAGAAAGAACATGATGTTATTCTTGAAATGTAAATGGAAATCTTAATGAATTAATAAATCTTGGCTGCTAAACCCCAGTGCTGGCGGACAGAATAGGACAATGAGGTGGAGACAGCAGTTGAAGCAGTCATTCTGTTTGTAAGCTGATAAGTCACGGACTGATGAGTCCATTTCTTAATTGTGAAGAAAACTCATTGTAGGCTGTGGCTGAAGAGGTGGATTATTAATTGATCTTTTAAATTAAAAATAAAATACACCCCACACTTGTTGGTGGAATAATACACCAATGCAAAATAAATCCTTTTTTTTTTTTTTTTTTTTTTGCCAAGAGATGTACCAATTAATCATTTAATGTGTCAGCTGGAGGAGCACACAGCACTGAGTCAAATGAATGGTTTTTGTCAATGGACTCGCAAGTACTGTAGCTATCAGAGTGACATTTAAGGGCCAAACAAAGAGAACTGGATTACTATATAATTTCTATTTAACCAGTGACCTTTACTATGCAGTAATGGACCGTAAGGAAGTACACACATTAATCCTATTAATCCTGTATTAGTTTTTAACATCTAACTAGATATTCTTGTTTGTCCTTGAATGATCAAGATATCGTTCATGCATAATGGCATGAATTAACTATCGTCTGAATAGTTTTTGTTCGTGCTCGTAGCTCTATTTTTTCAACCAGAAGAAACCACATGGCAACAGAAACCCCTTTTCGAACATTTTGTGTAAGATGCTGTGTGCCTAGGTATTTTCAGGCAGCGTTTTCAGTCTTGTCAGTTTAATTTGCATTTGTGATCAAGCTGCAACTGGCAAATTTGTCAAACAGTAAGCCCTGCAGCACACATTTTTCACAGCAACTGTGCTATTTCCAGGTCCTCCCATCTGGTGGGGGCTTAGGAACTCACAGATGATTTACAATTGCACTCTTCTGTTATGGAGCCTGTAAATTGCTAGGATTATTGGGCTTTCATGATTTTTACACTGCTTCTTTGCATTAGCCAATCCTGGACTGCGCTGCCAGTAGTGGCAACGCCTTAGAGGACCAATATAATTGAATCCGAGAACTTTGTAATGAATGTGCATTTAACACTGAATTTCTCCTCTCATTCAGAGCTTGGATTTGTTAAAAAGAGGTCGTATTCTCTGCTGAGAAGACTACTGAATTGTACACAAATATTAATCCGTTTTTGAAGCTGCATAATCTCTATTAAGCATGCTCTTTATGCTGCCACGAGTCTCAGCTCCGTGCACCAGCTCAGTGTCTTCAGAGTGCTTTTTTTTGCATCAGTGGGTAAGTCAGAGAGCAAAAAAAACAAAGGATTATCCTGACAAGAAAGCACAGCAAGAGTGAAGCACACTCAAACTTTCTGTAAACTTCGTTTTTACTGCAAAACGGTCTTATTTCTCCCCTGTTAGCTGAAAAAGCTGATGTATATTGAAATTAGCTCAGTTCAGCCCCATTCATTTAAATACTTCAGTGATTAAAGCTGTCAGATGTGTCCAAATGTAAGGTAATTGGTCTCGTTGTCACATAATTGGAAACGTTTGCTTCAGAAACCAAGCAACTGTTTTAAATCCCCACTCCTTTCCTCAAGGCCCAGCAGAACTGCGGAGTCTCGCGACTCTGACGCCTTTTATTTCTTTGAAGTGTTGTTGTGGCAGTTGTCACAATAGCTTTTTCCTTTCCTTCCTCTCGCATTGTTGTTGCTAATACGGTTAGTAATTAAGCGGATCATCCCTTCGCGCCGACAGATACACTGTTTTGATAGAGATTGGGAGCTAGCTGTGTGGATATCTGTCACAGCCAGCTAGCCGCATGTTATTAGGCTTTTGCCTGGACCTGCCAATAGCTCACAATACAGCACGAATCTCAGTGATGAATGACCTGAAGAAGCCCATTGCTATCTCTCACGCCTCGTGGATTTCACCTCCGCCTCAATGCTGCGCGCAAGCCTAGAGAGTGCAAATGGATGAGAGATTATTGTGCATTTCTGCAAACGCTGAGGAGTATTTCAGACCATTAGGGGTTTAAACTTCGAATTGACTGCCTGCACATGCGTGTCGCTCATTCTCGTACACATGCAGGCTCCAAATCCTTCATTTCAGTGTGTCACAAATAAAGTAAGCTCACACTGATTAGAATGCCAGGAGAGATGTTAAATATTTTGACTCCCCCACCATCGAAATGTCACCTAATGTGCCAAATGTTTGATGTAAACAAGGCCTGTTTTTCACTACTCCATGAAATGATAGACTTTCAGTAACAGAATATTAGAAAACTTGCAGAAATTTAGGAAGTGTGCATATGTGTTTGGGGACAGGGGGCAGTGGGGGAGGGGTATGATGCATCCAATACAGAACGCAAGCAAAAAAAAAGTGCTGGTGCCTCTTGAAATAAGTCCACACTCATTGCCATTTAGCTCGCTCTGTTTTAGCTGAAGCACAACAGCCAGCAGTACTATTTCTTTTTTTTTTTTTTTAAGAAGTCTTTGCAGGTGAGGGAAGAATTTTGATTGCTCCTGGGTGAGTTTACTGATTAATGCTATTTGCCAGTTTACTCCTTCAGCAGTATTACTAGCCTTAGTGTATGACACCAATAACTATTATCTGTAAAAGCCATTGATGCAATCTAATCACATAATCTACATGTCTGACCGACTGAAAATCATCACGTAGCAACCTGGATCAAATAAACATTTGATGTAGTCGTTTTGTGTGTAGAAGTGATAGCTGACATTAAAGGATAATGATTACTAAACGTGATTAATTCTGTAAAAGATTTTACGAAGTAATACTAGAAACAATGCAATACACACACACACACATACACACACACACACACACACACACACACACACACACACGCACAAACACACAGTCTAATAGTCAAAGCATTAAAAAATTGCCTGTCATAAATGGTAGGATTATCTCTGCATTGATGAAGCCTTGCCAGGTTCCTGTTCAATGTGGTCACAACATGTACAATCAGTTAATGGCCTGTGAAGGACCTAAAAGCTGTTATCTATCTCATCTCTACAACCTCATCTTTTTTTTCTTTTTTTTGCTTTTGCCATTTCATTCATTCCATTACACACGCTCTGGGGTTTGACTACTATGGGCATTTTGTGGCCAACACTGATACTGATTTCAAGTGGCTAAAATATTCTAATACATGATAACCTTGGCTGATATCATTTTATACTTTTATTTTATACTTCTTTTATCATACTTATATTTTTTACAGTTTTAGTTAGACCATTCTTTACTGCTATGTTCAGAATCAGATAACTGGATCAGTATTTTTATCCTGAATCAGAATACTCCTGCTCACACTGGGATTTGAACCCAGACCTCTGTGTTTCTATTCCTCAGCGCAAACCCAGTAAACTATGTGGAACTGGGTTTACAGATTTTGTTGTGATTTATTGTGTTGATATTGTTTTAATGTAACCATTGTGGTACAGTTACATAGTGTGGTACTTTAGCAGTTTTAGTTTCTGTTAAATACTTATTTAATAAGGAGAAGTTTTTGTGTAATTCTATAGGGATGCTCAGAATACGCTTCAGCATTATTCTAATGGTGACCAGTTTTGTCACGACTCGGTCTTGTCTGATCAGAGATGAAGTGGAGGCACAGGCGCAGATTTCCATGAAACAAGTTTATTAACCCACTACCAAACAGAAACAAAACGAAACAGAAATAGGCACGGGGCCAACACGAGAAACTTGAGACAAGGGGAAGGATGAGGACAACGACCGGTGAAAGATGAGGGTAGTTTAATGCTCCATGCCACATCTGAGGATAGCACACCTTAAGTACAAAGCCCGGGGGCTAATCAGCCCTCCGGTAACTGTCCTCAGCTCTGGGTGGAGCACAGTTCACGGTCCTATTGCGACCCCCTTTAAAAAGGCTTTGAGCATGTAAATATTGTTTCAAAATGCATGTACACAAGGCACCCCCATACTTATAGTCTATAGATGGAAACTTAGCTGGAAAAAACAAACTATTTTCAAACCATAGATTTTGTGATGTCACAAAACCAACACATTTACATATATATTTCTTTATTCAGTCTATAGCAGTTTAGCCTAAACAATTTGTGTTGAAGTTCATAGGAATGCATCAGCTCCACTTTTTAAAGGAGACAGACAATCAGAAAGTAAATAATTTACATATATCAGTCCTAAAGCTACAGCAACAAAACAACAACCTGTTAATTAATTCTAAGGAATAAAGAGAGGTTGAAATAAATGAATGATGAATTTTGATGAACTGTGAATAATATTTGTGGCACACAAACCCATAAAATGTCATAGAAGATATGAAATGGAAGTAAAATGTAGAATACGGTCCCTTTAAAAACACCTTGGCCAATCAGTGTCTTTAATGGTCAGTCTTTAAGACTTGCCAAAATAATTTGGCATTTGTTGGATTACATGAATATCTCAATTTATTAAAACACCCAGTAACACTTACTTGGAGTTGTGATTGGTCATTTTGTCAATAACACTGATTGATAAGAGGCAACTTTGCATATTGCAGCCTTCTGCGATATCCGTATTGCAGAGACCAACATTGCCATAAGGATAAACAGACAAGATATTTCACCAAGAGATCAGATGTTTGAGTTTCAGATGCTGCAACCCAAAGTGCATGTAATTCGCAGTACATTATGAGGGAAAATATTCATTGAAACGTTTCATTCGGCTCTAAAACATACATGCCAAAATGGATGGATGGTCAGTTGATTCAGAAGGTCTTTACCCCAGTCATCAAATTAACAGTTGCTCTGAAAAATGAAATATGATGAAATCTCAATGAAATATGAAAGTCCTGTTTATTAAAGCTATTGGGTGCGAAATATCATACATCAAGGGGTTTCTGACTCACGGCCCACTCAACCGAATAAAAAAAAAGCTTCCGCTGCCCACAGGGAGATGTAACCAGCCTTTAAAATAACAAGACATATAGCGTAATAATCAGTGTAGCTTTTTAGATTGTGCTTGACTATATTATAATACCAGATAATAAACATCTTAAACCTGTGGACAATTTTCCATGATGGTAAAATTCTGTACAATCAAAAAGTCAAATGTTTTATACTGCAATATAATCATATATTATGCTAGCGTAGCGAGCATGACCTATACATGATGTTTTGTATTTGCTATATTTGAAATGGTGTTTGGTCTAGTACTGATATGATGTAGTGATGTTTGGCAGTGTTTAAGATATTTTTTTTTTTTTTTTTTTTAAATCCAAAACTGAGCACTCATAGCCAACAGCTGATTTGCCGTACCATAACAGACCACTAGGGGGCTGTGGCTTGCAGGTTGAACATCACTGCACAAGTTACAAACATCTGTTACTATAAGGATGGTTCAGCTAAACTGTCTTGTGAGGATGGTTAATTATAAATTGTGCTTTGTGCAGGCTACCCGCTGAGCAACCAAGACTGAAACGGAACGCGTTTCGAATGTCAGAACATAACACATCGGATTTTCTCACGTTGCGTTGCTATTGCACCAGGTTGCGTTCCGTGTAGCCCACCTTATTGTTGTACTGTGTGAACTGCAACATCTGTCACGCAAAATGTTCCGGATGTGTGTTGCGTACTTTTGAAATTTTCATGAAGTTCACATTTACGGTGGCAAATAAGTCCGCAGAGCATGCGCTTAATCTGTTATTTTATCCATAAATCTCAGGCGAGCACATAAACAGTTTACTCCTCTTCTGCCCTGTTAAGCCCCGTTGAAATTATGTAACGCTTCATGGGCTTTTAAATGTACTGGCAACTGCACCTCATGTCACATCGGCTGTGGCCATCAATTACCGTGTTTTCAAAGAGCCGAAACGCCTCACGCATATGGCACAACTCTGCATTCATGCTGTGTTTGTCTGTCATACAGCTATTTCTAAGCATTCCCTGGAGAACATGCAGTGGAGAAATAATAAAAATAATGTGTTTGAAACAGGCTTTCAGTCTCAGATGGAGGCCCGGGCAAAACGGGAGAAGTAAGGGAGGCATTTAAACACTTTCGATGTAAAAATGGCACGGCGCTTTAAGTGGCGAAGGGAAAGTGTCGCGACAGAGTTTAAGTAGTTGAATGTTTATCCTGAAACAGTTTTCCGAGATGGATGGCATTTTAAACTGCAAATAGATGGCATGCCGCAAGCCGCCTTTGTGTCTTTGTTGTTGTTCCGTATAACACAGAGAAATCAGACCAGCAGGAACTCCTATAACGTGAGCATATCAAAAACGTCTGTTCAGCGTCTGTGGGAAGACCCAGGGATGTTCTTTTTGAGAATCAGATGTTAAGCTGGCG
The DNA here is from genome assembly GCA_037577275.1 of Bryconaethiops microstoma. Taxonomy (NCBI): domain Eukaryota; kingdom Metazoa; phylum Chordata; class Actinopteri; order Characiformes; family Alestidae; genus Bryconaethiops; species Bryconaethiops microstoma. Next base: position 15,472,366 of record JBBJLS010000109.1, read on the forward strand.
CAGCAGTAGCTTTTAGCTTGGTATCCTCAATTTAAGTTGTGAAGTTATGGAGAGGTTTTTTCCAAAAAAACAAATAAGGGAAAAAAAGGCATGTGAAAACAGCCTTGCACTTCAATGACTCGCAGGTGATTTTCAAACAGTAGGTCGTCTGGAATATAAATGCACCTCCGCTCAAATTCAGACATAGCAAGCAATTTAACGCTAGCCAGAAAGACATAAGTGGATCACCCTCCTGAAGGAAGTCGAATCGTGCCAGTTATTTTCTACTCTTTTATTTTTTTTGTTCATCTTTCTGTTCTGCGCTGTATTCGTGTACCTCCGGAAATACAGTCCGAATCGTTCTTGAATCGTTTCCCTCTCTCTCTCCGGGGGCCGTTGTCACTCAGGGAAATGGCATTCTAAGGACAGAATGTACTGTTTAAAGCCGATATCTTCTGTTCATTCATGCTGCAGAAGTTCAGCACTCAACAAAGATTTTTATGCAATTAATGCACTGAAACGTGCCTGTTGGTGCTCTGTTGAAAGAATCAAGTCGACTTACTAAAGAAAGGATTTCATGTGTACTTGAAAACCTGTCTCCTTTTTTTTTCCCCTGGCAGCTTGGAATAAAGTGGCCCCTAGTTACAGCTGGCTCTCTGACACTAGACTTGCACACTGTTTGAGAACATGAAAGAACCCTCATTTCATATTCACAGAACCTGCCTCTGCTATTCAGCCTTTGAACTTCCATTAAGCAGTTTATCACTGTGCAATTCATTTCGTTTCTCTAACCCTGGGGATGAATAGTATTTCTCTGCACTGCGCTACTAAAAATTTTTTCATGCCTTGACCACTACAAAGTGCTTAGACTGTTATTCTTATTCACTTGTAGCGTTTTCTCTTTAGAGCAGATTACAGTGGAAAAACTAAAGTCACCTGGTTTAGTTTAAAATAAAAAGTGTTAGTTCATTCTTTCTTCTATTCTTCTTTTCTGAACATTCATTGTGATTGTTCTAATAACTTGTTTATACTTGCTTTCGACCTCATATGGCAGATAGGACAGTGATGGCAGACACATGTTCTATGATCATCATGCTCCATTTAAATGTATATTTATCAGATTATCTTTGCAATAGTATTCACCACCAACCCCTGTTTGTATTTGTTTTCCTAGTTCCGCCTTCCATTCATGAGATGAAGAGTCATGGGGTCCGGCCTGGTCACACGGCGCTGCTGAGGTGTGAGGCAGCTGCTGTCCCCTCTCCAGTCTTTGAGTGGTACAAGGGGGAGAAGAGGTAGGAACCAAAGGCAGGATGATTAAAAACCTGGCTTTTATCTGTCCTTTTTTTAATAGATTTTTTCTCGTCATACATTTTTGTGCATTATATGATTCAAGTCTGGCTTGATTCAAGTCTGGGTGCAGTGAGAATGTATGTCAGCTGGTTTTTCTGGGGAGTAAAGTGTGCCTCTGGGGATAGTAGGCCAGAGATATAATCTATATTGCTGTAAATATTCAGGCCGTATAACTAGGTGAACAGGGGATCCAGATCCAGGCGATAAAAGAATTTCTTCTTTACTGATACAGGGAGGCGTGACGGTCCTCTTGCTGATGTTTTTGGATGAATATTTGTTATTTATTCTTTCAGCCCCAGGAGCATTTGCGTTCTGTACATATAAAATTCCACACAGTTATTTATAGCTCATTGCCTTCATCCTTGCGCTAAACTCAGAACTCACGCTATGAACTGGTGAAAGCCACTATTGAGAAATCTTACACTATAAGGCTTAACCTTGAATTTTAATTAAATGTTTGCATAACCTCACCACCAGTAAAGAGCATTTCCAGTTTCTGCATCAATCAGTGTCGACTCAAGTGGTGGTTCTTGAATTTAAATACCAAATTACCCCATTACCCATCATTTACCCACTCTTTCTGAGTACGATCTGAATCAGCAGTTCACACTGTGCTAATTGTAATTATAGGCTTCAGTCAATTTATTCAAATTGCTAAGGAGGCATTGGCATTGGTTCTAGGATTTGCCTAATTTAAGGCTTTACATTTGTTATTCTTCACATACCACCATTTTTCTTCCTTTTCTGCTTTCTCATGAAGCCAGAGAACCTAGACTATAGTATTAGTGTCACAGACTCCAAATCATTAACTACACATAGCCGTCCACACCAGTACTTGCTTTGTGATCAATTTAAAGGTAATGAAAGGTGCTGTGTTTAATATGTATGCACGTATAAGATGGATTGGACACATGTGCAATGTTTCTGTGTCAGAACACTCTGTTTTAACGCTGCTTAATAATGTAATACAGCTACTTTGAATATGTTTTGCAAATGCCACTGTGGTTGTTGTGTTGTTTTTGTTGGTGTCGTGTTGGTAAGAACCAGTGGCAAGCACTCCCTCTTGCAGTGATCGTCCCAGCAAAACCTTTTGCTAACATTTGAGCAAATCTCAGTAGGAGAGCAAACAACAGCTGCTTAGAGATTTGCTGGACATAAGGTCAGGCACATCTCCTCAGCTCGGAGAGGAACATGGATAGTCCATCAATTCAAATGTGTTTAGGGAGCCACTGCACCGTGAGGGCAAGGGAGTTCCACCCTCTGCACGTTTCACCTTAGCTTCAGAGCTTGTCAGACATGCATCCCCGTATACACAACCGATGACAACTTGACAATCACAGATTCATGAGATCTCTCTTTGCATCAGTGACATTTATGGGCTGTGTAGTACTGCTATATTTGTACTTCGTTACAGATGATCAGCGAGGATGCACATTTGAAAAAAAATGGCCTGATCCGAATAATGAGAAATTTTATGACATGAATAATGTAAACCTTTCAAGCACACATATGTAGTTTTTGAATTTGATGAATGAACATACAAGTGTGTGCTGTATCTTTTCTATTAATATCATCTCATTACAGAGTAATAATTTTATTCAGAGGTCAGCCATAACATTAAGACCTCCTGCCTATTGTGTAGGTCTCACTTGCGCCGTAGCAACTCATGGACATGGACTTATAGACATGGCCTCTATAAGACCTCTGAGGGTGTACTGTGGTATCAGGTACCAAGACATTAGCAGGAGATCCTTTAAGTCCTATAAGTTGCGAGGTGGGGCCTCTATTGATCAGACTAATTTGTCAAGCACATCACACATGTGCCTGAATGGATTGAGATCTGGGGAAATTGAAGGTCATGTCTGCATGCTGTCATGTAAGGACACACAAGCACCCAGCCATCCATGACATTATGAAAGAAAACGTGATTTAACACACCAGGCCACCTCCTTCTGTTACTCCATTGTCCAGTCCTGATGCTCATGTGTCCATTGTATGCACCTTCTGTGGGGGACAGTGGTCAGCACTCTGATGTGTCTGTGGCTAGGCGACCCCAAACACAGCAAGCTGTGATACACTGTCCTCTGATTCCTTCCTGTCATAGCCAGCATGAGCTTTTTCAGCAATTTCAGCTACAGTAACTCTTCTCTTGCGATCGATGACTCTGTCACCAGTTCACTTGTTGTCTGTCCTTTGACCACTTTTGCTTGGCAATAACCACTGCATAGCAGGGACACAACACAAGACCTGCTATTTTGGTAAAGCTCTGTCTTTTAGCCCTTGTCAAAGTCCTTCAGATCCTTACTTTTGTCCATTGTTCCTGCTTCCAACACATCAACTACTGCCTGATATATCCCACATACTCATGTTGTGGTTCGTCTGTGTAGAATGAAGATGTTGAGATTTTTATTCAGAAGAAGAGTAGTGTTGAGAATGAGCACCACAGATCGGAAAAGCACTTTGTTCTCAGTTGGCTGTGATTCTGCAGGAAGCGCAATTGGCTAAATTTCCACTAAGGAGAGTTACGATGGAAGGATCACTCTCTGTCTAAGAGCAATGAACTGATTCAATCAGGACGTCTTCACAGCCATGAGAAGAGTAAAGTGGCATTCTCGTCTAAGTACACATTTCATGTAGCAGGGTAGTGCTGTTGTTTTTGCCCACCTCAAAGAGACTGACAACAGGAGACAACTGAACTAGGGTGAAATGTCAGATAAATAGATTTTAAAAAGTACATAAAAAGCTTCTGAATGCTGCTTAGGACAAGATCTGGGCTATACATATGACTATAGAAATGCCTCTCAGTGACTGTACATACAAATATGCACTAAAAATCTGACTGAACATATTTAGTGCAATAATATTACACCAATAAACCATGCTAACTGCATATTAGTATAAGCATTAGTACTATACCAACAGACTGTTCTAGCTGCATATTAATGTTGGTATAAGCATTAGTACTATACCAGTAAATCGTGCATATTAGTTTCGGTATGAGCATTTGTGTTACACCAATAGACTATCCTAACTGCATTAGAGAGCATTAGTACAATACCAAAAGATCATGTCTAGTCCATATTATTATTAGGTATTAATTAGTATTGTACCAACAAAGCTGCATTTTAGTATCAGTATCAGAGCATTACAAATACATGACACACCCTCTTAGCCTCACTGAGAGAGCTCACTGTTCTGTGGCAACGCACAGTGGTAGACAGGTATGCACTCATTTCAAACTGTGGTTTCCAATCAGTATCAAAATATGTTAGAGCCATGGGATTCCAGTCAAGTTTGTGCTTGAGAACAAAATTCCAAACCAGCCACATTTCAGAATGGAATATAAGGCAAAAACAAAGGCAAAACTTCATGAAGAGCTGCATAATTTATTGCAGTTATGGCGGATTGCTAGCAGCTGAGAGGTTTCTTATAGTAACAACACACTACATGACTGATAAATGGAAAATAAATGAAGATTGCCAAATGGCTGGTTTACCCTGGCAATTTTTGTAATTTTTTTTCATTCTCCTTTTGAATGGTTTGGGATTTGCACAGCTCACGTTAACTGTATGTTTGAATTATTTAAAATTTTAAGTTGTGATATGAACCAAACTGTTGCATCTCTAGTATTATACCAACAGGCCATCCTAGCTGCATATTAGTATTAGTGGTATCGATACTAATACATTGTCTTTGTTTGCCATATGTCTAGGCTTAGCAAGGGTCAAGCTGGCATTGACATCAAGAACCTCAGCTCCAGATCAGTCCTCACGGTGAGCAACATGACAGAGGATCGCTATGGCAACTACACCTGTGTGGCCGCCAACAGGTTGGGAACAGCCAACGCCAGTGTGCCTCTGATTCGTAAGTATAAGCATTTCTTCCTGTTGGCTCTAATTAAGCTCAGAGTTTCTTTTCTGCAAATGATTTAGAGACTGCTTCACATTCAGGACAGTCTATATATGTGAATTCTCATTTATTAGGTAGAGGGAGAAAACACTGCCTTGTCTGTTTTTTTTGTATATGGTAAAATCTGCTTTTTGTGTGATTTTAAGGTTTTCAGAGGAATAGATTTCTTAAAACGCGCAGCGCTTTCTTTGTTCCGGCATTTTGACATCATTAGTCATCTCTTTGATTTCAAGGTTTTAGAGTCAATAATGAAAGTAGGCTGCTAACAAGGTAAACAAATCAACACAGATCCATGTGAAAAAAAGGAAGGCAGATAGCCTTAAAGCTGGCAGATGGGAAGGGCCACTTGAGTCCCCTAGTTTTAAATGAAGCACATCAAAGAGATGAGGGAGCCTGAGAAATCGTTCACGTTCTGCTGAAGATTCAGTGACTGTGATGCAGAGAAAAGTGAGAATAGGCCAACAGGCTTCTTCTCCTCACCTCTCTCCCCTCCTCCCCTTCCATCTGCCCTCTCCTCCTCTTCTCTCTCCCTCCCGCTTTTTCTTCTCCCGCCTGCGAGCTGCTCTGCTTCTCTTTATCATGAACACTAATGAAAAGGAAACCTATTCCACTGTCCTCTTAATGAGAAATGGCAAGCAATTCCTGCACAACACACACTACCACATTTGTGCAAATTACAAATCCAAGAGGCAGCCATCATTACCAATGACTAAATTGCTATTATAATATCAGTCAATAGGTATTGATGAACCAAAGGTGGACCCAGGGACACATTAATGTGTAATGGAGAGCCTCGACCTAGACACAAGGTTTGGAGTGTGAATCAAAGTGGTAGTCTGGCAGTCCATGTTCTCCTGGGCATAAGGAATCTTGCCACTAGGCTATTTCTAGCCTAATTCATACTCCTTTCTGTCATATGCCATGCATGGTATCAGTTTTGAGCTTTAATATGCAGACTCAGAATGCAGAATCACTGCGATGCAGTTAAATCCATGTTGATATTTTTGTAACATGCTGTTTGCTCCTTGTTGCAGCCGACCAGCCTAAGCTATAAAATGCCTTTTCAGAAATTTCACTACAAAACACAGAGGAAGTGTTTTGTGGTGAATAGGAATGTTGGTTTAAACAACAGTTGGTTTAATCGTTAGGATAAATAACATCACGGTTAGATTTTCTGTGAATATCATGGCTATGCTAGCACTGACACATTAAAATGAGGTTTAGAAGATCCCATAAGATTTTTCATTTTTGTCGGGAATTCATGATTTTAAATCCCAACAGTGCTGGCCACCTCAGACAGCGTGACTGACGTTGCTTAATTAGATGTAGCTGGTGCTGTATGGCAGCCAAAACACTGACGATTTCAAAGTTATTTGATAGCAAATTTTTAATGTCTCTCTACCTGTGCATAGTGTTTCTTTCTACTTATCTAAACTTGTACCAGAAATTAAATATCATGATGAGATGAAAATATCTTGAAATACAGTGATATTACAGTTTGCCATACTGCCTAGACTATATATATAGAATTAGACTCTCTCTCTCTCTCTCTATCTCTCTCTATATATA
>JBBJLS010000109.1:15487069-15512269 GCA_037577275.1 Bryconaethiops microstoma
TATATATATATATATATATAGGTCAGGACCACCAGTGAGCAAATATTTGGGCATTGGATCCGCAATAATACAACAGTGACACTGGAATGGTGGTTGAATGTTTGTGTGTCCTTGCTGGGCTGAGAATAGTCCACCAACCAAAAATATCCAGCTGTCAATGTCCTGTTGCCAGAAACTGACCACTGATGAAGGACTAGAGGGTGACTAACACAAACTGTGAAGCAACACAACTGTCATCAATGAATTTTGGAAGGTGGCCAGTGGGCTAGATGTGTCTAGTACTACCTGCTCACTGGAGGTCCATGGAGTTCCTCCCGACTTGTCTACAGTCAGTAATATTAAACTAAAAAGTGCACAAGTATGGTAAGTGCAGCAGGTAAAATGTGATGAAAGTGTCAATGTGTGTATATAGGTAGGTGCACTTATCTTTAAATCCTGTGAGATGGTCCTCCATGGATCGGACTAGTTTGTCCAGCACATCCCACAGATGTTCCAGCAAATTGAGATTTTGGACATTTTTAAGCCAAGTCAATGCCTTGATGTCTTTGTCATGTTACTCAAACTACTCCTGATGAATTCTGCAGTGTGGCAGGACTGTTGATAGATATAGATACATACATACAAACATACATACATATACACACATCACATGTCTAAATAAGTTTTTTTTTATCCCCAATTTGATCTGCTATGTGATAATACAATTTAGGTAAGATATATAATGCTACCATTCAATAATGCTACCATTCAACAAGAATCAGAAAGAATCAAGCTTAATATAGCTGATAGCCGAGGGATTGGATTAGTACATCCCAACATTGTGTGTGTGTGTGTGTGTGTGTGTGTGTGTGTGTGTTTGTGTGTGTATATAAATATATACATATATATGTATATGTGAGTGTGTATGTATGTATGTGTGGGCTTTTGCAACTTTTAAAATCCGCAGTATTAAAAAAGATATAAATAGAAAGGCTCAATAAAGTGGATTGCATTACAACCGGTAAGCAAGCAGTGTACTTCAGGATATCCTGGACTGGTGTTCCCACTGTGCAGCAGATAGATTGCAAAAATTGTTCTCTCTCAAATGAGCTCTTATGATGTGTTGGCGATCTCTGGAACTTTCTGCTCTATTCTTTTTTGCTTTTTTTTTTTTTTATCATAATCTTGTTTTACACGTTCCTGTGTAAAGTGTAATTTTTTTTTCCCAGCCTCCAGTTTATTTCTTTTCCAGACTCATTCAGGTGTGTGGGGAACTAGTCCCTGGCTGTGTGCTTGTGTGCAAAGCACGTGCAGTACTTTTGGTGAAAGCAGTTAAGAGCTTTGTTATGTAATACCACATGCGGTGTCTTTTTCTCTTCAGCCCTCCAGGCTATTTCTCATGACTAACTACGGCAATTTGAAAGTAAACCCTGAACACTAGCCCTACAATTTGTGAAAGGGTTTACTTGAGTAAACCTGATGTTAAAGTCATTATTGAACCTAGATAAAGAATCTTCAAGCAAAAGCACCATCCATCAAGAAAGAAGTTCATTTATACTTTACGTCTGACAGCAGAGCCAAAACAATCTTGAGGCGATGATGTTGATTATTATGATGATGATTTTTGGATCTATTAATTTTGTTATTGGTCCTAGAAATACCAGTCAGTTTATAATGGACTGTTGGTGGTAAGTCATGGCCTGAATAATTAAAAGAGGACTATAATTCTGTATCAATATTATGAACATCACTTCTAACGTCTAACATCTAGCTATATAAGCATTTCTTTGATAAAAGCTTGAAAAATAGCATTAACAAGTGCACCTCCCCACTGAGCAGATTAACAGAGGGGAGGGAGAATCCTTTCCAGAGATTTCCTCATGAGATGGAGAACTTTAAAATTTAATCAGTGCCAAAATTGATTATGGGGAGCAAGCGATCAAAATCCAGATTTATATTTAAGCTCTGTCCCAAAAGTGGAGTTGGGACAGTCGAGAGAGTTTGATATCTATTAATAAATTGAGGGAGGACATTACATAGTCATGATTAAAAGGTTGTAGGTGCAAATTTAATTCTATGTGTTAATTGAGCTGAGCTCCATTCCTCTGAATTGATCAGAAGCTTCAGATTTAGAGTATCAAGGATCAGGAATCATAATGTGATTTGAAATTGCCCTCCTCTGAACATAAAAAAAACCTAATCAAAGCCATTTTAAACACTGAGCTGGGACTGAGTTTATTAGATCATAGCAGGGGGTCTATTCCGTTTGAGTTTAGGGGGAAAGGACAGTTTGATAGCCGGAATGAAATGAGGAGAGCATGGCCCCTGTTGGCTAGTTTCAGACTCGGAATTAAACTTTATTATCCATGCATACTTTCATGTGTATAAATGGACAATATAAAATATAAAGAGTATGCAAATAAATACGGTAAACAGCCACTTTGTAGTTGTGTGGACCCATACTCCATTCTCCAGTCCATGCATGTTTTTTTCTTTTCCTTTTTTTTTTTGTTGTTTTTCTTTTTTTAGTTGGTTTTCATTTCTTCTCTTCCATCTTCTGTAATAATTCTTTTTTCCTAATAATGTATGAATGTCCTCTTTTTTCCTTCTCTCCTTTTTTCCCTTTGTAGTGATTATTGAACCCACCACAACTAGTGCTGTCTCAAGTCCAGGTCAGTATATGTCACCGCGCTGTACGCAACTCAGTAAAGGATTCCTCCAATGCTACACTAACCAGAAAAAATAAAAGATTCACCTCTTTTTCATCGCAAATCTCTCCCTTTTTCGACTGGCTGGGATGCCTGCTGGCGAACAGCTTTTTTGTGTGTCTTTTCCGATCATTTTGATTTCCTCTCATTTGTTGCGTCCGTTTCTTTTGACTTGTGGCCATTTGCACAGTCGAGCACTGACCCCTCCTCTGGCGAGCGCTGTGGCCTAATGGTACTGTCATGTGTAGCGCTGGGGCCGAGTGGCTGACTGCTTCTCTCTCTTGGCTTCCCCATTTTCTGCTTTAGTGCAGTCTGCATGAAGGGCAGGATATTGATAATACGCCTCCTCAACTCCTCTCTGTTTTTCTTTTTTTATTTGTTGTCTGCGCAGCCATTTTCTTTCCAACTAAGCAGCAAACTGACTCGCACCACCTCCAAACCCTCTCTCTCTCTCTCTTTCTTTCTTTCTTTCTTTCTTTCTCCATCTGTCTCTATCTCTCTCTTTCTCTTTCTATCTCTGCTCTTTATGGCATTGCTGTGTTTTCAGTGTTGTGCTCCTTTGAAAAATCACAACTCATAGTAATCTTATTTTTGGGGGGTGGGTGTGTGTGTGTGTGTGTGTGTGTGTGTGTGTGTGTGTGTGTGTGTGTGTGTGTGTGTGTGTGTGTACGCGCGCATATGTGTGTGTGTGTGTGTGCGCGTGTGTGTGTGTGTTTTTGGATGGGGATGTGGGATGTTCTCTGAAAGCCTGTTCAAAAATGTAATCTCTCAAATGGGTTACATTACTTCCCTGTAATGCTTCCTCTTCAGCACATTCAGCATCAGCACACACACAAGAGCAATGTGCACACACAAAACAACCCACTTTGTGTGAGTGTGTATGTGGTGCTGGGACCATGCCGCATCCGTTGTGTCTGTGTGTATTTGGCGACCACTCCGAGTTTATCATTCAGCGTCGCAGATCCGTAGACATTTTCATGCTCCATTTTACAGATATGCTACTAGGCATTAGCAGGTGCTCTCTGCCACTTTCTTTCTCTGTTTGTTTGAAATGGATATAATTAGCCATGGGATTCTGTCCCTGCTAGCAGGAATCAGTCCCTCTGCCAATGCGCAGCCCCTTAACTTTGATTTGACGTAAGGCTTGCAGAACAAATGACAATTTCATGGTCCAGTGCAACAGTGGCAGTATCAATCGGCGAGATAAACTGGCTCGTCGTCCTACTGTTCCTGTTTTGTTCCAAGTTCCAAATTGTATTTATACAAGTGGCTTGGCAGAGGGTGGATGGTTTTACATTTCTGGCAACAGGTAGCTCAAGTATGTAAATAAATTAGAAGGTGGTTAATTATCTTCTGACATTATTCTGCCAGTGGATTATGGGAATTGAAGGGCAAGTAGTATACTTGAGAGAAATGGGCATTTTTTTCCACTTTTCACCTTGGATATTTTTACACTGAAGAAAAGAATCCCGAACAGTGATTCACCTATCCATTGTACCTTTACAAGTGGATGTGAAGTTATGGTCATTCTGAAAGTGTACCGATGCTGTTTTACAAATCGTCTAAAGCAATATAAAAAAATTCTAAAAATTATTGTGGTGTATATCTGTCTTCCTTTATGGTACGTTATACTCTTCTATATAGCTGGGTATTGTCAGCAACTTTAACCGGGTATAAGCATCATGATACTTTGCCATACAATGATATAAGACACTAGATCTACAAGAAAAATATTTGGCATTTGCTTACCCTTTTACATTTGAAAATTAAAAATAAACAATACTTCAGAGAACTATATTATCCTAGGTGCAGTTCAGACTTCACAGGGGGGCAGAAAGTTTCAGTATTTTTAATCACAGAGGCTGCAGTAGTCGGTATTTGGACCCATATGACCCTGTGTAAATTATCAGTGAACAACAAATGTTCATGAACGCGAGCCACAGATACATACAGCATCCATTTAGTTTTAAACAGCACTGCAACACAAAGCAGTGCTACAAACGTGCAGCCAAAACAGCTTAGCTCTAATCACAGTAGTCCATTAACTAATAAATTCATACATCCTCATACTAAACCTTGCCTGTGAAAGTGAAGCTAACAGTAAACTAACAAGGATCCTAAAAGCCTTAAAAGCAGTCAGTAAAAAACACACAGAAAACAAAACCTGTTATGGTACATGTTTACCATGTGTTGGATGTTAAATACAGTATCAGTGTCACTGCATTAACACTTGGTGTAAAAGGAAATTCATAAATATTAATACAGGTGTCACTGTATCAGTACACATATTGCCAAGTGTTTATTCAGTGTGCATTTCTCATCCAAAGTGAGAAGTGATGAGATGTTTTTGTTAAGCAGATGTCCAAAGTTGGATGTGAATACTTCAGTGCTTGTGTCTTGGGTAGCAGGTCATACTCCAAAATACTACAGTTTGAAATACTGAGACACATGTATCATATATTCCACTTAACTACATAAATAGCAGGTTTGACCTACCTTATACTCAGTTGTGAATCTTCTAACTGCGAGCAAAAGTAGAGGCTTCATGAACTTTTGAGCTGTGAACAGATACCTGTCAGCAGTATATAGTTATTAGCTATTTTTTGAATCATTGACCGATGGGTGAAATGGTTGGGCTTTCTCTGCATTCCACTGAAAAACTACACAGAAAGAAATTGGTTTAATAACTGTGAAAATCAATCCATGAGCCTCACGAACTCAGTGGTTTTCTCCACACATGCCCCAAAAACATGGGCATCCATGGGGCTCCACATGCTGAAATGACAGCTACATTCACATTCTCCTGGGTCCCTCTAGAGCCTGACCTGCCAGTCTCTTTTATGTAATCCTACACACAAAGACCACAGACACTTGTTGAGCGCAATTTAACCAGAGCAGGTGTGAAGGACGTGTTCCATAGGGCTCTTTGCATGGTGTATTTAGTGAGATATACTGTCTTGTGGTTGATTTACGGAGCTGCAGTCATACTGCAGTTGTTATTCATGTTATATGCAAGTCGGTCAACAAAGCTGTGCATTGGCAGAAATTCTAGAATGATCAGCATTTTCTGAACAATTAAATGACTATTTAATTATGAAAAGCACATCAGCTCTTTTTCTCCTTATTTCAGGGCCTTTAATTGAATTATTTACTGATTAGACCAGCATCTGTTTTAGATTAGGATGCTGCATTGGCCTGCCATTTCACAAAGCTTTTTAAATTGGTAGCATTTTCATTTGGTGGAATTATTGTATGACTGCTTGAGTAAACCATTAGACTGATTTAATGTGATTTGATTTTTTTTTTCAGATGCTTTCATATGTATCTCTTTGACAAAATACTGCTTACTTTTATTCCAGAGCCTGCTTCTGACTGTTTGACATACTCAAAAATGAATGGAACCGATAAATAAACGTTGTGAAATGCACATGGCTTTGTGAGAACAGCTGGATGGCATTTTGTCCAATTGTGTCTTTTTCAGTTTATACGCCATTCTTCCAAATGAGCTTAGTTACAGGGCTTAATCACATTTAAGTGCAACGCTTTGGCTTTGATATTCCATCCAACTGTGTCTTATTCACCATCTCTATGAGCTATTAGCTGGATGTCATTAACTTGACATTGCGTTTTCTTTAGAGACACAAGCCACTTATGTTGTCTCGACTATCAAAGCAGATGATTACGTGGTTGTCAGAGCGTTAGCTTGCAAAATACTTTTTTCTTTCATTCTTAGGAAACATAAATGAAAGAAAACCTTGTATTTACATTATATTCCAAACTGACCTGGCAGACAAGATGGAGTGGTGTTTTTGTCGTGAGCCGTAGAACAGTGCATATGAAAAAAAACCCTTGCAGTAGATTCCAAACATATGGTGGAGCATATGCCAAGCATGCGTGGTGCCTGAATAATGATTATTATTGCAAATACTGGGGCCTTTTAGACCAAACCAAAACATCATTGCAGAAAAGAGCTATTGCCCATGGACATGTGCTTGTTTAGAATGGAAATGCAGTCATAATTAGGTCATTTGCTTATTATACCCTCTACAAGAGAACAGATAGTAGATGATGGTTTGTTTAGTCTGTTTTTTCACCTTGACTTTGATTGCTCGTGTGGTGTGGGTTGCAGGACAGGTGCTGTTTGTGTTTCACCCCTGTCATTAACATGCTGATGTGCAATATTACTCACATTTATATAAAAACAGTTTTCTGTGTCAGCAGCCACAGAAAACATTAGACCATGCTACTCAGGAACTGCAGTATGCAGGTGTTTAGTAGATAAAGGGACAGTGATTGCTTTTAATCTCTGAACAGTCAAAAGATCATCAGTGTATAGCAAAGAATTAAAAATGAACAAATGCACTGTTTGCTTTGCCTGTGAAAACTTTTGCCCTAAGGGTGCTACAAGAAGTTTGTGGCATGATCACATAGCAGAAATGATTTTTCGTAGTTTTAAAGTTTATTAACTTCCACATAATGTAAAACATCTTGGAACAACTCTTAAATTGGTAAAGAATCTTTACGTAATGCGAAGTTTCTTTAAACTTTTGAAAGTTCCCTGTGTTTTTTGGGGCTCCAAGACTCCAAAAATACAGATTTCAACATAGGATCTTATACTCGCAAAGTATAAGACCTTGGCCATCCTCTGTAACCAGGGTCATACCTTCCCAAATATGGTTTTCTGGTCCCTTAAGGGATTGATTTAGAGCCAGTCTAGGCCCAGGTGAGGTGGCATCCTGCAGTTACGTTTCCTTCCAAATCAGCTATACCACTAAGGTTTAAGGCTTACCATGTCTTTCTTTTTGTAGCTAAGAACTTTAAACATTTGCATACCTTCCCTAATTTAATACCTTTGGTCATTTCTAAAGTGTTTTCTTCATCCTTTAGCTGTGACCTTTTCTCTGCCCCTGTACGGGCTTCTACTCCCATGCATGCTTATCTAGCTCCACATTCCTCACCGAACAGACGAACACTGTTCCCTCTTGAACTTAAATATTAATAATCCTGAATAAAATGATTTTTCAGTAGGTATGGTGAACATACAGGATGAAGGCTGGTTAAATTAAACATCATAAATGTACATGTTAATTAAACAGCAGACATTAATTAACAATATAAAATCATTGACATGTTTTATGTCACAGTCACAACCCTGTAAATCCTTAGTTTGACTGGCTTACTTGTTTTGGCCTGAATGATATACATTAGTTGAAGCATACCTTGGTTTACCATTAAAAACATGGAGTTGGTTAGAGCTCAATTCCACAGTTGTTTAGAGATTTTCCCATTATTTCTTATATTTTTGAATCAATATAGTTTTGAAAATTTGAAAAAATGAATGGTATGGCTGTATTAAAATTTAAAACTCTCTTATAATGGTCTCTATCCTTCATGGAATCCATTGTAAACTTTGATCTAAAGTTGATGTCTGAGTGCTCCCAATCAGAGTAAAGTGGGACAGGAGGGCAAGAAGCGTATTGCTGAGCATGTATTCTTGCTCAAATGACTGCACCTTTTTTCTGTAGGTGCTTTTTGATTCCAAGGTTTGTACTTTTTAGGGCTTATGCCCTTAGAGGACTGGCATTTATCTGTTCCAAACTAATGTGTAGTTATATATAATTTGTTTTGTGGAAGCAAGACATTTGGAAGATTCTCAGATCAAGGCTTGACCTCGCACTTGAAAATCATAACCAACTCGAAGATGCTTGTTTCATTACGGCCCCACCATCTTGCGTGCACAGCGGGGTTTTAAGTACTTTTACTAAGAATTTTTCTCCTGTGTGCATAACGTATGTGTTTGGACAGCTCTATTTTTACAACCACTTGTCCTTATTCATATATTTTCACATTTATATTCTTCAGTGCGATAACGTCTAATAAAGATGAGCTTGCTTTCAGTGTGGCTGAACACTTATAATATTCATCATTTGCATTCACAGGTGGTTCTGCTTAGCAGTGTGAAAGTTTACTCACCCACTGCAAGTGAAAAGACTCCACACATTATTAACCATCTTATAGGTTGACCGGCGTGTTCCTAATGCGGCTTATTCTTACTGTCAAAATGAACGGTGACCATTTACAAAGTGCACATCATCCCAGTGACAACTAATTAATGGTTTTTACTCATTCGCTGATTAAAGCTGGTTAAGGCTTCAGGTCGTTGGCATTTTCACTTTTACATGTCCTTATCCATGTAATATTTTTGGAATGCAAATTGAAGCTCCATGGCCTTTCCTGAACCTCCTCAGAATTCTCTCTGTTCCAGAGTGGGCCGCATGGGGCATGGTGGCCTATCGGGCCATAATCCTGTTTAGCAATTCTCTCAGGTACGCTTATCAGATTCATCACAAATCAGGGAGAGGAGGATCAAGAGAGGAGATCCCCCTATACGGACTAGCTGACCTTCATTCTGCTGCATGAAAAAAAAATATCTGCCTGTGGATGATAAGCAGATGGTATGTCATATATCATACTTGACCTCTAGATTCTAAACAGGCATGGGGTAGAGCTCTGGTGCTTACATTCATCCTGGTCAACTGGAGGCTGCTGTGTGCTTTTGTTGAAGACATCCACAATCTAAATGATCCTGTGTTTACATGAGCCCCGGAATAGCACAAAAATCAATAGTGCACCCTGCTCTGCATACTGATTTGTTCTGTATAGATTCCAGGTTCGGGCGCCTGCTACGGGGTTGTGCATTACCAAAAAATTAACTCTTGTTTCAGTACGTTCATCTTAGACGTGCATGTTAAAATGTTAAAACGCTGGCATATCGCTTATGGGCCACTGCTTCAGCTCCCTCAGCTCATCAGGCGAAATATTTCCATGGAAATTGTGTATGTAAATGCAGCCCTCATCCTTAAATTAGACAAAATGGATGGAGTGTGGTTTTATCACAACATAAGTGTTAATGCCTCTGCTTCTCTGATTTGTTTGTCACTGTTTACCGCAGCATAATAGCCCACCTAGCTCTGGTGCCCAAAGTGTCAGCTACATAAATTCAGTTCCAAAATCCTAAACCCCCCCCCAAAGAGTTCTGATGGTTCCAGCGCCACCATTTGTATACCTGTTACAAATACGCATCCAGAAGCACATGCATTTTTCATGGACTCAGAAGTATACCTCACATCCTCTGACCTCTGCCTGGGCTACAGAATAATCTTTAGCTGTTGGCTCTTGGCATTCTCTGAGATGCCATATACAGCTACAAATAGGCAATAGCAACGGATCATTCAGACCCAGTCCGTTCTCCCAGCTCTCTTTCTCTCCCCCCACCTCGCTCTCTTCCCCTCTCCTACGCTCTATTATCAGTTGCTTCTCCTACATGCACTCTCGCTCTGATTATCTCTCCCACTCTGGGGCTCCTTCTCTGGGCTGTCCATTAAACGCCATCCACAGCTCTCCCTCTCTCTCTCCCTCCCACACCAGCACACTCCTCAGCACCAAGCAGCCCACTGAGACAGCAGGCACTGGAGGGCCAGAGCTTGCATTGCCATCACCGCTGCTATATCAAGATTTCTCTCTGCTATAACAAAATCGAAAAACGTTTAGCATGTTACACCAGAGGCAAAATTTGATACCGAAACCAATTCTTCAGTGCTGAATCCCTCGGATCTTTTGAATCATTATTCTGCAGATTTTTTTTTTTGATTGCTTTGTTTAAAAAGAAAAAGAGTACGTCATATACTGCTCCGAAGTTTTACAAAATGAAAATAATGCAATTTCAACCCTCTGTGGCTGGGCTGACAATAAACTCTCTTGAATCTTGAATCTTGAGTTTTGTACGTCTTTTTTGTTTTTGTTTTTTTCTTTTCTTGCTGATTTTCTTTCAGATGCTTCTATAAGTTTACCATGTTGTCGAAGTTATCAGTATCAATACTAGTGTAATGAACCCAAAATGATATCTTGGCAATTGAAATCATCTTATTTGAAGTCAATGTATCTCATATTTCTTATTTTGAGTTTGTTGAAGGTAATATTTTAAGATTAAATCACTCTTTACTGGATTTGTTCATTTATTTTAAAGAATTTTATCCCAAAGTGTCATTGCATTTGCTTATTTCATTTATAAATTTTGAAAAAAGCAAAATCTTCTGTATAATTTCTTCAAATAAGCAAAATGGTTTAACAGGGCAATAAGACCTTCTCACTAGATAAAAACTAGTTAAATAATCAAATTATCTTGTTAGAGCAGTCTTAAATAGATATTTACATTACATTTCATCTGCCACTGTGTCATTTTTTTGCAGTGCAGCTCTTATAGATACGTTACGAGAACTAGCTTGCTTGTCATTTTGACAGCCTGTCAGAATTTTGGAACACACCTGCATATTGGCTCACTGGTGCTCAAAAGATGAGATATTCATGTATGAAAATGACACAAAATAAACTTTTTTCGATGGTGTGACATCAAAACGAATCATTCATTTGTGACAGTGGAATTCTATGCCTAGCCCTGGATGCATCTGCAACATAGACATCAGAGACCAGGCGGTCAAGATATCGTCCTTCTCCTTCCGTGTCACCTGCCATAGCATGATGTTAAGAGAGCTGAATGTTAGCGGCACTAGCGCCAGCTCTTGCAGGTTGCTGACGTGAAGTTGCGTGAATCTCTCTTTGTTTTGACAGGGTCCTGTCTCTTCCTTCTCTTATCTGCTAATTCCCTCCTCCCTTCTCTCATCTCTGCTCTTGATCTCGGCAACGCTTTTATCTTGTCAGTCCCATTTCAATCCCATCTCCAACATTACCTCTCTCACTCACTGTCTATGTATAAATGTACATAATTATTTATATTACTTGACTGAATGATCAAAGCGACTCACTCGGCCCTATACGGTTGCATGGCAATCTTTTTTTTTTTTTTTTTTTTTTTCTTGCACTATCCAGATATGGTAATACAGTATGTGAATGCTAATGTGTCAAATGATAGCCAGCAAATTTAAAATGCAAATGAGATTGTCTTTAAATGGTTTCTGAAAAGAGGGCCTATCATTAGAAAGTTGGTTTGCAGTGCTATTTCATATGGATGAGTTAAAAAGAGGAAATGGTGCACTTTGAGCACGATTTGGAGAAGCAAACTGATGGCTAGGAGGACCTTTTTCCGTCTTTCACAGAAAAATTGGCGTTGAATTCATCATTTTCAGCCTACTTTGCACATGGATCGAAATAGGTAGATAACATATTGCAGGGCTGGCATGACCTGACAATGGAGGCTGATAGAGCCTGTTATAATGCTGTATATGGTACTTAATATGATCTGCAGGTTTGTGAATACTCACTCTCATGCTGGTCAAGTAGCAGCAGCTGCCTAGGCTTCTAAATGTATTCCCGAATCACTTATCAGAGCCTTTTAGCTGTGGGAGTAAGCCTGCCTTGTAGTTATTGATATGGGCTTCAATTGTGAATCTATTAATTGACGTTCTAATTGGAATGATTTTGCAGGGGAGAGCGGCTGGCTGCTCCTCTGAGCCTTTTGGATGAAGACTGCTCTGCCTCTCGTGTTCATAAGGTTTTCTTTGACAACTGGCAGCTAAGAGATTAGAGTTAGTTTCAGACTTTCGGGTTGTCATGCCAACAAAGCCCTTGTTGTCTCTGTGTGTCCCTAATGGCCTCCCAACCTCAGGGCTTTTACTTACAAGAGAATCTTTTATCTACCAATTTACATGTTCAGAGGATTGGGTTTCTGTGTGCTTCACAATGAGACACTGTTAACTCTGTTTTATACTGTTTTTATCCTTGCACCACTCACAAAGCAACTGCCAAATCAAAGGGTTTTTTTTGTGCTAACTTATATATGTAGTCAATATAATCTAGTAAACATAAGTCGCTGAAACGCTTATGTGTACGGTACACTTCACTAAAATGTTATGTTTCACAACCAATACTACACTGCCCCATGTTTCGATAATGGCATTATACACGAGTCTACTAGCTGATTTGTTTGTCCGGTGTGGTGCCCTTTTAAAAGAGCTTCCTCACCCTCCGTTATGTCATACAAACTGTTCTAAACTTAACAAAACATTTTGTTGTGCTCTACCTTTACGTTTTGTCAACTTTATGTCATTAGCCTGAACTCTGGAGTGGAATAAACTCACTTGCAGTAGAGCATGGCTGGGCTATTTCTTATTCTGGCACCCAATTATCCCTTACACCCATAGAGGAAAGCTGGGCTCTCCTCTGGACATGTCCTAACCTCCATCACTCATCTGTTGCCTTCAGTCTCTCGGGCAGTCACTTAGCGTCTTGCAGCTCAAATCGTAATCGCTCACTTTAGCGAGTAATACGCCACATTACGGCATCTGTTAATATTAAACAGTCAAAGTCAGTTTTTGCCATCATATCTGTTTTGCTGTTTATACAGTCAAATAAAACCTCTAGGATTTAAAAAATCTGCCTACAAAAGGTCGTGACATTCACAAATGTCACTGTTTTTCAGGGCCAGTGGAGGGCCCATAGCCGTTTAACAAGTTCCTAAAGCTGACAGTATCTTCTCCTGTTTAACGTGCAACATGTGAAGCCCTCTGGTTGCTAGTTTATCATCAACCTACCAATTTAAACTACAGTGCCGAGTATTTTCAAGTGATCCTCAGATTTTGATGTGCTTTCCTCCAATTATTCCCAGATTCTACAATTGGATTTATTGATCTTCTTGCCCTTCTGATACACAGTCAGTCATATCTCTCACTCTGTCTCTCTCTGTCTCTGTCTCTCTCTCTCTCTCTCTCCCTTTTTTCTCTCCCCCCTGGAATGGATAGAATCTCTAATCATTTCTTTAATCACACATCCCATGTCTTACCTCCTTTCATGCTGTAAATGTATTTTTGACTTCAAATTAAGAAGCATGCCTTGGGGGACACTCCCAGAGGCCGAACATTTTCGAACGTGTAAATGCTTTTGAGGTTGGTTAAATGATGTATAGGCCTTTGCAAAGCTACTTTGAGCTTTCATTTGCTCTCTGTGTGTGGGAAAGATTAAGGAGGTCAGCGCCATGCCTTTGGCATGGGATCTAAGGGCGTGTACCCCAAGGCCAAACCTGCTCTGCACTTCTAAACATACAGTACATTTTGGAATCCCATTAGAGTTAACACAACAAAACAATCAATCCACTTTAATAAGTCCCATCTTACACCCTGTATGCACTAAGGATGCCAATTTGTATGCGGAGGAATGGCGGGCACTTTTGTCTGAGCTGCTTTGAGAAAAGAGGATTAGTCTGTTTGCTTTGCTTTCATTTTATAATGTTGTACTGTCGCGGAACCTTTTGAGCGTTACTGCGTTACTTCGGTGGCCCACGTTCATGTGGCTTCCCCCAGAGTGAAATGTGGGAATATTAAATCCTTGACTTCTCCTGTCAACGTGTGCTTGCAGTTCTGGTGAGGCATTTCTTTCTGTTGTTTTTTTTTCCCCCCTTTCAGAGATATATTTACTCCTTCAGTTCTTTTACTCCTATCAGTTGTACATATCTTCCCTGAGATTAGTTTTTGATACTGTGTCCTTTGCTTTGTTTGTTGACATTTGGATGATTGATGTGGGTTTATTCTGCAGATGAATAGCAGGCCTCACTGAGAGCTAAGATGGAAGTGTCATTTCTGTGGCTAAAATAGTAGGGAGACTGTTAAAAAAAATATAGTAGGGAGACTTGACTTTTTGTTTCATGGGAAAGACCAAAGGTCTAAATAAAATTCCAATTCACTGAAACAAGGAGCATGGCATTTAGACTGATTGTTAATCTACTGTATGTTTGTCTCCTGTCCATATTCCAGTGTGGCTCCCTGTTAAGCTTTAGTCATTGTTGGCCATGTTATGGAGAGATGGCAAGTTTGATCCTGGAATATGCCACAACCATCTGTGGCTGTGAGTCCATAAGAGACTTTGCACTCTGGGTGAGAAGGACAGGCCTCCTTCTTACCAATCACTTAGCATAATGTTGGATAGTGTGGGTGCATGTTGGCTAGGGTAACAGAATTGATGAGCTGTCCACTGACACTGCGTTAGCAGCAGTTTGAAAAGAGGCAGTGGAAGCAAATGCTAGCCCAGTGTTGGTGTATAGTCTGGGCAGCTGTTGGCCTGGTATTTAGGGAGTTGAATCATGGGTTTGAATCCCAGGACTGACAGTGGCACCGCTGAGGTACCCTTGAGCAAGGTACCGTCCGTACACACTCCACCCCCCCACCCCACCCCCACCCCCTTATGCGCTGCACCTCTGACTGCCTGCTGCTTCACTTGGTGAATGGGTTAAATACAGAGAAAGAATTTCACATTGTTCACATTGAGTGCTGTGCCATGGTGTGTTCATGTGTGACAATAAGCGCCTCTTTACTCTATTTAGTTTGACAGGGGATGTCTTAGCTAGTGGGTGGAACTGACTAATTTGGTGCAGGGAATTAAGAAAAATGCAAAAAAGTGGTCCTAACTACTCATCCATGTCTTCCTGATGTACTGAAGTGTAAATTTGAGGCACCATAGCAGTCAAATTTCTTTAGTCATTTGTCAGCATGCGGAAAAATAGATACTAATGCACAAATGAAATAAGACAAAAGTGCATTGACCTTGATAAATCTGTCATTGTTTATACAAAACAGCTACATGCCTAAAATGCCTATATCAACTATAATTAAGAACCTTAAAACAACCAGTGATGTACTGAACCTGCCTGGAAGAGGATGCATGTTTATTTTACTCACATGCACAGCGAGGAAGATGGTTAGACAGACAGCATTTCCTTGTTTTGAGTTTTGTAAAATATGACAGCATTTTGGGGTCCCCAAGTCTCGCAGACTACAATCAGACATCAGATCTATGCCAGAGACGCCATCTCCACTATTTGAAAGTTGTTCCAAAATAAACTTCGGAGAAATCTCATGGATCACAATCGTCAATATTTTTTTTTTCCCCATATTGGGCAAAATGAGCAACTGGCAAGCTCACAAAAAGAGATTTGCCCATAGGATTTGTTGTCGTCCGCACCTATCTCACCTTTACCACAAGAAGCAGTATACATAGGGTACTCCATCTTATCAAAAAAGATTAAATAAACATGAATATACGGTATCCATCCCAAACAGTCTCATTACCTAGCCCTAAAATAATGTGCATGAAAATGGCACCTAGCACAAACAAATCACCATCACTACAAATCAATATCCTGTAAATATTCTAAGGCAGAGCACATTCTAACACTAAAATATTTTAAAAGGCCCAATTACACCACCCCCCGATCACTTGCCACAAGACAATGGTGACAATTTATTGTCTTCGGTTAGACCACTGCTCTTCCCCTTTTATTAGTTTTTGCTCACATTAGAAGGCATACCAGACAAAAGCCTTTTTATTCGTCTAACCATAAAGGTATATATAACAAAAATACTGTTTTTACCCATCCTTTCCAAGGATGCTGTAGTCAATTAATGGACTGTAGTCAGTTAAGTAGTTATCTAGTGAATTATTTCAAATAACCCCATTGCTTTTCTCTAACAGGTGGTCCAAGGAAAAAAGAAAACATTGAGTATAATATTTTGTTTTGCTGCTGAGAATTTGACTGTACTGCTTAAAACACTAATCCATTTCTAAGCCTCACATGCCTGTGTCTAACATACAACCTAATCTGTTCCTGCAAAGTTATATTGTATGTATTATACATGTATGTCATCTAAATGATAAAAAAAAAAGGAAGTCAAATTAAAAATAAGAATTTATTCATATTGATTTATTTTAATAAGGATCTGCATCCATGGAAACCACTAGCATAACTGAAACATAAAATGGGTGTATTAACAGATAACACATAATAATCTGTCTTGTGTACAAATGTGTCAGCGCTCTTATGTAATCTCATTTGAACAAATTTGCATATATGCCACAAATATAAATCCGTATGAAGAGTTAGAAGTAGTTAACATTAGGAATTAGGGAGAAGCGGTTTCTGCTAATGTTAAACAATTTGCCTTTGCACCCACATTTCATTTCAGATGACTTCATGTTTATGTGCGGTTTATGATTTGTGTGTTTTCGACTTTCTGTATTTGAAGTTGTTTGTGATGGTGGATAGACAGAGAGTGAAGTGATGCATCAGATGGAAATTTATTATGTTTTGACATGTTCATTAGCTGCTACGTGATGTACCTAGATGCTGGAAATGCAAGTGACGACGCCAGCCCTAATGAGGATGAGTGAACCGTAATAAACACAGTAGAACAGTAGTTCTGAGCGTGTTTTTTTTGTCACTGATTGATTTCAGATGTTCTTTTCTAGGCTAGATTTGGTATAAAAAATGTTTTTTTTATTTAAAAAAATTGCATGAATAAGAAATGAACAAATTTCCTGCAAACATTAGGCCTCTCTGATTAAAAAAAATGTAACAAATTTTATTTGTTTTCAAGAGTAGCATGGTTCTACCTGGACCGTAGAATAAGAGGAACCTTGAGAAAGTGGCCGAATTGTCCAAGTTCCAGCTAACATTTTATAAGGCAGAGCGACACTCTGCCATTCTACTGCTGCAGTCTTTGTGCTAGATTTATTTTCAAGTTCAAATAAGTAAGATGTAAAATTCAATGGTCATTTCGGTCTATAGTGCTCTAAGAGCAGTTTCTGAGCAGGAGAAGAACTGTGCAGCCATTTTTAACGTCATAATAAAAAGAACTTCCCATTTTCAAACCTTGTTGAAGACATTTTTGAAAGAAATAATACCTTATAATATCTTATGATTTTAGGCCCGTTGCTTTAAAGGATGTTTCAGTTGACAGTAGTAATGTATTAAATATGTATTTCTTTAAGGTGCATTTATAATTTTCAGTTGACAAACAGATTTTTAGAAGTCCTCGTGAGCATTTTATTTGGCACTTCACTGGAAGCAAGTTATGTTCATGGACTTAAAGTGCTTCGCCATGTCCTTAATAGAACACACATGATCAATAGTCCATTATTCATAAATATTGTGGGGTTTTTTTCCATTGCGGATTTCAGCAACATGCCATTAGTCATTCTTTTGCTCATAAAAAAGGTTCCTGCGGTTTTCCAGCAGGGTTTATGGAAGCTTAATGTTGGATTTACTCGCAAAGTAGTGGTTCACTGCCCTACGAACATCTGTTCAGCTTTTTACACTGTATTTATTTTAATTATTTTTAAATCACTGATTGGAAGCTTGCACTACTCTTGCTGATGTTGTTTTTACCCACTTCATAACCATTTGTAATTAGATTGGAGACCTAATGCTCACTTTAGGAGGCAGTTACTGTTTCAGGCAGGCTGTAGTCTCCACTGAAGATATTGCTGTCAGCACTATGGTTATTATTGTTCATTTTGGTGGAGAAACCAAGCATGAAGACTTAATATCTCTGAAGTTATAGGATGCCCTGGCACATGATCTCGACTTAGGGGGAAAAAAAACTGTTAATGTAGTTTTATGACATTTTTTGTTTCAAACCACTTTTACAGAGGCCCAAGTATTGTTATTTGTTTAATTTAATTTACATTTTTACATCAATGGGACACTCAGGAGCACTGTTTGACTCTAAGAGGGGTCCATTGCTTTAGACAAAATAATGTTAAATATATATGGATACATTCTTTTTTAATCTTGTTTGGTGTACTTAAACATAAAAGTGGGATAAATAAAGTGTAAACATCTTGAATAAATAAAAAATATATATACGTCTTTTGTTCAATGTAGTCTTCTGTGGTGTGGTTTTGGTAGTGTTTTTGCTTTCAAGCCTTCTTTGTGTTTATTAAATGAACTTATAAGATGGAAATCTGCAGTTGCGCCTTCTTCCCTTACTGGTGCGAACCACATATGACACTCTTTAACAAAAAAGCTTAAGTGAGAAAGAGAGGTTTGAAACTGGTCATTTCTAATTTACATAGTGCATATCAGATATATTAATGGAAAATAATAACATACAAGGCAAATTGAAAAAAGGTCCTTTAAACATTGCTGCAGAATTGTATTGTAGCTTAAGTATCATAACAGTATTTTGTCCATATCATGGAGTCATACAATATTATGTTGTTAGTATATTGCTATGTATTGTGATTGATGCATTGCAACTTACTTATAATAGCCTTAATGTGACATAGTGTTTCATCTGCATTATTTAGCATATTTATCAAATGGATTTGTTTTTAGCTTCATGTGAATGTCTTTATTTATTCAAGCAATTTGAGAGCCAGTGATTGATTGAGGACGCTCACGGCGCACAATAAAACATTCCAGTGTTGGCGTAGAGGTTCATTTGCATAGTGCTAAATCCTGGAATCTAAATATTGTGAAAGCTGCTATTATAATAACGGTCCTAAAATAATATTCTGTGCAGCTCTATCCCAAGTGATGTCAGGACAGCTATGTAAAAGCAATGACTGAAACACGATAGAAGGAAATGCCACTTTCAGCTACCCAGAGAGCTGATTTCTAAACAGAAATGTAATCTAATCAGCAAAACTACCGTCCCCTGTAACTCAATTCATTATGGAGTAGCAGGTTGACAGCCTGAATGAGGCTGTTTTGGCCTGGCCGGGTGAGGAAAGCCTGTACTGCCGATGCAAGCTGCTGCACAGGCTAGTTGCTCAGCATTCAGTGCTAATGTTTTCCTTGAACTGGATGGGTTGCAGTCGGTGCGGCGATGTAATTTGTGTCACAGCTGCCAGAGGGGGGTCGTATAAGGGGTCAATATCCGGGCCTAATTTGTCAGGAATCATCAAGTAAGACTGATCAATAATTTTTGACCCCCACACAGAATGGCTGGAACGCAAAGGTATATAACATTTCCTGGCCTGAAGCCGCAGGAGCTTGACAGCATCCATATCATGTTAAAGTGCATGTGTCACTAGCGGGGATTTGGTATTTATGCAGTTGTGTCCCACAGATAGTGTCAAAGTGGCTGAAAGGATAGAGCACTGGAAGAAAGGATAGAATGGATTTTGATGGTGATAACATTTGAAAGAGACTTTTGTGTGTGTGTGTGTGTGTGTGTGTGTGTGTGCATGTGTGTGTGTGCACCCTGAAACTTCTGGATAGGGCAGTCTGCATTTACCAGCCTCACCGCCCACTACAGCCTGTGAACTTGGCTACATTTGGCTTGATGTGAAAATACCAGGATAAATAGTGTCACTGCCATGTAGAAAAAAGAGCGCCTTTAATATTACAGTCTGTCTTCAGACACGTGTTTTTGCATCCCCTTTTGTAAATTACAACAGATTCAAGGTCTTTAGTGCCAATCCAAAGCTTTTACTGGTCTAATAACTGATGAGGAATTCAAAGCAACGGCAGGGAAATTTTTAATAGCTCCTCGCTAGCGTTTTGTGACCGTGGCGTTTAAGTGTTGCTCCTCAGCCTTGCGGCATTAAGAATTGTTTATAAAATGGCCCCTGGCAAACCGGGAGACTATAAAGCCCTTATCCACATATTGAATAGATTTTTAGTATTCTAGGGGTGAGCGGTAGCCTCCAAGCAGCGCATAAAATAAGCAGGGTCCGAATGAATATAGCTCACTTCAGGATATTATGCTTTGGCTTTGCATAACAGGTTAGTGACTACAAAACTGGACACAGTCCAGAGCCCTGGGTTATGTCGCTTTGTAGTGGACACATATTTCATACTTTACGAGGAATGACCTCCAGCACATGGGGCAAGATGGTAGTGATAAGTCAGAAAAGTTTTAAATAGTGTAAAATAACAGCTTTTAATGTACTTGTCCACTGCATTCGTACACATTCAAAAAATTAACCAAGGGCTTGTTAGAAAGTGTATCGATGTTAACTGCGATTGCCCATTATGCCAAGGCAAAAAAGTTAGTTCTGAAACAGCAAAATGGATTACATTGAGAGTCACCCTCATCTACAGTGTAGATACATTATTAACTTAACATGGAAAAAGAACAGTGATCAATATTAGGGATGGGTGAACTCTAGGCTGCTTACAGTTTAATTCCGATTCAATGGCAAGATGTCATTATAATATTACTTCTGCAATCCAACCAAGAATTATTATACTTTCAGAACTCATTGTGGCATTAAAGCTGTAAAGACAATGCTGTTAATGTTTTCCATACCACAGCTTTACAATTAATCTTTCAGCAAAAACTTCAACTATAGATTACAATTATGGTTCTGTGCATTGTACTCCACTCACACATAATATGTGACCAATGTATGACTACAAATGTGCATCATTAGTGATATTTATTTTTCTTTTCCTAATGGGACCAAACATAGCTTAAAAATGTAACACTGAAGTAAAAATAGAACAACATGTCATTAAAACTATGAAGTAAATAATAAAAAAAGATTAGAAATGAAACATTTATAAATCATTAATTGTTAACATTTACTGTTCTATAATCTTAGCAAAACTTTGAGATATTATTCATTACAATGTACAGATCATCAAAGCATTGCAAAACACTATATAACATTAGAAAATATCTGTTATTTAATATCTTGTGAGCTGATTAGAAGAAAGTTTGCTTCTAGATTTCTTCTTGATGCCCCAGCCATCAAGTAGATTTGTTGAATTCAGTTAAATCAGCTGTGCACTTGTTTTTAACTGAATGGAGCATTAATTGAACCAAACCAATTACTGGATGTCAACTACAAATTGCACAGGATTGCAGAGAGGATAGGTTAAAAATGGTTCAAAGAACACACTAACATTCATAAAATCATTAATTATTGTTTTAATGTCATTTGTATTTGTATGTGAGTAAATAAACACTTACTGTCCAGATGAATAGCTTTTTAATCCTCATTTTCTCAAGTGCCAAAAACATTTGCACCATACTGTATATAAAACGGCTATAGAAAAAGAGGCTTGTTGATAGTGACAGTTCACCCAAGAAATGCTTTCCATCGCACCCACCACTGACCTGCCTCCAGGGATGAAGGACAAAGGCAGCGACAGTCTCTGATATCAGTGTTTTTACTGCATGTCATCCAGCTGGTATATTTCATTTGTGTTCTTCTCTTCTGCATAATGAAGTTTCCAGGCTTTTACAGCTTAATCAAAGCCCTTCAGGCATTATGTCTTGGAAATGGTGACGCTTAGAGCACTGCTGCAATGATCAATCGATGCTTGTTGGGGTCGATTCGATTACAGGAAACAACAGAACTACTTTTTTTTGTCCCAGCATTGAATTAAATGTGAGGAAGTAATGTGTTTTAGAAAGCATTAGCTAGCAAGAGTGTTGAGCGAGTGTTTCCATAGAATGCTTGATGCTGCCGAAATGTGTCTGACTTTTGTTGAAGTGAAAGGCGCCTGCTGCTTTCCTCCAGCATTTCCATTGGCTGGTGTAATTGTCTCATGTCTTCAGGCACCCCTGCTGTGATAGCTGTAAAGTGAACAACAAGGCCAGTGAGAAATACCAATGAGGTGAGTTCACAAACAGGGTGCCGGATGAGACCTTGCCGTAGTGAAATGAACCGTATGAAGTTTGTCAGTTTTTTTTTTTTGTTGGCCACACTCAGTGGGCTTTGGGAGGTCTACGAGCCTGGGAACCTGAGGGAAACATATTCTGTGAACCACAGCAGCCTACACATACCTGCTTGGGCTGGTTGCATCCATTAAATAGCAAATTTGTGTACAAAAACATTATTGACATGTGCCGAGTGCTATTCAATAGTCCTCTGAGCACGACTGCATTTGTAAGTTCCTTTTCACACTACTGGTTTGTAAACTCAGTATGTTGCTTCTCTTGGAAAGGCTATTCTTAACATCGACACTGCAGTCACAGAAAAGGAGAGAGCAAGTAATTGTAGGTCTATTTTACCTGTTCTCCTACATGGAGTGTACTTAATAATGACGGTCCACTCAGTGTTGAACGTAAAGGTAAAAAAAACAGCATTTTCCCATATTAGTTCCATGATGAGGTTGAAGATTGAATCTCCAGAGAGACAAGGTGCACAACTATGTAGAACCAGAGCATCTTGAGCGGTTTATTTATCAGATAGTATGGATCATTGTATATGCAGGTTTTACTCCTGTTTGTCATGGACCGGGCTGAGGCTTAGTTCTGTTTAGTGAGAATTTTTTTTCCTTTTCTCTGGAGGCAGCACAGGGAACAATAGGCCACTGATTGATGGTCAAGGACATTGAACTCTTCTCTCAAGGCCATAGAGGACCTGCCTCATGGGGGAAGGGATGCAGCCAGCTATCGACTGGGAAGATTACCTGGAAATACAGGCACAACATTAAACTATTATATTATGAGTTGCATTCAATGAGTCACATTTTAGCTTCTGTGCTGCAATTGACCGTGTCTGTGAAGGGCAGGAATCTGATGGTACACGTTGGAGTAGATTGTAACTCTCACAGTATGGACAAAATAGCCATATTGTGATTATATTGCTACATATTGTGATTGCGGTTAGCCTAGTGAAAACATGTTTGTGATGGGACATGGTGATGAGAGAGGAAAACACTGACAAAATTGACTTTTCGCTATTACATTCAAATGTAATTACATATTTATTTACATACTGAGTTACACAACAGTGAATTACATTTTATATCAAGAGCACTGTAGTCAAGCAATGACAAAAATGTGGCAAAAATGTTTTTGTTTCCATGACAATTCCAAGAAAAATCTAATTCAAATCACAATGAAGTTTGAATGTTTTTTTCTGTATTATTTTTATACGAGAGTGCCTTGATTCATACAAATACCTGCAGAATCTCATTTAGGCAGTCTAGGTTTATCTGGATGCTCAGAGCATACATACAAAAATACTAATTTGCATATTTCCCTTTTCACCAGTCTCAGCATACCAGTATAGCAATATATTGCTATAACAGTTAATAAACAAAATAGTGTAATGCACCAAAATGATTTTTTTTTCTGTTTTATTTGTTTATTTGAATGAGCATAATAACTGATGATACTTCAAAAGAATAACTGCCATGTGGAGAAATTACCAAAAACCAAAGGGAGGGGACTGATATTTTAAGCAGCTTTCTAAGTAATATTAAATAATAGATAAATGTAATACTTACATCTAGCAGTAAGAGGTTTCAGAGGGTGCTACTAGCACAAGTAAACCAACAGTTCCAGAAAGAGGTGAAACAGTTTATTACCAAAAGATGCTGCTGTATTCACTGTCGTATTATTATAGAGGTTGGTAATTTTTGCTTAATATTTTATTTTGAATCAAATCATGTTATAAAAGCGTGCACACTAGAGTCTACATTATTTGTCTAAGATGCAATGAACTGAACTTGTGTGTTTCAGTGTTAATCTGCTGCTACTCAAACTGTCTGAAGGTGGAGAGATAGGGGAAACAGAAAAACAATACTATTTAAATTATTTTTAATTATGTTTAATGTTTTCCTTTTTTGGATGAAACAATTAGCAGTTTTTTCATTTTTAGTGGCCAAACGTTTGGTACATCCATACTATATTGCAAGCCGTAGTAGGTAGTTCTTGACAGTGATGCATTGGGCTTTACCTCAATTGGAACCACATTAGTATGTTTTTTTCCCTACTCACTTATTTAATCATTTGTAGCCTATGAGTCATGTTCTAAAGTTAGATACACTTAGCACCGAATATTCTAACATGCTGCACATCAGCATTCCAAATAATCTGCGATTAATTCAATCCATTCGCTCGGTGGCTCTGGAGCTACATAAGTGGGTTTATCTATAGGGTCTGGTAGAAGTCAGTTGACTAACATGGAGAAGGAAAAGGTTGAATTGCGGAATTCATTAAGCAGCTTAACGAAGAGCCTTGTGCCAGTCAACAGGACTGGTGGGATTAAAACAGCCCTGCTGATTGAGGGGCCGTCAGTCCTTCCTTTCATCCCACACTGGTTTCTCCTCCAGCTCCGCGCCACAAAGACCACCATGCCTAAAAAGATTTAAGTAGCTGACTGAATCAAGCAAAACAAATGTACAGTGGTAGGAAAGGAGATGAGAGGGAGAGAGGCTAATTCTATTCTTCTGTAAGTATAAGACCAATACCAGCTTGCATTTGCTCTTATTGGAATATAACAAGCCTCTCGTTATGTTGCTCGCGTGTGGGGCGCTACGCGGAATATTCTCCCCGGCTCTCAGACTCAATGGGCAAAATTATAGCCAAAGCGTTATTGTGTGAACCGGGGCCATTTGCATGCTGCGTACAGGTCAGTTCTTGGCGCTGGTTCAGATACACATGACTGATCTGACTTTAATCTGGCCAAAATGTAGAATTGAATGTTCTTGCTGTGTGGTCTTGCAGCTGACACTGAGAGCATTCATCAAAATGCATTTTCTTTTCTTTTCTTTTTTTTTTTCTTGTCCATTCACAAATATCAGCGGCATTTCCAGTAGCCTGTAATAGTGAGGAGAGAGCTCAGGTCAGAGCAGTAAAATCCATAGAAGCCTTAACCCAGGAGTATTGCAGCAGCCACTGCAATATCCCTCCTTCTTCCCACATTACTCTATATGGAAAAGGGAGTAATCAAGAGCTAGGTATTCTCTGGTGTGTGTGTGTGTGTGTGTGTGTGTGTGTGTGTGTGTGTGTGTGTGTGTGTGTGTGTGTGTGTGTGTGTG
>JBBJLS010000109.1:15513597-15530915 GCA_037577275.1 Bryconaethiops microstoma
TGTGTGTGTGTGTGTGTGTGTGTGTGTGTGTGTGTGTGTGTGTGTGTGTGTGTGTGTGTGTGTGTGTGTGTGTAAGTAAGGAGGGGTGAAGTTAATTAAAACAGCAAGTGCACTAACATCCTGCACCGTCACAACAACAGGGAATGATTTAGACCCAGTGGGATATTAAACAAGCCCCCAACTTCTTCACTGCAACCGAGCAGGTAATGTTGGTTCTTTCCTTAATTACTTTGAGTGCGGGATGAAAATTTCTTTCTGGCACCACCCCGAATCAACACTCACATTAGAAACGAAAAGATTATTCCGATAGGACCTCAATAAAACAAAGTGGCAGCAAGGATGAAACACTCCTTTTTTCCCTTTTTTTCACTTTTACTAGCCATATGGTTTGCCTTTTTTCTTATTTTTTGGACAATGCCCGCACGATTAGATGTTGCAGCAGGTGCTTATGGCCCGAATGATTTTGTTCCACCGGTAGCTCTGTGCACACTTTCCGACTCTGGCGGAGGGGCCAATGCAGGATGTGAGCTGTTTCCATGGTTACAAACCCTACTCCCGCTGCCTAGCAAAAACTGTGTCATTATCCAGTGCTGTGGATAGAGGCCGAATGAAGGCGCAGTCTGCCGGGCCGCTTCCTCTCCAGCTCTCTCCCCGAGCCTACCCATGCATCTTACACACATCATCCCAATTTGCTCCATTTTTCCAGCCCCCTGCCCATTTTGGCCTCCTCTCCATATCCCATCCCAGCCAGTGTGCTCGGCCCTGTAATGCGGTGCTTTTTGGGGGAGTAAAGAACACGTAATCTGCGCCGATCATAAAAAACAGACGTGGAAGTGAAAAATGGAGGTGCGGCTCAAGTGCGCTTCATCTCAGCACTGAGGTGTAATTTAGGTAATTCAGTAGGGAACTTTGTACAAACCAGCTAGTGTGTGAGTAGTCTTGGTTGTATGGCATGCTGAGTCCAGATAGGTATGTTTTTGGATGGTAGAGTCAGGCTTGTCCTTGTTGGTAAATATTTGGTTAAATAAAATCATGCATGTATTACATACGGTCAAATTTATTCACATAAAACTAAAACTGAAAATTTGTTTAATGAGAATTTTATTTCATTAGCATACATTAGGTTTGGCTGCATGTTTGTGTGTGTGTGTGTGTGTGTGTGTGTGTGTGTGTGTGTGTACAGCACTAATCTCCTTAGGTAGGGCAGTGCCTGTTATTAACAAAGCTGTGTAAACCTTTGTGAAGATGAATGCTCGTAGACTCTCACACCTGCTCTGAAGCACCTCTCTTGAGCACTACACTCAAGTAGTGTTGCTCTGGGGATAGACCTGATGAGTTCCTCCATTGAGATCTGTGTCAGCTCACTGAGAAGATGTGAATGTACCTGTACTCAGCGCAGGCTATTCATACACCGCTGTGATATATTGTGTTTACCAAGGAGTCAAATACACTTTCAGTCTTGTTCTAAGCAGCATGGGAGTGGTGTAAAGAGGAGAATTCCACCAACTTTTCCAAGTTCATGAACAATTCTAACTTTGTGATGAAAAACAAAGTCATTCAGATTGATTTGATGTCAAATGGTGCATTACAGAGAAACTGTGTTGAGAGTCTGAATTCTTTACAGTTGTGTGATAGGAACCAGAGGTCACAAAAAAAGCCGTCGTATGTACAAACAAGTAGGCAGTGTTGAGGACGGAAAAAAATGTGGTCAACATCTAAATCTGTATGTGTTTTTGTTTAGGGATCACCCTCACTGTGAGCAATTCTAACTCGCAAGTTTCTCCAGTGCGTAGTATTTCACATTGAACCACTTTGAATGACTTCTTTTAATTATGTAGAAATTGGGGAAATCTGGAATGATTTCCAAACATTATTATAAATTGTGTGAGCATTTTCTATGCTGTAAGGGCTTCCAATAAACTTTCTCTGTTAAAATGTACATTCTAGAGGAATTGGTTTAGTGATAACTCTGCAATGAGAATGACAAACAGTGCATAATAAAGTCTGAACATTCTCCACAGGGGCTGCTATTAGTACTTAAATTACTTGTGTGCCTCACTGAAAGAGAGGAAACTCACACCAGCAGGATCTCATACATGCACTAAAAATCATCAGTTGCTAATGTAATGGATAGTGGCAGCCCTAAATGCTATTTCATTTTGATTCCCTAAATGCTATTTAATTTTTGTTTCCTGATTGCTGTAGAATTTTTATTATATGTGTAATAAAATATTACATTTGAAATATCTTTCTCAGTCTGAACATTTCAGATGGTGAGCCAGAGAGATTTTTTTTTTTGGCTTGAATCTCTAGTGGTCATGTGACACAACAGGCTCATCACTGTAAGCAGCGCTGGAGAAAAATTTGAAAGAGAAAAGAAAAGAAGTGCTGGTTGAGTGAGAGCATGACTATCTGCCAGGAGAGTGAGAATCCGGTAATCAGCGTGTGTGTGTCTCTCTTTCTCCTCTCTTGTTCACAGCCCCCAACACGGCTCCGTATGGAAGTACAGGAGGAGCCGAGGTCCTGCTGGCCTGCCCGTACCTGCTTCTGGCGCTCTGCTCCCTGTTCTGCGTTTACTAGCCCTGCGGACAGCCATACACAATGACTGTAAAGAACCCTTTCGAGCATTTGCAAATCCTTTGACATCGCCAGTGACTGGATCCAATCTGGTACTGTTTGTTTGGGAAGCAGCAAGGGATTTTAATCAGCAGTACTTATGTTTGGGATGGTGTTTTTTTTTTGTGTGTGTTTTTTTTTTTTGTCCTGTGGAATTTCTCATCATGTAAATACGTACAATTTAGTTTTTCTCCCCTCTTATTTTATTTTCTTGATTGCCCACTTTGTGAATCAGCTCGCATTGTCCTCTTTTGGAAAGCTTTGAAATTAGCCGCATTTTGTTGGGGGGAGGGTTTTGGGGGCTGGAATGGGCGACATTAGAGGCTTTGTTGTTGTAAAAGGCTGAGTGCCACTAGTGTGCCAGCTCCATGAAAGTGCTGCTACATCACACTTCCACACAGCTATGATGGAACAGCAGTCTTTCGGGTCCAGGGGGTTGACTAGCTGATTTAAATCCAGTTACGGTACACCAAGAAAAAAGCTTTGAAAAGGGAACATTCTAAGATGCTGAAATGATCACAATTGTATGGCAAATGACAAGCTGAATCTGCTGACACAGATTTGAGGGGTAGAGTATTCCACTGAAGAATTGTGATGTTTTGTGGACCAAAATTACAGCCATAATTCAATGATTTTAGTGCATTATGCTACAGAGGCTCATTTGCCCCACACAATAAAATGAGACAGCAGTGAAGAAGGTAGCACAGTCTTATTACTTATTCACCATAATCAGCATGCCTTGTCTGCCATAACAATTTGACAGAAATATCCAGCATGATAACAGAGATTCAGAAATATTTCCATTTACATCGGCTTTCAAAATACAAGATATAAGCCGTTCGAATCCATTCGATGTTTTGATGACTTCTTGACAACCCACTGTATGATTTTGGTGACGTGTAAAATAGTAATTACGTGCACAGGACATGCCACAGATTTAGCATAAAATGACCTTTTTTGGGGCCAAAATGAAGCCACAGACCATGGAAGCCATGTGCTGTGAACAAAAATATAAAATGTATTTAAATAAGTAATGTGAATATACTGTATGTATGAAGATATTGTGGAGAATCAGTTTTTATGCACTATGTCAAATTCTACTGATGTTTACAAATTGACAGTATGCAAAAATGTCTACCACTTGATTGCCAATCCTAATTATGACGATGAATTTTAAATCTTACATTTATTGAAATTATGGGTTTAATTTTTGCAGTCCACTTAATATGTCTTTTTAGAAAAAAAAAATCATGTTCATACGTGGTCTAGTCTGGGCACAGCACTGACCATTTCGACCGGGACTTGTCTGAACACCTAATTTTGTGTCATTAGAACTGTCCCATTTATTTTATGTGTTGGTTGAATATTTTTCTTTCATTTCACAGATTAAGTTCTATTTTATTATCATTATAATTTGTATAGGATTTTTATAATGTACTAATGCATCACATGTACTCCCTGCTTTGCTTCAGTCCGTGTGAAATTGTTTTGGACAGGGAAGTAGAAAAAAGCTCTCTGTCACTTCTCTTGTGAGGACAGTATGGTATGACTTGTGGGTTTCAATATGTCAATGAAT
Organism: Bryconaethiops microstoma; assembly: GCA_037577275.1. Taxonomy (NCBI): domain Eukaryota; kingdom Metazoa; phylum Chordata; class Actinopteri; order Characiformes; family Alestidae; genus Bryconaethiops; species Bryconaethiops microstoma. The sequence continues at coordinate 15,517,790 of JBBJLS010000109.1, forward strand.
ATGATTTGAAAGAAGTATGCAGTATGGCATAGTTTAAATTGTTGTCTTTGAGTTTAGATGCCATATCTGTTGTTGATCCTTGTCAAACAAATAGATTGAATTTAAAAAAAAAACAACAGTTTATAATCAGATAATCTACTTTTTAACTCAGAGGGTGTGAACCAGTTATATGATATTATAGAAGATAAGTCGTGTGTATTTGGAGAAAGTAGAATTAATTTTATATTATCGGTAGAGCCTGTGTCTAGGTTTAGTTTAACCTCTACCCTAGTTCTCACACACGTTTGTGTATTATGATGTGCAGATAATTATGATTGTGCTGCATGTCAAATGAATATGTACATTAAGGTGGCCAAATGACCATAAACCAATACCTTTTGAGTACAAAACAAGTTTCAAGACTCAGTTTTGACTCATTTTCACTCACTGAAATGAATAACAATACAGCAAGTCCTCCAAGTATCCCATAAATACTCAAACATTTTCTTTGACTTTGCACAATAGTTTAAAAATGACTACTGAAATGGATTTACATGAATTTTCTATTGACCTATAATTCACTTTTTTGTGAATTCCATTGTGAAACTTGTACTAATGCATTTTTTTCTAAATATCATGCATCCTTTTTACATTGCTGCGCCCGCAAGTTTGCATCCGTTCTGTTAAATTAATTGCACTTCTTACATAATTGTTATTGTAATTCAGGTATAAGAAAAGTCATGAATTAGAAGGTTTGAAAATTCAGCAAAACTGAGATTTATGATGGAACTGAATTACAGTTGAGCTTCTTGAATTCCTTTAGGGACCTACTCTTGAACTTAAAGGACGCTGTAGCACTCATTTTGTGCCAGTTCAAGAAACTTTGACACAATCTCGCAGCTATTCCCCCCACATACGATGAGGCAGCCGGTTTATGTGCTTATTTTTCTTCTGCCAAGCCTCAAACTTCAGATGAAGGAATGTTCAAAAGAGGAGCCTATTCGCTTGCGATCAACCTGCCACCTGGCTCTTATTCGCAAGCTTTGTGACTGCAGTATTGTAGGTGATGTTAAAGTGTGCACTAAATCCTAGACAAACAAGAACGCTTAGATCAAGTACATTAACATAGCATTAACATTTTGCATTGGCACATGTCAAAATAATACGAACGATTCTATAACCTTGATGCGTAATGGGTTCATAATTTATGTATTCGTATTTAAGTCCTCACTCAATCTCTGCTTGCATTGCTCATTTTGCTCAAGCTAAGCAATTTGCTTATGACGAAATTCAGGCCTGTAGACTAACGTTCAGCATACTGAATAGTAAACAGGTTGCATTTCATTATCATTCGAGAACGAGTCACTTTGGGGAATAAGTACTGTATAAAATGTGCCTTTTAAAGTATTAAGTGATCTGTTGAATACCATACAAAAGCCTCATTTTTTTTAGCCTGCTATAGGTACAGTAGGGCCATAAGCAGTGTTTTGTTGTAAGGGTGATTTCCTTTAGTACATTTACGTCAAAAAAACGTATGTAGTTTATGTGGCAAAGCGAACCCGATTTTCGCTGTTACATATATCTCATAAAACAATTTAGCACAAACCCTTTCTGTAAGTATTCAGAGGGAAAATATCAATGAAGACTTCATTAACATGGCCTAAGTGGATATCAAGTTAAAAACAGGACACCAAAACAGCCAGAGGGTACTCATGCATGCATAATTACTCTGAAAGTTATGGCTTCACAAAAGACTATGTAAATAACAGGTAAATGTGGTGCACATTTACATTCAGAACATCTAATGACTTGATAATTACATTTTGGGCATGCATTAATATTCAAAGATTTTTTTTTATTATTGCTTGCATTGTCTAAGCGCTCACACTTTTCTTTATTAACTCGAAATACACAGAGTTCGGGAGATATTATACTTGCACAGTGTCTGCACACTCATCTGTGGCCTCTCTTTGCTGTATCTAACGAGTCACAAAAACCTCATGAGCTGTTGCTATTTTTGAACCACTCCAGTGTACTGGAAACAATTGAACACTGTTTCTCTAATACATGCCCCCCCCATAGTTCATCTAGTACATATGGTGTGGATGATCGAGCAGTGTTGTGTGGTTTAGTACCTACAGTTGTGCTTGGATTGGACATTAATGTATTCTATGTATCCTAACGACTCATAGTGCTAGACTGTTTTGAGTGCTGTTGCCTGCTGCACACTACTAGCTTCTTTTTTTAAAAAATCAACTCAGATTTTTAAATGCATCATGTCTTACAGTGAGCTGAGCTGTTGCTGGCAGAACAGAATTTAAAAAAACGCTGTCAGCTCCATCTGGGTCTCGTCTCTCTGGGCCAGGCATCTTTCCGCGAGTCAGTTTTCAGAGGGCTTTGTGTGTGGTCAGGAGGGGAGATACTTCTGACCTGGCGGTTAATAAAGTCCTTCCTGTGCCTTTGTCAGTTTTTGGTGGAGGATTTTGCCGAGTGCCAGAGGGTGCCGCCTTAACCGGCCGCGAGCGTTCACTCTCTCAGCAGCACTCCGACACATTCTGCCGTATCAGAGAAAATGTTATTGCAGTTCCAGTTTTGCAGGTTAAACTTCTGTCCTTTTCTAAAACTTGCCAGCACACTGCAAAAAAACCTTGGCATCTGAAATCTAGTCTTTACGTCTTAGATTTTCTCATAATGAGATTGTTGTAAGAATGGTAAAAGATGATTTGACCTTTTTCTAGACCTCAACCTGAAATCAAAACTGGCCTTTTATACCTTGACCTTTCTTGTTTTCACTGAATTTTCGTGAAAATGTGACTCTTGCCCACCTCTAAAAGGTCTTCTGGCTTTTTAATTGCATCTCCATGCACCAGTGGACCCAGACAAATAATAATAACAAATAATATCACGTTTCACCTCCTGTCATCCCACAAAACACACAGTTAGCTCATGGACCCTCGGTGACGGAAGAAAATCCGTTAAGATTTCTGGTTCGCGGCGACTTTAAGCAGATAGTTTGCTTGATTCAAGAAACGATGCATGCAAAATTGTAGGCCAGTGATAAGAGAATTTCACTTCAAAAGGGACTGTTTGACTTATCGTGTGGTTCACGGGGCTCTTTCTTCGAGATATTGCGAGTTCAGTATCCAGTGATACCGCAGCCGTTCATGCACAAGTGTCCAAAAGATCTCAGATGGCTTTTCTCTCTCTGCGTGGGTAGGATGGTCCCTTTCTCCCCATCACTCAGCACAGTGTTAGGCACCGCAGGCGTCTGTGAGCTAATGTAAGAGAATGGGCAGTCAGCGTTTTCCACCAGCACCACGCTGTCCAATGACTGTGCACTAGCGGCAGTTTGGACAGATACAGTGTTGCTTCACGTGACTCGGAGGACTCCCGTGCGAGCCTTTAGCCTCCCAGTGTTAGTGCTATTGTGTGACTGTGATTGGGGGGAATCCCAGCAAATTAGTGGAATTAGAGGCAACAAAATTGGGCAGAAAAATCTGGGGGGGGAATGGAAAAAATACTTTTGTTTTATGAAGTTTATTTTAATAATGAGATATTATAGAAACAATCTTATAATGAGAAAAGGTTGATATATTGATTAGATGATGATTTTACTATTTGCCAGTATTTCATTTTTTTGCAGTGAGTTTATTTCTCATCGACTCCATACAGCAACATCGAGAACAAGAATCCATTCAGCTTCACTAGTTCCTGACACCCAGCTGGTTAAAAGCTTCTACCCTCGTGTGACTTTCATATGGTAAAGTCCATTGTGATGACTGACTCGAATGGCATGAATGTATTTAAGTGTTTAGATTCCTTCATTGGTACAATATTCGTCTGGACAATAAAGTAGCTGCAAAATGAGAATGTGTGGCTTCTAAAGGTTTTTTTATTTCCAGTGTTTGTCAACCCCGAGTGCTGCACGACACTGATGAGGCTGTTTTGTTGCAAGGGACGTTTATGTGAAAAGGCATTTTATTAGAACAGTGAAGGGTTCTACAAAAACACTGGTAGTAACAGTGGCATTCTCTGTCTCTCTGTTGAGTTGCATCAAGTGTCAGTTGGTGTATTTTGCTTTTAGTTTAGTAGAAAGGCAGGGGGAACTTGCCTAGATGCATCTAACATTTACGTCTTAACCAATAACCCAGTGGGATGAAGCAGCCAGTGCTATCATTTAATATGCTTTAAAGGCCCCTTCATTTTCAAACCCCCAACTGAGAGCAGGGTCTGCATCTCACTCACTCTTTTTTTGTACATATGTTTGATTTTATTTATTTTTTTATTTTATTATTTTACTTGTATGTATTTGTGTTTTATTTTCTTATTTTTTTGAGGGTGATGACCATGTGGAATGAACTGCATAAACATATCCAGGGGCTAAAATGTTGTTTTATGTTTTCCAATTAGTTTTTTTGGTTTGTTTTTTTTTCCTCAAATCATGATGCTGAAAAATTCTGTGATGAGAAATTTGAAATGGTCATCTTTACTTAAATGTGTATGGAGGTACTTCAGCCACCAGGGATATAGTTGTATATTTATAGGCTCTAGATCACTGGAATGACATATATGGCTTTAAGTGGCATTGATATATATTGATATTTGTCCAGAAAAAAAAAAAATGAATCATATACTTTAATTACTTTAAAGCTTACATTGTGAATAGCACGTATGCAAGTTCATTTTCATCATGTTTGATGTAATTTTGTAGCAGTGGTTTGATACTAATAAATGGAAGTTGATGATGGAACTGTGAATCATGGTTTGCGAAATGAATGAAACAGGTATTTATATATCATATATTAAAGCTTTTGATCATATTTGACAGGTTTGTTTTCAAACTGCATAAACAGCGCTTTGCCATGGAGTGAGCCTCTTTTGGGCAAAAACAGGTAATATATATATAATTTGATTAAAAATAAACTTTCTGCTGAGTTATAATTGCAAAACATTGTAAAAATACTTCACTCTCCCTGGTGAAAATGTTTATTATTAGACCATAACATATAAGCCCCATTTGGAGCGACTGTCAGGGTTAAATTTGCCTTTGTGGCCTTTTTTGTAATGTGTTTATGTGTTACAATGTGTTTATAATGTGTTCCTTTGAGACACTTTTTACAGTTTATATCGTACTGCTTTACTGTGCAATAACTGAATTGGTTTGGTGTTCATGTCATAGCAGTGTTACTATTTTTCTAAACATTCCTCCTTTTAGAGTCTCATTGGGAAATGGACTCTTTACAGCAGCGGTCACGAAGCATGGTCTGCTATTTTGGAAGTCTGTGCCTCTTGGGTGCAGCTCTCTAGATGTGCCCACTGCTGTGGGGGAATTAGCTATGATCTGGTTTGCTGTATTACTCTGCATTTATGCAAAGGTCTGTAAGTTCACATCTGCTTCCAATTTTGCCCTTAGAATCGATGTACAGGGTCTTTTTACTCGTCAGTGTAGCTTTGTCTTTCATGGCTGTACTGAGTGACCTCTCCATGATCTCAAGCTAATTCATTCATCCTGATTTTGCAGGAACTTGATTTAGTGCTCCGGGCCCAACGCTTGCCTCCGAGGAATGGCCTGCCTGCAGCTTATTTATTTTTCCATTTGAAGATCTGCCCAGGTCATTGCCAATGGTCCTCTAAAAGTATGATTTACAAAAGTATGGAGCACATCATGGGTGTTGCTTTGTCCTCGCGAAAAAGGAAAGAATAAACAAATAAATAAATAAATAAGCTCGTCTAAAGAACATGATGGTCACTGCTAGTACTTCTCCATGCACAGTAATAGAAGCAGAGTGGCCATTTACTTACCCATATGAAAAATGCAAGGCTGTCTAAAAGCCACACTTCCTTGGTAGTTTTAACACTAATCAACATTTGATGCAGAAGAACCCCTCACCCAGTTCAATTCAGGTTGCTATAGACATTCGGCTTTTTCAAATGACTTAATGGAATAGTCCAAATGGAACTGCTTTCAAAATGTCAGAATCATGTTTTTGCGGCATTGTATGGTGGTTGTAGTAATACATTTTATTTATGAGCATCAGTTTTATTAAGATTATTTGATGCTTATTTTGATAGTATGTTGCCACATACTGAAAAGCAACCAATGCACACTTCTGAACCATCCCTGATGGTGAGGTACAATAAGACACATGGCCTCTAATGAAGTAAGCAGAATGGACTGCGGGCAATTAGAAGAAGCACTGAGAAAATCCATTGTTGGAATCCAGCGATATGTTAAAGCACCCAGTTTTGTTCACAGATGTACAGATTGCTGTAGCTGAGACAATGACTCTCACCCACAGGACAAAAAACAGGACATCAGGCCATTTTCTGGTCATTAAATAGTTTCTATTCTTTCTTTATGCCAGTAAGTAATGGGGATCCAGCCTGTTCTGTCATCCAGTTTTGTAGTCCACTAGAGCATTTTCTCTACTGCTGGCAACTCGGCTAGCTTGAACACAGCATATAGAAAGTTAATAAAAATCCCATCTCACCTAATAAGAAACTGTATAACACGTTTTCCTTTATTTAGCACTGCGATTCCTTTATTTAGCACGCGATAATAAAAATATGCATAAGAGAGTTTGTATGTGGATTGAGTGGCGTAAGCTTGCTAGGGTAGGGCAGCTGTCCGATCCAACTGGACAAGTTTCATCTCAGTATCAGCAGGAATAGGCAGTATTTATACAAAATATATTTGACATACAAAATGGGTTCGAAAATGGGTTTGTATTTTTTTGTATTGAAATAGTGTAGTAGTTTAAAAATGCTGTAAAATCTTTTCTGTGAGATGTCTACACGATGACATCATAAAAATGCTAATGATGCGGGCCGCCTCTGAATGGTAATTTGCCCAAGCCTGTGGAGATCGGCCTGAAAACTGATGCAGTACGAGGTGGGAGACGTGTAGCTTGCCAGTTCTCTATTGATCTTTGTATAAATTCCTACACTATGGAATGTTCTAACTATCTGGCCCTCACAGTTAATGTTAGTTTGCTACCTTCAGTTTATGTTTTTCTCTACAAAAAAAAAAAATACAATGAAGCATTTTGGTGGTGTTATATAGCATTATTGTCATTAACATCATGCTGTAATGTCATTAAACATCAGGCTGGCAACTCATCCACCACTGGCATTTAGTGTAGCTCCCTAGTTCTGTGCAATTAAACAAAACACAATATTTGAAAATGCATGCCTCAGAATTGTTTTCCCACTTTTGCTAGTCAGAGTGACATTGGAAGAAGAGATAGGAGCATGAGGAAAGACATGAGTAAAAGAAAGGCAGGCAAACCAGGGCAGGTTTAAGCAGATGTAAACTTTTACTATTTAAACTGCACTCATTTCATGGTCATTGCATGAAGGACTGCCTGACATAATTAATTTATATATTTATGATACGAATCAAATAATTAATTCATTAATTACCCAGAAACCAGTTGCCATGGATAAAGGTGTCAACATATGAATGTTTGCCATTGAGTCAGTGTTGCTGATGCAAAGTAGGCCCTTCATTACCAAACACCAAGCAACAAAATTATCATACAATTACGATTCATTAACAAACTGTTAATATTAAACTGATGAATACATTAAAACTAACCTTCATTTGGGTAATCTCAGAGAGATGTGGGTTCTGGGATGTAACACGCAGGTCAGAGTATTTGAACTCTTAACTGGTTGCATATGTCAGGTTTAAGGTGCGCCACATTAGGCAAAGAAAAGCTGCCCTCAAACACTGAGTCAGTGTAGTGATGGAGGAATAGATCAAGCAGATCAATAGATTTAAGGTTTGCAAAGTGCTTTTATGCTCCCTTGAAAAAGTATTTTTTGTGTTTTTAATTTATGGCGCATGGAAGGGAAAAATATTTTCATAAAAACTGTCCCTAGCCATTTATGAGGGAACAAAAAATGTATAAAAAAAAAAGTATCAAAATTTAATTTTAAATTATTTTCTGCAAAAAAAACAGACTTTTTTTAGCAGTCAAACGTTTTTAGCATCACTGCTGCTGAGCACTGATTGTGACTGCGCATCTCAGTTCTGTATAAAAACGCTGTAAAACCACAGTAGCTCTGAGCAATTAAAAATGCTGCTCATCAGATAAAAAAACTCTGACTGCTGCAAGTTACAGTCATGCACCAACGCATGTACCCTAGTCATGTTGTTTACTTTTTCCTCAACCCATATACTTTTTCTACGGATATAAGACTGCTTAGTAACAGCACAGACTATTGTTCAATACCTTGCATCAGCTCCTGCAATTGGTCCAAAAGTAAAACGTCCAAAAAAATGTTTTACACAACCAAACCATGACTCGCTTTCATCAGGACCAAGACCACCTCTTTTGGTCGGACCAAATTTTGGTCTCTTGGTCTGGACAGTTGTCTTATGTTGCCAAAAGGATGCTGAGGATGGAGCTGCCAGTGAAGAGCAAATAAGGAAGGCCTAGTAGGAGGTTTATGGATGTGGTGAGGGAGGACATGCAGGCAGTTGGTATGAGAGAGGAAGATGCAGAGGACAGAAGGAAAAGGAGACACTGTGGCAACCCCTAATCCGGAGCAGCTGAAAGCTGAGGAAGAAAGTCTGGACAGTTGTCCAAGGCACCTCTAACACCTGCGGTTTTGGGTTGGATCTGAAATGTCTAAGGATGTAGGCCATACAATAAAAACAACTTATTAATTGCTAGAGGAAATATAGAATATCCATTTGTAAACTCTACACGGGGCTTTGAGTGACTAGAAAATTCTAAATTAATTTAACAGAACGGAAACTTAAGGCACATGGTTTGTATGGATCAGCACAGTCTGTAAGCCAAATTTATCCTTACCTGTTTGACATCCCTTTGGAGTTGGTTGATATCCTCTCTCTTCTTATCTGATTAAAGCATGACACATCCCAGAAACCACAATCAAGCACAATCGCTTTCATTTCTAGCTGTGTGTCTGTGTGTGTGTGTGAGAGAGAGAGAGAGAGAGAGAGAGAAAGAGAAAGTATTCGTAGCATGTAAACAAAGAACTGACCCTTCAATATTGCAGAACAGTTCCCTAATGCGGCTTCTCCTGACATTAATTCATTTCCATTAATTACACAAATTAATTACGCAAACTACACACTTCAACCTGCACAAGACCGTACTAGTGAGGGAGGCGGGTTGAGTTTTGGTCACTTTGTAACAAATGTCAGTATCCTAATGTCGGTTGTCTTTAGAAACAACTGACAAGCCAAATGAACGAAAGTGAATGAGGAGAAAACCTCCCAGCAATCAAACACAGGTATGACCCAGCAACCAAATACTTGTTTGTATTGTTGGTTTGTTGCTTGGTTGCTTGTTTGCTTGTTTGGTTGGTTGGTAGTGGCCATAAAACTGCAAATGCTAATATGTATGCAATTTCTCAATTTCTGTGTGATCTATAGTCTCATCTCTTTCTCTTTTTCTGTTTGTAGCCCTTGTTTCCAGCTGCCCTCGGCTGGAGGTTCTCTCTGAGGCAGCCTTGCAGCCGAGGGCTAATAAGATTGAGTCAATGTGGGCTAGCTTCTCGTCGATCTTCTCTGTGTGCAGACGGAAAGAGGGAGAGAGTGGCAGGAGAACACCTGCGATCGGATTAATGAGGAAGAGTGTGCGCTTTGCGCTGCCTGCCCATCCTCCTCACGCTAATTAATCCTGCCGGTCATTAGTGGTAACAGCCAGGCTTGCGGCTACTGCCGAGCCTCGTCCTGAAGGCGAAGCGTCTTGTACGAGAGAGACCCTGAACTGACATGTTTCAGGCTCGGAGAGGAGCACCTCTGAGAATTCAGATCTGGCGCGGGAGAAAGGAAGTGCCAAGATGGGTCTAGTAGCTTTTAATTTAGAGAGGGAAGATGTGCGACGCTGGTGATAGCTGTTATCATTTATTTATACATTATCAGGAACCCACATGATTTAAATAGATCTCTGTACTGTGCCCCACTTGCAACTCTCCTTCTGTCTCTTGCTCTGTGACTTCACTGTCATGTTCTTGGGAGATGAGAGGGGGAGTCAACACGCTGGAGAGAGAGAGGTAGTGAGAAAAGGAGAAAAGAGGGAGTGTGTGGGGGAGGGAGGGAGGGGGGGGAGGAGAGAGAGAGAGAGAGAGAGAGAGAGAGAGAGCAAGAGACTGTCACACAGTGTGCATCCTCAAATCATGTTACTGTGTCATTATCCCACCTCTGCTCCCTTCCCGGCAATCACATTCGGAGAACATCTTTCAGCAGCTCTCAATGCCACAACAACTGGTAAGCATGGCTAATGGAAATTTAATCAGTGACAAGAGTGGAGAATCAGTCATAATGCATGTCAGAGGGAATGCAGCCTGATAAGGAATAACAGAAAGATACAAATAGTATTTTAGGGATGTTTTTTTCTTCTGACAGGTCGATAACGCCCTGGTGCTCTCCGCAGCAAGCCCTGATGACTGTTTCATGGTTCTGAGCGTTTTATTTAAACGCTGGTATTTATGAAAGATATTTGCTTCATTTTTTTCTTATATGTAAATATATAATTCATTGATTCCTCTGGTATAAATCCAAGCACCAAGCAGAGAAAAGACACGCTTGTGTCTCTTCTCTTTTCAAGCCACGACAGTCAGTCAAAGGATGGGCCTAAAGGCAAGAGTTCATGACTTAATGCACCCCTTTTTTTTCCCGCTACATTCCTTTGGCACAGGCACAAGCATGTAAGTCTGAATTTGTAAGTAGAGGCTAAATGTGTGGGTTCCGTCGTGTGTTCTCAAAGGGAAATGTTTGATAAAACCCAAACAAATCCCTCCCCACCATATTCCATCTCAACTTCCCTCACTTGTAAACAGAGAGCTATCTTGTTCTTCCAAAAGATCGCCACAAGCAAGACTGAGCACAAAAACATAATCTACAAAGGCACAAAACTGGGATGCTCTAGCTGCAAATCACATATTTGCCGTATTTAAGCATTGCTGTGAAACAGATTTCTTGAGGCTTGACTCATATTCTTCTTAGCCTTTAAAGTCAAAGATCTTACAGTTTGGGGAAAATAAAGGCCAGTAAGTTTTGTCTGTTGCAAGATATCTGTGGGGGTTTTTTGGTCCTGTGAGAGATTTGCCCAATTCGATGCATTTGGATCTGCAGAATGAGAACACATGCAGAGAACTACACTTCACACATCTGCTTTTCTTTCTGAAATGAGCCAACGTTTAAACTCAGTTATATTTCTACCCTTGATATATGTAGCATATGCAGTGTGCGCTCATGCTCCCGCTGCTGTGCTTATCCCACATCGGTGCCCATCACATTATGTAATATGCACTTCAACCTCCGTCAAGCACAGCAGGGTGAAAACTAGCTGTGCATAAAATCATGGTTATGACAACTGTGCGAAAGGAAAAAAAATATTTGGCGTGGTGCTGTCAAGTGTCATTCATAATTTTTTCCCACCAAGTTGACTGTTTGCAGGTCAGACGAAAACACTGAATGCACTTCTTTGGATTGTCAGGCCCTGGCGTAGCACAAACTCATTCATGACATCTTTTATCAGAGCACTTTTTCATTCACTGACTCTGGGCTCTGAGTTTTCCAAAAGGACCTGCTGCGGAAAGACACTGGGCCAAGATTCTCAGCAAAAGGTATTTCCCCAAGCTATCTTAGCAATTCGCTGTCTTTAAATGTCATTATCATCTAGGTAATAGTGCAGCACATACCTTAGATTTACTTTGATGTAAGCTCAGTTATTGGTTCCTTTTTTGGCATTTAACTGTAAAATATAAATAAACACATTTATATTTGCACATCTAACCTCTTAATATGCAGCAGTTAACACCGCAAAACAAGCTACCTGGCTTCCCCAAAGTAGATAATCACTGTGGAAGAGGTGCTCAGTGAAGTGTTCTCCTCCATCATTGTTGTTGATGTTACTTCGCCTTCCCAGGTATAGCCGTTTCAGGGAGTATCGCACTCTGTCATTAACGCTAATGGAGCTGTCACACTGACTACAAAAGTGGCCCAGGAATCAGCGGGCCCTTCAAGGCTTGCCTCTTACGCCTGTCTGCCATTTATTGTCTTTTTGCCCCAGACTTAGAATTAGTTACAGACTTCCTGTCAAACAGTGTGTACATATTTACAGAACTGCATGTGTGGTGCCACAGTGGCATCAATAATCCATAAAAGCTCCAGTTTTCTGCGCCTTCTCCTGATACCACTGATTGTTCCTCTGTTAGTCTTGTATTTGTCAAATTTTGTCATCTCTCTCTCACTCTCTCTCTCTCTTTCTCTTTCTCTCTCTGTTTCTTTCTAAATCTTTTTGATTGGAACGTGTACCTCATCTTCACATGAGTAAAATATTGTACATAACCACATCTTTAAAAAATGAAATTGCTCTGCTATTGGACAGTTTTCTCTGTTTTATGTTACTTAACAAAAGCGTGAAACTGAGTTAGGGAATGCCTGGTTGAGATGTCAATTTGATTGGTCAGTGCAACTTTGGCTTCTGACACTAGGTATTTGTGTTTTGTTTCACTCATTTTACTTACCTTCCTTTGTGTGTATGCGTCTTTTTTACATTCCTGGGTAAACCTTTTATCCTTACCTGGGTAAAACTTTTATAGTTACTATGTGTGTCTGTGGGAAGTTTGCATGTTCATCTTATGTCTGTGTTGGTTTCTGCCAGGTCCTCCAATTTCCTCCCACAGTCAAGTCAAGTAGGTTTTATTATTTCAACCATATACACACACTACACAGAGAAACAAAACAATGTTCCTCCAGGACCATCGTGCAACACAAGAACAACAGAACACCACAAGACCACAAGTGCAGACAGGACAAAAGAGAGTACAAGAAAACAGACGTTACATGTGCAAATACTGCAGAACAGAGGTACACAATACATAAATATATATATAGATAGCAGCAACAGGACAGATAATGTGCAGTGTAGTCAATAGAAGCATATTAACAGAGGTAATTAAAGGCAGAGTTGGGGTACTGGGATCCAAAGCGTTACAATTCCCTTACCAGACTGCGATGCAGCTACAGAGAATGCTCTCTATGGTCCCTCTGTAGAACATGGTGAGAACTGGGGGTGGACGGCGCTCTCAGTCTCCGCAGGAAGTAGAGGTGCTGCTGGGCTTTCTTGGTGATGGAGCTGGTGTTGAGGGTCCACGTGAGGTT
>JBBJLS010000109.1:15538835-15555189 GCA_037577275.1 Bryconaethiops microstoma
CCATCCATCCATCCATCCATCCATCCATCCATCCATCCATCCATCCATCCATCCATCCATCCATCCATCCATCCATTATCTGAGCCTGCTTATCTTTAACCAGGGTCGCCGGCGGGTGCTATCATCACCATGGAAAAGATTGAGAAATACTCTGGACAGGTTGCCAGTCCATCACAGAGTAAACACACTCATACTCACACCAAGGGGCAGTTTAGAATTTCCAGTTCACCTGACATGCATGTCTTTGGACTGTGGAAGGAAATTACACAGAAAAGACTCTCTTACTGTGAGGCAACAGCACTACCCATTGTGCCCTGAATTTATCTTAAAAATGGACAGCAACAATATATAACATGAAAAGGAACTTTTTCATTTTATTTACACTGAGAGTCAGATACAGTCAGCATTACATTAGTGCAAAGGTAATGATGGTGTTGTAACAGCTGTACGTGGATATTTGGAGTTACTGTCTGCTTGTGACAAACATTCAGGTAAGAGATATGTTTTTTTATTAGTAGATTACCATTTTATAGTGTCCTACAGAAAATAGCTTCTTCTTCTTTTCATTTTGTACATGAGGAGCAGTGCAGTGCTGCTGTGAAATATACTGTGATTCTGTTTGCTTGCTGTAGGCTTCAGGTAATGAGACACATCAGCAATTAAACATTAAAGTGTTGACAGACAGTCCACTTCGTTGTTTGATGCTGTAGCTGAGAATAAGATCTGAAATGCAATGTTGCAGTGTATGAGCTGTAGACAGATGTTTTTCTTAAGCCTCCCATCACACATAATGATCAGTCAGTTCTGCACTAACATTACACAGCCTTGCTTATGACTCTGCAACAGTACAAAACATCAGTTTCCAACCAAATGACACTGCATTATAATACTGCATTAAACATGTATACTCTGTATTGCGGTGCATTATATTTTCACTTCCACGCTTTCGAACACAACTACAAAACAATAGAACTGTGTACCATATAGTGAATAGGGCAGATCCCTAGTTACAGCTTGGATTTCGTAGACACAGGTCAGTAAAACACCACTAATGTATCTGTACTGATGCAAGTTCAAGTTCAAGTTCAATTTTTATTATAGCTCAGCGGGTGTTTAATTTGCAGCAGAGGCAGACATGAATACATCATAAACACATGTGCAAAATATCCGTTAAGCAGTCTAATAGACGAAGGGACAAAAGAATATTTATTTCTGTTTGTCTTCATTATGGCTACCTGGAAGCAAGTACCAGAGGGAAGAATTGCTCAGTGCCACAGAGTTCAAGCAGATTCATCTGCTTTGCTCCTTGTTGTCTTGGTCAATAATACAGTTTAAACCCTTTTGTGCCTCTTATTCAGATTAATCGCTGAAAAGGAAACTTACAAATCATTTCCATTAAGTTTGTTTTTTTAATAGTGGCAGTGTCTACTAAGTTTCATATAATTAAATGCAGTGAAGAAGCATTTAATTCTACTTTTGCTTATATTAAAAAGCAATTGCAGTGACTGCTAGAAGACATAGTGGAGGAAAGTTGGGGTCCATCTTTACCGTCTTTCTTTTTCTAATTTCTCCTAAAATAATTCAAAATATTAGTATTTGTGCTATTATCAAATATTCATCCATAACCATACGTTCAGGGATATTAATATACATCTTCAATAAGCTCTAAGGCAACCCAACCAGAAGAATGTACTAATTTGCTCCTTGCATGGGCCCCATGCACTGATCTGTTTTAATTAGTGCATAATTGATGGTTAATGTGTTTTAATGGTGGAGCCAGTTGATGGAGCACTGTGAAAGGAGAGTAAGGATTCCATTCAGCATGAATGAATAATACTATTAATACATCAGACCTTGGGAAATACGAGTGACAGGCAGTCAGTTTAGGCAAAAGAATCGTACGGTCCTTGTTTACATGGCAATCGTCTTTTCGGGTTTATGATCAGGAGGATTCGTCTAATTAACATTCTTTTTTAATCATTTAAATGCATGAAGCATGAGTGTCATGTCGGATCCTGGGGTTCCAGTGAAGTGTCTGAGGTTACACAATGTTCGAAACACAGTCACTGTGGGAAATCCTCTGTGCTCTCCGAAACAGTGCTGGGTAAACACCATTGACTGAAATGCTAATTCACTGCATCAAATGACTCATTCAGCTCACGACTCAGGCGCAGTGACACTTTGAAGTCGTCGATCGTGCTCAATTCGTCACTCAGGCCTGAGTTTATCTTTACAAACAATGCATAGTGCCACGTAATGAAATGCATTAAGACAAAAATAAAGGGTGCTGTTGAAAATCTCTTCACTTAACACATATAGACAGTTGTTTACTAACCACACCTATTCTTTTTGTTCCCTGTTGTTCATGGCTGAAATAACTGAGGCAAAGACGTGAAGGTCTAGGTAATGATTTTGACATGATAAGAGGATAATGAAGGCCCTTGGCCCATGATCCAGCTCTGCCGGAATGTTTTCCCATAATAAGAGGCTAATCTGTTTCTCTCCTCCACTCACTCCAGGGCAAGATGACCTGTCGAATCTCTCTGAGCTCCCTGCCTGACAATATAATTTATACCTCTGAATGGTAATTTCTCCCGCTTCCATACCTAGCCTGCAATACAAATGAGGAGCAGAATGAAGACACGAGTTTAACTCCAATCAAGAAGCTCTTGTCTAAAGCGTCGGTGCAAAAATACCCCCTAGGAACATACTGCATCATCTCGTGCTCAGTACAATAAGCACCCCCGTGCTCTTGTGACAGTGAGGGAACAAAGTATGTTAATGAACGCAGGATGTATGAAACCGTTCATTAAGGGCGGGTTGTGTAGCCTTTTCGTACAAGGCCTTGGTGTCCATCAAATCTGTCTGCCTCTGTAGGGGGTGCTTTAATGGCTGTGTCTAACTACAACAAAGAGCATAGAGCTACTTCTGAGGTATCTCCTGGTACCCTCGCTCCCCTTAGCAGCATTAAAGGCAGAATGTGAGGTGGCGACAGCTCTGTTTTTTTGATCATGTGGCTTGTCAGCGCTGTGCATGTAGACTGGCAGGGAGTGTGACGTGCTAGTGTCCTTATGGAGGAACATATTATGGGGGAGGAGGAAACAGCCATATGTGCGTGGTAAATCAGTACAGCAATTATGAGCATGAAATGTTGTGCTTTCTGCGATGAACAATATTGTGTGCTGGATTTTCTTTTAAGAGCAGCATAGAATCAAAGGGTACATTGCTTTAGAGTGTCTAATTTGCGGAGATGTGTGGAAAGTGTAGTGGTGGGCCATTATTTCCTTGTGTTTGTGCTAATTGAATCCAGTCCAAACAGACCAGAACTACTTTCACGACAACCACACATGATCCATTCCATTATTTTATGTTTCCGTTTGTGGATATGCTATGGCGCGACGCTGTTGGAAGAATCCGAGGGCATAAATCTTTTCAAATCCTTTCATAACGTGTGACACAAAGCTGTACAAACTCCTACACAGGCGAGCAAAAGGCAGGAGGATGTTGACTGCATATGTGGCTGCCTGCACTGAAGACACTCATTACAATATCAATGTGAAGGAAAATTCTATGTGGTAATAAGAAGAAGACAGAGAAAAAGAATGCTATTCCCAGATGAGTAATCGATGCCTGCTGTGAGGATATGCTTTGTTGCCGCTTATGTGAAGACCACGTCTCGACACTGGACACAGGTGGTGAAAGTAAAACAGAAATCTGACATGATACACCCTGGCCAGTCGGCTTGTACTTTTAATCACCTGTGTGTTGTTACAACAAATCAAACCAGTGGATACAGTACAGCTTACTTGTGCAAGTCAAGTCAAGTCAGGTAGGTGTTTGTAATTTCAACCATCTGCTCAGAACACAGTGAAATAAAACAATGTTGCTCCTGGACCATGATGCAACACAAAGAATAACACAGGACTACACAGAGTGCAAAAAGAAACAAAAAACCCACTTGACCTATATGAAACCAAATACACAACATGTACCAAATTACTTGAAAGCAATTCAAAAATTAATCCTATTGTAAACAAAAATCTTTTTGTCTAATTGGGTTTTACACAAATTAGGCAAAATATGAGTTTACTCACAATGCTTTGTAATAGGACAGTAATAGTTATGTTAATCTGACAGTTTAATCTGAGGCTAGAAGAACTCTGTATGCTAGAAAGAGTTATAAATCATTTTCATATAAAAAATAACGGTAAAACAAAGGGGGAGTTACATGTTATAGCAATTTTCTGCCTCACCTCTCTCCCGTCTCAGAGGGATTAAAACAGTCATTTTGTTGTAGTAAATCTATATTATTTCATGTCATCATCCTAACACCTCATTAATTTGAGCCAATAGGCTGTGGCTATAAACCTGTGCAACTGTACTGATAACTTCAAACTTTTCCCCTTTCTGAAAGCACAGGCGAGACAATCCCCAGTCTCTTCCAGCCTATGCCATCAGTCTGAACTCATCACAGAGAAAATAAACCCACATATGTCACGATTTGGTTTAAGGTGATGGAATGGTGCTGCTTAGTGTGACAGGATAAAAAATTACATTATGACACAGGCCTTTCTATCCTCTGGTGGATAATTAAAAAGTGGGCACAACAGTCGGACAAATTAAAATAAATAAATAAGTGTGGGGAAGAGGCTCAGCGTGGATCCCCGGGGTATCCATTAAAGGATGTTTTCTTGAATTGAGGTTAGGTGCATTGATCTCTGTCGAGGCTGCCGGAGCTGGGAGTTAACGTTCCTGGCTGCAAGCGTGACTCATTTCATACATTATTCCAATTAAATCACTGTGAATCATGGCCTCTTGGGTTGGAAACCTGCAGAACTCATCACAAAACCCCCTGTCATATTACGGCCTCATATTAAACGTGAAAAGACAGTTGGGAAAATGAAGACAAGCACCAAGAATGATGGTCTCTGTATTCTTTTTAAACAATCTGTGTCAGCTCTGCAGAGTCCAACCTTGGAAGATGTCCAGTTGGATCAAACAAATATCACTTTTGCCAAGATGGATGCCTTTTCATGCAAAACTGACGTGTCATTTGTAATAAGTGATGCAACATGATTATTTAGTGTGCAACACTCACACAGTCTTTTGTACCGCACTGCTGAAAGACCTACGCTCAGTAAGAGGTGGAAATATTGATGATGTTCTACAGGTTAATTAACGCCGCGTGCATACATTGTTTAAAAATAAGGGCAGTTTACTGAAATTTCAACAGAAAGCAGATTCCACTATATAGCAGTGTTTACTCATTAAAACATGTCCAGTAAACACTGGCACTCATTCAGGAGGAATACACCCCCTTCACTCACACACACAATTTGAAATCACGCAATACATTTCTGGAGGTTGCAGAATGCTTGTCAAAAAAGATTGTAGCCTATGTTATTGATAACATATTGTCAGTGCAAGCTAAAACAGGGTGTACACATGAGTACAGAAACACACTGCCCATATGTTGAGCTTTAGAATTAAATAAAGTTTGTGGCAAAGTGCAGCAGTGCTTATTCAAATAGCAAGTCCAACTAACTTTAAATTTTATTTGTAGCAACATTAAATGATTTTCTAACTGCACTATAAATCGTTTCACATATCGAACCAATAGCAGACAGTTCAGTTCCTTCATATAAGAACATATTTTGTTCATCAGTTACATCAGATCATAAACATTTGATATACATATACTTTGTGCAAAACATCTTGTTTTTGTTCATGTGTTTTCAACATGTATTTACAGTTCTGTGAACACGTGTTGAATATTCCTGAACTGCTATAAGTTGTCCTTCCTCCTTCTGTTTAATTATCATCACCAGCATCATTACTGAGCCATTTAACTTAAATACCCAGAATAACATGCAGACATGACAAAGATTTTCAGTGACATAAAGTGGACAGAAAACTGCCAGCTGTAGCTGAATCTTTAAACTCTGAAATTCAACCTGGCACCTCCAAAGTAGTAACTTTACAGCAAGAGGAAAATGTTCTTAATGCACATATAATTATGTATAACATATTTTGGTTATTTTTTCAAAAGGTTTTTCAGAATCTTTGCCCATCTCTGTGAAAAGCCTCTGGTCATCCTTCTCTCAGGTGTAGTCCAGTGTCACCGATTCAGGCAGATTGTGGATTCAGTTCCTATTGAGGAACTCTTACTTTAATCATCTCAGTAAGACTCTTCAGTGAGTAATAAATGAATGAGTATAATGATGCTTTGTACATTTGTACATTTTATAATGTCTGTAAATTGCTGAATGTTCTTATTTTCAGAGATTGATAGCAAGCTCAAACATTATTGATAGCAAGCTCAAAACTGCGTTGTGTTACAGCCTTCAGTCTGAAAGCCCTGTTTATGGGTATATGCTTCTAAAATCTGAGGTGGAATCTCCCTCATGCTTCGGCGGTAACATACAAATTTATCTGCCTCAAGTAGCAGTTTTACACTGCAAGCTAGGGTGTCTGTCTGAAGGAGATAAGTGTCTAGAAGTAGAAGTTTTTTCTTTTTTTTAAGCTCAAGTCTTACTTTTACATAACACTTTCTGAACCTTCACATAACACTTTCAGGTTTAATTTAATTCTCTGCACATAAAGCAGTACGTAAAGAAATATTCTCACTTTTGTCTCTCCTGCCTCAAAGTGAAATATGAAGTGAGAATGAGCACTACAGACACACCTGCCCAGATTTATTCTCAGTGCAACTTTTACTAGTTATTAGAATATGAAAACTAATGACAGTTTGTTTTTCTCATGGCAATGCATTCAGGCTAGCTTGTTTGGCAATCTGGTTATCTGGTAATCATTAAATTCATATACAGTATTGGATGTAAAAGTAAATGTACGTTAGCAGTATATGCTAACTAAATTAAAAGTGATATAACAATAGAATATTTTATTTCAGTATACCATAGTATATTAATAGGTACATTTATTCAAATACCTTTCCTTACAGCACCCTAAAGTAACCCTTAATAAACATTCCTTATGCTTCATTTGAAATGACAACCAAGTATATTTTGATTTCTATGTTTCAGGATGTTAATAAATAATATGTATTCAAATAACAGCATGCTAAAATATAATTTTATAAATATTTCTTTAAAATATATATAAACAGCTTGTTATGTTCTGTTAGTGGCCGCTAGAGGCCGTCCTAGTTTTGGTTTGGGATGAGGGACTTTTATTATGGAGTTTAGTTTATTCTTCACAGCTGTGTTTAGTTTGTAGTTAGTCCTTGTGTTGTGTTATTGGTGGTGGGATTTGTCTTTGGGTATTTAAGGGATTTGTGTTTTTGTTTTCAGATGTGGGTCAAACCTCACTATACTTAGGTTTTCGCCTGGTTAAGCTAAAGTTAGACTCTCATGCCTGTTTCGTTTGAAATAAAGACATGAAGCACTTCGAATATCCATGGTGTGTGCGCCTGCCTATCGTGCCTGAAGAAGAGGAACCTACGTAATAGATTGACCCACCTTACAACTATGGACACAGCAGACGAGGCGTGCACGCCCGAGGAAGAGGAGTGGCTCCTGAGAGAGTGCGGAAAGTTCTCTCAGTAGCTCATCGCTCGAGACATGTCTGCTTATGGTGAAGCCAACTGGCCAGCCCCTCTGGAAGCAGGCAAGAAAGCCCGCCTTGAGCACCCCGGCGAAGGCGCCGGAGACGAGTGCTCTTTCGGTTCTCCCGCTGGCTCCAAGGACCCTGGAGTAGGAGGTGGAGGAGAAGCACAACCAGTTGGACGAGATCGCGGGGCTGGTCGTGACTTTAGTTGCAGGCATCAACCAATAGCAGCTCTGCGAGGCCACGCAGCCAGTCTCGCCTCTCCTCGAGGCAAAGCAGCCCGGCTCTCTGCCCTGCGAGGCTGCGCTCCCGAGCGTCGACGAGGCTGCACACCTGTAGAGGGGCTGCACCCCGTAGAGGGGCTGTTAGCATTAACCCTGAGGCCTTAAAGGGGGTTTGCATCAGCCCTGAAACCTTAGAGAGGGATAGCCGAGGCACTGAAGCCCTAAAGAGGGATAGCCGTGGCTCAGAAGCCACAGCAGAGGCCCGAGGGGGGTAGATAGCACAGTGGAGGCCCAAGAGGGGCCAGGAAGCGCAGCAGAGGCCCAAGAGGGGCTAGGTAGTGCAGCAGAGGCCCGAGAGGGGTTAGGTAGCACAGCATAGGCCCGAGAGGGGCTAGGTAGCACAGCAGAGGCCCGAGTGGGGCTAGGTAGCGCAGCAGAGGCCCGAGAGTGGCTTTTAGGAGAACAAGAGGGGCCTTTAGCCACAGCAGAGGGGTCGATAGCCACCCAAGAGGGGGCTTTAGCGTGTTGAGAGGGGCTTGAAACCCTACCAGGGGATGGGGTCTCCCTCAGAATTTTTTAGGTGGGAGGTTCTCATGGGCTCCAGAGGAGCTCCCCGGCAGAAAGTGGACCCCAGAGTCAAGGAGGAGCTGGGGCTCCACACCAGACGACTGTGAGGGGTTCCCTCTGGAATGGCTACCAGGAGGGGGCCTGGCCAATGAGGACAGAGGGGCTCCTGGTAGGGGGTCCACCCCCGAGGGCAGTGAGGGGCTCCCAGTAGGGGGCTCTACCCCCGAGGACAGTGATGGGCTCCCGGTAGGGGGCTTCACTCCTGGGGACAGTGAGGGGCTCTCGGTAGGGTGCTCTGAGTGTGTGGGCTAGGACTCTCAAAGGGGAGAGTCCCATGGGACCCCCCTTGGCCGCCTTGGCTGTGCGGAGCTCTGGCCAGGATGTAGTCCTATGAGAGACAGCCGGGTGGGGCTCGTGGGATGCTTCCCTTTGCCTCCGCCTCCCCCTCCTCCACGCATGGGGTGGAACCCTAGACGGGGTGTGGAACCCTGGATGGGGCGGGATGCTGTTATGTCCTGTTAGCGGCCGCTAGAGGCCGTCCTAATTTTGGTTTGCTTTGAGGGACTTTTATTATGGAATTTTGTTTATTATTCACAGCTGTGTTTAGTTTGTAGTTAGTCTTTGTGTTGTGTTATTGGTGGTGGGATTTGTCTTTGGGTGTTTAAGGGATTTGTGTTTTTAGTTTTCAGGTGTGGGTCAAACCTCACTATACGTAGGTTTTCTCCTGTCTCCGTTGGTTAATATGAAGTTGTTGAGTTAGACTCTCATGCCTGTTTTGTTTTGTTTGAAATAAAGACATGGAGCACTTCGAATATCCATGGTGTGTGTGCCTGCCTATCATGCCTGGAGAAGAGGAACCTACGTGACACAGCTATACTTAGAGAAAGCATATTTTATATGTATTTTCATAAACTATGTTAAAGTGTTGTTTTTAAAAAATTCAAGTGCACTGTTGATATGATTAAGTATATTTCTTTTAGCAAGGAACGTTAATGCCGTTGTATGGTAATACTACAATATTATACTGCATATGATGATATCCCTAGTACAGTGCTGCAAAGGTAATAGACTATTTTTGTATTGTGATACATTCGAAGGGATCTAAATGCCACCAGTACGTTTTCTGAAAGAAAGTAAATGACAATAAATGGGCAAGCTTAAATATGTCCTGCTGTTTTATATAACTGAAAAAACTGTGATAATTTATCTTCTAAACTGACCATAGTAAAAGTAATGTGTCATAATGTGAACCACTGAACAGAATATAATCTTTTATGGTTTTTGTAGGAATATCAAGCAGTAATGACAGGTCATGTGTTCATCCCTAACCTTTATTTATTTGTATACTATATGCTGCAAAATATATGTGATCTTCAGCTGAGGGTACAGAGGGTCTAGCTTTAGGGAAGAGGAGGGTAAAAATTAATGTGTGGTAAAATGTAATGTGGATATTTCAAGTAGTAGAGTATGCCTTTAGCCATATTCTTGTTATTTCTTAGCAGCATCAACTGCATATTTCGATAGCATCCAGACAGATGTTTCTCTGTCTTCGCCCTGAAGAAGCTTTGCCCTGCATCATTAATTTTTAGGTTGTGTGTATAAATCACAGAATTCAAATCTATATTGTTTAATCATACACTTTGTGGCTGTAATATAGTACCATTTTGAAGCACATTGAGAGAAATCCAGGCTAAAGTAGAGACTCGGCAGCTGAGCTAAATCTTCTAAAATAAATGGGAGAAATCCAAATAATCCCACAAAATTCCAATGCAATCCCATTTTTTGAAGTGTTTATGCACAGATTGTAAGCATCAATGTACTATAGACAGTCAATAAGAAAAATGTGTGGTTGATTAACACAGTCTCACAATATGAGAAAATATGAGGAAGAATATAATACTTGAAAAATCAGAACCTTCTAAAAATATTTTAAACAAACCATGTGGGTCACAAATATTGGCACACCTGCATTTATTACTTTGTGCATCTTCCGTTTGCCAGCAGAACAACAATGACTCTTCTCCTGTAATGCTTGATGACATTTGAGAATTCTGAGGGCCCTCATCTAGAAACAGAGATACAGAATCTCTCCAGATCTTCTAAGGTCCTAAGTCCTGTCTTTCAGGCTCTCGTCTTCATCTCAGCCCGCAGTTTTCTATGGGATTTAGGTCAGGGCACTGGGAGGGCCATGTCAAAAACCTAAAAACATTTAATGTGGATTTAGATGACCTAGTTTTAGCTTTTTGTCTGACAAGCAGATTTTTGTTCAGAATATCCTGGTATTTTATGGAGTTAATGGTGCATCCTAACAGTGTTCCCAGTGCTTTTGGAGGTAAAACAGCCTCGTATATGACAGATTCTCCACTGTACCTAACACTGTACCTTTTTTCTGTATAATCATCCTTTTTACACCAAATCCACTCTGAGTTGGCTTTGGAAGCTCACTCCCAGTCAAATTCCTACTACTTACATTTGTGATTAGATTAAATAATTTTTTATTGGCAAAGAACTGAAGTTGTTTTTATTCTGGAAATGTTTCCCTCCTCTACAAATCTACAATATGAAACATATCCCTTCTAGTCATTAACTGTCTGAGGGGGCAAAATGAGTGTGTTCTCCTACAGGCAGGTTCCTTATAGCTCTGGTTGTTTTAAACGTTCTAACTGTGGACATGACCATTTTCTGGCATTTCCTGATATACGACAAACTTTTCATTTCATTTTTTTCAACTTTCTCCGCATTGATGTCTTTAGAAATTTGTCTTCCATACCACCTCATATTTATTCCCCAGTAAAACAAGAAAGTATAAAGTGAAGTTAAAAATTGAAATGTAAATGAGATCGTATTTCAGATCATAATATGGGGCAAATGGTTTGGTTATTTTTTTTGTCATAAGGCTTTTTATTTTTCAAGAATGAATTTACTGCAATTAAATATTATTTAAAGACATTTTTCCATTGCTTTTACCATTTTTTAGCGAGGGTGCCAATAATTATGGAGTCAAGTGTGGGTATCAATACAATATATTTCGACATTTTCAAGCATAAATTTGCCACATTTGACATTTACGGCATTTAGCAGACGCTTTTATCAAAAGCGACTTCCATTCCCTAAATACAGGGGACAGTCTCCCTGGAGCAACTTGTGGTTAAGGGTCTTGCTCAGGAACCCAGTGGTGGTGTGCTGGAGGTAGGATTCGAATCCACAACCTCTTGGTCCAGAGGCAAGTATCCTACCACTAGGGCGCCACCACCACCATTTATCCACTTTTCACCAAGCCTATTCATTTTTAGGTATTTAATTTGGGAAGTTAGTCTGGCTCCAACAGCAGAACTGTTTTTAATTAATTGTGATTTTCATCAGTTTACCAGACCTTTCAGCAACTGTTACAACGAGCCCATCCATCTGTTACAGTTAACCCCATCTAGGAGGTTAGTTGTAATATTTGCACTTACACCACTTTTGCCTGTTTGAGTTGTTTGCAGATGGCAGTTGTTGGAAACAAAGTTTAAGTTTTCATTTGCAGCAGAGTGTAGGTTGCTGGTATATAAAAAGTTCTAAAATATGTATAATTATTATACAAAATGCATTATGTTGTGTTCTGCTTCTTTACTTGATTCAGGGCTTCCTGATTAGTTAAAGAATTTAAGCAGATTTATAAGGAAAAGACCATAAAGAAAGATGATTCTCCAGGACTGGGTTCTAGACTCTTTTCTAGATTATGTACATTATAGTTGTCACAGAGAGGGACAAAAAATGTACTGACAGGTTGCCCAGTGTAGCGTGAAGGAAGAGCCCTTTTGCAGATACAAACAAAAGAGTCGGTCATTCATGCGCGTTTATCTGCGAATGCTCCAGTCATGTAGTAAAGATCCCCATCAGGAATCAACGTTCACACACGCACACAGAAAGGTATATAAAGGGTTCCGAGGAACAAGAGTACTCACGGCACCGAACGAGGAGGGCTTGGAATAAGACTGCATGGGACCCAAATGTCTGAGTGCAGAGAGGTACCTGCTTCCTGTTTATATACCCTGAGACATGAGTCATTTCCGGTGCTTGTTAGACATCACGTGTGACAATACCCCCACCACCAGATGGACCTGGTGGAGAGGGCACCTGACGATGGCAGTCCTGGATGAGAGCTGCATCCAGGATGTGGCGACCAGGAACCCAAGACCACTCCTCTGGACCGTAGTCTTCCCAGTTGACCAGATACTGAGTGCCACGGCCACAGCGTCACGAATCGAGGATCCGCCAGACGGTGTAGACAGGATCACCGTCTATGATTCGAGGTGGAGGGGGGACCGGAGCCTGGGACGTCAACGGCAGTGATGGCTACAGGCCGTGACAACACTTCAAGTTTCACCCCCAACTGGGCAGCAAAAGCCTGAACCATAAAATTATCAGCCGCCCCCGAGTCCACGAAGGCGATGGTCACGATCCATTGGCGGTCCAGCTGGAGGTGAACCTGGAGAGTGAGACAGAAAATGGTAGGTGGACGGGAGATGGCCACCAGCGCACCAGGTGAGTGTACCTGGTCTGGCCGTTTCCTGGACGGGGAGGGCAGGCTACATGGTGGTGGTCGGTGGAGGCGCAATAAGCACAGAGGCCGTCATGATAGCGCTGCTCCTTCTCCGCCGTTGACAGGGAGGTGCATCCGAGCTGCATGGGCTCCCCAGCTCCAGAGTGGGCGTCTGAGGCAGGTGGAGGCCGAGTGGTCGAAGTGTAGGGCTCTGCGAAGAACCTGGTCTTGGCCCTGGTGCTCGCAGGTGGCAGGGCGCTGGTGGTCATCTTTAGCTGGTTGCAGATGTGCAAATCCACCCTCAGGGCTAACTGGACCATCCCCTCCAGCGTCTCCGGGAGCTCTCGCCCGGCTAGCTCGTCCTTGAGGTGTGGCGCCAGACCTTCATAGAACGCCATCAGAAGAGCGGCGTCACTCCAGGTCGTCTGCATGGTGAGGGTCTGGGTAGGAGAAGGCCGCGTCACTGTCCAACCTCAGGGCCGCCATAGCCCACTCGGCTGCCTGTCCTGTGAGAAGGGATGTGAGAAGTGCAATGCGACTCCGGTCCGAAGGGTAGTATGCTGGCTGGAACTCAAAAATAAGAGATAAATTAGTGAGGAAAACATCACACTTCCCATCGATTCCGTTCCACTTCTCAAGCAGAGATAACTTAGGCAAAATGATAGAGGGAGTAGTCGTTTGGACCGCCGCTTTGGACGATGTCTGAGCGGCAGCCTGGTCTTGATGAGTCTGTTACAGGGTAGCGAGCTGCATGCGCAGGCCCACTACTTCCTGCTTGAGATTCACCAGTTCAACCACCTGCCAGTTCACCATGTCCACAAGATTCGCACACGCACACAGAAAGGTATATAAAGGGTTCTGAGGAACAAGAGTATTCATGGTACCGAACGAGGGTGCTTGGAATAAGCCTGCATGGGACCCAAATGTCTGAGTGCAGAGAGGTACCTGCTTCCTGTTTATATACCCTGAGACGTGATTTCCGGTGCTCGTTAGACGTCACGTGACTGGTGCGTGTGACAATAGTATTATTTTAGTTTCTAGATTATACAGATCCCAAGGTGTGGATCATAATGATGTAAAAAATAATCCAGCATTATGAATCAGAATGTACTTCACTTGTCCAAATTATTCAGGAGCAGCCTGTCAGAAGAGGTAATCAGGTCTTCAACAGAACATTAGCTTGTAGCACATTGGAATTCTGAGTGAAGAGTAATTTATTATGACTTCTCGTCAAGTTATGTAATGGTCTGAGGCAGACCAAGTTTACAACTTTGATGCATTCTTACTGTAAGTCATCAAACTTGTTCTTTCGAAAGCTGCCAATTTTATCCTCTTCCTGAAAAGAACTAATCAGAAGACTTCAAGCATGCAGGCACAGATCCAGTCTGTAATCCTAGTTTTGCTCTATGACTGAGTGCTCTCGTAATTTTGTCATTCAAATAACTAAAACACTTGGTGGGGTGGTATCTTATTTGAATGCAAGTCTGGAGGTCGAGTTCAAATATATTATTTGCCATTATGGTGCAGCACATACTTGCATGATTCAAACAGATATGGGTGGGCTTGATCTTGAGGCTTGAAAATGAGTATATGAGAGAGAAAGCATATCGGTTGCACTTCATTTTTCAAACATGACTTTAATTATTTTTATGTTATTTTGAGCTGGTTTCCAGATGTCATGAAAATGATGAAGCTTTACATTAGTGTGGTGGATTATAGTATTATAATGAAATGGCTAGGGTTCATTACCTGTAGTTCATTGCATGTGGCTCTTATCAATACCTTGCTGTCTGATTCATTTACAGTTAATACAACAAAAAATTATTTTACTTTGAAATCAATGAGATAATTAGATAACAGTGACAACTTTCAAGCATATATTACGAAAGTCTGAAGCCGTCGTTACAGCTAAATTGATTTCATACGGTTCCCATTCCAGTTTATTATCCAGTTTAAAGTTGGCCATTATAGTGATTTCACCATGGTGTGTCATTTAGCACAACCTTGGGTAAATTATTATAATGCCCAGCCTCAAGTGGTTTATTGTCTTTATGAACAAACACAATGTGATGAAATATGATATATTTAATATCTTAAATATCTTAAATGAATAATTACTTTGTTGTTTATAATAATGGAAATAAACATTTCCACCAAGCAATATAATGCACTATAGTAGTAGGCTATGGTTGCGAAGCAGCATAACAATCAAAGATTATTGCATGAATTTCAGGTATATGTGTATATATTACGTTTTTTCAACCATGGTTCAGCCTATCAGATTTTGGAATCCTTTTTCTAATCAGGAATCCTAAATATACATGAAGACGTGAGTTCTCAACGGACATCTGGACATCTGGAGAGGTGAATGAATCAGATGACTGAAAATATTCCAAAATAAAACGAAAAAAGTGACTTTGTGTCATCTTACGACACTGTAGACAATATCATTCTCTAGACCTCTTTGGAGACATAGCCACGAGAGACATATCCTTCAAAATACAAAATATAAAGTCTGTCTGTCTGCTGCTAATTTAGTAAGAAGAGAGTATAAGAATATGATTACACAGGGCCGCAATTTGGTGAGTTCATCAGATAAACCTCAGCGCTCAACGAAGAGATAACATTAAGCAAAAAATGCACTTTCAAATGGCAGCCCTGAGTCGAGAGATTTTACTAACAAGCTGTTGTTGAATTGCCAGGGTCTCAATGGAAAACGAGTGTGCCTTCCAGTGCCATACATCTATCGATTGTCTGCCTGATGGAGACATCAAGTGCAGGGAGAGAGAGGCAAAGAATTGCTGCTTTCTGTTGGCATCAGCAGGTCTTCACTTTCTGAACCAAGCAGTGCGGTCTGCATGAGCTCCACTGGCTAATGATGCCTCCGTCCTGTCATACAAACATTTTAAACAAAGCTCTTTGTGCCCAAGAGTTTAGCACTCAGCACAGCATCCATTATCATCTCAGGTGTGATTGTCCCTGCCGCTGGAACGTGATATAGAAAGACATTAAAAACACCAGGCAATCAGGATGTTATGGTTTTCCCTTAGCAGAGAATTTTTGTAAATTCAGTACCAAAAACATGCACCAGTCCACTCTAGCTGGTCTCTGGCACACAGTTGGTGTTATCAGTAATTAGTATTTTATTGTGCTATCTCAAAAACCATCAAATGGTTCAAAATCACTGTGATTGTTTTTTATATTTTCTGAGTGAAAGTACTGGTATATATGTAATTGTTTTCATTGATCAGCTGCATTTCAATCCAAGGCTGAAAAGCCATTAGTGTAGTTAGGAAAATCTCTCTCTCTCTCTTCTCTCTATCTCCACACTCTCTTCCTCAGTGCTCCCTTTAAAGAGCCATGCTCTGTATCCTAGCAACAAGGCTCTCTCTCTCTCTCTCTCTCTCTTTCTCTTTCTTTCTCTCTCTCTCTCTCTCTCTCTCTCTCTCTCTCTCTCTCTCTCTCTCTCTCT
>JBBJLS010000109.1:15556540-15567275 GCA_037577275.1 Bryconaethiops microstoma
CTCTCTCTCTCTCTCTCTCTCTCTCTCTTTCTTTCTCTCTCTCTCTCTCTCTCTCTCTCTCTCTCTCTCTCTCTCTCATAGATCTACAGTGTCTGTGGCAAAAGGGTGAGAGAATAGGAGAATAGTTACCATCTCATTGGCTCCACATGCCACTCCCTTGCTCAAATTTGTGGTATGACCAACTTACGCACAAATTACTCTTCTGTCCTTCAGGTGCTGCTCAGTCATGTTTGGGTGGTTTTCTCATTAGCATCCTCAAAACGGTTCTTTGTAGAACTTCAGTCAATTTCCCTTCACATCTTCTTCAACTGGGGAACAAACACTGGATTTTACACACTGGATTTTATGTAGAACTATAATGTTAAACACAGCAGTGAAGTACCATTTCACAGTAAAACAGCCTCTCTCTCTCTTTGGCTTTTAGAGACAGGAGTGAATTCTGAGAGTAGTACATGTGATTGTGAGCCTAATCAGACAGAGTGAACATCTCTGGGAAGATGCATTCAGAAGAGGCAGAAAAGTCATTCATAACTTTAATGTAATCTGATATTTTGGGCTTAGTTTTGTACCAACAGAAATGGTCTAAAACTAAGCCCAGAAAATCAGATTACATGTACATGTGTCTAATGTATATTTTCAGAGATGCAAGGTCTTGTTATGGCAGCAACAGTCCGTGTTTAATCTTCAGTTACACATTCTCTCTCTGAAATTTTACACTATCCGATTAGGCTTACAGTCACATGTACTACTCTCAGATTTCACTCCTGCCTCTAGAAGCCCAAGCGAGAGTGGCTGTTTTGCTGTGAAATGTTACATTGCTGCTGTGTTAAAAATGATAGCCACGATATGGTCAGTAGAACCTCTGAACTTTATAAGATAGGATCACAATTTTTCTCTGAGGAGTTGTTGTATAATGGTATATAATGAGAGATCAGTCATATAACACCAGCTACTTTTTCAGTGGTCATCGAGAGTGGATGACATCTCTCCACATGAAGTTACACTGAGAAGAGTGCTTGAGCTTTGTGTAAAATTTGTCGTGGTGGTTTCCGCTGCTATAAGCCATTAGCCCTGCCATGCAGTGTTCCATGAAAACCTCATCAGGCATGGGGTGTATTGCCAAAAGCCATCAGACGAGGTGCTGACCCTTCGCTGTGGGGCTTTTGTGTTCACACTCCAGCCTGACCCATCAGGGAACACACCCTGCATCACTCGGCAAGTGTGAGTCACACTTCAGTCTCTGCTGGTGGACATACAGAGACGGCATAAGTGTTCGGAGTCCAGACCACGATGCATGTCAAAGAACAGCAGGCTGTGAGACAAAAGTGGCCTAGTTTGAACCTATGGAGGGGTAAAGTCCTGGTCAGTCTCTTTCTAGCCTGAGGTAGATGTTGTAGCATGTGCAGAAATAGAGTCCTAGTGTAATATCTTCCGTGTTCTTCTAGTATGTAATGACAAATGAAAGGTTCTTTGCCGCTAATGCAAAACAAATGACACAATTTAATACCTATTAAAGGGTCTTTGTTTAATCCTGCATGGTACTTTATGCATTACTATTACAAGAAATGAGTTTATGGACACAAGGTGACATTACCTCAAAAGAATTATTCTGTGCTCGTCCTGTACTTATTTTCAGCCACTTCTTACTGTTCAGGAGCTGATGATAACCTCTGGAGTGGATCCACATCATTTATATTTCGAGCTGGATTTGCATTTTCAGGACCTGCTGGCTGCACTGGGTTTTCATATGCCTTTTTTTATGAGAGATAGCAGTTATCGCCCCATAGAGGCAAACATAATCACCATAAATTACATAAACACCATGCAATAACACTTCTTTTAATATCCATGCTTTTTTTCCTGCTATGATTTGCAGCAACAGTTGTTTTGAACTCCTAGAGCAAACAAAATGTGTTCTTTGAAAACACAGCTGAAGTGGCGTCTGTGCTATTATTTTTACAGTAATGTGGCTTTTAGCACTGTTAGTTAGCACTTCTTCATTTAAAATACAGACTCCAGTTCAAATGCAAGTTTAACTGTAGTCAAAACAGCACTGATATAAAAAGCACTAGGCATGATCAACAATCTAAACACAGCCTTTTTAGCTTGATACAGCAATTATGAATTATTTTATTTCTATTATAAATAGATGTAATATTTTAAAATAAAATTGATTAGATGTAGCAAATAAACAGTAATTGTGCATATTATGCATTAATATTTTATGTTAATGCATAATTACTGTTAATTTGCTGCATTTAATCAATTACACCACACATATGTGCCTGTGTAATTATTTCACATTTTTACAAAACTGACAAAATAAATTTGTCTAACTTCTGCGTGATACTGTATAGACATATAGATATCATTAGGGGTATAAAAATCAGTGCGTCATCATGCACCAGCCTGAAGATGATGATTTAACTGCATCAGTTTTGTAAGGTTAGAATCTACATTAATAATTTAGAATAATATTCAATTTAAGTTTGACCAAAATACAATTTTCTATTTTAAGTTTGACCAAAATACAATTTTCTATTTTATTTTTGAACACAAGCATCCCACCGATGCTTGCTGCAGTGTTTTTACCGTCTATTTTTACCACTGTATACATAGTTCTTCTAGCCCAATTTGCATATTCAGTCATTCTAAATCCAGTGAAAATAACTGATTTGAAAAAATATGGTGAAAATGTTCAATCCTAAAGTATTTTAATCAAGTTAACTCAAAACATATTCAGGTCACAGACATTATTGCAGTACATACGAAAAGTATACTAATACTAATCTTTTGACACTGCAACCAACAAACCAGCACTAATTAAAATCCTAAACTACATATCTTAATATTTCAGTAAGCGCTGTAAGCAAGCAAGTGTTCTTTAATCGTGTAACTGTTAGTCTCCCCCTGGACTGGAAATCACAGCTTGAGTGTTTGCATGGCACAGAGTGAGGCAGACGATGTCCTGGTCAGGAAACAGTGGCCTTCACTCTGGCACTCATTGATCTGAAATTTCACCCCTGGATGAGAGACCAACTTTTAATGTTTGAACTTAATTACCCCCTGAACCTTCTCTCTTATAGGTTAGTGTTGAGACATTATTCCCCAGGGGCCCGCAGCCAAAGAGAGCTCCCTGGAGCCTCCCGACCAGAAGGACAGCAGAAGGAAGCTTTCAGCAGAACAACTAAAGCTTTTCTGCAGCTGTGAACTAACCAGCAGGAAACCGCAATGTTCTTTGTGTTCAGTACATTTATTGTATTACTGCATGCAGCACTTTGCGCAAGTGTGAAAACAGTAACCAAGTGCATAATTACAGGAACCAATGTGAAAAGGCATGCTTGGATAGGTAGCATATAGTAACTAGAAACATTATCTTTTCAGTCTGTAGTTACCTGATGGTGCCCCTCTCTTTCTTTTCGGAGCACATTCTTACTGACACGGCCCAGCAAATGGCCTGAGCACAATTATATCACCGACATTAAGCAGCTGTGGTAGAAAATAATAGACCTATTAGGACTTTTCTGCTATTTCGATTTTATTTATAGCTTTTATAGCCTGACCATTTCGGTTCCCTCTCAGTCTAACACACCAAACCCAAGCATTGCATCTGCAGACCCGAGTTGTGCTTTGAAATGGGACCGTGAGAATTGCTCCTTGATTTAGTCCGCTTTCATAACAGACACTATTGGAATTCTGGTGTGCTGCAATCAGGTGGTGCAGGAGGGCGATTACTTCTCAATACAGCAGCAGCAACATGCAAATGGGAGTAAGTAATTGGTAGATGTGAAATGTACACCATGCACTCTTAAAAAGGTGCCAAAAGGATTCTGTCCATTTTGGTTTTTGTAAATGAGGTGTGAGAGGTAATGTTAAGGTTCTTTACCAGTTCATGGGTTTCTCCAGTAGAGATGCCTTTGATGTAAAATGGTTCTTCCACTGAAAGGTTCTTTACAGAATCAAAAATGGCTCTTCAATGACACTGCACAAAGAATCCCTTCTGACACCTTTCTTTTTAAGAGTGTACAATTTTTTGCACACAATTTGTACAACATGCTTTTAAAAAGGGTCTTAATTGGTTCTTGTCTAGAATGAATGGTTCTGGGAAGAAACTTTAACTGGTATGTAAGCTTTAAACGTTCTTCATGCTGGTTTAGAAAAGTGGTTAAGTTCCTATTAAGTTCCGTTCGCTGGAATGGTTTTTAAGGAACCAAAAGTGGGTTGTGTTTTTATTGCATCTATTCAAAGAGACCTTTTTGTTCATATCTGGCATTTTTATTTTTAAGAGTGAATGGGAGCGCAAATGTCGCCCATATTTTTCATATAATTTTGCACACCCAAGAGTAGTAACTACACACTGTGTTATACATTTACACTGAACATTAAAACTACCTTTCACTTTTACTTTCACTTTCAAGTCCCCCTCATGTTGCCAAAACAGCTCTGACTCCTCAAGCCTTCTGAAGTTGTGCCTTGGTATTTGGCACCAAGATGTTAGCAGCAGTTCTATAAATTGTAAGGCAGGGCCTCCATGGATTGGACTCGTTTGTCCAGCACTAGTTTTAAGATCTGGGAATTTTGGAAGGCAAGTCAGCACGTTGAATTCTTTACCTTGTTTCTCAAACCATTCCTGAACAATTTTTTCAGTGTGACAGGGCACATTATCCTGCTGAAAGAGGCCACTGCCATTAGGAAAAACTGTTGTTGTGAAGTGGTGTGCTTGATCATGTTTAATTGTCAAAGTAACATCAACATGAATCCTGGGATCCAGTAGGTTTTTCAGCAGAACATCACCCAAAGCACCACACCGTTCACCGGGTTACCTTCTTCCCATACTGTATCCTGGTGTCGTCCCTTCCCAGGTAAGTAATGCATATGCACATGGCCATCCACATGATGTAAAAGAAATCATGATTTATCAGACTACATCATCTTCTGTTGCTCTGTGGTCCATTTATACACACATGCCCATTGTAGCTGCCTTTGGTTGTTAACAGGGGTTAGCAAGGTTTCTCTTTGTTCACTGTGCCAACATGCACAGCAAACTGATGCACCACTCTATTACAACCAGTATTTCAGTATTTCAGTAACTTTTTTCAGCAATTTGTGCTATAGTAGCTAGAAGAAGTACAGTACACAGACTAGCCCTCACTCCCCATGTGCATCAATAAACCCTCGACACCTATGGCCCTGTTGCCAGTTTCCCAATTGCCCTTCTTTGGACTGCATCCCGGGAACACCCCCCAAGATCTGCCATGTTCTGACCCAGTCAGAACCCTTACATCTTTTCCTTCTTCTTCTCTTTCAGTTTCTAATGCACTGGCTTAAAAATTGACTTTTTACTTGCTGTCTCATTTATCTCACCACTTGACAGGTGGCATTGTGATGAGACAATCAGTGTCATTCACTTCACCTGTCGGTGGTTTTAATGTTATAGGTGATTTTTGTATGTAAGCTTAATGACAATAAGCTTGAGTTTAACAAGAACTGAATTTAAATTCAACTGAACTGAATTGAACTGAGTTGAATTGAAATTAAATAAATTGAATTGAGTTGAACTGAACTGAATTGAAGTAAATTGAATTTCAAGAGAAGACTGTAGTTATGGCCGTGTGAGTTTGCACAATTATTAAATTGCTTACTATCCAGTAAGGTTATCCCCATGGCAGAAATATTGGAAAGCATTAAAAGGAGGAGAGGGAAAAAAGCTCTGTATGCAGTCCTGGCTACATTTCCATCTCGGCACTAATAATTGGGCTATCATGGGCATTCCATTGCTTTATTCTATGATGTGTTTCTGTCTAAATAATCTCCAAGTAATTCTTTGCCCTGAGGACTTTCCACACTGCATACAAACACATTGAGGCTTGCCTTTCATGGCTGCCTCCTCACAGCTATGGTTTCTCTTTGTTTGCCTTGCCAATATGCATGATCATTGTAAATTCTCTTATGACTGCCTTCTGACCCCAATTGTTTACCAGAAACTAAATATTCCCCTTGTGTAAGCATGTCACCTCACGATTAAAAATGTCAGCAGAGCTTTACAGGTGATGGACAAGGGTGGAAATCGTCCCCTGGTATTCGGCATGAAAGAGTCGAGTGGTCCCTGTGAGCTGTGGAGTGCAGCAAAGAGCAAATAGGCCTCATCAGCCATGGGCTGCTAACCATCACTGGCATGACAAGGCTGGTGTCCAGGAGCGATTTGTGCAGGAGAGGAGGCTGATTTGCTTGTCATGATTGTCAGAGTGGTCTGGTCAAACACAAGTGTGAGGTGTTGCTGGGGCACCAATCAGGCTGACAGATCCGAGTGTGGTGGGGGTACTGCCCAAGCTCATTTCCAACCATCAGGAGAGAAAAGCACACGAGAGGGTGTTTCTGACTTAGTCAAACCCCTCGGTGAGGTGAAACAGCTTTGTGTCTGAAGTGCAGCTGAAGCCCCCCGGAAGACCCTGTCCATCTGTTGCCCTCAGCCACTTCTCTCCTCCTTGTCACTCACGGGGTAAACAATCTTTTGTTTATTTATCAAGGACCCTGCACAATTCTCTTGTCAGTGAATTCTTCCTTGATCTTAAAGATTCCTCACTTG
Source organism: Bryconaethiops microstoma (assembly GCA_037577275.1). Classification (NCBI taxonomy): domain Eukaryota; kingdom Metazoa; phylum Chordata; class Actinopteri; order Characiformes; family Alestidae; genus Bryconaethiops; species Bryconaethiops microstoma. Next base: position 15,563,127 of record JBBJLS010000109.1, read on the forward strand.
TACATGGACATTGGCTCTAGGAAAAAAATGTAAGTGGTACAGAACCTATACATTGTGTGGAGATTCTTCAAACTTCAAACTTTAAAAAGGTTCTTTGAATACTCACATTTCTCAGTTATTAAACTATTATTTATTGAGACCACATTGTTTTTTAAATAAAAAGGAGTTCAAAATGTCCTATCTGCTCCCTGCTCAGTTCTCCATTTATGGAAATTAAGCTGCAAAAAAGCTAGTTTTGAGTATATATATATATATATATATATACATTTATGTATGCTACCAGTCAAAAATTTGGACACACCTTCTCATTCAATGTTTTTTCTTTGTTTTTATTATTTTCTACATTGTAGATTAATATTGAAAACAAACAAATGATGAAGGAACACATGGAATTATGCAGTAAAAAAAAAACAGTTAAACAAACCAGAATATGTGTAATGATGGACTGTTGTTTTTTTAATTAGTTAATTGGTTCTTGGCATAATGTGGAGTAGAACCATAGTCGAATAGGATTACTAACTGTGTACCAACCCTACCATCACAACTGACGGTCCCAAACACATTAAGAAGGCAAGAAATTCCACTAATGAACTCTTGATATGTGTGTGTGTGTGTGTGTGTGTTTGGATTCCTTGTAATTTCTTCAGTTAAAACAGTTAAAGTTTGCATTCCTTCAGTGTCTTGTTTTTGTGCAGCTCTGGACCCCTTGTTTATGTTTGCATTTTTGTTTCTCTGTGGTGTTAAACATTTGTAGATCTTGCACAGCTAAGCCTGGGGCATTCCAGTGCTTGGTAGTGCAACTGAAACCAAACAAACAAGTATGGGTGGCAAGGCACTGTCAAAAGATCTTGAGGATAAAAGTTGTGGATAGGTACAAGATGGATACAAAAAAAAAAAAAAAGGGCTTTATCAATCCCTAGCAACACAGCAAAGGCTCTGTTTAAGAAGTGGAAAATGTTTGGCACTACTAGGACCCTCCCTGGATCAGGCCGCCCATCCAAACTGAGTTTGGAGGAAACTGGTCAGAGAGGGTGTCTAGAAGCCTATGGCAACTTTGAAGCAATTACAGGAATTCATGGCCATTGTGTGTGTGGCAACAATATCAAAAGTGCTCCTTAAATGTGGCATGTATGGTGGGGTTGCAATAAAAAGCCACTCCTCAAGAGTCTTGAAGAAAAAGGTGTTATGGCCTCAACAGAACATCTTGCAGAAAGGCAATACAGCTCACTGTTCAAAGAATGCCATATCTACAGTAAAGCATGGTGGTGGCAGCACCCTATTGTGGGGGTATTTCTTCACAATCAGTCACCATCCAATCTGACTGAGTTTGAACAGAAGAGTGGGCAAATATTATACAGTCTAGTTGTGCAAAGCTGGTAGAGAAATATCTTAACAGACATAAGGCTGTAATTAAAGCAAAAGGTGGACCCACAAAGTACTGATACGGAGGGGGTGATCCTTCATCCTTTTCAGTGACTGTTTTTTAAATTTATATTTTCTGAACTGCTATCATATCTTTTACTTGTTATAAGTTGCATTAAGTAAATACAGATGGAAATATTGTTTTTTTTGTGTGTCTAATTCAGACTGCAAATTTTGAAAGGTGTGATTTATTTTTTTTCTATATCTACTATATACCTGTGTGTTTGTGTGTGTATGCATGTATAAAATATACTTAAAATACTTAAATACTTCAAATAATGAGTGTAACACTCATAAGTAAAGGACGTGAGACACCACAGAAGAACCAATAAGGAACTTTTCAGTGGAATACGAGAAACTGACAGATGGCTGTGTGGTGGACGTGAAGGCCACCTGAAGAATAAGTGAAAGCAGACAGCTGTATTTCACCATGGAAACGCGAAGGCCATGATTATCCCAGTGTTAATATTGCCACGGTCACTGTAGAGGCACCTCCAGCCCAACCCCACCAAGCTCCTCCAGCTCCTCCAGCCCCTCCATCCTCTCTTCTGGAATCAGGGGTTTTAACGGGAGGGCGCTGTCCCAATTTGATTGCAGCCAGCATCAGTAAGGTCAGGCACTGATGTTGGACTATTAGTTCTGGACCACTAATATAATTTGTGTCAGCTAAAATAGCTGCCTGAAGTTAATTTCATTTTTATAGTTCACTGTATGCTATACTGTGTCCTAAACCACATCCACAAGTCACAAATAATTTATGAATTATTTTTGAAATTTCTCTTTTTACTGCCCAGTAAAAAAATTAGACCTCTGAGACTAATTTTTTTTTGTGAAGAAGGTGAAACTGAGGGAAGAGCGGGAAGTTCCTTTTTGGAAATCTCTAAACTGAAAAGTAGCAGCAGCAAAATCCAAATTACAGAGGCAAAGTGCATGCATTTTAATGCCTTTCTTTCATCACACTGCTGACATTTCGCTTTTTCCTCAGAGTTTTTTTTTTTTTTTTTTAACATTAAGACAGCTTAATGGTGAGAAATACTAAGAGCCAAAAAATCCCTTAAAGACATGTTTTTGATTGCACTGCGCAGTCCTTTCCTGGACGTTTTGGGCTGGTGGATTGCACTCAACCTAGGCCAGTGAGTGGAAGGAAGTGTTTCTAATAAAATGGCCAGTGGGTAGAAGCACAGGGTGGGTGTGTCTAATAAAGTAAAGGGGACTGAGTAGCCAATTTCATACAACAAATGTTTCATGGTTATTTTTAAAAAAGCGTAGAAATTATGAAAATTATCCAGAATGAGTTATCTACAAATTCTCCTCCTCGACTCCCTTCAGTTGACTTTTTTGCTCTGTGAGTATGTTTAAAAGCTCTGTTTGGTCTCTTTTGCAGCATCTTTTCTGATTAGTGACAGGAATGGTGATTTGGACAGAGGCGTTCGACTTCGTTTAAGTGTTCTGTGAACCTGCATGCAGATCAGCTCCCATCCCAAGAGCCCCCGAGCTTCACAGGCTCCTTTTGAGCCTCCCAGCTGTTTGATGTTTCTTATCTTCAACAGCCCTCACTGATGGTTGTATGACACTATCGCTATTACCAAACTGTCACTGTTCAAAAAGCTTTTGGCTGAGCAGAAGAGAAGAGAGTAAGAACAATGCCTTGGAGAAAAGAATAAAGCTCGTAGATTATCCCTCCACCTCCGCTTTTTTCGCTATTGTGTCTTGATTAGATGTGATTATAGCAGCCTGTTGTTACTGACTACATAATAAATGGTTCAGTTTTTCCTCATTTGCCCCAGCCAAGCCTTTTACATATAACAGGGTTTTGAATATTCAAATATTTGTACAAAAATGATCCTCTTTCACATTTAGTAGGTTAAACCCAATCTCCTTACACAGTATTTTTATCAGTGAGGCTAAATTTAGACCCTTAAGTTTCCTTTTTGCTGCAGTTTTCTGGGACTGGGGCAGGGGGGGGGGATTTGCACTACTAAAGGATTAGATATACCCACCCAAACGAAACCACATCCCCACTCTGCTGCAAGGTTGAACTCTTCAGTATAGTAAACAGCAGAGATGGAAGAGGATGTTTAATTGTTTTTGTGATAATTGTATTATTATTAGGCATCGTTCTCAAACTCATGTAGGCATTACAGCGATAACAAAACATATCAATAATAAATCCCATAATTCTAGAACACAGACAAATACACGGGGGGGGACTTTCCAGATCAAAGACGAGTCACTTGGTTGGCCTGAAAAGACCCTTTGGCCAAAGGGAAGACTCCCTGATCAGGAAGTCTCGTACCCATGATAAAGAGTCACTGAGGTGGTCGGAACGAGAGGTCTGGCTGCCTTGAGGCAGAGACACAAGCGTTTAAACTCGGAAGCCTGATGGCCTTTAGGCAAAATCACTCAGTTGGTCAGATTGGGAAGCCCAGCTGACTTGAGTATAAACTGCCTGTTTTGAATTAACTGATTTTGTGATGTCACAAAAACTCTCTCTCTCTCTCTCTCTCTCTCTCTCTCACACACACACACACACACACACACACACATATATATATATATATATAGATTCACATAGATTTTTTCTCTCAAAATAAATAAATTAATTAAAAATATATAATAATAAATAGGTAAAATACATCAGAGAGTGTGTGTGTGTGTGTGTGTGTGTGTGTGTGTGTGTGTGTGTGTGTGTGTGTGTGTGTGTGCTTACCCCTCCCTCTACATCTC
>JBBJLS010000109.1:15567375-15578942 GCA_037577275.1 Bryconaethiops microstoma
CATCACAACTGATGATCCCAAACACATTAAGAAGGCAAGAAATTCCACTAATGAACTCTTGACGAAGAACACCTGTTGACACCTCATGAATCTGATTGAAAAAATGCCAAGACTGTGAAAAATTGTCAGACAGTAGGTGATGTTTTCAATATTAATCTACAGTGTAGCCAATAATAAAAACAAAGGAAATCATTGAATGAGAAGGTGTGTCCAAACTTTTGACTGGTACTGTACACTCAGCCGGCCTGCCCTTTCTCACTGATGTTGTATGGAGTGTTTCTCACTCCAAATTTAAAGTAGTCTACTCAGTGTCTCTGGTTGCCAGTTTTGTGAGGAGCATAGAATATCATTTTGTACTTGAAGACATTCTGCCGATTTGTTTGTTTTTGTCAGGGTGCCAGCAGTACAGCGAAACACTGTTGCATCTGGTGTGCATAACCTGATTTGAGAAAATTGCAGTGTGTATGACAGGTTTAAAGATAAAAAGAGAATAGAAAATATTCATTTTAAATGAATTTTGTCTGTTGTCAGTACATAAACGCACATAAATGTCCGGTAAAAATATATACGCTCTAAACAAATAGGACTCTATACAGAACAAAAAAGCATCAACACCTTTTTGCTGCTATATAGAACTGTTTTTATAATGTTGTAATATTGTGTCATGTACAGCAGGCTCTCCATCAAAAAGAAGATCCATTTAAATGTGTAAAGAACAACTAATCCAACCATTGATAAGTTATTCAATGAGTCAAGAGTGTTTCTTTCAAAGCATCACATTACTATAGGACTTATAAAGAACCACTTTTAATCGGTGTAGGATATGAGCTCGTTCATAAATAATCCATTGATAAGTTCTTCAGGGACCCAAAGTAGCTCTTCTATGGCATCTCTCCAATGCACCTTTTTGGCACCTTTATTGTTAAGTGTGTTGGTGAATTGTTGTGATGACCTAGATGGCAGAGCTTCGAAACTTTGAGCTGCCCTTCATAAAAATGATTCATTTGCGCTTTTGGGGTCATTGTCAGGCATGTCTGCTCCTCCACAATAGTGGAAGTAAGTCATTAAATCTGAGCGAAAGAGACTTCAATGATGTAACCCTTCCACACTGAAAAGAGGAATAAAAAGCGGCTTTATCTGTCCAAAGTGTGAGGGAGCATGAAGAAAAGGAATTTTAACATGCCTGCTTTTTATCAGTGGTTAAAAGCAGACGTGCAAGTCTAGTTAAACTGTCTACTATGAGCAGACATTATTTTTTTGTAATACCTTGGATCCTTGTTTCGGTTATCTGTTCATCCGCTTTGCAATTAGGGCTTTGTAGGTCTGCAAGAACTTCATGAAGGTGCGACATCAACACTTGGTGGGCACTCTGAGGCTTGGGCTTGGGAAGTGGAGCAGAGTGCCTGAAGGACTCCACATCTGAAAATGCAGTCGGAGGCCTGGAGGGGATTTTGGTACATCTGTGAAGCGTGTTTATATCTGGGCTTAGCGAGACATCAGGGACTTTGATTGGCTAAGACTACCCAAAACTCATCTGTTGTTCGTGAGCACAGATCGCAGTGATCCTACCGAGAGAAGGTGTGAGAGAGAATGTGAGAATTCTCTGATCATTTCAGTGAACTGTATATAAGCAAAAATGCTTTACAGCAATAACTGCAGCTTCTAAGAGTTGAGCATTTCATTCAAAAACAAAGAGTCAAGAGAATACAAACTGTGCCTACAGCTAGCCTGCATCAATATATGCCAATATGATTTTGTGTTTTGCTGGAGGTACATTGTCCTTGGCCTCACAGATTCTGGTCGTACAAAAAAAGCTGACCTAGTCATAGCAATCTGTGAACGAGGCAGCATTTGTCTTGGAAAATCCATTTTGAAAATGTGGAGTATTAGAGCAGGAGGATAATCTGAGATTATTTCCACACAGATTGCTTGGAGTACAGCAATCAAATCTGCAGATTGAAATGGAGCGCAAACGACTTGCCTGGCGCTTCTGGAAAGGAAATCCCCCCACCCCCAAAACCACCACCCTACCTCACCCCCCCAAAGGAGCACAACCTGGCATACAACTAGTAAGAAAAACAGAATACATTAGAAGATTTACATGATGTCCACTTAATTCATCTTGGTGTTAGAGTGATAAAAACAAAAGCAGTACATTTTTTCTGCGTTCATATTAGCGCAGAGGCACTGCATGGCATGGTGACTGTGGAGGGGATAGCAAAATGACTGGATAAATAGTTGATGCGCCCATTAACACATGAAGCAAAGTGGCAGCATCACTAAGCAGCTCGCGTTAAAGCAGAAATGTCCGCATCCATTCTGAGCATCGCGGGCAGCTGTAAAGCTCTTGAAGCCGACACAATCATCAGAAAACTTGAGTATGATGATGCTCATCAAAAGAAGAGCCCCTCAGAATTTCATGCGAGATCCTCTTCAATGACTCTTTTCTTTTATTATTTATATATTTCCTCTTCTTATCTCAGAATGATACAAGTACTAAGACCTTGAATGCACACTAAAAAAATTATTTTTCCCCCATATGCTTCACCAAGACAGGGCATTTCATAGTCATCGAGGACAGATGTGTTGGCCATGACCGCTATGCAGCAGCTCTTTACCATGACGACAGTATGTCGGCTGTTCCTCTTTGTGGTGAGACACTCAGGGCAAAGTGCATTCACAAGTTATTTTTCATCCTTATAGGCTGGAAATGACTTCAAAGGAGAAGTAGTTTGGTTGTTTTAGTGGGAGATGAACTAATGACCCCTTTTATGCTGGGCGTTTTTCAAGCGATCTTGGTAGAGTGAGTTCATTCTATAGAACACAGCTTTAACACCTGCATGTTATGTCACCAAGCATGCTAATAATGTACTGATGCTGCAGTCATGTGTGACGAACTTTGTTGGTCTTTCAGTCAGAAAGATAAATAGCATGCAGTATTTCCATTATGCATAATGTAAGGCAGTGAGATTCACTGTCTGAAGTGACTTTCTACTGTGAAAACTGTTCAGTTATACGCTGTCCATTGATACAGCAGAAGTGAATAGCAGTGAATAAACATACCGTATAAAGCTGGCTGGTTTCATTGTGAAGAATGGCAGGAGGAAGCTGTAGGTATAAAATGTGTGCCTTCTTCCAATTAACACTCACACTTTCTTTTGATCAAATGAGATATTAAACCAAAGATTAGCTTGAGATGAAAAAGAAAGGGACTCTCCAGATGTGCAGGCAGGGTGCCAGTATAAAGTGCACATATCAATAGTGCCCCCTAGTGCTATGCCACATCTCTCGATCCAGAGCTAGCAACTCAAATTTCAGCTCATTTTGTTTTTGCAATCTGTGGAAAACACACTTAAATGAATTGGATAGCAAAATATCATTTCTGAAAGAGTACACCGGACAAATTGTCACAACAAGCATGTGTTTATGAGGTTCATTGAGACAGATTGTTACGGTCAGTCAAGGGTTTTGATCTATTCCATCAAAACCCAGAGCAGTCACGGTAATGGCGTGTAGACTGAGGCCTTTGTCATCCAAAATGACCTTGCATCCTCATTACACATTACACCGCTGACTGTGTGCTTACAGGAGGGTTTGAAGATAGACTCAGGCTCTTCAGGGGGACGCATTAATCTTTTCTAAGCTTCAGCTTTCATGCTGTTGAACAAATGAGGAAATCATCAAAGTAAGCCTCAAAAGACAGCAGTTTCCTTACAATGTTAATAATTCAACAATATCTTTAAACGATTATTCATATGACAGAAATGCATTATTTATTGTACTCTTACATTTAAAGAGTGTTCGTGGAACTCACTGGGTTTCTCCCGCAAGTAAAGAATTACTGAAGTTTCCCTTAATTAACAAAAATTGTTATGTGATGTGTACAGTAGTCAGCGTGTATGTTCACATAGAGTAACATAAGACGTCAATGGGTCTTGGGTATGATTCCTGTTAAAATCTCTTAAGCACCCATATCACACATTTTAGTCTATTTTTATTTTTTTCCCTGTGGTTTTTGTGTGCTAAAATAATCATTATTAATCAACATTTATTCACATCCAACCTCTCTTTATTCATTAGGATTAATCAGGCTGTTTTTGTTCTGACTGCCTACCCTGAATTTTATCTCGTTCAGAAAACAGTTGAGGCTGAAATGCTCCTTATAAGAGGATGAATGGGCGGAGCCAAACTGCTGTACACTGAATGGGTTTATGTATGTAAATGTGACATCACAAAAACAATCATTTTAAATAACTGTATGTAGTGGGAAGTAAGTTGTATGTTTACACACTATATCACTATAAGCTTTCATGTTGTTTACACAGTATATCAAACCATTTCCGTGTGGCTCCTTCATTAGCACATTTATGTTCATCTGAGAGCCTACATATTTTGCAGTTGTTTTCCAATATGCAAGATGTTATCTTGTCTCCGCTGGTAGATTATCCTTTGGGGAATCAAAACCGGTTCTTCTGTAACATCTCTCCAAAGAACCTTATTTGACTAATTCATTTTAAGAGTGTGGATGTCAAACTGTGGTCTTTTAGCTCGGAGTGCTGCCACTTTGAGCACTGTTTTCTATTCTTATGCCATCCTCATCTCTGTTTCTACAATATTCTCATTAAAATAATCAATTCCTCTTTTATGCTAATGTGGATTCTAGGCTGTATTGCACAACCTCCCGTGCCGTCTTTATGTAAAGTGTATATTTCCGGGGGGTGCATGGAAAGAAGCAGCTGAAAATTCTGGACAGATCACCACATGTTATCCTGCTCACCACAGTCTCCACAGTGCTGGAGCTGTGTGCATGTCATCCCTGTGTAACTAGAGCAGAAAATTTCCAGAGTATGTGACCTTTACTTAATCACCCAGCATGTGGAATTTGTTTCTTTTTCGCGTCTCTGTGCTTTGATCAAGGTAAATTAGGCCGCTGTCAGCCATGTAAAGCTCTGCTATCTAATCCTAAACACAGAGGCTCAAGCATAAAGCACAAAACTCCTCTTTGCACATGTGCTGATGGACAAATACGTGGCATGAGGCTCAGGCTGGTCTCAAGCAATGCACTACCCTGTCCAAAATAAACCAGCAAAACCATGGTGAGTATTGACAGAAATTTAAATTCTTCATTATTCTTCATCATCTTTATTCTATTTATTATACATAGATATAGTGTGCTATGCTGAGTGAAATAAACTGAAGATATTAAGCATTTTCTGTACTTCATTAAGTGGCATAAAACTCACTGACAATAATCAGGTTATTTATCTTTGATTATTAGAGATGAGTCAAGATAGTGTGAGATAAATAGAACTTTTAAATATAGGGGTTCCTAAACGGTCCTAAATTTAGATATGAAGTGCTAAGAAAAAATGTCATTACATTCCAAGAGCACCCACATATAGTGAAAGACCGCGTTGTTGTGATGTGGTAAAAGAAAATGCCTAAAAAGGCCTATTTTATAGTGTAAACCCTAATTATGCCCCAAATATGTTCCCAAAACATTTTAATTTCATTTTAAACTCAGTTTAATACATTACCCTGAAGGAAAATGTAAACCCGTATTATACTGTACTAGGGCATTAACACAAAAGTCGACTAGACGACTTCAGAGGCACAAGTCGACGCCCCCTGAGAGAAGTCGACTAGTCGTGTGTTTTTTTCCTCTGTCTGTGCACTCGCTTGTGTACGCAATGCAATCTCTTCCTCTGATTGGCTTACGCTGACACGCGTTCCTTGACTTCACCAATTATTATAGTTCCTTTAAAAAAAAGGGCGGTACCGTTGGCACGAGGGGAATCTAAACACAAGACCACAACAAGACGAAAGACATGGCAGCAGAGAAGACAGATACACATCACATGTGTGGAAATATTTCACTCTAGATACACAAATAGCATGGTGACCTGCACAATCTGTAAGTCGGTGTTAAAGTACAGTAACAGTACAGGCGATCTAATCGGCATCTGAAACGGCATCCGCTAGCTAACATGGGTGATGCAAGGAGTCGTCCAGTCCAGAGGAGCTGAGGGGCTGCGCAGCTTAAACTGTTCCCACTTTCTGTTATACACTTACATTTACCAGAAAAATCAAGGCATTAGCCTTTGTTTTGTGTTGTTTTGTTTAATTGTCATGTTGACTGTCAATGTCACAGAGAACTTCAATAAAAGTTGTTCAATGTTGGACACCTGTGTTCCCCTGCTGCGTGTGTGATGACATCATCAAACGACTGTACAGTTTACACTACAGAATAGGCAGTGCTAGAATGTAAATATTTTTTATTTGGAAATGTAGCTGAGTAGTAGTTAATATTTATGTTACAAAATTAGTAAATAATATTTTTCTTAATAATTTAGCACTAAAATGCCTGAAAAATTATGTATTGCCACAAAAAAAGCTGTGATGTCTGGGCCTCGTCCGTCACGTCCCCTCGTCCTCGTGCAGGGTTTCTGTTTGGGTGCGGTGTCCGGACGTCACAAAAGTTTTTTAAAAATGCGGAAGATATCTGCAGTTTCCGCGTTAGTGCGGGGGTTTCGGCGAACGATTATTAGTTTGGTTCTCAGAAAAAAAAAAAAACGCGTTGGACTGAAACAGCGACTGCTGAACCACGTTAAAGTGGGGGTTACTGTATACATATAGAACCTTTACATTATGTGGAGACACTTACAAAGGTCTCATCTATAACAGTGGTTAAAGAAACATCTATTGAAAGGCTCTTTAGAAAAGCGTTTTTTTCTGTGCTATCACTCCAAAGAATGCTTTTTGGCACCTAAAGCATCAGCATGCACTGCTCTAACTATTTATACAGCTTCTCAATATTTACAGGTAAACAGACCTCAATGGGCAATGTCATTTGCTCTCAGTCACTGGAATTTAAAGTTCATGTCAAGAAGAAAAGATCCCATAAAAGAAAACAAAAGGCTGTTCAAGATGATGGCACACAGACTACTGATTTCTCTGTCATGATCCAGCTGTTTCCCAAAACCCCACAGCACTAATCACGCTGTCACTCCAGCTTTCTTATAAATCCTTCATCAATGCCTCTGAAAAAGAAAAGGTGTAACTTAGGGCCTCCTTTCCTTTTTCATATGCCAAATGTGATATTTCTTCTTTATTCGATTTGACCATTTAACAATATATTACATTACAGAACTACAAAGTGGTTGAGGAGACCATCATAAGGTCTCAGACCAAAGTGATTTCCAGAGTAAGATTAACAGATGTTATCTTGTTGTTCAGTATTATATTACTGTTCCTATATAATTGTGCTTCTTGTTCTGCAGTCATAGATGATTGTGGAGTCATTTTCGTAACTGTGTGGGGTGTATTGTTTAAAAACATCTCATTTATATTTGCATTAAAATATCATTGCATTATTAACTTAGTCATTCCATAAGTGTGGATATATTTTATTGATTTTAAATGAGTACACCTCCCCTAAGGGGACCCAATTCTGTACATCTGCTGAATTTAACAAATTGGATAATGTGGCCTGTGCAAAGGTTTCCCAACATGTTAAACTCAGAAATTTTGCATTAAAATATGCAGAAAAATGCCATATTTAAGTGTATTCTCTGTAGAAAATGCCTACTGATTTTCACTTCAACACAATGAAGTCTCACCAGGAGTGTTTTGTATATGTACATTATAATCTCCATTCATTTTAATTAAAAATTAAACTTAACATTAAAATACATTAACTCATTTTACAATAAATCATGAAAAAAACCTTCTCCTGAACAGTTCCCATGTTTGGGATACACCGAAAAAACTGGTTAGGCACATCAATGTATTGGATAACTTCATATTTCACGTTCAGTTTCACACAAATGCACTATAGATCTTCATTAATGTTTGTTCTCAACCATCTTATAATGTAGCTGTGATGTAGCTTAGACTGATTTCACCATTTAATGAGACACTGAAGATCCATGTAACTGTAATGTAAATTTCATTCTCTCTTTTTTTTTTTTTAAATGTGTCTTGTCCGGCATCTTAGCAAGCAGAATGTGAAGCTGTTGCCTTGGTGTGCCAGACACCTTTGCTTTGCCAAGTGGGGCTTGATATGCTCCTCTTGTTATATGAATTTTTTATTTATTTATTTCAGTTATTTGATTTAAAATCAGACAGGGATGAAGAAAATATAGAGAGGGAAAAAAATAATAATAACATAAATAAATAAACAAAAGGACAAACAACCAAAAAAAAAAAAGTTGCAGAGGTTGAATGCAGACTGCTGTCACTGTGTAATCGCTCCAAAGGCTGTATCTGAAAAACAAGAACCATCCACACAAACACAGAACAAAAACAAAGCGAAGGCAACACAGAAACATCATACACTCTTACTATCAATGCTGTAATAGCACACAGAAACCTGGGAGTGTGTGGGTGAGTAGGTGAGTGAATGGGTGAGTGGGTGAGTGAGTGAGTGTGTGTGTGTGTGTGTGTGTGTGTGTGTGTGTGTGTGTGTAGTGTCCGAGTTCGTCATGGAATGTTTTGCAATGAGGGTGAGAGGCCACAACCACACCGTCCCGGCGCCTGAGGAAGACTGAGCAGCCCCGGAGGCTGCAAGACCCGGCGGCCCCATCGTAGGCCAAGGGACCCCGGCCACACACCCCAGGAGGGCCGAGTGCCAGCCCCAAGAGGCGGAGGGGGAGGCCCCAGACATGGGCCCCCGCGACCACAGGAATTTCATTCTCTTTATTGTAAAAAGTTTAGTTTGCAATAGTGAAGGATCTTTTTTGAACACCAGTGTAGTGGACAGAAGAGGAATTTTTCATCATGCTTCTTTGCCAAGGCATTCACTTCAGTTTACACATTTTTCCACATCAGAAAAATCCATTATAGTATAATGAACATTCTGTGGTACGAAAGGGTTACTTGCTCCTCATCAAGCACGCACTACAATGATTCTGGAAAACTGAGTCGTGCTCAGTTTTCTGTAGTCAAGTCTAATAGTTAAATTCATGGAATTCCTCCCTTAGTATAAATGACAGCTCACATTCTGTCCTAAAAAATATTTCTTCCCATTAAAATAAGCAATAAAGAAAGAAAATAGCAATGCAGCTCTCAGTACAAATGTTTATTGTTCTCACCCTAAGTACCAGAACATGCTCAAACACAGCCACTCAACATATTTTGCTAAACTGATAGTTTCATAAATTGCCATGGCAACTACAAAATCTTTTTTTATTATAAAGCAAGATGTCTTGGCCTTAGTGCCACAAGTGAATTTATCTAGGATTTATCTGTGAATTTACTAGTGAATTTAGTAACTTTATGAAACTGTTCTACTTTCTGTTTCTGTTCCAGTCTACTAAAAACAGCATAATCGAACCAAGAGTTTGAAGGGTGTCAATGCAGTGAGGTCAGTTTTGAACATCCTGAAAAAACAGCATTTAAGAAACTGTATTTAAGAAAACATACCTGACTATAATTTATTTATACTTATTTCAGTGTATGTCATGCTGTCCAAGCCTTTCATCTGCCAATTCCTAGTCTTTGATCTGTTTGATTCATTAATTTTTCACAGTGTGTGTTTTTTGGTATGCTGTGTTTGATTATCGAAGCAGGTGAACGCAAGGTTAGACTTGAGTCTGTTTCTGCAGGGGATGGCCTACTGGAAGTGGAGGGAGGGGTGAGATGGGTACAATTTAACGGCTCATTATGCAAATTGATCCTCTCAATTGACCATCATTCTGATAATGACAGGGCCAGACTGCTGGGGAGTTTAGATGTTCCTCTGGAAAACATCAGTTAAATGTCCCGAGAGCTAAAAATAAAATCTGGAAGAAAATTGAAGGAGACCATTTGGAGCGCTCTCAAAGGGCCATGGCTATGCTGAGGAGCCAACAGCCACAATGGTCAAACGCCCTGAAATGTCACCTGCAATTAAATGCTAAAGGACAGCTGTACTGAAAGGTGTAGGGGCAAAAAAAATAGCTTAATAAAGTTGCATTTAATTTCTCAAAGTGGCATTAAGATCTGATATTTGCTCACAGGTTGAAAATTAGCCTGGCCTTTGTTATTAATTAAGTTTACCTTCTGGCGTCATACAGAGGGACGGATTAAGCGCGGTTCAGATGAGCTGGCAGTGTCACTGCATAATTGCATTTATTGGCCTGGCCAGTTCTTCCTAATCTTGGATTATGATGATACATTAACAGCTGTGACTTTTGTTTACAAGGCATTTGTCAAGATAATGGCAAAAAATTCCCTGATTTCCTATTAATCAAAGGCTGTAACAGACCTTTCAGTGCGTCTGTTGAGTCAGCCAACAGAGGCTTTAAACAGGCTCCACATTTACTGTATTATGGCCAATAAATACAGGCTTCTTAACATTGATTTCAGAATGAATGTTTAAAAAGGCAAACTACTGATGAATTATTACTCATAAAACAGATGAAAAAGATGTGCACGTAATCAATAAATGCAAAATGGTCAAACAAATATAATGATAAAGCTCAGCAAAAAACAGTTCATAGGAACTAGACAGTGAGAAAATGAACAGAGCGATCTGTGGACCACACCACCCCACCGGGCTGTGGTGATACTGCTAGGGGGCTGTTGGTTGACAGTAAAGTTGTTACAACATATAGATATTTACCATGATATCATTTAAATATTGTATGATTGATGTGATGACAGTTTCAAATATTTTTGCAAATATTTGTCATATTGTTTGAGCTGGGTATCTGAGGAGCAGGGCTGAGGGAAAAGCAGTGCTGTTTTTTCAGTTTATGTCAGTGTAAAATGTTTCGCTTATCACTGATCGTACAGAATTTATTAATCATTAATATATTTATTCATAATGGATAAATGGAGTATTTTTTCACTTATAACTGATCATATAGAATTTATTCATTATTCATATATGGATACAGACACATCTTGAGTATATTTTTAGGTTTATTATGTTGCATGATTATACCATTGAGGGATATTTGGGAGACTACCTTAAACAACCAGCTTCTCATGGGTTGTGGAGACTTTTGCAGTTTGTTTAGTGGGATGTAAGCCTGAAATAAACCAATGATAATTAATGCTGTAGCCTTTGCTTACTTCGTAGACAGATGAACTGTCATTAAGTGTCTGCTTTAGGATTTTGCCAACTATGAATACCAGAATTATTCTATAAACAGACATGTTTTCCCAAGGGCAGACCTTAGAACTCAGTAATGTGGGGTCTCACAGTGCAGTGCAGCAGAGGCCACTAAAACACAGCAGTCCATGTATGATGTGTGTGAGCTGCCCTATCTAGTATTTCTAGTGTCACTGAGGAGTTTGCTCCACAACTTAAATAGGCAACAGTGGCACGGCAGACTTCTGTCCTGGACCTTCTGCCCAGCCAGTTCCAGTGCCCAGTCCTGATTTGTCCAATAGCCTCTTGTTCTCAGCCTTTGTTAAAGATCTGTCCTGGTTGAGAGTTTCCTCTTCTTCATCTTTCGGTTCTCAGCTTAAGCTCACTCCTCTTCAGGGACCCATGTCCTGCATAGTCCTAAATTCACTGCATCAACACAGCAGGGGCAGATGGTAGCCTAGTGGTTAGGGCGTTTGCGATCAAGAAGGCG
>JBBJLS010000109.1:15584757-15603759 GCA_037577275.1 Bryconaethiops microstoma
TTCTGTGGGAATTTGTGCCCATTCGTTCTGTAGAGCATTTATGAGGTCAGACACTGATGTTGGACGAGAAGGCCTGGCTCGCAATCTCTGTTCCAGTTCATCACAAAGGTGTTGGATGGAGTTGAGGTCAGGACTCTGTGAAGGCCAGTCAAGTTCTTCCACACTGCACTCATCCAACCAACATCAATCTTTCTGGAGCTTGCTTTGTGCACTGGGGCACAGTCATGCCGGAATAGAAAATGTTCTTCCACAAAGTCGGAAGCATGGCGTTGTCCAGAATGTCTTGGTATTCTGAAGCATTAAGATTGCCCTTCTCTGGACGAAAGGGGCCCACTGAATTAATTTGGAAGTGTGTCCCAATACTTTTGTCAAGCCAGCTTGTGAGCTAGGCCTTCTAGCATTAACTCCTATTAACAATAAAAGGATTTATCTTGATCTCCAAATTAAATATTTGGAAGGCTCTCAGTTTTTATTTTGATCTCTCTCTACTTCTGTCTTCTGTTCAAGAGGTTTTTTTTGTTCGAATAAAATGTATTACATGATACATTTCATTAGTCAACAAAGTCTCCCAGGTCGATATAGTTTTAACCAGATTATATTGTCAGTTCATCTTATGAACATGTCAATTCGTCTTATCAGTGATTTACACATGTATCTTACCCACACTGCTGTGTGTGTAGTGGGTGGGTGCCAGTTTTGGGTGGGTGCATGTGTGTACTTCACTGCTCTGAATTATTAATATTCCGATTTGATAAACTTGTGAAAAAGACAAAACTATCATTGGTCGCACAGTGCTGCCGTTTTTCGCGTCTTGATTTTTATGTCATGTATCAGTGGTTTTGTCTGACTTTGAAATATCAGTGAACTTTATCTTACACTTTACAGTACTCCAGACTGTAAGGTGCATCACAATTATTTAATATGTATGATAATAAACATGTCAACGCAATGGCGGACGCTCATTAAGACTCTAATTAAAAACTGAATTATACACCAGTTTGAAACTCCGCTCTTGAACTTTAAGCAAATTAGAGTAATGCCAACCAATGCACAGTCAAGTCAAGTAGTTGTTTATTGTCATTTCAACCACATGCACAGAACACAGTGAAATGAAACAACTTTCCCCCTGGACCATGATGCAACACAATGAACAAAAACAGAAAGACCACAGAGACACCAGGCTACACAAGTGCAGGCAGGACAGGACTAAAGAGAGAGTGCAAGAAACACAGGAGCAACAAAACAATAATTTACAGGACAAGGCAACACAAAGAGCAGTTGACACGAGCAGATACGGTACTACTGTGAGTGAGTACAGTATTATTATATACTGTATTGTAGCAGCAGTGTTGTTATGTGTGCAAAAATGCAAAGGAATGCAAACATTCAGGTAGAGAGCAATAAATATTGTGCAAAAAGAGCGAGTAACAGCAACAGGATTAGAAAAAATGTACAGTATATAAAGAACTTCAGGGTTTTTAAAATGGAGTAAGTTTTGTTTGGTCAAGGCAGACCAGTTTAGTTCAGTTTGGTCACGCACTGACTAAAACACGGATGACAGATGCAAAATACAAATACAAACACCACATTACCACAAGTACACATAGGTCACACATAGGTCTTTACTGCACTTAGTTTATTTTAAAAGTCAGTTATTCTATTTATTCTTAAATTAATTTAACAATACCGAAATCTTGTGTTCCTGACTAGAAGTCTGGACAACTAGCCAAATTCCAACCCCAAGTCAAACCCAGTTATGCAACTTGAAATGCACACAGTCCTCATCGGGCTGAGGAGTGGTTTGTTTATTTGTTTGTATGTACGTATACATATAGCCTTTTATCTGGCTGCAAAGTCCAAAAAATGAAGAAGTCGGATTGCTCTCTGTTTTGTACAATAATAATAATAATATTTTACTGATGAGCTAAATATTATAATTAGTGGTTGACTAAAGGTTGATTACTATTACATTTTCACTCCAACATGCCATTTATTTGGGTTAGGTCTGTATGTTGGAAAAAATGATACATTACATTTTTATTTTTTAAATCAGGACATTCATAATAACTTTTTTTCTAGAACTGTATTCTTATATAGTGAAACATCTTCCTTTAAACCGTTCCAGAAATGCCCTCACAAATTGGCCTTTTGACACATCTCAGCTCCAGCGCTCGCCAAAGGCTGGGTCCTTCCTTTACAACCCACCCGTAAGGTCAAAGAAGTCCCACAAACACCCTGACTGCATCCTGAAAGAGCAGGAGGACATGAAATAAAGAGAAGTAACAAGGAAAACAAGACAGATGACAGCATCAACAAAGCCTGATGTCGACCACAACGTTCTTCTGGACATGCTCCCCTGTCTGCTCCAGTTTAGCCTGCCTCACACGTCCAGCCTTTTTAAAACTATGTGGCTTTCTCTTGTTTGTAATTTTATTTTACATTAAGTACAAAATACACACCTCTACGAGGAAGAGCAGAACAGAAATATGTGATCTTAAATTAGTCTGAATCTGTTTTATAGTGACCTAATCTAATTCAATGTGCTGTGATACGGTTCCAATACTATGTGCTAAGTTGTATTATTGCATCCGACAAATACATAAATAAAGACCTTTTATGGAGACCCTTTGTACTTTTGTCCATATAGTGTATGTAATAGTTTGGAAACTGGGAAAGTCTCTAAAGAAAAGAGTAAATGTTTGTTTTAAAAGTTTAACAGCATTAACACATACATTTCAGAGACCTTAATTCACCAATACCAAACACCCTCGGACAGTTTATACCATCACACATCTGTCAAGGAAAGAATCCGCCGCTATGTTTCATATTTTTAAAGAAAGAGAGAAAGGCGGAAAGAAAGAAAGAACGAATTTAAAACTAAAGAAAGATAGAACGAGATACAAGAGATAAGAGACAGAAAAGTGAGATAGAGAGAAAGTGACAAAGAGAGAGAAAAAGAAAGAGAAAAGGAGAGAAATGAGTGAGAGAAAGAAAAAGCAAAAACAAATAAGAAAAAAAGAGTGAGAGAGCGCGAAAGAAAGAAAGAAAACGAAAGAGAAAGAAACAGAAAGTTAAAACAGAAAGAAAGAAAGTCTGAAACATTTCGAGTATCTAATGACCCTCCCCCTCTCTAGGGTCCTCTGAGAAAGTGTCTGCATCAAGCGCCTGCATTAAAGGCGTAGCTTAAAAACTAAAGTTCAAATCACTAAATCTGTCTCCTGTGAGTTGGGGCTAAAATTGTTACGGTATGAGAATAAAACCTGCTCATATCTGGATTTAATTAAAGAGCTAAGACCCACGATGGAGGTGTGAATATTTTCGCGCGTTCTTTTTTTCTTCCGGATTCTGGCGGGCAGCCCGGAGTGAAGAGGAAAATGTCTGGCAAGAGTTTCAGGGTGAGCGACGGAGACTGGATTTGTCCGGATAAAAAGTAAGGAAAGCGTGTATTTTCAGTTTGTAGAGGTGTTGAGCTTGCAGTGAAGAACTGTGTGTGTTAAAGGCCGAGGGTGTGGAGTGAAAGTCTGAATCCGCGAAGAAATAGCCCTGCTAGTCTGCTAACGCTAGCTTAGCTCGGCCTGTAAACAATAGTGTCGATTTCAGGAAGGTTTAGCTCCTATTTGGTGTTTTTTCTCACTACAATAGAGTACTGAGTTTCAATAGGCTACTAACAAATAAACAGGCAAATATTAGCATCAGCGTTTCACCAGTGTTGCTAGGTAGCGAACATTAGTGACCAAATAGCGAAGTGAACATTAGCTAGGATTAATGGTAACTTCTTCGAAATGTCAATATGTCCATGAACACGCCATAGCGCGCAGTGTGAACAATTCTCTCTCTGTATTTAACTCATTCACCAAGTGACGAAGCAGGCAGCCAGGAACACGGTGAGCAGTGTGTGTGGATGGCACCTTGCTCAAGGGTCCTTCAGTGGTGCCACTAGCAGTTCTGGGATTCGAACCACCAACCCTCTGATCACAGGGGGCAAATCCCTAACCACCAGGCAACCAGCTGCCCTACTTTCGGCTGCTACCGATTAGAGGTCGCCATCAGATCAAAGTTTGAAGAATTAGTTTCACGATGACTGACACTCCTTTATTTTGCTTTACATGGCATGCATTTAACACCAGGACGTAAAACAGTAGACCTAATTGTGTGTTTCTGTATATTTACATTGGGACACCTCTTAATTACTGAATTCAGGTGGCCCCTTTCTTCCAGGGAAGGACAGTCTTAATGCTTCAGCATACCAAGACATTCTGGAACAACGCCGTACTTACAACTTTGTGGACACAGTTTGGGAAGGCCCTGTTCTATTCCAGCATGCCTGTACCCCGTGTGGAAGAACTTGACTGGTCCGCACAGAGCCCTGACCTCAACCCCATCCAACACCTTTGGAATGAACTGGAACAGAGATTGCAAGCCAGGCCTTCTCGTTCAACATCAGTGCCTGACCTCAGAAATGTTCTACAGAATGAATGGGCACAGATTCCCCCAGGAACACTTCAAAATCTTGTGGAAAATCTTATGCAATGTCATTGAAATCCCTGTTGATGTAATAGTCAGGCATCCCAATACTTTTGTCCATATAGTGTAGCTCATCTCAACCTTAATGATGCCTCTGTATAGTGTGGCGTAGAGAAGCCTGCACGTCATGGGCAATAAACAGGATAGGCCATTATTCTTAGGCCTGTAGGTTTTAGTTTACTAAGCTAATGTGTTTGATCGTGGTCATGTTATATATGCACACATTTCAGCATGATTCTATCATAAAGGAGTTGAAACTTTACCAGTGACAGGTCAGAGTGAGAGGTGGTGTGTGGAAGGATATAGAGAGCAGATTGTGTCTGGAAACTGGTTCCTTTCCAAAGCACATGCAAAGACGTTTTACTGTACAGCCAGTAGGCGATAAAAAGTTTACTGTGAACTAAACCGACTGTGTCAGGTTTACCAACTTTATCATTTGAAAAAAAGTGACTTAAAATGTGCCTTACAGGAGTAGGTTAGTTTCCATTTTCAGGTCATTAGAGCATTTAGCAGTATAAAGGTACATTTTTAAAACTAACAGTTGTGCTTAAATGTTCTAGTCTAAATCACAAGCTGATGTTACCCCAACCTAACATGCGAGTCATCAGACAACAGTATGTTATGATAAGTTGTGATACAGTTCAATACAGTGTGCTAAGTTGTGGTACATTGGTCAAATAGTTCTTCACTTCATCAATTCACTGTGTAATAGTTGTAAACGGAAAAGGTCTCTAAAGCAAAGAGTATTTAAAAAAAAAAAAAAAACAATCCGGGGAAAAAACTTAAATGGGTTTGCAGTTTATTAAAAATGTTCATTAAAAGGGGGTGGTGGTGGCCTAGTGGTAGGGTACTTGCCTCTGGACCAAGAGGTCATGGGTTCCAATCCTACCTTCAGCACACCACCACTGGGTTCCTGAGCAAGACCCTTAACCCCAAGTTGCTCCAGGGAGACTGTCCCCTGTAGTTAGGGAATGGAAGTCGCTTTGGATAAAAAGCGTCTGCAAAATGCCGTAGCTGTAAAATGCCACACCCCTTTAATTTTTTTAATGATTAGAAGCAGTCCTTTATTTGTTTTTGTCTTTGTGTTTTTTCCCCAAGGTGTGGAAATGTGAACTTTGCCAGGAGAACAAGCTGTAACCGATGTGGGAGGGGTAAGTGATTCAGAATAATGAATTTTGTTGCTTAATCCTTAATTATTACTTGTCTGCAGTTTTGCTGAACTATATATATAATTGTACTTGAAATAGTTATGTTGGTGTATTTGTACTAATGTATAGTGATAATGTCTAACTTTTTATGCGAGTTCTGGATTGAATTTTTATCTTTTGTGGGCTGTTATTTAACAGAGAAAACCACAGAGGCAAAGCTGATGAAGGCTGGGGGCACGGAGATAGGGAAGACCTTGGCTGAAAAGAGCCGGGGGCTCTTCAGTGCAAACGATTGGCAGTGCAAAACGTATGTCAGCATACTTGAATGAAATGGAGATCAAGTATGGATTTAAAAATGGCGCTTGCATTGATAATAAAGCTGTTTTCTGTTTCATATTTGTAGCTGTGGCAATGTAAACTGGGCCAGAAGATCAGAGTGTAACATGTGCAACACCCCCAAATATGCCAAACTTGAAGAAAGAACAGGTATTGTATGTTTTAAATTGAAAACCTCACAAATATGTTTTGTTAATAATATATGGTAATGTATAGTTGTATGCCAAATGCTTAATGCAACCCATTTATCTTCATGTTTTGATTTCTTTAACAGGATATGGCGGCGGCTTCAATGAGAGAGAAAACTTGGTTTACAATGAACGGGAAGAGTCTGATGGAGAATATGATGAGGTACGTTTCTAAATCATGGTAGTACTAAGAGAATAAGGTCAGATATTTTATAATGGAAGGAATCATCTGTCCTCAAGGTGAGATGCTAGCTGCTTATCCTCAGCATGCTCACTTGTGTCTTATTTAGATTTATCTTTTTTTTTGTACAGACCATTGAAATTCCCTGAAACACTCATGCAAGTCTGTCAGCTAATACTTCTGTCAGATTTGTCCTCTTGGTCTGTTAAGTTGATCCCTGATCTGTCAAACACCAGCAGGCCTAATGTGGAAAATGGGATGTTTTCCAGAAGTGTCCTGTGACTAACAAGTTCTTGACAGTTCTAACTATTTCGGAGGGCCAAATGCTGATGTCGGCCGCTAAAGTAGTCTGCCGTCATAAGCAGTGGAAGACTGCTTTTGCAGTGGCACTGAGGTTTAGTAATGAGTTAGTTTTACAATGAAGTGAAGTTAAAATAAAAAATGTTAATGTCAGCCCATAGATTTTTATGTGGTGTACCACAGCTAAAATCTGTAGCAGTTATTGCATCTACTGGAAATTACAATTTTAACTTTTTTTTTTTTCTTCTTTTTTTTTTTTTAATAGTGCTCTTACTAGCCATCACAATTTTAACATTTCTCTTACAGTTTGGACGGATAAAGAAGAAGTATCGTGGAAAAAACAAGAAAGAAAGTGAGAAAAAAGCAGAACCAGAAAAGGTTGAAAAGGAGGATGAGGAAGAAGAAGAAGATGATGATGAAGATGGAGACCTTTCAAAGTACAAACTTGATGTAAGATTAAGGAAAAGACTCAACCATGATTTGACAACTTGATTGATTGTCATTCTTCTAAAAATATATTTTAAATGATTGAAATTAAGCTAAATTTAAATGAAAAAACAAACTATTTTAGGATGATGATGATGACGATGATGCAGATTTGTCTAAGTATGACTTGGATGGAAGCGATGACTTAAAGGCCTCTGAGAAGAAAGGGAGTGGCTCTGGATCTTCTCGATCTTCCTCTCGTTCTTCCAGCTCAAGCTCACGGTCCAGGTCCAGGTAAAAGGGTACAGGTCAAGGGTAACTCCAGACAAAATGTCAGTATCAGCTCAAATCTTCATTTAAATCTGTTGACCCTAATGTTTGTCAAATATTTTCCTTTTTTTATTTTTCACTTTTTACTTCATCTGGTGCTTGTACTGCTTTGTTTTATTCTGAGATACAAGCAGATGGTGCTTTCTTGTCAATGTTCAGCTGTTGGTAGGAATTGAGGGTGTGAGGTAGAGGATAGTGGTCTGACTGATAAATACACTAGGTGTACTAGTAGTTGGCTGATTATAGCCTTTTACCAATGCTCCTAATGTCTATGACTGCATAAATATGTTTGCGTTTTGTATCAGTGCAGAGCAGAGACATTAGTTTGTCTGATTCAACCCTTTGTTCTCACTGTACGAATGATCAAATTTTAAGTGGGTTTTCAAATCATGATTTTGGTCACATTTTATTTTACGGTCTGATTATTGAAATTGTATTACCTAATGGCAATTAATAGTAACCACTTGTACTAGTAATCAGTAAGGAAGCTTATTAATGTATTTATATGATGTCAATAAGGTCTTCTTATTGGTTATTAACTGTGTGTAGACTGAGTTAAATGTTACTTGTAATATTTCAGTTGAAAGCATATTAAGGAATATAACCCAGTTATATTGCCTGGATTCACAGTGACCAAATAGCATAGTAAATTAAAATGTTAAGTTTTTGTTAGAAATATATGTTTTGCATATCAGGATACTAATATATACTAATTTGTAAAAGGCATTTCAAGGCTGGTTGCAGTTATTTAAAAAATAATTTCCCGATAAACTAGTTCCTTCGTTATTAACAAACAGTTACTTTATCTTAATACAGCATCTGAATATATCATAACACATTTCTAAGCTTTATTACAAATGGTATTTTTTGCCAAGACATTGTTTAATAATTGTTTGTCACCATTTTTTTTTTCCAGATGTCAGTGTTAAACATTTTTAAGTTCATTTTTGATGGTCTGGTTGAAAGAGAAAGCTAATAACTTCAGCATACAAATAAATTACATTTGAGAGGAGGAACCATTATTTTAGTTAATGAAATTATTAATGGCTCTCATTTTGGGTTGCATATACGTAGTTGAAATACTATTTCTTGGAAAGCAGGTGTCATGATACCAAAGTTCAATAACAACAAATGCCAATATTTTATGGAGAACAGTCAATGTTCTTGAATACAAATGAAACTGAAACTAAAGCAGTGGAGCACTGGTGCACAAATTCTTATAAGATACTTAGGGTTAGTTTCGTTGATGGTAATTAAATTACATGTAAATAATATTTAGTTTGGTTATAGGCTTAATGTGAGTCTGGACTTTAATTTAATGGAGAACTCTGGTTCCTAATGTGTCTTTTAAACCAGTTCATTTTACTTGAGACGAGAGAATTTGATCAATCTGTTTAAACTGCAGACTGACTGAAAATGGAGCGTCTTGGTCTTTGATTTTTGCCGTACATGTGGTTAACGTTCATCAGAGTACTTTACTTTATGGGGGAAAATGGAAATGTGTTGCTTTGTTTTGCAGATCCCGCTCCAGGAGCTCTTCCGGTTCCAGATCGCACTCTCGCTCGAGGTCTCGCTCAAGGTGAATGAGGTGGCATGCACTCTCCAAGGGAGAGAGTGTATGTGAACTGAGAGTGGTTGCAGTAACCACTTTGGACTCAGCAGATACAGCACACTTTAATGGGCTCCAAGGAAGTGTAGAAATAGTAAACTGACTGTTTATATAGCAACAGGCCATAGAAGATTCTGGTAATGTGTGTGCTGAGCTGCAATTGGATTGCTGGACACAATTGAATCAGTTTTTACAACTTTTTAAAACTTTCAAAGTCCAGACTATTTTTTTGTTTATTACATTGACACACATTCTGTGGTGTTACAGTGGCATCACTGTAAGAGTCTGTAGTCACACTAAAATATTTAAGCGCGCACACACACAGAGAGAGAGAGAGAGAGAGGTTTCTATAGAAACTAAACCTCTTTAGTTGTTGAATAATTTTGTCATATTTGTGTAACTGATGAGAATGCCTACTATATCCTCTTTAAAAGATCCAGCTCCCGCTCTGGGAAAGGCTCAGCTTCCTCAAGAAAACGATCTCGCACGTCCTCGCCATCTCCCGAGAGAGGCCAGAAGAGGAGTCGCTCCAGGTCCTCCTCTGGTGGTCGCAAACAAAGACGCTCTCGATCGCAGTCGTCTGAAAGGTTTGGGTTTCTGTGGTGTAAAAAAAAATGGTCTATTGGTGTCCTTTAGCATTGTATCAGAAACAACTGAAATGTCACTTGTCTATGGAACAACTTGATCAGCTGGTGTATGACACAATGTCACATTGAACAATACTTAATGATTTTTATCCTAACAAGCCTTGTTTAACAGTTGATGATTCATGTAACTAAATTGGCTATGGTCTCTCTTTCTGTCTCTTTCTCTTCTCCTCTTTTTCTCTTTCTCTCCTCTTTTACACCCCCCTCCCTGTCTTTCTGCAGGCTCCGTGGTTCATCTGGATCCTCCCATTCTGGCTCAAGCTCAACAAAGAAATGATTAACAAAAGAAACTGTCTTAAACACAGGGGAAAAAGTCTTTCTATAACTGCATGTGGTGTTTGAAAAAATCACACTGTGCTGTTTCAAGTATTAATGTACTCAAATGTTTCTCGTCATAAATTCAAGCAATCATAATCTGCCTTTTTTAAACATTTAGATTAGCTGAACCCTTCAACAAAGCAAACCAGTGTAGTGTTCCTTGTCGGTGGTTTTACAGAGAATAATGGCACACCCACACTGATTGCTTTTCAAAAATGCAGGCCATCATATTTCATTAATTAACTAAACTTTCACGTGCAGTATTTAGCTGCTGGTTTCACAAACCCAGTATCTGATCAGTTGAGACAAACTTAAGTGATAAATTCTTAAAACATTGACTCAGGTCTGTGACGACATGATCTTGGGGGATGGTGGATGGTTTTTTTTTTGGGTTTTTTTTGGTTTCTTTTTTTTTTTTTTTTTTTTTTTTTTGGTTGGTTTTTTTATGCTTTTTACACGCTTCATCTAATTTTGTGTGGTAAAGGTAAGTATACTTTTCTTTTTGTTGAAAAATGTCTTGGCCAAATTGAACGGAATGAAGATTTGAGTTCATATTTAAATGTTTTGTTTTTGTGCAAAGACCTGATATCACAACTCAAGTCAGAAGCAGTTTTAGTGAGAAGCAGTGATAAATTTGCAAACAGGTCAGCTTTTTTGACAAGTAATGACCATTACTAATATAAATGGTCTGCAGAATTCATGTGTAAAAAGTAACCCAATACCTAGGGCGTATCATTTTTTTCCCCTCCAGGCAGCATTTATAGAAAGTGACGGTTGTCTACCATAATTAGAACTAAATGGTGATGTGATCAACGTGAATAAAAACATGTAAATCCTATTTTTGTGTGGCCTTTTTCTTTTTCACCAGTGGTATGTGTCTTAGAATCACAGTGCAGTTTAAGGCGCTGGTGTCTGGGGTTTGGATTTTCATGATTAAAGTTGCACTGGTGTTTTGATATTGACTGATCCAAACTGGGCAAGAGATGATAATGCAGAAACTTAGAAAATCTTGAACAGGTGAATGAGTCTTTTTGTCCAGTAGACCTTTGTGGATCAGGAATGTGTACTAATGTGGTTGTGTTTGGAGGTTACAATAAATGCTGTCGATAGTATGTGTTATAAAGTGTCCTGTGTATTGATCATTTTTTCTAATGAAGTTTTGGTGCAAAATATTTTGAGTTGAACTTGGTGTTTGATTTTTCCCATGTGGGTCTTGAGTTTGTGTTGTATACTGCCAGTCAAAAGTTTATGCCCGCTTGATATTTTCTACATTTGCGTGTTAATTACAAAAAGTGCAATATGTTCTTTACTAACGAATGTATGTTCGTTTGAGTACTTTTATTAGCCAGAAAATACTTTATATTTCTCCTGATCTGTGAAAGGCCACCTAGAATATAATGTGGGGTGTTCAACAAGCTTTTAAGTGAGGGCACTGGGATTGAACTGTTATGACAGTTTAAGTTAAATGACAGCCTAAAATTTGACTCCGCATCACCACACAACCAATTAATAGGATATCAGACATGCACTGTTGTATATTCTTTCATGCGTTAAAGGAAATTTGTTTTATTTGACACACCTGTTTTTCACAAGGTCGGTGTGGAAGAACATGACTGGCCAGCACAGAGTGACATTTTTAATTCACAACCGGAGTCTCATCACCCCTAATATAGCCTGTTTCATAAACTCCTGTATGTCAGTTAGGCAACAAATACGTTTGGTACCTTATTTAATTTTTATAAGCCAAAATATAGCATTTAAACTCTGTCCGGTATTTTTGGCCCACCCTGTACTCCACCAGCCTTGCTTGCGGGATTCAGGAGGCGGGAGCGGGTCGAAATATTACACGTTTCTGCGGGAGCCGGAAGAAAAATCTCACCTCTACCCTGGATGATTAAACCCTATGTCACTGCAAGCCACCTATTCGGACGGGATTTGTTTTTATTCCAGAAAATACCGCTACATTTTTTTCTCACTCCCTTTATAACGTAGATTTGTGTCTTTGGATAGAGATGTGTCTGTATGTGGGTAAAAGGCCAG
This sequence comes from Bryconaethiops microstoma, assembly GCA_037577275.1. NCBI lineage: Eukaryota > Metazoa > Chordata > Actinopteri > Characiformes > Alestidae > Bryconaethiops > Bryconaethiops microstoma. Next base: position 15,596,805 of record JBBJLS010000109.1, read on the forward strand.
ACGGATGTTTCCCAACCTGGCCTACATTTCAGACAGTTCACATACTTGTTCTATCTCAGCACAACTCACAGTGTTCTGCATTTCTTGGTACCTTCACTGTCTTCACATGAAAATTTGTCTGAAAATTTGATTGCATCAAAGACATTAGTGAGGTCAGGTAATGATGCTGGATGACTAGTTCTGGACCACAAACATCCTGAGCTCTTGGCATTGAATGCAGCTCTATGAACTCCAGAGAGCACAGCTCAGTTCCAGTCTCAGTGCTAAAGGGCTTTTATACCCCTGTAGCCAGCTTTAGTATTAGTTTAGGCTTATTCTCCCTAGTGTTACAGTGTTTTCTTTCGAGATTATACAAACTCTGCGATTACGTGTGTGTGTGTGAATTAACTGAATGAACATATCTGAAGAAATGTCTGGATACTTTTGGACATAGTGTTAGTTTTGGACCTGGCAAGTTTTGGCTCATTCTCCCTAGTGTTATATTATTTTCTATGCAGATTATACAAACTGTATTTACGATTGAACTTATCTGAGGAAGTCTCTAGATACTTTTCTTGTGGACTACAAAGCACCCAAATACAAAATTCAAGGGGCTTCTTCAAGATGCTGTAAATGTAAATGTAAACATTGAAAGCAGTAAAATGTGAGCTGTGTGTAATAGGGAGCACTGTGTGTAGTACGGAGTACTGTGTGTAGTAGGGAGCACTGTGTGTAATAGTGAGTAGCCCTACCGTGTGTGGGGGGGTTAGTAATCAAAGTAGAATATAATAAAAGAAATAAAAGCATACGCAGAAAATCAATAAAATAAAATTGAAAGTGTGACAGAAGAGCAAATGTTTAAAAGTTGTTTAAAAAGTGACTTGGGCGACCTCTCCAGCGTGACCTGCTGTTTTATTCTCGTCTTGTCTGTGATTTTATTGGCGCCGGTTGGAGTGGTGGTCCATACTGAAGTCCCGCCTCTGCGCGCGGCGTCCTGAAGTGCTAGCCCACCAACTGGAGACACACACACACACACACACACACACACAGCGAGACGCAAAGTCCGTCCGGAGTCAGCCAGAACCATGCTCTCAGAGAAAGGATGACGTCCAGGTGGAAACCCGTCTTCCCCTTGAACGCGACCACAGTGGCCATGTGGATCGCGAACGTCTCCAGAGCGGCGCGCGACGGCAGGACGAACGGCACGAGCTCGGGCTCGGTGTCCGTCGCCTTCCCTATCACAATGATGGTAACGGGCATGGTGGGCAACTCCCTCGCCCTCGCGTTGGTGTACTGCTCGTACCGCAGGAAGGAGAATAAGAGGAAGCAGTCGTTCCTGCTGTGCGTGGGCTCCCTCGCGCTGACGGACCTGTTCGGCCAGCTCCTCACGAGCCCCATCGTCATCTCCGTGTACACAGCCGAGCTCCGGTGGGATCGCGTGGACCCCTCGGGAACTCTGTGCGCCTTCTTCGGGGTATGCATGACCACCTTCGGGTTGTGCTCGCTCTTCATGGCGAGCGCCATGGCCATCGAGCGCGCCCTGGCCATCACGGCGCCCCACTGGTACTCCAACAACATGAAGACCAACGCCACCAAGCAGGTGCTGATGACGGTCTGCTGCCTGGTTCTGCTCTTCGCGCTCCTGCCTGTGGCCGGCGTGGGGAAGTACACGCTCCAGTGGCCAGGCACCTGGTGCTTCATCAGCACTGGAGACAAAGATGTCACTGGAAACACGTTCTTCGCCACCACCTTCGCTGCGCTCGGCACGTTCTCCCTCCTCGTCACTTTCTTCTGTAACCTGGTCACCATCCGCGCCCTGGTGGCGCGCTGCAAGTCCAAACCCAGCGCCTCGCAGTCCTCCAAGCAGTGGGAGAGACTGACCACCGAGACCGTCATCCAGCTAATGGGCATCATGTGCGTCCTGCTCACCTGCTGGGCCCCTTTATTGGTATGTACTCCTTTTCCCCGACACACCAGTTAGACTGGACGGAGATCAGAGCCACGCGTTTCTTTGTTAGCCCACTTGTTAACAATTAGTTTTCCCAAATCAACAGGTGTTTTTCTTCTAAAACTTTTAAATGGTTTACAACGGGTGAGTACAGCTGAAGTGACAGAGGCCACAGAAGCGACAGACTGAGACGTGTAGATGTCAGCGTTTTTTCTCATTGTTGCTTTGTTGTTGTTGTTGTTGTTGTTTTTAATGAGAAACTGCAGAAACTGTGAGATATTCATTAGAAGCGTATAAATAAATTTACCATTTTAAAACTGAGTGGCAAATTTAGATAAAGTGGGTGTTTTAATCTAACATATGGCTTTAAAGAGAAATGTAGGTCGTATGCTTTGGCATTGTCTTCAAAATTTTGAAGTGTAATGCAACAAGATTCTTGAAGGAAAAAAACTTTCCACGTTTCAGCTGAAGGTAGAAGACCTTTGTAGAAGATCTTTCCTTTTACCCTGGTCCTGAGTTTATACTCATTCAAGCTGTCAGCAACCTCCAAATATTTATTGTATTTTGTTGTTGGTGTGTTTGTCCTGTTAGTCGTCCCTACTTTCTCCTGGGTTGTTTTTTTCCCAACCTGTTTTCCCGCAGACCGCAGTGGGATTGGTTGATAGTTTGAAGTCATTATTAATCAGGGAATAGAAAACCCCAGTGCAGAGTGTCCAGGCATCTTGGATGCTGAAGGTGGGTTGGGGGGTTATCCTCCTTTTTCGAAACTGGTCCCTTGATTGCCATCTGCTAAACATCATGTTTGATTTTTAAAGGGCCTGGTTTTAAATCTCCACAAGGACCATGACTGCCATTTAGCCTAATCAAGTTCTATGGAAAACAACACAAGAATGCATTTGTAGACTATACTTAGTGTAACATCTAACTGTGTTTAGTTTATATACCAATAATTTACATTACATTACAATCATTTGGGAGATGCTTTTATGCGAAGCGACTAACAATATGAGGAAACATTCAAGTTTCAGCACAGCGTAAGAACCAGAGGAGAGTAATAAGTGCTAAATCTTTATGTAAGAGTAGTGCGAGAAGATCTCTGAACAGAATTCAGTTATTAATGAACTGCTTTTAAATGGCAAAATCTTTAAGTCCATTTGAAGGTTGGTTGCACATAAAGGTTATTCGGTGTTTTTTCCTCACTTAATATCTGTTTGATTGTATTTGATGGATGTTGCCTATGTATTAGTTTCATTTCTGCTTAGTTTCAGTCCTTAAGCTGTTGTCTGGGTTCAGGTTCAGATCTCAGATGTGCCGTGTGTTCCTCATGGCTGAACGACTTTCTCCTTAAGTGTTAAATATAATGACCCTCATAGTAAGAGAAAGATTGAAGCTTCCTTTGCTCCTTCCACTCAGAGGAACTGTTTTAAATCAGCGTAAAACGGTTAGTATTCTCCCCAGTGTGTGTTTGGGTCCTTGACAGTGTTGTATGGCGAGCAGTTTGTGCCTTTTCTGAAGTGTCTGAAGCATCAGAGGCCTTCGTATGCTTCACAAGAGGCAGGTACTACATTCCTTACTGGTGTTGATGTGAGATACAGAACAGACCCGAGGCAACACGATGATAACATGATATAAAGAAAGGTTTGGTATATATACTAGTCATATTGGTGTTGTGGAGTGACAACATAATAGCCTTTAAAGAAACCATATTCTGCAGTTTCTTTTTATTTGGGATAATATAATACAAGAAAATGCACATTTGGTCTATGTACCAAAAATGTAAACCAGTTTTACATTTTACCTACTTTTTTCACAACCTCTCTTCACGCCTTAGAATTAAACTGGCTGTTAAAATCGATATGCGTAGACAATATCTGCTTGGCTGCCTTTATACCATGTATAAAATCAGTCTTGATTGCTTTTAAGACTTAAACACTTTCTGAACAGGAACCGGGCTGAGCCAACCTACATTGGGCTACAATATGGACTGTGGTTCTGCTATGAATATTCAATTAAAAATCGGATCAATTTGGTCTTCAAAAACCTTCAAAAACTCTAGAGCCTTCTGAATTATCAATAGTTTTAACATGGTCATACAGTGCCAGAGACAGTTTTGACTTTGCAGTTTTGTAAATAAACTTTTATTTATCAAGCTACATTCTAATCTTTCACCAGCAACAGGCAGCCGCCTGCTCTGTCTGCACACTGGGCTCAAACAATGAGCCTTTCACACAAAAAACACCACTATATTGTTGGTCATTTCACACGTCAGTAAAATTATTCCTCGGAAATGGCTTTGCCCTGTTGAAGTAGGCAATTCTCGGTCACAATGAGTGATGAAACCCATGAGTTTCTCAATTATAGTCAGATTCTAAGATTCAGCTCAAAGAAATACAATTCTCTGTATTTCTATGCAGCTAGAAGCTCTCAGTTGCATTTTTTTATGAGAATAAATGAGTCACTCGTCCATTGACTAGCAAGCGCAATGTTGCTTTTTAAAATAAATAAATAAATATAAATAAGACGCAGGTTGAATGGGTGCTGTTTTCTCAGTTTTGCAACACGGACGCACTAATTACTGACACACACAATCAGCCACAGCAGCTTGTTTACCGTTGCCAGATCATGCCGGCTCCCTCAGAACAGCAATTTATGCCACCTGCTAGGACAATTGTTTCTAGCAGTAGTTTTTTTCTTTACCCTGCATATGTAAACCCTAATTATTAAACAACAAAAACCCAAAAGTAAATTCTTACAATTTCTGCTGTAGGGCAAACTAGCAACTTCAAAACACACAAAAAAACAGTGGTTTCCTTTTTTATTAAGTAATTGTATCAAAGTGAAACAGCTGCATTCTTTCTTATCCCTAACATAATATTACATGGAAGAGGTGAAAATATTTAATTATTGCAGCCCAAATCGATTCCAAGGAGTGGGAAGTGAATGGTGCATTTAGGAAACTTTAACAGTGTTTACTAAAATTGGGTTGAATGATTGATTGATTGATTGATTGATTGATTGATGACAATTGGCATAAATTAGCAAATCAACACCTTATTTAATAATATAAGCTTACAGGAATTAATCAGCTAAACATTATAAGCAAATCCTGACTTGCAGTCTGTAGCTGGTGGTCTTTTCTTCAGCAGCTCTGTTTATTTCCCAGTGGGTTTCTTTTATTTAAATAAATGGATCTGTCCTAGTAATCACTCATGCACGTCTGTTCTCTTTGCACAGATTCTTATGTTGAAGATGATCTCCAACCACACATCTTCTCATCACTGCAAGCAATTGTCTGCCTCTCCCCTGCCCAGTCGGGACCTGCAGATGGACTGTAACTTCTTCCTGACAGCCATACGCCTGGCCTCTCTCAATCAAATTCTGGACCCTTGGGTTTACCTGCTCCTGAGGGAGATTCTGTTGAGGAAATTCTGCCAGGTGGCCAATGCAGTGTCCAACTGCTCACTGGAAGCGCAGAAAGTGACTCAGAAGGAGACTGTCTTAGACACTACAAAAAAGCAGGCCATTGAGAATGATGAGTTTCAGAAACTGTCTCCCGTCAACCCTGGAGGAAGTGCACAGGCGTGACTTAAGTTATTTATATAATGCTGTATAAACATGTGTTTGAAAAAGGGCAGTGGGATGTGTAAGATTAATCTCATGCGAATTGACTGGGATTTTTTCTGACATGCGCTTGGCTCTGGTCGGTGGGGCTTATGAATGCTGAGTGAGCCCAGCATGCTAGCATGTGAACACTTGACTCTTTTTAGCAGCCAGAACTCACCTGGCATTTGTAGAGGGGGTTGCTGTGAAGCTAAACGTGGCAGTAAGGGGACCTTAACAGCCAAAAAAACACTGAATAGCAATATCAGAAAGAACAGATTTCAGAGTTCCGGAGGAAAGTCATAGTGCTGATGATAAAACAGGTTCTTAACATGGATATGAGCATTGCACTGTTATGTGCCAACTGTTAGGAAAATGAAGGAATACTAGGTCTTAAAAATAGAATAGCATAATTTATTGTAGTGCCTGAGCTTCTTTGCAGCAAACCACTGGACGGTCTCGAATGTATCTCTTATTTGTATCTTTAGTTTTATTGATAAGCCTCAAGAGGCGATGGGCTTTTTTGGTTTTTGTTTTGCTTTTTTTTCAAGGCTATGATGATGAGTTTGCAACAAAGTCGCCATTAGAAAGTACACCATGTGACGATCCTCCACACAGTCCAGCACTGTGCCCAGCCTACAAAATTCTGTGAATGCATGATAAGCTTGAGTGGCGCTTGGCATGACTTCATGTTTGTGTGCACTGCTTGCCTTCATTTCTTCACGTGTACCTTCTGAATGGGAGTTAATCAGCACCTGTGGTCACCACAGCTCATCCTTGTCCTTGAAGATGTCCCACGTTGCTCACAACATGTTGCACCCTTATCTGTTTGTGCCAGGCACTGCAATATCAGGGAGCATTAATGAGTAGGAACATTTGCCTCTTTCACCACGTGATGTTCCTTCACTGTGCTAAAAGCATCTATCTTTAAAAACTAATCAGTAGTTATCCACCTCTTCTGCACCACAAAAGCCTACAATAGAGAGGTATTGCAGTGAACCCAGCAGATAATTAATGTTGATGAAAAGTGCCTTATTTTGTATTATTTATTGCCAACAAGCTGTTAAGACTTTGCTCTAGTCTTATTGGAGTTGTCATTATGTAGCATTTAAGAGTTTGACCTGCAGGAGACCAAGTCGTTGTGCCTTTTGACTACAGAGAACGTATTTTAGCATCAAACAGCGCAACTGATTCGACTAAGTTTATCAGCTGAAATAATTGTTGTGGTTTAATTTTCTTATTCACTTGGGCTGGACAGTAAAGTTTTTATACCGAGATCTCTGTGGTTGCTTGCATATTCTTAGCCATGACCAGCTGCAAATTAAAACTGGTAGTGTTTGAGTTTGGTCGAATTTGTTTGTGTGTGTGTGTGTGTGTGTGTGTGTGTGTGTGTGTGTGTGTGTGTGTGTGTGTGTGTGTGTGTGTGTG
>JBBJLS010000109.1:15603859-15621438 GCA_037577275.1 Bryconaethiops microstoma
ATGCAGAGGAGGAATTTCGTGCTGTTCACACTGTGTGCTGTGGTGTGTTCTAGTATGACAGAATGGTCACTTTCATACAAATCGGTTTTATATGGTTCTTTTGAAATAATGCTATATTGCACCAAATACAGTTCCCCTCTTGTTACAATTTTTGCGCACTTGCTAAAGAACCCTTTTATTCAGTGAAAAATAAAGCTTGTTAAAAGCACAGGACAGACAAACATTGAGAAAACCAGACAAAATCATTATCGAAAACCTATTTCGATCATTTTTACTGGGGGAAAATGGGGCAAAACTGTAATAAATTATTTATCACTTTTTAATATGCAGTCTGCCCTGGAACAAGTACTACCCACAAGAACACTGCCTAATTCAGTAAAAGCCTCCAACCTTGGGTGGACACCTTTTGGGCCGAACAAATTCCCTGCATGTTGCTGAGTCAAACCTTGTGGATTATGTGTCAACCTCGGTGTTGTAGTGGAGCAGGATGATTTATGGCCTACAGCTGCTGCTTATGTGGACTCTACTCAGCCTGGTAGCAAACCCATAAACTGCTTTAAGAGCTACATCTACACTAACCATTCCCAATAATTCTCTGAACCTTATAGAAACATAGAAAAAGAAGCAGACACCTCTGTAGCTGCACTTTGGAATTCATCATTTGGGCTCTGAAAACACAGGCTTCTTGTGGTTACGTGTAAAGAATGAGAAAGTCGTCGTTGATTCCTTGCTAACGTCAGAAGTTGGAATTTTCGGAGAATTCTGAATTCTTTAGTTCAGTTCTAAACTGTGTGTACATCATTGTTGTACACACAGTTTGTAGAACTGTCTCTCATAAAAGGGTGTGAAAGTCACATAGTCCCTAATAGAGTTAAGGCTCCTGACCAATGCACAGAAACACAATACAAGGGAGGCTGAGGAGCAGGAGGACCCATAAATCTTCAGTAAACAGATTTCATGGCAGCAGAGGAGAGATCGATACAGAGTTACTTTAAATCATTCAGGCATTAACTGAATCTGGGCACTGACCATCATTTCAGAATGTGGTATTTTGGCATGTTATTGTAGTTTGTGTGATGGCGATGTATTATTCATTTACAACACCATCAGAATATTAAGCCGCAGAAGTCACCACATCTCTCCTCTGCCATCCTTTATTGTGGATTTAGGTAGGGCTGTGATAAATATTTAAAAATAATGTGCAGTGATTTTCTGGTTGAAGAACACTGGTCAGCATGCTGCAACATCCATCAAATTCTCTGCATGTCAAAAATCCTGCTGCAACTCAATCTGTTTGACATCAGAGGAACTTATTATACTTGATTTGAACAAAATAACTTTCTCATGGATGAACACAGTGCTGTGAGGCCTTAAGGCAAATCCATCTGCTTTGTAATTCTGTTGTTTTGTAATTCTGCTGTAGAGATATTGACTAATCCTCATTCCCAGCACGGATCCTCTGTGGATGATTTAGAAGAAAACATGATTCATTAGACCAGGCCACCTTCTTCCATTGCTCCATGATCCAGTTTTACACTCACATAGCCATCGTAGGCCCTTTCAGCAGTGAACATGGTCAGCATGGGCACTCAGACCGGTCAGCGGCTACGCAGTCCCCTCCTCTGCAAGCTGCGCTGCGTTGACATTTCTATCATAGCTAGCATTAATGTCCTCAGCAGTTTGTGTTACAGAGGCCTTCCTGAGGAATCAGACCAGATGGGATAGCCCTCGCTCCCCAATTACATCAACAAGCCTTTAGACAGACACACACACACTATATTACATGTGTTCTACTGCTATTTCATATTCCACACTGAAATTCTAGTAAACTTTGTTGTTCTTCCCCAAATAAAACTTTCCTTCAAATTGTTACCCAACATCCAGCATGAAAGCTGTAATTTAATTACAATAATGACAAAACTGCAGTTATTACTGAAAGTCTGCCACAACATGTAATTAACTGGAGCGTGTTCTAATTGAACGGATAATGATGCATTATAATTCACTCTTCCCACTTTCAAAAATGCAGCATCCTGTAGAAGTATGTAGAGTGGTTAATTTGACTTTATGAGTATATATTCATCACAGCCCAAACATTAATAATATGCAGAGTGAACAAGAATGGACCCAGTGGAGAGCCCTGCAGTACAACACCGTAGCCACAGATCTGTACTGAATTCAGAACATGTCACTGTAAGGATAGGACAGTCTATATAGCATGCAAATGTAATTGTAAAAGCAAAAAATAAGCACTTTTTAAATGGATCAAAATATCACAAATTTTCCATGCATAAAGATTTTCTGAAGAGTTTTATTTGAGTTTTATTTTGACTTATTATACTGTATTTTATACTATTCTTGACTTATGTATCTGTGTGTCTGTAGAGTCATAACATAAGCAATTTCCTCCAGGATCAATAAAGCTTTCTTATTCTGGTCTAGACAGCTTGTGTGAAAATCATTAAACCATCAGTAAACCATCATATGTCCAGAAGCATGCAAATTTTCACATATGAATAAGCATGGTTCTGAAGTTTGGAAGAAGCTTGAAGCAGCCTAAAACTGATCAAAACCTCAAAAAAGACAAAGCGAGAGACTGTCAGAATGTGTGATTTCAGCTTGTGATCTTGATCCCAGTTTCTGTGGTAGTGACAGTAGTTCTGACGAATTGCAGACTTCTAATAATATTTAAGACAAGTGGGAATTGGACTGGATATGACTGGATAAGACTTCCACAGACGAAAAATAGCAGGCTTCACTAGCCAATTTATACTGTCCATTACTGCAATGATTTGTTTCATTACCAGGCTGCTCTCAGGTTCTGTAGCTCGAGGCCACGTGCCACAGTGGAGTACACAGCTAGATTTAAAATAATAGTCCAGACTGAAAAGCTTTTACACAAAAATGAAGAGACATAACACATCATGAAGTGTTTATGACGACTAACAGACGTGTGCTGCACTTCAATAATCCTGTTTGTTGCTAAACTAGAACTAGGGGTTCAGTAAACTGAATGTGACAAGTGATCAATAATAAGCTGTATGAATGCTCAAGAGCTCAGTTAGTGCCAAGCACCAAAATCAGTCAGAGATGCCAGATAGGAGTTTAAGTTATGTCAGGCTTAAAGGAAAGAGCAAAAACACCCAAACAGGATTAAGGCATGATGTGTGAGTGTAAATGGCTCTTTTGGTGGAGGGGCAACACTATATTGATACCAATGGTATTACATAGGATGCCCAACAAGCTCATACATTTATGATAGATAATGTAGATTATATGACTAATCTGAAAATGGAAGCAAGCAGTGATTTTCAAAACATTTGACAAAGTTCACCAGACCAGGGTTCCTAGCCTAACCTTAAAGTATTTGTATGATGCATTAATGTTACACCAGTTGCAGTATTTTTTTTTTAATGAATATTTTTTTATGCTCATTGACAAATAATGAAGTGGCCTTTATGGATAAGAGAAGTTTCACAATGGTACAACGTCCAGGCACATGACCACTGACCATCATTCTGACAGTGTAAAACGTCTTTGGTACAAATAGTTACACCCTTCATGTTTTGGACCATGTGCACTTTCAGTTTTACAAACATTGCCAGCTGGATTCAATTTTATTTGAGTAATGTGTAATTGCATGGTTCACTAATTAACTCTGAACACGAGGTAATTGCAGAGGCCATGCCCGATATTTTAACACCGGTAACCTTTACTCTATGCGTCATGACTTTACACTGTAGTAGAACGATACACACAAAAAGAGGAAACATGTCAACAAATCTTAACAATTTACTAGAAATATAATTACTCTCATGGTCAATTAGCCTTTTAGTGCAATAATTAACACTCAACCCCAGACAAGACTCATTATGGCTTTTAATAAGGTTACTGGTCATACAGTCATCAATGTTCTGGGCAGGTCATTATGTATGTCTTATTAATCCACCAGAACCCTGTGTTTGATGTTCATTCACATCAACTAAGCTGTTAGTTCACCATCATCAAAACACCAACGTTTAGCCAGAGAACAGAATAATCAGAGTGAGATAGTGTGTGTGTGTGAAAGAGAGAGAAAGATGACAAGAGATCAAAAGTAACAGTTTATGAACTAGCTAATCTTCAGCATTTAGCTAACACCTGTTAATAAAATGTAAACTGTGCTATGGATCATTTAAAGCAAAAATCATATGCGGCCAAGCAGCCTCAATGTCACAGGGCCAGACTCTCACTGAGCACTTAGCGCTGTCTGTGAACAATGATGAGGAGTCTACAATCCCTGCTGAACTTCTCAGTGCAAGAAAAGATCAAAACAAAAACTCACACGAGAGCAACGTTCCCTTTCTGACCCTTCTATTTCCCTAATGCCCCTGAGGCCAAACCCATTCTGTAGCTACTATCACACCTGTAACTTTAATCACTATAGAATAAGAAAAGATAAAAATCAGCAGCAAACATGGAGGTAAAATGTCAAGCACCTTAAAAATCACCTGGTTTGTATGAATTGGTGCAATTAATTGTGGACCCACGGAAGCAATTATGTGATTCATGAAGCATAACCATTACATACTGATTCTAAAATGAACATGTGACAAATGTAAAAAGTGTCATCTGCTCTGTGGAAAAGGTGTCACAGCTCTTGGCCCATCCGGGAGAGTTTATTTCTTTGCCTGCAGTTAAAAAACAGAAAAGAAAACCATAAGTCAATAGCAGGCTTAATGCTGTAAATCTGCAGCATTTCCCACATGCAGAAGTATTGAGACTTCTCTTTGAGAATCATTTTCCTGTTCAAACGTCAACCAGTAATTATCGTCCTGTTTATGCAACTCAATAATTATGCAGATCCGTGTGCTATTAAAGTAGAGACAGTAAACCACAGTAAATATACCAATTTATACACTTAACATTGACTTTCATAATGTAAAAGAGTAAATAGCAAAATAGTCAGTTCTTTTACTCTTATTTCACAATCACTGGTCAGCAAGAGATGCAAAGAAACTGTAAGACTGAAACCGGCCACATGGTAATGCATTATGATACCAAACGATCTGGATGTACGGAGTTCTAAAACAATACAAAAAACATCTAACAACAGAACAGCAAGTAGATATGAAAGGAAACCCACTGAAAGGTTTAAGGTTCTAACAGTTCATAGCAGAGTAAAAGAACATGGACAGTATAACAGGTTTTGTTGCTACCAATCTATTTAGTAGAGTGGCAATACATGCTTAAGAACAACATTCTTAATGACACTGCAAGAGTTCTAGAGGCTGTGTGTGTTACAACAAAAAAGCATTTTGATCATCTTAGAGTGATCTTCTGACCAAGATTCAAGCTCCTCAAGATCACTCGGTAGTATAAGCAGAGAAGAATCTAGAGCAGGAATCAAAGTCTTGAGTAAGACAATAAACAAACTTCAAATTCGCTTGAACAATAGATTGATAAATTGAATAAGTGGTCCATTCATCATCCAAATGTTTACATTTACGGCACTTAGCAGATGCTCTGAGCGACGTACATCAGTGAAAAGTGATATTTTTAAAAGAACTATGTTAATATTACTTTATGAAATAGTAACTTGAGGTTACAGTCACATTTACCTTCAAACAGTTTTTTCATACTACGAGAGTTTGTAGAATGTAGAGTATTAAAGCCAAAGTGCATGTACTTCCCACAGCTACTGTATTGCACTCTGACGCGATTATTGTTCTTAGCTAGAGAATAGAACTGCAGTCAGAGTGATGGTCTCTGGGCCCGTTTGCTCTATCGACTTGATGAGCTGCAATCCAAAGTATCTGGCAAGCCTCTTAAATGGCATCCCGCCAGAGAATGCACAAGTTGAAGCTAAATGCAGGAGCAGTTCGATAAAAGCCTTTATCATTAGCATAAAAAACCATGACAGCACTTAACCCCATTGACTTCCAGAAAATTAACCTCTTGTTTACTGCAAGGCAGTGAGCTTCAATTTCTGCTTCTCTCCGAGAGAGAGAGCGAGCGAAAGAGAGCGAGAGCGAGAGCGAGAGAGAGGCGCCAAGAGATAATGGGATCGCCTCCTCAGACCTGATGTTGTATTAAATTATAACACAATACAAATCAAAGCAGTTCCTTTATGACCTTCATTTCCACTTCCCACAGATGAGCAGCAAAGCGGGTCTGAAGGATCAGGTACACGTGTACTGAGAGACAGAAAGAAGAGAAGAACTGAAATCACTTTGAAAGAGTCCATTCTTAGTAGATTAGTTTAACCATACAGTGTCAGACACACAATTGAAGCCACAGCCTGTTGAAGGGGAACATTTGGGGAAAAGAAAAAAACAAAAACAAAAACAAAAAAGACATTTTCTGAATTTCTAAGTTTCTGAGCCATGACACAATGACCAGGCTGTAAATATGATCATAAGCACATTTGCTTGTGAGCAGTAGATGAGTTATTGATTAACTATTTAGCCTATGAGAACATGCAAAATGTTCAATACAAGCACTTATCCAGAGACACCATAGAGGGAAGGTAGAAAGACTCCAGAGACACGATGGCATATGAGTATATTGTGTAGGAGGGATGTTCTGTAATGCAGTGATTTGATAGTGCCAATTTACCTGCATTGATTTGCCAATAATACATTCTTATCTTTTGGTTAAAATAAAGTTCTCAGGCTATTTTCAAACATAAAGCTTAAAAGAAAAGGAAACGCTTTGGCACTAAGTCACTTTTATGTGCTTCATTTTGGTGAAGTTATAGTGAAATTTAAGATTTCAGGATGCGTTGAATCGTTTCCTAAATAGCCAAAAGAAATGAATCGTCACCAGGTCAGAGACAGACACTCCCGTTATGGTGGACATATCCTCTGTAATGACCAGTCCTGTGTGCCTCTGTGCAGTCACTGCAAGTGGTGGTGAAAAAATATACACTCAAACAGCTGCCTGCCTGATTCAATCTTCTGTATCACCACATTTCACACTAAAACATTTCTGGGGATAACTGTCAGCTTGCAACCAGAGACAATTCATCCTGATTTGACTGCTTCTTCTCCAAAACACACAGAAAGAGGGGAAATCATCTCCTCATACAAGTTCCCAAAACATATAAAAAACAGGTGTCTAGGGTTAAAGGTGCACTCAGATCACTTTGTGGTAAGTAATGTGTGCGTTGACATGTGGTTTAGTTACTGCAGCATAATTTAGGGCAATTGGATTTGCTGAAATGAGCAAGATCCACTATGGGTTTGAAAGTGCCAGGGGGCAGGAATATAGGCACTGGCTCTAGAAAGTCACATGGTGGCTGTTAATGTCTTTAGCATGGAGATAACCTTGGTACCAGACGCAGATACAGCACTGGCCATTTGTGCAATGATTAATCATTACCAAAGGAGCAGAGCAGTGGCGGCTGCTAGTCTTTCAAACAGGGGAAGCTCGTTTTAGGCCTACATCATTAAATTTGTTACGTTATTTGTACATAAATTCTGCCCTCCGTACCTTTTTTAGAAAATGGTTTGTGACTGTGTAGTACTTCATTCACCTGCCATGCTATAAAGGGAGCAGTCTGAATTTATCTTTGATGTGATCAGAAACTGTCTGCAAGAGCAGAGATCAAGTCATTTTGGACTGAGTGGGACAGACCAGAAAACACAGCCGATGACTAAATTTGTGAGGCCAAGACGGTCGTGTTTAGCTGATGTTTCTGTAAATTTCCTGTAATTTCCCTTATTTGCGGATTCATTACTCATCATGTCTCCTAAATGCCAGCTCCTGATGGCAAAGCAAGGAAGTCACATTAATTAAGCGGTTCAGACAGGCCCAGATTTTTTGTTTTTTACTGCCACCTGATTGCATGTTTGCAACGACCCTGCCCAGACAACATAACACTTCCAGTCAGCTAGTTCATCTTGTCATACTAGGAGAGCTTTTTTTCCTCTAATTTTTGCACCAAATCAGTCTTGGGCGTTGGTTTGCCCTGCTGTTTCTCTCTTTGTAAGAAAGATTATTAAATGGCTTTGCCAAAAGCAGGTCAACAATATTATGCACAGCTTGCTAGCTGGCTGGTTTCCCCTTTCAAGAGCTCCTTTAATCATAAGAAACAAGGAGCAAATTCAAGAACACGTAATTATTATTATTATAATTTTTTTAATTATATGTACAGTTGGAAATGGTTTGTATCACCAGCAAATAATACACAAATAATACACAGAATTTGTCTGAAGACTTCTCTTGCAGATCCTCTTAGACTGAGCGCGAATCGCTCCGTTACTGGTGTAAATTTAAAACATGTTGTCAATCAAGACAGTTTCACCAATCAACATGCAGCAGCCCAGCGTCCTGGCCCGCCCACTGCTCCATTCACTCCCAGAGATACTGAGCTTCCCTGGGCCACAGAGGTCCAGTGAAGCTGCGCTTCAGTAGGATTTAATGCACTGCTGCACGGAAATGTGTGACAAGAAAAATAAGCTACAATAACAGCAGATTCTGAACGATCTTATTATGAAGTCCAACGTGATCTAAAAGCAATGTAAATACGACATATTTAAGCATTTATTTTCTGACATTAGAGGAAGCGGAGCTTCCCTTGTAATCTTAGTGCAGTCCCCACTGGAGCAGACCTGGTTGAGAATCGTGTTTGTGTGCAACTGTTGTCCAATAGGCTGTGAATGTTTATTGATCTGCGAGCAAGTGTGTGTGTGTGTGTGTGTGTGTGTGTGTGTGTGTGTGTGTTTGTGTATGAAAACACACTTACAGCAGCACTGAGTGCTTGGTCCAGGTCCGCGATAAGGTCCTCCTCATCCTCCAGTCCCACAGAGAGGCGAATGAGTGTATCGCTGATGCCCAGCTCCATCCGGGCTTTTTCTGGCACCGAAGAATGAGTCATAATCGCTCTGTTAAATGAATGGCAGATGTGCATCATTATATCAAGCAAGTTACCTGAGACTTAAGGGCAACTTTTAAGGGCAACATCATTTAGTTACTTTGACATTGCTTCTGAAAAGTGCAAAGGCATAATAGATAAGCAGGACAAAATGAAATATACATTACACATATGCTATTCTGATCACAATACATTTGAATCTGCACTGATGTTTAAATATTTAAGAGTGCCTTGAGGAATCCTATCTAGTCCAAATGAAAGCTGTTTAGAGCTCAGAGAAATGACCCAAGCTGCTGACAGAAAAGCTGAAAACAGCACAGTCACAAACTGCTAGTGCCCCCCAGTGGAACATAAAGATCCTACACCTATGAAACATTTGTAATCATGACTCTCCACAATGGTGACTCATTTATACCACAGCCATTATGGCAAAATCAAGCTGAAATGTAACTGAAAAGCACTGAATATAAACAAAATGTGCTCATGTTGATCTGAAATAGCAGTTAGTTGTGTTTGGTGCAGATGTGTTTCACTTACGGTTGTTCTGCCAGACTCTCGTAACCTCCCAGACTTTCAGCAAGTAAAATTAACTGAAAGACACAGCATTGGTCCGGTGAAAAACAACACTTAAAACACCCAGCTGCAGGACAATTCTAATTACGTTAGAGTTTCATTTAGGGAACATAACAGCTGGGCAAGACAGGATTCATTACGCAGACTTGTTTAATTGGCCCTTTGGACAATTCCATCTGTTCTAACTATTATTTCATAATTCTTTCCCAAATCACCTTGAGGTTGTTGAGGAAGGCTGTAGCATTCTCCAGTTTGCCTTTAACATAGAAGGCGATCATCCCAGAGCAGCCTGAGCACTGCTTCTTCATTATTTCATGCTGAGGGTGAGATGGTAAACCTGGCAGAGGGAGACACACAGAGGTATTATATTTCACTCCAGAATTTAGTTTGCACGGCCTTCCTAGAGCTCAACTTCAAAAAAATAAAACCCATATTGATGTTCAAAATATGAACATATTGCCCCCTAGTGGACACAGGAGGTTAAACTCATAGTTTATAGGCCAACCCACTGCATGAGAGAAACAGATTGTTGCCTCAAGGTGCCTGGGTTTCTGTTAGTGTTTGTTCTTTTCTGTACTTGATCATGTCTGATATGTTGCCTTGTCTAGATTCACAAGTTGAGAGAACCAGTCTGTACCAATTTGTGATAACACTCCCTCCTTTAAAAAGTGTAGATACTCTTATGCAAGTATTCTGTATGTGTGTGACAAAATACAGGGTTACTGGAAGAGAATTAATCTTGCCATATTAAAAATTATCTACAAACAATTCACTATGTGTTCTAAACTTCGCAAATGTACTTTTAAACAACGATATGTATTCTCTTTTAAATATTTTGATTTATTTTACTAAAAGCATATCTTTTTACTTTGAAATTCACACATATCCTACATTTTAACCTAGACATTTTAACAAGGATTTAGAGAATATTTTATAGAATTTTAAAGACAAAAGTTAAATAACAATTTTTATGCTTATAGTATTAATGCACATCTTTGCTGTTTTTGTTTCTTACTTCAGTAAATTGTTACTTGTTTATCTATAAAGGGGAAAACTTACCCCACCGCACCACCTGGAATCCATGTAGTCTTTCATGTAAATTGTAATCTTACATTTTAAAAGTAAAATCAAGGTATTATTTTGGTACCTGAAAACGCTGTTATTTCATTGTGTCCATTTCAGATTTGAGACTTAATTTGCTAGACCACTGTGGTAAGATCAAGCAGAAATATTAAATTACTTTTTTAAAGATTAGAATAACCTACACTATATGGACAAAAGTATTGGGACATGCCTCTTGATTATTGAATTCAGGTGGCCCCTTACTTCCAGTTAATGACAGTTTAATGCTTCAGCATACAAAGAGATTTTACAACGGCTTGCTTCCAACTTTGAGGACACAGTTTGGGTAAGACTTTTCTATTCCATAAAGTCCATAAAGACATGGTTGGATAAGTTTTGGTGTGGAAGAACTTGACGTCAGTCCTGACCTCAACCCCATCCAACACCTCTGGGATAAACTGGGATGGAGATTGTGAGCCAGGCCTTCCCGTCCAACAGCAGTGCCTGATCTCACAATACTTTTGTCCATATAGTGTATATTTTGGTTTTTTTCCTAATAAATACCTGCATAATGTGTTCCACCAAGTGCAACAGAAAATCCTTCAAGCCCACCACCATCAGACATTAAACCCCTCACTCTGTCACACATGCACACAATAATTGGTGCAGTACCTTGATGCTACTTTGTTGTGCAGTTTATGTGTATCACTATGTGCATTCTTATCTTACTATGATGTGCAACAGTTTACCATGTGCAATATTGTACAATCTTCTTTATGAGCAATATCTTATTAGTGCAATAATCTTACCATGGGAACATCACTACTTATATCAGTATTACCTATCTACTACTAGCAATAATGTACTCCATTTGTGTCAATAGTAATTCAACTTACTAACTGCTCTTATTTAGTATTATTCTTATTCATTGTTCATTTTTTAAGAGAGTAGCAACTACAAATAATAAAAAAAAAATTTTAAAACTAAGTTGTACTACCATGTTTCTTTACCTAAACACTGTAGAATTAATGTACTTTTATATCTCAGTCACCTGGGTAAATGACTTTGTCCACTCTGGGATCAGCTTCTAGGTACTTGGCCACAGCCAATGCATTCTTGAAGTGCTGCTTCATTCTCAGGGGCAGCGTCTTCAGTCCCCGATTACACATATAGCAGTCAAATGGGGAAGGCACAGTTCCCAGACCTGAGATAGTTCAAGAAAAAATAAAGCAAAGAATATGGTGTGTTTAACATCAGACCGTTCTAAAAACCAAGACAGAAGTCAGTTACAGGAACCCTGCCTTTCTGACTAATGGCATCAAATAATGACTCATTCTTTGCCCATACCTCTAAAGGTCCTTCTACACAAAAATATGCCAACATGCACGTCTGTCTTTCTGTGAATGAAAGAAATGCCTCTGGTGTCTCAGAAAAGAAATGCCATATGTGAAAACTGTCTCTTCTTGTAATATTATTACAGCAGATGTCCTTCTCCCACACTGATGCCCTCCATATCCCTGCCAGATGCTAGAGCTGCCCTACGCTTTAACTTGTGGAGTGAGGAAATCTGAACCCTCTTTGAAGTTTATTTCGTTGATGTGATATAATGGATCAGTTTTGGCAATGATGCTGACCTTGTTAAACCGAGCAGCCAGCCACCGATTTTATACCTACAATTAGGTGTTGTAACCGCCTCCTGTTATCTTATACAAAGAAGATTAAATGTAATCCAGTCATCCGAATTTTAAATTGAAGGGAAAAACTGCAAACTGGTACTCCTTAAATCGCTCGATAGCCTCAGCTCAAGAATGAAAAATGTTCTCCAGGAAAAGAGGGCTCAGGGCATTCATAATACAAAAATAGAAAAAGTTCCTTTACAGAATCATATAGAAGAATATGATTTGTCCCATTAAGCTAAAAAATATATATTCCCCAGGAAAAACAAGAATGAATTTTCTTACCATTCTGTAAGAACTTCAGTCGTACATAGAGGTCCTCACGGTTGACAGAAACCAGCCCCATGACAACATCACTGCCTCCTGAAAATACAGAAAATGTTTTCATTTGCTCATATTATCACAAAATAGGACGGTTTTAAGCTTGTGAAGTATATTTACCATTCATGTACTTTGTTGCAGAGCACATGCAGATGTCCGCTCCTAGCGCCAGGGGGCGCTGTACAAGGTAAAGATCGACAAACCATAATTAAAGAACCGTTC
The DNA here is from genome assembly GCA_037577275.1 of Bryconaethiops microstoma. Taxonomy (NCBI): domain Eukaryota; kingdom Metazoa; phylum Chordata; class Actinopteri; order Characiformes; family Alestidae; genus Bryconaethiops; species Bryconaethiops microstoma. Next base: position 15,616,571 of record JBBJLS010000109.1, read on the forward strand.
ATATCATAATCCCTGATTTATTGAGACTCACAGGTGAAATCAGCTTGAAGGAAGATGGCAAAAGTTCTCTTTGTGGCAACAAGCCAATATGGGGATTGGTGAGGGGCTGGGGCTCATTTTCATTTATCAAATTTATCAGGCATATCTTACTGGGAATAAAACACCAGACGTTGTGATGAGTGTTCGTATGAGCCATAGACATAGAATATTACTAGACACCGTATGACCAGCAGCATTTTACGTCAACGTCACCGCCATAATATTGCTAGAGGCACTGCTGTGGAGTGAATTATTGGATAAAGATGTCTGTGCTGCTTGGTGCTGTACACTCCAAACCAGATCCCAGGGGACTATATTTCATAGGTAAGGCTGAACAATTGTTTTGATTGTTTGATTATATTTGGCCATTATAAAATACAGTTTTATAGTGTCTACATTTAGTTAATATGTTCTTTGGAAGCTGAAGTAAACATAGGAATGCATAGCTTTGCTAGCTTAGCCTGGCTGAGCTAAGGTTAAGATTTATAGACTGAGGTGGATTTCTGTAGAAAAACTAAACATCTAACAACAATCTAAATACTTAGTGCCTACGTTTAGCCAAAACGTTGTTTGGAGGCTGACTTGAACATAGAAATGCATAGCTTTGCTAGCTTAGCTTGGCTTAGCTATGGTTAAGATTTATAAAACAGGATTTTATAATGGCCAATTATAATTGATACAATTGTTCAGCCATGTCAGGGTTTGTCATTTGACAGATTTTGAGAAAGCTATCCTGTGATGTGTGCCGTGTTAGTTTGGTAATATATGCTGTACTGGCATCATATGATCAAAGCTACCTCTTAAAAAACAATGGAGGTTTCCTTATTCCTTCTGAGGGTACAGTCAAGGTGGTTAAAGTAGCTGAGCATGTTATCAGACAGTCAACATCAGGGCAAGCAGTCAGTCCATCTTTGATCAGTCAGTTTGTCCGGGTTGAGATTGGTTGAGTGTTTTTTTTTCCTCAAGGAGCACATTGAGGACACAGTTTGGAATTGACACCCATCATTTTATGCTCTTGTCTTTAGTTCTGTCTGTCTTCCACAAACTAAGGCTGCTCAACATTGCCAGACTCAACACTCTTAAATTACAGAGTGGCAACACACGGAAAAAGCTGTGTAAGACAGTTCTGTTCCAAGGATTTTAAATCCAGTCCTGTATATATTTAATACGTAGCCACCACAGTAATAACATAGTAACCACATAGGAGCGGTTTCCAATATAGAGATTTGGCTTAATCCTGCACTAAACAGTATAATAAATGGAGATTTTCCATTGTGTGAGAGGAATGACTGCAATGTTTTCAGAAATTATTTCTTAAGCCCATATGTATACAATAAAATGTTTATATTTTTTGTCACAGAGTGCATCATTTCACTGTTGAAAGAAAGACCAGACTGCCAGTTGAAGTCTTACGATTTTGACTTTCAGACATTGGTCAAGTTTTTGTCACATTTATTGGCATTATTAGTCCATAAATTTATATAAAGAATTGTATTTAAAATGATTCACCAAAATCTGTTGTATGTAAACATCAACCCATATTATTTTAAATGGCGCTTTTGCCACTCGCAATATGGCGACACACTGATGTATCGTGCCAACTGGGAACACTGTGAATGCAGCGTCTTTGTAATTCTTTGTCTATGTGGAAAGCCACATTGGTTCAGGAAGCCTCATTTTGCCATCACTACTTGATATTAAATAGAAATTCCAGAAACCAACAAAGTAAAAAGTTATATTACAATATGATGTAAATAAACGACTTGATTTCGTTCAGTGTCTGTAGTATTTTCCATCTTTGGCACAATGAAGTTAAACGCATGCACAGTTTGTGGAATTGCTGTATCTTTTGCTCAATACATAATGCCTGTGTGAGCCTGTGATGTATTTTTGACAGTAAAGTCATGTATGTTGTCTCGTCTTCCCTCGCACAAGGCACGGTCAGGCAGGAGGTCAGGAGGCACAAATGCAGACTTCCATTTCTTTCTTTTATTTTCAAAACATAAACAAAAAACACGGCACAGTGGCCTAAAAACTGAACTTCATACTCCACACATAACAGTGAGGGTGGACGCACAAAAAACTGAAGACAGGCACTGATATAAACACACACAAGTAGTAAGTATCCAACACTTTTTGTCAAATTTAATTTATGACTACCTATAATTTATGACCCTATGATTTATGACATGTCATAAAACATGTCAAAATGTATGACAGTGGTCAAACTTTTTATGGCATGTGAACCTTTTCCTGGATTTATGGTACCCAGGTCTCCTGCTAGATAGTGAGCTGTGAAAACTGAGGTGTGAAGGTTGAAAGGGTGTGAACAGTGTCTTTGTATCCAACTTGTCTTTGTTTCTTACACTGTATCAGTCAACTCTTTTTACATTTGTTTAGAAAAAAACAGCCTGACCAGTTTATAACTGTTGTCTGAAATATATTTATTTAGTCCTACAGCAATTTAGTGGTTTGATTCAGGCAGGGTCGTTTATACACAATGAAATACAGTTGTTGGGTTTCTATGCTGTGTCCTGGGGGTGCTTGCAAGTCAATGCTGACATTATTTTCTGTAAAAACTTCTTTAAAGTTAAAGTGAAAATGATTTAAATGTGGGAAAAACACACTGACCATTCCAAGATCTGGTGACATCCAGTTAGACTAGTGAGTGTAAGACATAAGATAAGATGAGAGAAATCCATATTAACCCCACAAGGGGTCAATTTGCTTGGTCACAGCAGAAAAAGTGAGTGGTACAAAGTTAAGAGCAGCAAGGATTAAGAAAAACAATTTAAGAAAAAGAATAGAATAGAATATATGTCAGACTTTTAAAACTTCAAAACAGTTTTAACTATAATCTGTCTATGAAATTCTAAAACATTCTTGCAACAAGGAATTACAAAAACATTGTCTTTTTTTTCTTTACTAAATAAACCACACCAGTCACTTTGAGAAACGAAGACAAGTTGGATACAGAGATACTGTTCACACCTTTCAGCCTTCACACCTCACAACTCACAGTACCATAAATTTTGACAAACCAGGATGAGATTGACAGGTCATATATTTTGACATATTAAGACATATTGTAAAATGCAGTTCCATATGGACGGACAGATCATAGTTAAAACTGTTTTGAAGTTTTAAAAGTCTGACATGTTCTATTCTTTTTCTTAATTGTTTTTCTTAATCCTTGCTGCTCTTAACTTTGTACCACTCACTTTGCCTGCCGTGATCAAGCAAATTGACCACTTGTGGGGCTAATATGGATTTATCTCATCTTATCTTTGTCACAGGATGACTGGAACTGGAGAGGAAAGAGGCAAGTGAGGCACATGGACATCTTGATGAATAGTAGTTTATTAGGTATTGAAACAGGGAACAGAAAAGGCACGGTGGCCAAAGACTAACTAAATGACTTTGTGGAAAGATCGAGAAACATCCAGAAACCAGTATGTCTCCATGAAAACTAACACCCAGTGACCCACATATATACCCAAGGTGTACCAATGAATGAGGAGATAGTGATTAGGGGTTGATCAAGTTCAGCTGTCCTCGTTGCTTGTCTCTCAGACGACCCCTGTTGGTCACAGGGTGAAGGAGCATCTCCAGCCCCGGTCTGTGGCGCCCTCTGGTGATCGCGGACCGGGACTGTGACAGAGAATAGTTCCAGGTCGAGGCGACCTCTGTTGATCGTAGGGTGAAGGAGTGTCTCCAGTCCAGATTTGTGGCACCCTCTGGTGGTCGCGACTCAGGACTGTGACAGTACACCCCCCCCAAAGAAGTGCCGCACCGAGGCACTGAAGAAAGGGCCTCCCAGTCCACACCGGCATGGGTGGAGGGGAGGACGAAGGGCCCAGAGAGTGCCCCACCCACGGAGGCGGAGGGGGAGGAGGAGGTGGTAAAAGTGTCCGTTTGGTGAATGAGGCGAGTGTATAAAGCACTGTCCCTGGAGTGGGTGCCGGTTGTGAGTCAGGGGGGAGTGTGTACACTAGAGTCGGCGAATCCGGTGTGGAAACCTGACTGGAGTCTGGCACTGAGGAGCCCGGTGCGGGGACCGACACAGGGTCAGGAGTTGAGGCGCCCGGTGCTGAGACCAGCGCGGCATCAGGTGTAGAGGCACCCGGTGCGGAGACCAGCGCCGGGTCAGGGGCTGGAGGCAATGAGTCTGGTGTGGAAACCGGAATGGGGGCTGGAGACGAGGAGTCCGGTGTGGGAACCGGACTGGGGGCTGGAGATGAGGAGTCCAGTGCGGAAACCGGACTGGGGGCTGGAGACGAGGAGTCTGGTGCGGGAACCGGACTAAGGGCTGGAGACAAGGAGTCCGGTGCCGGAACCGGACTAAGGGCTGGAGACGAGGAATCCGGTTTGGAAACCGGACTAGGGGCTGGAGACGAGGAGTCTGGTGCGGGAACCGGACTAGGGGCTGGAGACGAGGAGTCTGGTGCGGGAACCGGACTAAGGGCTGGAGACGAGGAGTCTGGTGCGGGAACCGGACTAAGGGCTGGAGACGAGGAGTCCGGTGCGGGAACCGGACTGGGGGCTGGAGACGAGGAGTTCGGTGTGCAAACCGGATCAGGGTCAGGGGTAGGAGTCAGGGAGTCCAGGACTGGTACAGGAACAGGGGTCGTGACTGGACCTTGGTTATGCGGGGCCGGCACTGGACCTTGGGTGCGAAGAGCTGGACCTGGACCTGGTGTGCGAGGAGCTGGAACTGGACCTTGGGTGTGAGGAGCTAGAAATGGACCTTGGGTGCGAGGAGCTGGAACTGGACCTTGGGTGCGAGGAGCTGGAACTGGACCTTGGGTGCGAGGAGCTGGAACTGGACC
>JBBJLS010000109.1:15651002-15690302 GCA_037577275.1 Bryconaethiops microstoma
ATATAGCTAGCCAACAAAATGGGGAAAAAAATGATCGACAGCGACTCTACCTGTGTTATCGCCAACTTGTATACAAAAGGCCGTATGATGGGTTTCATGTACTTGTCCAGCTTCTGCAGCATGTCGGGCTGTCTGGGGTCAACTGGGGAGCGGTCGTTTTTATCCAAACAGTATGTGATTGCATTGTGACTTCCTGCAAAAACCAAGAAGCTCTTTGACAAATGACCACCACCAAACACAACAGTGGACATGGACCCTAGAAATAAATCAAACAAAGAAGCTCAAATGCATTACAGTAACCTGACTTGGTGTTGATTTTGGTGGTTCAGGGTAATATTAGTGTTGACTGTGAACCAGTGCAGACAAAGCACATAAGCATGTACCACAACACCCTCAGTGCCACCACACATTCAATAAATTTTCCAAGATTCCAGTACATGTTTATAACAAAACTTATGCTTAAAACTTAGTGGGGTTGTGAATATTAGCCATTGACTGTCATGGTGAGATGTGTTCACTCCTACGGAAGTGGGGAGGAAGGAATACCTGGAATGGCCAGATTACACAGAGGGACGTCCCACAGTGCACTCGGGAGGTGACCCATCCAGCTGTCCATGGGCAGGTCTTTCAGAAGCATTGGGGGGACCTCTGACAAAGTCGTGGATGACATCTTGAACCTGTCAGTACAGTTTTAGATGACTAGTCCCATTTGTATCAGGTCAAAAGATCAAAAGATATCATGTTGTGTCAAACAGCTATTAAATGAAGGTTTATTAAATGGACGTCTACAGACTTCCTTATGTGATGCTTATAATAAAGCTGCAGTAGATGTTCTCTGTATGCTGAAGGACAATACAATATTTAGTAGAAAGAGTCTACTAAATGCCGTAAATGTAAATGTAAATGTAAATGTATGCTGAAGGACAATATTCATTACTGGTAGAGCTGTTGGTTTAAATGGGACTTACAAGGTGGGTGCCGGGTCAGTCCAGGTTCATGCTGAGCAAAGTGGTTTCAGTAAAAATGACAGCTTCATACCCAAAGAAGTCGTTAATTACCAGCGTCCCATGGTGGTGAAGTAAAAGTGCGGAAGCTGGGGTAGCCATCGCCAGTGTCGGGGTTGAACTTGAGGCGGAGATCAGCATGAATTATATCGCTGAGAAAAAGAAGCCGTGAAAGGGAAGGATATTATAATTTCCCTGCAGGTCTATACATCATTTTGAGTCTCAAGCTGCATGTAAGAGAGGAGAGGAACCCTCGGAACATCGCGGTTAATGCAGTGGAGCAGAAATGGGCAGACTGGGAAAAACGTGCTGTTTTTTCTATGGCAGCCGGGCGAAGGCGTGGTTTCATTGGTCTTTAAAAGAAGGTAATGACTCGCTGCGTACGCTGGGTGACACAGCACCACACTCTTCCACACTTTGCTCAGTACTTCTTTATTAATGCGTATAATTCTATGTTTTTATGCTATTCTATAGGCTGCAGCAGCGGCACCAGCACGCTGGGTAGCAAACTGCTCACCTCAGCACTGCAGTTACAGCCACGTTTCACGATGTTATTTTTCCACACCCGCATTCGGACCGGTTCGCTTCCTGCACTCTGATTGGCTGATAGCTAGCGGCTTCTGCGTTCCGATTGGCTGGTACCTCTTTTTCTGTCGAAGAGCGTGAAGTACTAGTCAATAGTAGTGCGGTAGGCGGGACTTTTAGGAATACAGGTGGGGAAAATAAGACTGGACTTTTGTTAATTCCCCACAGCCCTGAGGGGTGTTTGTGATCGTTAGGTGTCTTAAGTACTGTGGGGATTCAAGTTAAAATGCATCTCCTTCTAGGTAGAAGTTTAAAAATTCTATCATTTTATATCTTGCATTTTTTAATTCTGTTTTAATCCCGTACTAATGTAAGTGACTACACATAATTGCAAATATGTAACACACAAAAGTGACATGACAAAGTGATTTGATTCTTATTTATTATCTATCTATTTATTTATTCATCCACTAATTTATTCATTAATTCGAAAAACCGTTTTAAGGTATGTTGACATTAACTGTGGCTCCAGTGAGTCCAAATTAGTGAAAGAAGGTCAGAAACCCACCAACAACAGAAACTATCATTCTAAAGTCTCATAGAAAAATGAAGTTTCAATCAATTCTCAATCTGCTTCCTCCTCACTAGATTCCCTTATACTCACATGGAACTACTCCAGCTCTTGCTTTACTTCACATCTATTTACAGGAGACTTCTGCATAAAGAACAGAAAACAACAGCCACATGTACATTATGGGACAGCCTTTACACAGTATGCACAAGATGTATTGGGGTTTATATGAGTAAACATAAAGGGCAGACGGCACTAAATGCAGCCTCATATAGTTCACAAATATGCCGCATATTAGGGTGCTCACATTGTACAAGACTTCATTGTGGGAGTCTCAGGTGTAACACTATATGGATGCATGTTGCCTCAGTAATGGCCCCTTTAGGCAAAACAGCTTTATGTAATGAACATTTTAACTGTTTGACAGCAGAATGTGTTTCGTACTGTTTATCCACACTTACTACTCAGCTTCTCTGCTCAAGTGGAAACTCCCTGGTCAGCAGAAGTGTCTTTGAAAAATGCACCTAGAATCTCTTCCCCTGCATTGCGTTGAAGTTGTACTTAGCTGGTTGGAAAGTGTAATTACTGTTCGGTGTAATTTGCTGCATCAGACGAATTCCCGCATTGGATTGAGGTGTAAGAAATGCTTCTGAGCTCGGGTGACTTCTGCTTTCCCAAGGTGTTTTGTTTCCTTATATAATCACACAAGCTATTTCAAGCCTATCATTTCCTTCTTGTCCATTTACTGCTGGATTTCTGACTATTTAACAAGACAACAAATTCCTATTTATTTACTCTGCCTGAAGTCAGCAAACAGTGCACTCAAAGTCAGCCTTTTCTTGCAGATAATCAATGAGCCTCAGGCAGTCCTGCTGTTTCATAATGGATCTAGCAGAGGTGCACTGATCTGGGCCAAACAGATTGACAGTTTTGACTTTTATGTGTTATCAGCTGCTTGTACTGAAATGCCCACTCGACTTGTCAGAGATTATCTCTCAATAGGCCTGGCAGTTAAGATGCACGCCCCTGTTAAATAGTGTTCAATAATAATTTTTTTTATTAATATATTGCCTTCCTTTAACTCAAGGTTGCTTTATAGTTTAGGCATAGAACATGAAATGTTAAACAGACAGTAGTAAACAGACAGAGGGTATAACAACAGATTACAGCAGCAGGAAAGAACAAATAGAGAGCAGAATCATGAATTAGAATAGACATAGCACTGAGAGAAAAGATTTTTAATTGGGTTTTGAAAGAAGCAAGAGAGGAAGCACTGCGAATATTCTGAGGGAGGGAGCCACAATACTAAAAGATCTACCACCCATTGAACATAGTCACCTTTGATTGACAAACTATCAGTTGTCAATCAAAGGTGAAATGGTTTAGTCCAAGACTAGGCCAAATCCATGACTGCTAACATCTGACCTTAATTCTGAGTGTAAATGCCCTGCGAGTTTCTAAAATGCCATTACATTCACATTCAAGTGAAACAGGACGCCACAGGTTTTCCTTTAAGATCATGTGATGTCTGGCAATTAAATAAAATTTAATTTAAATATCACAAGCATGTTAAACAAACTTAAACGTTATAATAGGGTTGGGGTCATCTTAATACTTGACTGGATAGCAGGAAAAACATAGGCTGCCTTAGGAAACGGTGTCAAACGGTGCCATTTTCAGCAGAGGTCATACTGAAAGTGCAGAGAAAAAAGAAATGTGGATGTGCTTTGGTACAGTGAAAAACTATTAATACCTATTAATGAGAAAATGACAGCATACAGTGGCAATATACAAATGACAGCATTTCACTGAAGTATTGGTGGGCTAGTAATGGAGGCAAATGATGTTAAAGTGTCAGACCCCACACGCCTTTGACCTGCTCTTAGCAGACGACAAACACGGTTCACATTTGCTTCTTTAAAACATAATCTTATGCTCTCCAGGTGGTGCACTACGTAGGTCATGAAACAGCAACTTTCACACCAAAATAGTGCCACAGATCTCAAGTGTTCAAGCACTTTCTATACATTTTGGAAACTCATGTTATCATCTACTTAAGCAAAACCACACATGTTCATTTCAGGACAGGCAGATATTTTCATACATGTCAGACTCCAGTCTTTCCACAGCACTGCAGACTTCATTGTTCGGTCTCATTAAACAGTCATGGACTGACTTGGATGATTGAAAATCTCTAGAGCTGTAGAGTCCAGCTAATACCAGGCAGCAGAAAAGTGACTACTGATGAAGCTGTTCTTAGAAGTCCCAAAAGCTACCAGAGCTAATAATTCCCCCTTGTGGAGAAGTGACTAAATACAAGTATCTGAGTTAGTGAGTTACAAGCCAATTTCATGATTTGCTTAGCTTTTAATATTCCAACACACAGATCAGTAGATCAGTATCAGCAATATAGAATCCACTGCTGTGTTCAGCACCAAACTACAAATCCAAAAAAAAAATAAAAAAAAATTACGCTGCAATAATGTAGCCCAAAAAATGAATAGAGACGAATGAATTCATATTTAAAAGTTTATTGAGAAGGGCTGTCTTCCATAAAAAATAAAATAAAATAATAAAAAAAAAATCCAAACAAAAAGAAACAACAATATTGCCTTTTTCATTATGTAGTGTCAGGTAAAAAAATAACAAAAAAGGAAAGTACTTCTATTCAGAAGGGACACATGGTTCATGCACGTTGTTACAGTGTTTCTCACTGGCTGCTAGTTGACAGCACGTAATTCGAGGTCTTCCTGGAAGTTTATGGAACGTATTTAAAAAAAAAAAAAAAAAAAAGACTCAACTGACTTCACAAAGCTAGTCATACTTCCTCCAAGTTACACAGAGGTACATATTGCACACACAAACGTGTGGAATCTGTGGCTCTCACTGCTCTCTCAAACCTGAGGACATACATACATTATGTGAGGATACTGATGAACTGAATATTAAGCCTTTCATCCATAGGTGCAAAACTTAAATGCATCCGTATCATGAATCCTACACATACAAACATGAAAAATAAACTGGAGAGAGGAAAACAACAAAAAAAGAATGCATGCTCACTCCTTCAAAGGTTGGTACTGTTAAAGCAACAGCTGGCTGTAAAGGGCTAGGGGTGTAAGTGTTGAATGAAAAATATAAAATCAATTTATACTATTGATTTAGGTAGAAACATTTCATTTTCTTCTGTGGAACATAAAACTGCATCTTTGAATCATGAACAGTACAGTATGCAAGCTATCAACTAGCTTTTTGATGACAGACTGTAATTTAATCATAAAAAAACAAGGACTTAATCTCATGAATAGTAGAACTGTGTGCAGCATTTCAGTGTCTGGTATTTTAGGTCTCTTTTCAACTCACATATGTAACATTTATTTGGTCAAAAGTAGTCATTTGCTGCTAATAAGAAGACAATAATGGCAGTATGGGTGCACCAGACAGTCTGACACCGCACTGAACCCTAGTAGCCACGTCATCATCTATTAAGCCCAACTCTGTGCAATCTTAAATATTCCAAGCTTCTTTGTGGTCAGAATGCTGACCGCAAGCTGCATCTCCAGTCAGCTTTCACAATTCAACATTTCATAACATTCCCGCTTTTAGAACATGGCAACATGACAATGATTGTGAGGTTTGCCCAAGCTTTAAACATATTAAAAATAAAAACGATTCTCATGAAAGAGAATACAATAATTTCTCAGCAACTCCGGAAACAAGGAGGGAAGACGGTTTCAAACTGCTCAGAAGACACTTTTCCTTTTTAAAACAAGAGAACAAAGCGACATGATGAGCCAAGCATGCTAATGCTAACCAATAGAGATAAAGAGGGGAAAAGAGAGAGAAAAGTCGAGATCTACCTGTTAGCTTTCATTCAATTCAAGACTCAAGCGCAGCAGTACTTATGCCTTTATTTAATTGCATAACCATAGGAATCAAGGATGTCACTCATCAGCACGTGGAAATTACTTCAGCAACGAATTCCACAACCCTTGAGGCAAGCTACTATTTACAACCTAAAAACGAAGGCTCTTATTCATGACCAGTATATACAGAAACACTGCTAGAAGGCCTGTCTAACCTACATTAGACTTTGTATGGTCGCGAATATGGAGTCAGGTTGCAGCCGAAACCCTGTTAATCAGAGCAGATGCAGCGGGCAGCACATTACCGAACCGGATGGATTGACTGCACCTTCTACCACTCTACCAGGGAGGATATTTCGGTGCCCCTTTTTAGTCCATGACTGCTTGACCCAATGGCCAGTACTATCACAGGCCCTTCCTCTTTAGAGTAGGGAACTTGGAGTATGGCACTTTTGAGGACCTCCAGAATATTACAGTGACAGACCTGTAGCAGTGGGTCTGATGGACTGAGACCGTGTTCTTTCAGACCAGTCACCTTTGCACTGCGGTCCTGGAGCCTAAAGACACTTTCCCTCGACTGCCCCCACGACCATAGATCACAGCTGGGCTTTTCTCAGTCGTCCCCTTCCCAGCCCGCAACCTCTTGCCCTTGGCCTCAGGTTCTGAGTCGCTTAGCTCTAGGTCAGGGCAGTACCCATCACTGTCCTGATATGCTCTGGTGCCCCCTGGCAGTCGCTCGGTGGCTGGTTTTGCACAGTTTGTCCGTTCTTTGCTGCCGACAACTTTGCGAGCGTTCTTCTCAGCACTCCAGAAGTCCTCCGTAGTCCGTACCAGGCTGACTGTAGCCTCTTTGAAGGACACACTGAAATGTTCTATAGCGGATTTATGAAAACTACCCGACTTGCCCTTCCCAGAATCCTCACTGCATGTAGTCTGCTCAGAAGAAGTCTGGCATGAAGTGTCTCTCTGAACTACAGGCTTTTCCATGACGCCATTGGACTTCAGCAGACGGGGCCTGTCCTGCTCAGGCTTGTCCTTTCCATTGGAGGAATGGCCATGGAGGGCAGCGTGTAGAGCCAAAGGCTTACCTGTTGGTTTGATGGGCGTAGGTGATGCATGGGCGGTGTTATTGTCCCTCCGTGATACAGGAAGAAGGCCATTGGTTCTCTCCTCTCTCCGAATCCGGCTATGGTGGAGCTGAGGTTTGCCCTGTCCCACGCCTGTTCCACTGAAGTCATACACATTACTGCTGTTATCTGGGCACAGTGGCCCATTTCCAGATTTAGTGCTGGTTTTGTTGTTGCCCAGTGACACTCTGGGCATTTTGAGTTTCAGGGTGATCCTGGGTGGTGGCCGGAAGAGCAGGTTTTCCACAGGTGAGGACACCGGAAGACCTGCACATAAACATATTTATTAATTGATGCCTTCATACTCCTGAACAAGGGCAATAATAAATAAAACAAATCTATACATGCATGCTTTTTGCATAGGATATATACAACTGTTACATTTGTCTCGTATGTTCTTTATTACCTGCAGACAGTTCTTGGTTGATGAGCTTCACATGAAGGTTGAAAATCTGCTCCTGGGCTTTACTCTGGGACAGTTTTAGCTTCTCTCTCCGACTTACCATGTAGCACAGATTTCTCACCTGAAAAAACAAACGAAAACCGTACATTCAATATACACTATAAAACCATCAGAATTTCCGCATCTTTTTGTCAAAGCTCAGTACCCACCCTCTCAAGGTCTTGCCGCAGATGCATGAACATGCGCATGCGTGTGTGTATGCTGTCCTCCTGGGGTTGCAAGAGAAGGTTCTCCTCATCCTCTTTGGGTGGCAATAGAGCTTTATTAAAGTTGGTCTTCCTCTTCAGCTTCCAGTATTGGTAGATAAAGTCCAGCAGGTGTAGGGACAGCCCCAGATCCTGGGCAACATCTTCAGGCTGCACCAACTTATAAAACTCCTCCTCAAGCTCCTGGAGTTTCTGCGCTCTCAGACCCACCTTCTCGGTCTCAGTTGGGGGTTTGTGTCGAGCCGGGCTTAGGCCAGGCTCTCCTGCTTTGGATTTGCTGTGCTTCAAGCAGTAAGATTTGAACTTGACCTCATCTCCCTCATCCAGGATGGTCTTCATCTCCAGGCTGTGCTCAAAGGCGCAGGTGACATGAAAGGGAATGGTGCAATTCTTTACTGAACACTGAAAGGCAAAACAACATTACAGAATTAGGGACCACAAATCTCATGCATTCATACAGGTGAAAACAAAAACTCCTTTTTGCAGCATGTTTGACATCTCCTCCAATCTTACCTGTATGCAGGCTCCTGTCTTGAGCTTGCAGAGGCTACAGATCAGAGACCAGCGGCTAGGTGGAATGTGAGACACTTTGGTGATTGGCTCCATCCTCTCCGGACAAGCAATGCTCACCTACTCACACACACACAAATATACATACATACATATATATATATATCAGCACAGAGGAAACTAGAAACTACAGTACTGACATGTTAATAAAAGTGTATTTAAATATAATGGTCTTGAGAAAGTTTACCTCAGGTATCCAGAGGGCACAGCTTACGTGTGCCCACTTTGTGCCTGCTCGTGTGGCCTTCATAGCACCTCCCTTCTTGGGACACAGAATACACTGTGGGTCGATGCCAAGAACACAGGTTCTGCACAGCCAGTTTCCATCTGGAACCTTTACGATGCCATAGCAAGCCTAGAAACAACATATTTTACAATATTGTACAGATACTCCAACCCAGTACAGCAATCGTACAAATTTCAAAAAGCTAAAGATATACAGAAAGCAATACAACAATTATGCAGTAAATTTTTTTCTAAACCTTAGTTACAGAACCAATTTTGTCTTTTACCAACAAGGCTAATTCATTTAAAGTAAACACATGCAATACAGCCGTGCTTTTCCTCAATTGCAGGCAACAATTTTATTTAGTGACTGATTATTTTCATTAGCCACCAGGTGGCAAATTCCAGGTAACCCAGTACAATCTACAGGAGCTACTCCGAAGATAAGCACATGTGCCCGTTGGTCAGAGCTCTCCCATGTTCTTCGTTTCTCTGTCTACACAAAACTTTTAACCCCAACTGCAAACCCCTTCTACACTGTGCTACATGGCCTTGATCACGAAGTCTAAAACAGCCAGTAATGCAAGAGACAGAGCTGAATGGTGGTACACTTACGAGGCCCATTGTTTAAAACACGATATAAAGACTTAATATAAATATATATTTCACTGACTTTTTAAGGTTAAGTTCATATATAGAAATGAAGAAATGGCAATATATACAAAAAGGTTCTATCATTTTGTTCTGGAATTTATCAATGAGTATGTGTCATTGTATTTATCACAAAGCAAGCAGACACAGGCAGCATTCTGAAAGTTAGCAACCCCACTAAACGATGCCATCCTTAAACCTGTACCCATCTCTCACCTGGTGAACGCAGATGTTGCACTTGTCACAGAAGACCATGTCATTTCCCTCTTCACTGTCAGGCGAGCGGCACACATCACATATGACATCCTCATCATACTCAATGCCCAGCCCTTCCTCCGTTTCTATAGCATGGTTCATGTTGTCATGGCACTTCCTTTCAAGAGCCTCCATCGCTCGTTCCATGGTTAACTCATCCATGGGCGCTTCCCCTGTGAGAGACACACACATGAAAATACTGCTCTTTCAAATTGTTCATAAACCTCACATATCCAACACAGCTGATCCACAATTGAGCCATTCTTAACGTTTCCAAAGATCCATACGCTACAAAATTCAGTGGGTCAACTGTTTAAACGGTGCAAAGATAATATTAGAAAGGTTTCCTTCCGATAGTGATGTAAATATTAATAATAACAATAATGATATTGCTATCGAACATTTATATTGCTATTTGTATGATATTGACACAACAGAATGTAGTTATTAATAAGAACAATAATAATATTGCTATTTAACACATACATTGCTATTTGTATGATATTTGTATGATACTGACACAACAGAATGTAGTTATTAATAATAATAATAATATTGCTATTTAACACATATTGCTATTTGTATGACACAACAGAAAGTGTTATGATCTTTTCTGGAAACTGGACTGATCGAATTGCAGTGGTCTTAGATATTTGTACTGTCCAAGTTTTCTTACCCATCTGCCCCAACTCAATGTTGAGTTCTTGCAGCCAGTAGAGGTCCATGTCATCCAGGTCATATCTGCACATGGCCTCAGCCAGCTCTTTAATGTTCACATAGCCCGGCTCTGTGGAGTCCTGACTCCAGCACTGGATGTACTTCCTCTGTCTGGAAAACAGAATCTCTTTCGGCTTCTCTGCTATTATCCTGTATAAGAACATAAGACGTGCAATTAAGACGTGTACTGGTAGGCTGTCACACAAAGCATGATCACAATGTTGAGCGTGAAAAAGACACAGTAACAAAAAAAAAAGGCAGTTAGGCTACAAGCTTTGCATACCAAGCTAAACATGCTGCAGGGTCCGAGACTGAAAGAAAAGAAACGGAAGTAGAGAAAAGACAAAGGGAGATGAAGCACGAGAGAGAGAAAGGTACTAACCTTACAGTGGGGTGGGGGATGGTATCCGGACTGGCTGGTACCTGCACACCTTTTTCCCACTCTTGCCTCCATGTGTCAGTCAGCAGGTAATATTCTTCCGAAGAGATGTGATGAGAATCCGGCAGCTTCATGGCACTGATTAGGTCTTTTCTGAACACCTGTGAATGGAAAAGATAATTTAATGCATTTCATTAGGATGTAATTTGTTAGCACATGTGCCTTTATGCCATTTGTGCTACCAAATGTATTTAATTTGATGTAGAAGAGTGTGCACACAACACTACAAGCCTTCATCTTTCACTGCAGTGAAACTTCAAATAGAACATGCAAGCAAAGCTTGCAAATTCCAAAAGACATGAACCTTGTAACCCTCAGTCACAGTCTTACCTCTGCTGGTTTTTTCTGTGCAGAGGCAGGTGTTCCAGGTTTGCTTCCATACTTGTTTGAAGAGAAGGAGGTGGAGGGAGCTGCATTTTTAATTTACATAAAACAGACAATGAAGTAAATGGCAGCCATGAATACCATAGTTTCAAAAGCACTTGAACTGATAACCTCAAAAAGAAGCGTAAACGTTCACTCACTTTCATTGTCTGAACTGTCACTACTGCTTGAAGTCCTGAGTCGTTTCATCCTGATGTATCCTGAGAAAAATAAATAAATACAAATGAGAGACATTCATAAGAGGAAAAACTAATTCTCATTAGAATAGCGAGTAACTCTACTCCCAGTGCTACAATATTTTTTTTTACTGGATTTCTCTTCATTTGAGTTTAACATGTGTGAGTATTGGGAACTGACAACCTGATTAGTCACTAAACCACTGTTTAACTACAACTATGAGATCATAAAATTAAAATTCGGCATAAGTAATACTGGCCAATGCTATCAATTTCATTATTGGCCACATACTTTTCATGTCACTCGAGCCTTAATGTATAAGAAGCTTCTCATATGATAGAGACTGTCCTAAACAGAATCACTGCCAACTGAAAAATAGAGAAGTACAGTTCAGATGAACTCCTCGTTGCATCGGCTAATCACTCACCATAAATTTCAAGTCGTAGAGCATACTAGGTTAGGCCCGCTTCCGTCATCCACCTCTCATCGCTGTAAAACAGACATTGAGGGACAAGATGATCATGGTGTATGAAAGGTAAGGTTGGTGGGTATTGGGAACAGGGAAGTGTGGAGGGCAATATGATAATATGGCACCCAAACACAGAGAGCCCAGACTGCTCATGCTGCCGTGCACGACGGAGAGGCCTCCTTAAATAAACATTAACTCAGCCCTGCCTGGACACGCTTGCCAACACACTGAAAGGGCAGCTCATAAGAGAGGTTAAAGCATTAGAACTGCTAATGAGACTCATTAACTAAGACTTACAAACAACACTCCACTTCTCCAAGAATAAAACATCAATTATCAAGTGATAAACATAATGCACATGCAGGGATGCAGAATTCCCCTGGAGGGATGTGAGACACACATACACACACAAAAACCTGTTTGATACAGTGTAGTAAACACTGTTAAGCACATAAACAATGAACATTCTGTATTTTGTCAGGCACCAAAAAGTCTGATTTATTTTCTTTTTGCATTTTTGTATTTAAGAGATTAAATTTAACAGGTGATAAAGTGTATCTAGTGATAAAATCTGGTTTATCTAGAGGCGTTCTGCAGTTCACTCAGTGCAGTGCCTGGGGCAGGGATTTTCTGTTTTCTGTAGTTTACTTATTTGTAATTTGGTCTATGTTCTGGCTCGACCTAAACCTTCTCCCATTTACTCTCAGCTTCTTAGCGCCGACACTATAAATACCAGAGACAGGAAGCAGCAGGAGCAAACCTCAAAATGGAATCTGCCTGGCTCACAGCGTGCAAAACCCATGCAAAAAAAAAAAAAAGGCTCCCCATACAGTGATTACAAGGGGACATTTGCTCACTATGTTAAGAGCAACAGCAATATACTGATATTTCCATTGCAGATAATATGGTGAGAGACAAAATTCTTGTCCATTTAACAGGACAAGGACCGCATGTGCTTAAATGCATTTTCACATGGCTTTGTAGAAGGCTCAATCCAGTGTGATGCAGATGAAAACACCCTGCTAAACAGAA
Organism: Bryconaethiops microstoma; assembly: GCA_037577275.1. Taxonomy (NCBI): domain Eukaryota; kingdom Metazoa; phylum Chordata; class Actinopteri; order Characiformes; family Alestidae; genus Bryconaethiops; species Bryconaethiops microstoma. The sequence continues at coordinate 15,663,684 of JBBJLS010000109.1, forward strand.
GGCAGGAATCGACCGCAGCCAAGGACTGGCACAGTTGCACTGTTAACCATTTATTTTCCATATACTGACCCTATTCCTTAACTCAGTCCACTTCTTACAGCAATAGGATGAATATGACCACTGTTAACAGCCAACTGGCATTTGGCCTGTGCTGATAACTAACTAAATTAAAAGATGTCATTTTTAATGTGATTTCAGAAGTAGGTTACAGACACATTAAGCTCTACTTCAGTCCCAGTATGCTGCTGTACAACTGTAGAAATTCAACACATCTAACCCTTGCCCTGAAACTGAGACCTGTATGACGTGTTACACATTAATTACGTTCGCTAAAACTGGTCTCTGCAGTAAAACCCATTTAGGAAACCTGCTTGCTCCAAGGCAATAAAACCTCAAGACAATAAAACCTCAAGAACAAGGATTATTTTATCCATGACTCAATAAATAAGCCGCTAGCCTGTCAAACAAAATAATAAAATACAGAACCACAGATTTGTATAAATTAACATGTTTTTGTGGATTAAAATGATCCGCCGCTTTATTTTTCACTGATTAAAAGCCTACTGAACTTAAACACGTCTGACAGTAACAAGCATACTTATTGCTTTCGCTCAAGCGCCTGAAGGACCACCTGCTCTTGACGCAAAGCTTTGGCCACAGAATGTGCCTTTCTCTTTCAAGTCGGAGGAAGAATCTGAAGGCCTGTTGACTTGACTCTGCTGCATAAAGGAGCCTAACTCCTTAGGGGTACATTTCATTTGCAAGGGGTAACCTAAAAATACAGTTAATTGTGAAAAAAATTCTGAGGCTATTTAGTCACCACAAAGCACTAATATATAGCTAAACAACTTAAGACACAACACCTTTCTAAATTGTGTCACTGTTTACACTGATCAAATAGCCTGCATGGTCCCCAGCCTACACCTATAGCTTTGCATTTCTGAAATCATTTCTGTCAATAACATTTTTTCATCTTAAAGGAGGGATAAACACCCAACACACCAGAAATAAATGAGCCACAATAACAGCAGGGGCAGCTCCACAGTACTTCAGCTTCACAGCCTGTTTGATAGAGCAGGCCAAAGCCGCATGGCCCCAGCATGCTCCAACAACCCCCACTCTCCAAACACCAGCTACAGAACACAATGCCCTGCCCAGCTACACCACGCCACACCATCTTGCTCACCCAACACACTAGATTAAGGGGCTGCTGAAAGTTGGGCTGCATCCCAACCTGAAGTGGAGCAACATGCCATGACAGGCCTACTCTATAATAAACTTCTGGAGCGGCAGCAGAGAGCTTAAAAGCGACTATTTTGTGTTACACAGAAGTAGCCATTCGTTCACATGAAATATTCAGAAGTGTAGTTACAAGAGAAATCCACAGATATTTTATCTGTCTACATATTTAAATGCTTAATATTTTATGTGAACTGATGTTCACAGCTTTGGTAATTGGACATCTGACAGTTCAAAGCCTCTTGAAGCTACCTCACATAGTTATAACATGATTACAAATATGGTGCCTGATGCCTAAGTTAGTAAAGTGTTAGTGTAAAGTGACCATTTGTCATATGTGATCACACCACAGCACACAGTGTAAACAGTGTGAAATTCTTTCTCTGCATTTAACCAATTCACCAAGTGAAGCAGCGGGCAGCCAGGAACACAGCGCCCGGTGAGCAGTGTGTGGGGACAGTACCTTGCTCAGGGGTACCTAAGTGATGCCACTAGCAGCCCTGGGATTCGAACTGACGACCTTCTGATCGCAGGGGCAATTACCTAACCACTAGGCCTCCAGCTTACCCACACCCAAATAAGTTATTGTTTTATGAAAGGGCTTTGGCAAAGAAATTTTTTTCTGCAAATAATTATTTTCTTCTAGATTTACCACTGTTTTGCTATTATCAACATTACATCTAATAAAAAAGGGGAGGCCCATGCTAGTTAATTGTCGTTTTTGGATCTTCTTAAGCATTGAATTATGTAGAAAAATCTGTGGAATTCTCCTTTAAACAGATCATCCTAGGCCTAGTCCACGTAGAGAGAAACCTTTTTTTCACTATTTTATCATCATCAAGATTACATCTAAACATTTTTTAGAAGACACATGTAAGTTAATTGGTCATTTTAGTGTAAAGTGACCATTTGTCATACATGATTAGCACAAAATTATTTCTCTGCATTTAACCCATTCACCAAGTGAAGCAGTGGAAAGACAGGAACACAGCGCCTGGGGAGCAGTGTGTGGAGACGGTACCTTGCTCAAGCGTACCTCAGCGGTGCCACTAGCAGCCCTGGGATTCAAATCCACAACCTTCTGATCACAGGGGCAATTCCCTAACCACTAGGCCACCAGTTGCCCCAGCTATTTTCGATAGTTCATAGAAAACTGAGTTGGTACTTTGAAGTTTCTCTAAAATGGAGCACTTCATATAAAAACACTCTAAAAGACATGTCAAAGATTGGATTATGTAGAAAAATCAGGAGAATTCTCCTTTAACCATTTCAGCCTGGGCCAAGCGGGATGTGCCTGGCCCCTTTTGGGTTTACCTGGAACTGCGCATGCGCAGTCCGTTCCGGAGGAAGGTGCACCGAATTCTTTCTGAGCCATTTCCTTTCCTTCAGTTCAGAGCTGCTCGGCTCCTGCATTAAGTACACATTCATGAACACACCGGTCACTTTTCCTTTTTACACTCTCCCCAATTAACCAGTGCTCCCTGTGCGGCTAAACTGTAAAAAAGGGGCTGTGATGTATACAACGCGTAGCTAGTGTGTTACACAACAGAAAAGTTTCTGCTTGTCACAAACTTAACTGTATGATAATGTTGAAAACTTGGACAGACGAGGCTTTAGATTTAGCATGACTTAATTCATCAGTGTTTTATCTTCTCCTACATGCGAGGCTGGAGTTGTTTGGCGGCTTTTTGTGCACCGTTATCAGGCTAACGTGGGTTAGCGGGCTTTCCTGTTAGATAAAGAAACACACTGGACCGACCGACTGTGTAGTGAGGACGGGTCCTATTACTTGCATATCGGCTAACGGCCTCTATGGCCCAACTCGAGAGCTAAACGTGGTTATGTCGTCCTGCACTGCAGAACTGAGCTCTCTTCTGCTAACTCAGGATGTGAGACGGCCTTGGCGCCAAACTCGAGCCGCCCTAGAGCCTTCGGAGCAGGCTGGAGCGGAGAGGGCCACGTTTTGTGATATAAAGCAGCCGCCGAGGCCTATAGTGAACACACTCGTTATGTAAAACCCCAGAATGAATTCAGAATGAAGTAAGGCTGGCAGCGAGGTGGGTACTCCGACTAGAATCCCTCCCTGAAGCGGGCAGGAGGAAGCAGGCCCCGCTGCCTGGATCAAGCTACCAGCCCTGGGAGACACCAGCAGTATTGTTCGTGGAGCAGCCCTCACCTCGACTCTCCCACCGATTCGAGCGACCCCCACGTGGACTCCCAACGACGCCCTCCGCGCTGCTCTTCCCCAGCGCACGCTCCCGACGAGGTGCAAATAACAATATTTAGGTTGTTTTTGTGTATTTCTCCTCCACACTGTCAGTATCCCAAAGCTGCGATCTGCTCTCCACCACGACACAACAGTCCTATTGTACAGAGCGGGGCGCTGGGTCCTAAACTCCACCCGTCCCACGGACATGCTGTTTCCTGTCTGCTCTGTGCAGGAAAGTGCGGCAGCATTATCAATGACAACACTGATACTGCGAATAATAATGTTAATAATTTTTTAAAAGCTTGCCTGTTTCATATCCACGCTGTTTCCTGTAGTATCCTCTTCAGAGAAATTGCTTAAATAATAAAAGCAACAACAAGAATAATAATACGTAGAATAGTGTCTTTCAATAGTCATGCAAATTTCACACTAAGTTGAAAAAAAAAGACAGGTCTGACTCAGTTAAATAGTCACAAGTAGTCTTTCACAAATTTATATTTATATTAATAATAAAGTTTGCCTCTTTAACGGCAATGCTGTTTCCCATCATCTCTATGCAGGTAAGTGCAGCAGCTTTATTAATGACAACACTGATTCTGCTAATATTAATAATAACACTAAAATAAAGTTTCATAATTATGCTGTTTTTTGTATTATCAACTTCAGAGAACATGCTTAAATAACAATAAGAATAGGGTGTTTTGATATGGTCATGCAAACTACACACTAAGTTGAAACTGATGCCTATTAATAAAAACGACAGATCAGTCTGAATAAACATTGTCATACAAATTCAGTAATATAGTCACAAGTAGTCTTTTACAAATGAATATGTATATGGCCATGCTGTTTCCTGTCTGCTCTGTGCAGGAAAGTGCAGCAGCTTTTTTAATGACAACACCTATACTGCTAACATTAATATTGATAATTAAAAGAAGGTTTGACTGTTTTATACTCATTCTGTTTTCTGTATTATGCTCTTCATGGAAACTGCTTAAATAATAAGAGTAAGAATAGTATCTTCCATATTGTCATGAAATTACACACTAAGTTGAAACTGTTATTATTAATAACAATAATGACAGTTCAGACTCATCTGAATATATGCTATGGTGTGGATATTCAGTAAAATAGTCACAAGTAGTCTTTTACAAATTAATATTAATAATAAAATTTAATTGTTTCATACCATGCTCTTTTTTGTATTATCCTCTTCAACTGCTTAAATGATAAGAAGAAGAAGAAAAGTGTCTTTCCATATTGTCATGCAAATTACAAAATAAGTTGAACCTAAAGAAAGTGTGTTCATTACAAAAATAATAATCTGACATTTCAGACTCATCTGACAAAATCCAAATTAGTAAAATAGTCACAAGTAGTCCTTTACAAATGAATATTTATATTGATAAATCACAGTTTACATTAATTTATACAAAACTGCCTTATACAAATAGGAACAATTCAAAAGATTAAAAAAAAAACCCATTGTGATGCATTTCTCCCATCTGTACAAATAAAACATTGTTTTTGGTCACAGGACTTAAACTGTGCTCTTCGAAACATTCATTAAAAAAAAACAGATTTGACTCCACTGAGCAGTACATTCAATTACATCTGATTAACAACCAATCAGCTTCTGATATTCCTTTCAATGTCTCACATAAAAACAGACAAAAAGTTGATTTGTCCTCCTTCTGGCTGCACGTAGGCAAAAAAAAGTTATTAGAGTAGAAAGAATGGTCCAAAAAAAGAATGACTATTTCATAGAAAGAAACTAACTCTGACATTTAAAAAGTTCACATTGTCCACATCTCAGCCTATGCATAAATAGATTCATCGGTCACACACACACACACACACACACACACACGTGGGAAAATAAAGTAGCAAAGAAAACCATACTATTTCCAGTTATATATAGTCCTAAAAAATACAGATGAATAAATATCTGGATTATCTCTCAGTATGATTGACATTGGCCACAGTAATATTTGATTAGATTCTGAAATCTAGGTACATTTGTATTATTTTTCACTGTCTCACTAAATACAACATGTTGAAGTACAAACCTATAAAAATGGCTTAAAGAACATAAAAACATCTAACCCACAAAATGTTTAGCAGCACTAATTACTTGAGTAAGAAGTAAATAGTGGTTTACATACCCTTAAACTTTTTGCATTACTGAATTAAGAAAATTAACTAATTCACAATACTGAAAGTATAAAATGTATTAAACAAAATCTGGATTCACAGTCCCATCTGCATGTCAGCAAAGTTGAAAAAGTTGTCAACATCCCGAGCGGCTGAATTTTTATTCTCAGAAACAAACACCTATGAAAGAAAAAAACACCAAAAGACATGGAGGGCCATTAGTTTGGGGTATTGTGTTTTGTTAAAAAATGCTTTGATTACATGCTTTCTGTAGTTACCTTGGTCCCATTGAAAACCTCATTAGCAATGCTTCTGCAGCCCTCCACTACACCATCTCCATTCAGCTCAAGGGCTACAACAGGACCTGCAGGCACAAAACATTCTTCAGTCAATAAATAAATACATCCAGACAGCATACAGGAAACACATAGAAACAGAATAACATGCTTCTTACAGTGCTGTGCTGCTCACAAACGTTAAGTTTGACTAAAAATCTAGAAAGTAAAGCAGGACACCGGGTGCTCTGCTGTGTGGACTCAAAATTCCAATGATGCCAAATATCTACTGCAGTGACCCAATAAAAAAACAGATTAGGACGCTCATGTGCAATAGGAAAAGATACAATAATAAGGGAATTTGGCTTGAACATAAAGTACATAAAGTACCAAAATAAATTATTAGAAATAAATACATAGAATACCACTCCAAACACAGTGTGACAGTAATATACAGTAATTAGATTATTGTGAATGGAGAAGTGGTGTGAAATTGTGAGCTAGACTATTCTAAAACAGGTAACAGCTAAACCTGTGCTTAAACCTCAGCTTCCTCTGCTTCTTTAACCTGGGTTTTTTCATGTGGCACAGAGTAGGTGAGGTGTCCTAAAGCATGTGACTGTTCTAAAAAAAATTTGCATAATGTATAACCAGTTATTGCGCTGAAAAAAGAGAATACCCTTGAATGGCAGTTCCTCTAGGAATACATGCCTAGAGAGATCACTCTTGTTTACTGAACATGGTGCAAATTCCTAGGAGATACGGACGAAGCATGTTCCTGTCACTTTCCTGAGATCACACTTTTTACGCCCCTCCTCTTCGACAGTGTATATTTTGCATAAATCTTGTTTTATAGTTCAGTTAATAGTTTTTGTAAGGTTTTCCCCACACGCACTGCACCCGGTCAACTCATTAACTTTTTTTTTTACTATTATTATTTCTGGGAAGAACTTACCATTGCCTTACAACCAGTGTTTTGTTCCCCTCCTGTCAGACAACAATAGCAGCCCTGCCTCTGAATACTACGAATCACAAATAAATACACACTACAGCTAGAGAATACAACTACTTCACAAAAGAATGTTCTTCCATGATCTGTACTACTGGGGGTGGGCTTTCACAAGAAACACTAATGTATTATAATTAACATCACCATTATCAGAGAAATAAAAATTTGTTGATGCATTACATATCAGCTGTCAGTCCTTTATAAATCTTTATATCTAACATTGTTATCAATGGTTATAAACCATTAAAGTCTTAAATTACACACTAATCAGGTTTTGTTGCTTTTCTCTGCTGGATGTCATGGTAACCAGAGGAGCTTACCCTTTGCAGTCCACTCAATAAGGCCCTCTGCGTTGTTCTGGAACACTCTGTTTACATCTTCAGGACGCATGGAGACCTCTTTGGTTTGGATGAGTGTAAAACCTTTGGCAGATGCCTGAAAACAGACACAACATTAGGGACATACAGCATTTCAGAAAATAGAAACATGTGCAAAGACAAATAAATGCATCAGGATACTCTCATACATGACTCACTGTGGCTCTTTGCAGTAACTTCCTCAAGACTTGTTTAGTCCTACATTTCTATGTCAACTATTAATAACAAGGCTTTTGCTAAAGAATGATCCAAGAAAAAGGGAGAAAATTCCTAATTGCCAAATACTGAAATAAAGCTGCAATGCTACAAAGTTTGTGGTCCAAATAACTTCAAACAAGTTAATCAACTTTGTCCGACGACAATTTATACACTTTCTGTGTAATTTCAGTATTTTGACTTGAACTATACTATTTGACTTGAACTATGAACTATATACTCTTATGTAGTATGAAGCACGAATCATTCATTTCAGTTTTTTACTGCATTATCAGTTTTACGCTTATACTATTACTTAATTTTAGTAATAAATCTATTTTTAGACACAACAATCAACAATTCAGACTTGTCCGTCACAAGCTTCCTTTTCTGATTTAGTCATAGCACAATGTCTCAGTACTTCTCTGTGTTAAATGTCAATTGTATAGCCATAAATATCAGAGTGAATTATAGCTTTACACTGAAACCTAAAAAAAACAAGATGTACTTTTTGACCAAATTCTCCATGACAGACTGTGAAAGTACAATAAACATGAATAGATCTGAAGAAGCTTACTTCTCCTTTTTTTTTAAAAATATCCCTGGATGAAGTAAGAGGAAACTGATTTCATTTCCCATTATTACTCGTCAATTCAGCTTTCAGTGGTGTCTTTATCAGACTACAAAATACTTTATCAACCTTTACAACAGAACCACAGATGATCAGTATTCCACACTCAATTCAAAATTAAAATCAAACAGACATGTATTTATATGGTCCCCTAACAAGATCTGCCTAGGTGACCCTTTTCCTTATAATTATAAGAAACATCATTTATGGCACACATTTTTGACTTATGCTGGAAAAAGGCTCTTGAGTCATACAATATCCATTAATTACTTCACCTCATCAATGAGCTTGCGAGCATTGGCTGTGGTGTAGTCTCCAGCAAAGAAGACAAACAGGCAGGACTCCTCGCTTTCCTTACGCCTCCCTCCTTTGGTTAAGGGCACAATACTCCGGTTCACATCCGTCGAGATACGCACAGACTTGAATTCCGACTCTGAGTCAGGAAGAGGCACATGCTCCAACACCGCAGCATCCACTGGCAGTAGACTCCAATTGGTTTCTCCCGAGACAGGCGTAAAGTCGTGTATGTTGCTCCAGTTGTTGTTGAAGATGCTCAGACCTGCATCCTTAAAGTGAAAGGCCAGTTCAGGATAATAGTACTGGAAGCAGCCAAATTTCATGCTGGTGGATGACTCAATAATCGGCTGAGTGGCACAACACAAAAACACATCCATTTTCTTGCAGTCCCTTGTCCGGAACTGCTGGCAGGCCACAACACACTTAATGTCTTTGCAGTCTCGGAAGAACACACTGCCTTTGACTGGTCCCAGCACTATGCGGCAGTTTACACAGTCGTCAATGGTCACTGTTGCCGAGTGGTCAAAGACAAAGATGTTGCAGTTCTCACAGTCTTGAATAACAAACTGCTGCCCATTAAGTTTTCCAGGCAAACGTCCTACAGTGGCATCCTTAACACCGGTCAGCATGAAGTCTTTAGGATCGACCTGCCAAAACAAGAGACAGTTACACAACAGTTCCCAGAATTGGTTAATTCATTCATTCCCTCACTCATTCAAGCGTGTATCTGTATTGAGATGAGCAAATGACACTAAAACTCCCATATGAAATCAGTGTATCAAAAGAGGTAAAAAACAAACAATTAGAAAAAGAGTATGTGCGTATGTATGTATGTATGTGTGTATATAGTATACACACACATATACATACATACATCCTCTTCCTGGACAACACTCATTCCCTCAAGTACGTGCTTGTAAGGGATATGCAATATTGGGATGAGCAAATGATGCCATAAGCCTTGTTTGAAATGTGACCATGCATACAAATAGTTAAAAACATTTAATATGTACACATATACACACTATATATACACACACACTATATATATGTACATATATATACACACACACACACACACACACACTCCTGTCCGGTGGTGTTGTGAGGAAACGGAGCTCCGTGGCCTGGCTGTCTGTTCCTGCACTAAATCCGCATTCAGCTCTCTGGAGGGCTGCCACCCGCTCCCTTTAAGCCGATAAGACGCTCGGTCTATAATTTCACACTGCTCGGTGAACAGTTTCACGGTAGTCGAAACTAACCAGACCTCAACCAGCACGGTACCTGAGGTTGGAGAGACTACCAGGTACTGAAACTAAACCAGCAAAGCAGCACTGAGGGGTTAAAGACAGACGGAGAGCTTGTGCATAAGACGATAAGAGGACTGATAGAGGCAGAGTTTAGGTCTCGTGTGTAATTCACTGGTTTGGTTCTGTAGTGAAGTGAATTACTGCCGCGCCCACCTCCTTCCTCCCCTAACTCTCACATTATCAGCAGTGGGGTTTGTATGGCTGACTTTATCGAGGCTAATGGACTGAGCTAAGCTTGTCCTGGTCAGTCAGACTCCTTACCTTCTCCCGTTTGTCCCAGCTGTACTGTTTCTGTCCTGTTTGCTCGGTGCCACTGGCCGCGGTGCTTTCAGCCGCATTGTTGCCCGCTGCCTCCTCTCCACCGGACACGACGAGCTCCTTCTCGGGAGATTTTCTCCTGGATTTTTTGGAGAAAAAACACCCCATTTTCGGACTATTACCTGTCCAATCGACGCTTAAAAAAGCCGAAAAAAAGACCGACCAACAGAGGCAAAACCTCACTGCTGTTTTCCTTCAGCAGCTCTCTCCCTCTAACAAATCACTTAACATTACGCAAACAGAGACAAGGCGAGTTTCCCGTTTCACACACGGGGAGCCAATCAACACCACTCGCCGCGTTACACAGGACTTCTCTCTCTCGGGCTCTGCTCTCGGGCTCTGTCCCAATTCTCCCCCTTAACGCCTATAGCGCTCATTCAATGGCTTCACTCCATGACGTGAGGAAGGGAGCGAGCAAGCAAAGGCGGGTGCCTAGTTTACAGTGAAAGGATTGGAACGCGTCGCATGACATCACTCGTTGCGTGGTAACCGTTCTTACCCGCAATGTTTTCTTCGTTTGGTCGCTAGTGGTAACCATCACTGACTACATTAAAATTAGGCTTATAAACTGAAAGCAACATGTTGTCTGAAAATAAGTCGTAAAATAGATGTTGCTTAATACATCAATATACACAAAATATATGGACAAAAGTATTGGGACATACCTGTTTCTCTAGTGAAGGGCAGTCTTAATGCTTCAGCATACTAAAACATGTTGGACAACATCATGTTTCCAACTTTGTGGACACAGTTTGGGGAAGAACCTTTTCTATTCCGGCATGACTGTGCCCCAGTGCACAAAGCAAGGTCCATAAAGACATGGTTGGATGAGTTTGGTGTGGAAGAACTTGACAGGCCCACACAGAACCCTGAGCTCAATTCCATCCAACACCTTTGAGATGAACCGGAACAGAGACTGCGAGCCAGGCCTTCTCGTCCAACATCAGTGCCGGACCTCAGAAATGTTCTACAGAATGAATGGGCACAAATTCCCACAGAAACACTCCAAAGTCTTGTGGAAAGCCTTCCGTGAAGAGTGGAAACTGTTATACCTGCAAAGGGGGGACCAACTTCATATTAAAGTCTATGTATTTGAATGCAATGTCATTAAAGTCCCTGATGGTGTAATGGTGTAAAGTCCCTGATTGTGTAATGATTATTTAATGAAAGACCTACTGTGGCTTTATTTCTCATGTTCTGTCGCTTCATTATTATAGGCTTAAATGTCTTTGGTTCTCTTTCATATGTATTTAGGTTTACTTTTAAAAAGTGCTCTTAGTATGAAAAGTATAAGTGAAGGGTAATGTTAAAATGTACGTGAACTATAATTAAACAAATCTTAATAGCAGTTTGTTGTGCGTTTGAGTGCTGTTTTTAGATCTATTTAGGCTGCACTTAGATTTAAAGATTGAAAGCTGCACGTTGAGTATGTAATTTTTAGACTGTAGATTTGGAATATAAGTGCATATTTAAGACAGATCATAGTGCCACTAAACACTTAAATCAAGTCAAATTATTTTAGTAATTTAGCAGATGTTCTTATCCAGAGCGTGTTACAGAAAAGTGCAAACAGCTGTAGAAAAATGATGGAGTGTAGATTGTGTGAGAGTAAGTAGGAGTAACTGAGCAAGGAACGAGGTTAACAGGGTCCCCGCGGATCCATGAAAAGTATTAAAAAGTCTGAAAAAATGTTTACGTTTTAAGGCCTTGAAAAGTATTGAAAAGTCTGAAATTTTAAAAGGAGTGGCATTCAATTAATTATAGGGCGAAATGAACCAACGTAGGTGCGTGTCTATTGCGAGAGAAGGAGAGAGAGAGAGAGAGACGGGGAAACTGTGCTTGGGAGCTTGTAGTCATGTTCCATCTTATCCTGTTCACTTTAGATCCTCTGACAGTGTTGTATTAGCTCTTTACTGTTTGTGTTTGCGTCATTATCGGCTTTAAGGAACTAGTTCATATGGTGCTGTTGTGCTATTTCTGTTTATTTTCAGAAAGACGTTGGATTAGCCTATACACTGCTAATAACGGTAGCTGAAGAGAGAGTAAAGGGGCGAACCGTTCGTGGCTCTGCTGTATATTCAGGCACTTTGCTCTTATTTGAGTATTGTGGTCAGATAAACAAAACTTACTTGAGTCCTGAACCTATTGAATAATTACAGTTTACTGTTCTAGATTTACACTAAGCATTTAGGCCATCTAGCATGTTTAACATAAGCACAGTAGTAACGTCTTCCTTTATTTGTTACAGAACCTTACATCATACATTATCTTTACATGTGCAAGTTTAAATGGGCATTAAACATCCTTTGAACTTCATCCTGCCGGACCAGAGTCGGGACTGACATCCCACAACGAGTGTTGTCCTCCTGCAGCAAATCTATACAGTTTCGGGGAGTGTGGCCCCTTCTCCACAATCGGAATAAAACGTATTTATGATTGGAAGGCAGTGGCGTGTCATGAAGCGTCTCATTCTCTAATAGTAGCTAAAAAGGTCGGTTTAAATAGATAAAGAACACAAAACTCCGAAGCTCAAGATTCAGGACAGTGGCTCCGGTGTGGCAAGCGCTACAAGAGCTTATGCTCTGTTAAAAATAAATAGATAATAGCAGTTTTGGAGTCCGTTTTCTTGCTGTTAACAGAGGAATGGCAGTGGCAAGCTGCTCTAAATTTGGGTCAGGATCTTGGGAATAATCCCTTATTTTCAATGTTGAAAATTGACAGGTATGGCCTGAGTGCATGCCTAAAGTAGACTGGAGCATCACTCTTTATAAGCAACAGTCTGCAGTGTTCAGCCTGCTCTACAATGAGTTAGGTGTGTGCTTTTGTGTGGTATCTCAACTAGGGGTTATGGGGATAATGGACAACACAGCATTCAAAATGTTATGCATGGCCGAGGTGGTATGGGCTGGCGACACCAAGCATTTGGTTTTTAAAAAATAAAAAAACAAACATTTCAGTTAGATGATTTTTTTTTGCTTTAATCCATGCGAGTGTAGAATATGTAAATGCAAATTCAAGAGATGGTTGGAGGATGAGAAATACCGTGGCCTGGTTGAAAAAGACATTTTAATGTTAGAGCTGTTGCTCATAAAACATAAAAAGTATTTGCCTTCTTGAAATCAACTAAATTCTTGGTCATTGTTTTTTTTTTTGCCGCCGTGATGGTCTTAACTTTTCTTCTTAGAGGTCTTAAGTGCAAAAGACTTGATGCGAAATAAGTGCACACGTGGAGAGTATGCTGTTAACCTATATATTGCTGAAGGGGAGGTGAGTCTCCAGACCACAGGGGAAGGAACTGAATGACTGCACTGCAGAGTTTTAGGGGAAGTTCATCCCACCCCTAAAGACCAAGACAATAAAGCCACGAGATACAATTTAACCTTCAATACAGATTATTCTTATATCTAGTCATAGCTGATGTCCACTTGTAAGTTAGGTCCTCACTATAACTGCTACCAAGCTGGGAGGGTGAAGCACATGTCCAGCCAAAGATGGGCATTAACAGGGACTGAACTCATGATGTTCAGAAGACAGAGCTGACACTCTGCAGTGTGCTTATCTGGTTTTATTACTACTATTACTACTACTCCTACTACTACTACTACTCCTACTAATACTACTACTACTACTACTAATGTATTTTATTTATAGGCCCCTTTCAAGGCATTCAAGGACATCTTACAATACATAGTGAAATCAGATATACAGTAATATACAACAACATAACAAGAGATCAATAGTCCAAAATGACATAAAATGCAGCATAGTAAGTTCAACCAGTAGCATAAGCCAATAACACTAGAGTCAGAATGAGCAAGTTAAAGAGATATGTTTTAAGGTGGGATTTAAAGATTGGAAGAGAGTCAATACTGCATAAATTCTACTACACTTGAGTTTGTCGATATGACAAAATATACATTCATTTATTAAAGTATCACCTAAAAATGTACTTTTGAAATAATACACTCAAGCTGCGAAAGCAAGCATGCTTTAGTATGCTGAGAAATATATTCAGTTGTAATTTTATAACTGTCAGTATACAGAAGAATATAAAAATGTATTACTTTCAAATACATCTTTTGGAAAATACAAAAAATGTTTAAAGTAGAAAATATACTTTGTGTATAATGAATGTATTCCTGTAGTGCTGCTATATAGTAATCTACAACATTGTGTTGTGTCCTGTAGTGAACTGTTTATATTTACTACATGATTCTTAAAGGAATGTGATTCTTCTTCATAAGGGTGGAAAACTTCCATCTCCTCTAATCTTTTATTGATAAATGAGGGTTTAAGCTTGACACCTCTGCTATCTTGTTAGATGTAACTACTCTCGTATCTATAAGCAGTATTTCAAAAGCCAGGCTGTGGTCAGTGTGGGCTGCATTTCGACACAGCTTGATCTACACACTGTTTAAAAAGGCCAGACCCATACTGTGCAATATGTAGTTCGCTAAATAGTGTGAACTGAAAGCAGCATGTGAAGCTAAGCCGCTTTCTCTAAGCTGAACAATTTTAACTTGCAGGATAGCATTTAAACACAAGCCATATTAATGTCTGATACATAAATATGGTGAAACGTCTCTTGCCTAGCAGAGAGCAGAACTAGACGACACTAAAAACAGGAACATGATTTAGTTAATGATCACAAAAGAGCATGTTGTAATATTGGATATACCGCTCTGGTGCAGGTGATTTACTATAGGATTATACTCCCCTATACTGAAGGATTAAGCAACAGCTAGCTGACAAAATAAAGTACTCCTCTGGTCAGCTAACAGCATAAGCTACTAGTCCATTAATTCTTTTCTAATAATAGACTGCTTCCTGTTTGTATCTCCACTCTGAAACCTAAGTGGCCTATTGTGGTCAACAGTGATCTACAGCTGCTAATAGTCATAGTGAAAGCCAAAGGCCATTAACAGGATGCACTTGAAAAGATGCTTTCAGCACTAACATGTCAGCAGCAGGTTATGTAGACACACAAATCCGCTGCTTTACATCTCCACCTGTTTCTGTGATTTGTTGCAAGCCAACATGCTCTTGTTGAAGGTCAGTTTTATCTTTGTGAAAATGTCTTTTCCATACAAGAGCATGAACAAACTAAGACATGGGCCTGTTCTCAGAAGAAACCTTGGGAGGAACCAAGCCTCAAAAGAGGAATCCATCCTCCTCCGGTCAACACCGAATAGCGAGGGAGAATAAAAAAATGACACCATGGTGGTGATTAATTACACGGGTCAACAGGTCAAAATCATCAGAGATAAGTTTATGTGGGTTTTGTAGTGTTTTTCATGCTGATTTCAAATCTGTGTTTAGTTTCTCCCTAGCACGTACAGTTTTTGTGATGAAGCTAGTTGTATATTGCATGATAGTGGTATAATTAATAAGTGTAAAAATAATAAGTGTTTTTCAAGAAACAGTGGTCGCTGACTGACACTGATCATTATATCTTTGCCACAGTGTGCACCTGTCTGACTTCGCACTGAAAATATTGAAACAGTTACTTGATTGGTGACTGTGGTTTAAAAAAAACCGCATGCAAGTCTATTGCAAATCTGATATTATTAATAATTCAAAAAGTTGATGTGACTGAAAAAAACTGAAAGCAGATCTGCATGAAAAACTGGTTTAGAAAAGTGTGATGTGGTTTCTGATGATTACAAAAAAATTGTTTTTTATTGACCTGTATTATAGGAGGGAAAACGTAATCACTGATGAACATTCTTCAGTCTACAGTTAGCGACGGTGGAACAGTTAGAGTCTGTTGCAGTAGCTTTGGTTTTTTGGAGTATGTGTGAGTAGTAGTTTGGTTAGAGGGTGATGTAGGTGATCCAGGGTGGTCAAACTGGTCTGGAGGCCAGGAGTGTCCAGTTCACAGTAGTAGGATTAACAGTTTCTGTTGGATACTTTGAGTAGTACTAGCTTTTGGTTGTGGAGGAAGGTGGAGGAAGAGCACATGCAGATTGTCCATAGTGGTTGAACTGGTCTCAGACAGGTGAGCAAAGGACCCTAATGATGGTTGATCTGGTATGGAGTGGTGACCCAGAACACTGATGGTGGTTTCTGTTGGAGTAGTTATAGTTTTTGGTAAGAATGGGGGTGGGGGTCTGGAGGGCAGAGGACGAGAAGACAGATACATGGAAACAATAGAAGCCCGATAAACAGCAGAGTTAGTTTACAAAAAAACAAAATACAAACATGAGCCAATCTGAAGAGTGGACAAACCAGAAATTTAAGACCCTTAGAGGCCAGAAACATTTGTGCAGACTATTTGTAATCAGAAAAAAAATTTCAGTGTTTCTGAGTCTGTACCATCCTGAAAATTTTACATTTGCTAGGAAGTGTCAGTTGTTTCATACATTAATTAAAGCTGTACGTGCTAACACCATAAGTCTGTACTAGAAGTGAACTATATGGCAATATTTTATCTTTATTGTGATAAATGTTGTGACTCACCATAAGCTTTTCTGTGTATACTGTGGATACCATCAGATCACTGACCGACTACACAGTTCTTTATGAAATTACTCCTGTTTAACTGGTTTTAGTGCAGTGCAGTGGTGTGATACTGAGATAAATATTGAGTACAGACTCCGATAGAAAACAACATGTTGAACTACAGAGTGGTCCCCAGTAGTAACCAGAGCCACTCTGGACACACTGAGGCGCTACTTCACTTAGTCATTTGTGTCTGCAATCAGGCTAAGGCCTCCCCGTCTCACCTTGGAAAAATGACTTCAGTAGTAACACTCTTTTATTCAAATTCACTACACAGTGAGATGGGGAAAAGTTGCATTTACAGGGTTTTGCCCTAATCTGTTACTTCAGCCCTGGGTTCTTTCATAGCCTAAAATTTACTATTTAAAAATAATATTAAGAGACTGTATGATTGTATTACCCATGCATAAAAGCAAAAATCTTTTTAGCAAGTTTAATATGTGTGTTTCATATGATGAAGCTGGTGAGGGTGCACACATGCTGATTGCACACTTCTTCTAGATGCTAAAAAAAGGGAAGTGAGATTTTAGTGGTTAACCATACAAACCTGTAAGAAACATTTAAAAAGTTCCGTCTTTGACTTAAAAGTGAATTAACACATGACATAACAGAATCAGGAAACTACCTATTCCCTTGTGAGATCCCCTTAGTTAAATGTTACATTTTGTATGACAACATTTATCCACTGGATCACTTCAGGGGTGAGTGCAAAGAGGGGATGAGTGTCTGTTTAAAAGAGTAAATATATGAGCTATAATGTATTCAGTACGGTGACATCAGGGTTAAGATGTAACAAAAGTAAATCTTGGTGGATCTGCAGTTTAGAAGGTTGTTCTCAGAAAGCAAGGATTCAGCAGAAGAGAAGATCTCAAAACTGATGACTCCCTCATTTCATGAGTTGTGAAGGAAGCTGAGTAACATACAAAGGAAATATGAATATCCTGTTAGTTCTCATCAGAGCGACAGTTCACCCATGGGGTTCATGGTTACATTTCGTAATAAAATCTAAGAAAACCTTTGGTGAAGGCCTGCTTCTGTTTCTGCTCTGTTAAACCGGAATGAGTTTTAGAACAGGTACTTATACTAGATAAAATATATAAAACTATTAACTAATTCATTCATTTTCTGTAACTGCTTAATCCTTACTAGGGTCTCACGTAACCTAGCCTATCCTGGGGTCTATGGGCGTGAGGCAGGGATTCTCCCTGGGTGGGGCGCCAGCCCACCGCAGGGTGCACATACACAGCTTTCACTCACACACTCTCACCTACGGTCAATTTAGAATCCCCAGTTCACCTGACGCGCATGTCATTGGACTGTGGGAGGAACCGGAGATGCCAGAGGAAACCCATGTCACCATGAGGAGAACATCCAAACTCCACACACACAAGGCCAGCACCCAGATTCAAACCTCCAGCCTTGGCGTGTGAGGCAACAGTGCTACCCACTGCGTCACTGTGGGGCTCACAATATGTAAAACTAAACATATAAAAGTTTAAAAAGTGGTCGAAATACATAGTTAAAATGTATACTTAATGTTTACATAAAGATTGTTTGCTTTAAATGTCATTAAAGTCCGTTGGTGTAATGTTCAGGCGTCCCAATACTTTTGTACATATAGCGTACATTCTAGAAATCTAGGCCCACTACGAACTACATCACTAAAAAGTGGCAAAACCACCAACGTTTGCAGAAATGTCGGAGTGTGTATACTACATATATGTACAGTAGGTAAGTAGGAAGTATGTTACAGGATATATATAGACACTGTGTGTGTGTGTGTGTGTAACTAATGTACTGAGTTGTGTATTGGCGCCTCCTACTGGCCGGTTGAGTGCAGGCTGCACATTAACGGCTCCATGTGGCTTTAAAAGGTTGAGCCTGTTTTCCTTGGCGCTACCTTTGCGTAGCATTAGCAGCAGCAGCACCACCACCACCACCACCACCACCACCACCACAATCATCACCATCACCATCACAATCACAGAGCAGAGGCTGCCCGCCCTGGCCACGACGAGCGTCCTGCACCATGGAGAGAGCCGTGTCTCCGATACAGTGGAGATTAGTCTCTGTGGTCGTGCTGCTGCAGGCGGCCCGGCTCAGCGCGGAGGACGGAGGGGGAGGCGGCGGTATGGAGGACCTGGCAACAGAGAAGGAGGCTGAGGAGAGCCACCGCCAGGACAGCGTCAATTTACTCACCTTCATCCTGCTCCTGACCCTCACCATCTTAACAATATGGCTTTTCAAGCACAGAAGAGTCCGTTTCCTCCACGAAACCGGCCTGGCCATGATATACGGTAAGAAAGCAGCTGAAAGAAACCCACCACACCACCCGTAAACCTGAAGTGCTGATGTGAACGAGCTTAGCCTGCTAAATGCTACAAACCTCCAGTTCCAACGATGCTTGAGATGAGACGACACGAAAACAAACACATTTCAGCACGGTCAGCACTATTCTGTAGAATTTTGTGATTTTTGTAGGCCTTGTGATTCTGCCAGAGTCTGACATTTCTGCAGACGTTGGTTGTTTTGACACCCCTGGGTGATGTGGTTCGTGCTGGGCTCTTTTCTAGAATATACAATATATGGACAAAAGTATTGGGACGCCTGACCGTTACACCAACAGGGACGTTATGTTTAAATACAATGTCGTTAGACTTTAATATGAAGTTGGTCCCCCTTTTGCAGCTATTACGGCTTCCACTATTCTCGGAAGACTTTCCACAAGATGGAGTGTTTCTGGGGGAATTTGTGCCCATTCATTCTGTAGAGCATTTATGAGGTCAGATACTCATGTTGGACAAAGAAGGCCTGGCTCGCAGTCTCCGTTCCTGTTCATCCTAAAGGTGCTGGATGGGGTTGAGGTCAGGTTTCTGTGCGGGCGTCATCCACTCTGAACTCATCCAACCATGTCTTTATACCTTGCTTTGTGCACTGGGGCACAGTCATGCTGGAATAGAAATTGTTCATCCCTAAACTGTGTCCACAAAGTTGGTGTTGTCCAAAATGTCTTGGTATGCTGAAGCATTAAGATTGTCCTTCACTGGACAAGGGGCCACCTGAATTCAGTAATCAAGAGATGTGTCCCAATACTTTTGTCCATATAGTATACCATCATAGAGCATTCAGTGTAACTTCATCCCATTCACTGCTTTTGTGGCCACTGACCTGGAAGGTATCACCGTTACTCACTGAGTTTTACATAGACTTTGAGCAGAAAGGAAATATTGTACATTTGTGTAGCACAAGCAAATTATGGCAGTTTTTAGTCAATGTTCATCCAGTAATCTCTTACTTGGGCATTTTGGTAAGGTTCCAATACAGTTGGGCTGGCTGGTAGACTATACAATATGGCCAGTGGTAAATCACCATTGTCATTGCAATTTCATCTCAAGACTAAGATCAATCCATGTTTGTGAGAGTGACCTTGGTGAAAATTCAGGGGATTCAAAGCCACACCAGTAGTGACATGATGTTTTGGGAAACCTTTGAGAGTATTTATTCTTTTATCTTGATTTTTAGTTTTCTTAACATGTCTTGCGTGTATATATAGAGATATATATGGTGATTGCTTCTGCATGTGAGCTGTTTCTTGATGTTTAATTAAAAGATAAAATGATGTTGAGTGTTTGATTTAGTATTCAAGGGATTGTTTGCTTTGTCATGAGATTTTTGTTTTTGTGATATTGTGACATTTTAATTTAATCTTGCGTTGGTTCGTATTGAGAACCTCATTACTGATCATGATGAGACACATGAAAATCGTGACATGATTAGGCTAGTTGACATGAACTTGCATATTCCTTTGTGTATCATGATTGAGACCCCCACCCCCACGCTCAGGGTTCAGCTGTAGTTGCCATATCTTTCATGACCTGAACGTGAGGTGTGTCATAAATGTCTTTGCTGTTCAGCTCTTTTCCGTGTAGCTGGATTGAACTAGATAAACTAGTCTCTCCATTTGCAATTTAACCTGACAGCACTGACCGTCGCTACTGTTTTTTTGGGTTTGATTGATTAATGAATGATATGTAAGGTATTCATTTGATCTAACAAATATTTCTAGCATTGTCACATTATTGATTTACCAGTGCATTTTAGAAAATTGGAAGGAATATCCTAATATAATATAAAATTGATATTTTTGGGCCTTGTTTGGGACCCGTGTAACTGTTAAAAGTATTGTTTAGTTTTGATCAGTCACATTTATGAGCATTGTATTAACTTATATAAAGTTGTAAAGAACTATATACATTTTGTATTTATGTATTTACATGAGCATCTGCCTCTAAGGCATCTGATTTTTGGCTACGTCATCAAGCACGAGTTTATGCTGTTGTGGCGGAGTACAGTAAAATCCTAACAGCAATGTAAAGCCTTATGAATTTTTCTGTAATGCTAATCGAGGTGTATTTAGTTCTTATTTGTACAACACATTGCAGAATTTCTACACATTTAAAATGTTTGTTTTGACATCAGTATCAACAGAAATGAAAATGCTGGATCTTGCTGTTGGTGCACCATTCCCATAAGAATGCATGATTAATTACATCCTTAATTGTCGGAGAAACTTTGAATGCACATGTGTGGAACTTTTGGATATGCTGCATGTTATTCCTTGCATCTTCCAGGATGTTGTTTTGTTCATCTTTTTCTAGTGTTTTATTTCAGGATACTTTTCAGAGTATTGCAAAGGTTTACGTTGAAAGAGTAAGTGTACATGACTGTATATCTTTAGCTAAGCTAAGATTGTTTGAATCCTTTATCAGATTAATAGTACTGCCATTTAAAGCGAATTCAGACATGCTCTGAACTGTATTTAATGTTAACAACACATTTTATTAACAAATATAAATTTTGTATTTCACCTCCACTTCTGCCACTTAACATGTGATCGAGCAAAACTCTCAGATCCCCTACTCATACGGTTTGACTCAGAAATTTGTCACAATGTGGAATGTGTTACGATTTAATCTTTGGCCCACACAAGCAGCTGGTTTAAGGGTAATAGCAGAATCATTGAAGTTGTTCAACTGCATTTTAGTTTATGTTAACAATGGCCTGATTGGCACACTGTGGTCAGACCAGCCTTTCATGTATGGCGTGAATAAAAGCAGTGAAGTTTAATAGAGCCTGATCATAGGAAGAGTGTAGCCTGGGGATATAAACTCAGTGATGTGAGTTGAGCATTCTCCTCAGCAGCTCTGTAAATTGGACAAGTTAGTAATGAAGGGCCTCATCAAGGGTAATGCTCCATCAGCATCATTTCACCTGCACGCAGGAGACCGGAGGAGGGGAGGAGAGCTGGTAATGGTGGATTATTGTGGGCTATGCAGCTGTAGTCTTCATGCTTCTTGAAGATTAGAATACAATGTCTTTCAGAATACTGACAATTATTATGGTGCTTGTCTGGATCTGTATTTAATTTCCAAGGAAATGTTCGAGTTCCGTTTTCTTGAATAAGTCCAAATGTTAGTTTCTCCTTTATAACAGATATCAAGTGATTCACAGGGACCGGGAGGGAAGTAAAGTTAAAAATTAAGGAGTCAGATTTTTCGTTGCACAACGAGGCTCCCTTCCATTCCTTTTGGAATAGTGAGTACACACTCTACTGAGCTGTTGTGGGAAGTATGCCAGCCAACTCACAGAAACGATTCTACAGAAGGCATTATATCAGAGTTCCAGCTTTTGTGTGTTGCTTGAGGATGTAATGTTGAGCCTCTTAGATGTGAAAGATTCTCTAACAAAGTATAAAGTTGCTGTACATTAATCAGGTTTCTTAACACCCTGAGTTAACAAGTTGGAAAAATATGTTTTGAGGAATGTTTTGCTGAGAAATCTAGTTTCCAGAATTAAGAGTAATCAATCAGACCTGTTTAGTTCTGAGACTACATTTACAGCATTTAGTATATGCTTTTACCCAAAGTGACTTCCATTCCCTAACTACAGGGGACCGTCTCCCTGGAGCAACTTGGGGTTAAGGGTCTTGCTCAGGTGGTATGAAGGTAGGATTCGAACCCATGATCTCTGGGTCCAGAGTATCCTACCCACTAGGCCACCACCACCCACATGGCTAATGTTGGTCCTTGTCACCTAAAAAGATTTTGACACAGATGTTCACTGTTTGTTAGTTTTTTGGTTTAAAAAAAAAAAACCCACCTCAAGAAAGATGACTTTTTTTTTTTGTTGGACTTCTATGGTCCACCCTCAGTAATATGCACAGCATATTATTGCTGTCGTTTAAATGTCCAAGAGAATCACGCCGTGTTTTGGTTTATCAAACAATTTTTGCAGATATAGATCATCAGATGAAACTGTTTCGTATTTTTGCTCAATGTCTCCAAATTAGCTTTTTGGAAAGAAATGAAATAAAATATAAAACATGTAAATAAATGTAATATTAATTTGCTGAGTAAACATAAACATCTTTTTTTAACAGAAAACATTTCGTGTTTTATTTTAAGATTTTTTTTCTGTGAAACTCAAACTGTAATTGTGCAGACTGATGAAAACACAAGTGAGCATCAGAACTGGACCTGGAAGAAAGTGGTCTGATCTGATGAATCACACTTTCTTTTACATCATGTGGACAGCGTGTGTGTCCCTTAAATGGAGGACATGTGGTTTCAGGATATATGATGGGGTGAAGTCAAGTCGGTGGAGGCAGCATGATTGCTCTGGGCAATGTTTTGCTGGGAAACTTTCGGTCCTGACATTCATGTGGATGTTACTTTGACATGTACCATCTTGTTGCAGATCATGTACACCCCTTAATGACCACAATATTCTATAATACTTTGGCAGTGGCCTCTTTCAGCAAAATAATGAGCCCTGCTACACATGGTCTAAGGAACATGACAGAGGTCATGGTGTTGATTTGGCCTTCAAATCACCAGATCTGTCGGATTGAGCACCTTTGGGATGTGCTGGACAAACTAATCGGATTCATGGATGCTCCATCTTGCTTTATTTGAAAGGATCTGCTGCCAACGTCTTGGTGTCAAACACCACAGTACACCTTGAGGGGTCTTGTGGAGTCCATGCCTTAATAGCCATGAGGAGAACCTTCACGGTATTAGGTTATTATTTAATGGCTGATCAATGTAAAGTAAAATGGCACCTTAAAGTGGCGCCACACAATGTAAAATTCTTTCTATAGCATTTAGCCCATTCACCAAGTGAAACGGGTCTGCCACCAACGAGCGGTACCCGGGGTGCAGTGTGTGGGGATGGTACCTTGCTCAAGGTGGTGTCACCTCAGTGGTGTCACTAGCAGTGTTGGAATTCGAACCCTTCGAACTTCTGATTGCAGGGGCAATGCCCTAACCTCTAGGCCACCAGCTGCCCAGTGTATCTTGTAATCTGTTTTTAGTATTACTTTTGCTTTTACTCTGTTTTGGTCAGATCTGTGGCCTAGCTCTTGATATTGCTGTGTAAACCTTTTAACTAGGGAGTATCAGTTTGTCGAGGCAAGCTCCAATCAGTGTACACAGGTGGCTTCAGTTTCCTCAAGCTTTTCTGCTGATGGTGTGGTAACTTGTGGGATGTTTTGAATGCCACTTAATGCTGAGTACACATTTTAACAGGATACAGGCTTGCTGCTTGCACAGCTCAAATTAGCTGAATTGTCTCAGCTGGGGTAAAAGTACATGTCATGACTGGAATATTAGAAGGAACATTTTGGACTTGAAACTTGCCATGCTTGTAGACCCACATGGCTGATCTGGAATAAGAGATTTTTGTCTTTATGTGGGTCTGTGCCTTTGCAATAGCGCCCTCGGGAGTGGGGTAGGCAAAAAGTACTTTTTGGACAATAGCTTAACAATTGTTTTGCCAAAAATGAGATTTTTATGGCAAGTTGGCCTTCAGGAGGCACGTAAACCTAGATCATTAAGGAGTAGTCCTACCTTGTGAATAATATCATTCTTTCAGATGTCTTTCCAGGTTTGGAGACCAACAGTGTGTATATATAGAGTTTGACTTACAGTGTGCCAAATTGTAATTTAAAAATTAAATTATTAGGGTTTTTTTTCCATCCTACAAATGTACTCAATTTCTCAACAAAGAAAATTTTAAACACTGCTGTCATGTTTGGGAAAACACTATTCAGCTTCAGTTACAGGACTTTCTAACAATGACTTGTGTACATTTATGTCTGTAGTGAGTTGCCCAGCTTGCCACCCAGTCCACATTCGATAGTCGGAAAGCTTACATCCTACTTCCCAAAATCTGTTTCCTGTGGAAAAATGGAAAAATTTTGCTCTAGACTCTTCTTGCACCACTGTGATGAAACGGGAATTGCCAGTTTCTTGTCTTGGAAACTGCTTTGGTGCTTGCCGAACCAGGCTAATATATATGCCCCTTGAAAATGAATCAGACCAGTTGTGGTGTGTGCTCTTTTTTTTGTCTGTAGTTTTCCATTTCTTTTTTCCAGCCTGCACTGGAAACCCTTGTTGTAGACCTACATCAAGCATTTTCACAGGCATGCACACTGTACACTGTACACGTGCACACTGTACACAGACATGCAATTTTTTCCTGTGGTGACTGAATGTGCAGAATCCCAAATGTATCTGCTGATCTTGTTTGATGTCTACCTAATTACACAGGTCAACAGGTCAAAATCATCAGAGATAAGTTTATGTGGGTTTTGTAGTGTTTTTCATGCTCATTTCAAACCTGTGTTTAGTTTTTTCCCTAGCATGTACAGTTTTTGTGATGAAGGTAGTTGTATATTTCATGATAGTGGTATAGTTAGCATATAATAATCATATACTAAGCGTTTTTGAAGAAACAGTGGTAGCTGACTGACACTGATCATTATATCTATGCCACAGTGTGCGTCTATCTGACTTCGCACTGAAAATATTGAAACAGTTACTGGATTAGTGCCTGCGGTTTAATAAAAACTGCATTCAAGTCTGTTGTAAATCTAATATTACTCATAATTCAAAAAGTTGATGAGACTGGAAAAAGCAGATGTGTTGTGGTTTCTGATTACAAATTTTTTTGTTGTTGTTGACCTGTTATTAATTGTTATATCTCTGCTAAATATGACTGCTGACACTAAAAAGTATGTTTGTACAAACACAGAACTGTATGTGTGTGAATATATTTATAACGGATACTTTATGATGCAGCCCAAACTGTCTGACCTGAAGCTGATTAACTCAGGAGTGCCCAGATACAATAATGTCTTTGTTAGGGTTATATTTTTTTTTAGCACACATTTTGTTTCTGAAGTTTTGTTCTGGTGCTACAAGGCTAATTTAGTCTACAGTCAATGGAAGCATATTCTACAAATTACCATCGCTAGTCGTCGTCACCCACTTGCAAACCATTTATATTTTAGCTGATTGATTATATTTGTCGTAAAGGAAGAGTGTCTTGTTTAGATTTTTCATTGGACTACCTCTTTAAGCTGCCTCTTTATTACTTCCACCCCTCAAGGGTGTGATTACTGTTTCTTCCCTTATAATCCATTATTAGCCTAATGTCTGTCAGCCCCCTGGGGCATTTGCAGGGTTTGCAGGGACTTTCTGATCTGTTTCACTTTGCCACCTCTGCCTCACACACAGCTGAAATCAACCAGCCGCTCTTTGTTCAGGCGAGTGTTTTTCCTGTTCGGTGGACTTAGTGTTTTCCTCCTCCTGCAGTGACCTGTGTGAGAGCACTAAGCTGTATTAGCTGAATACTGGCAGGCCATGTCCAAGGTCAGCGTTTGCCCCTGCTTGGCTCCAAGTGTGCTGCTGGGGCTCTAACCCAATTACTAGTGCCCCCCATGCTGATTTAATCCAAGGACCTAACAGCACACACCATGGGTACAGTTAGCTCTGATTTTGTGTGTGTGTGTGTGTGTGTGTGTGTGTGTGTGTGCGTGCGCGCGCTCATATACAGAATAAGTATTTATATACATCTGTACATATACATAACGGTGTGTATGTGTTTATTGTCCTAAATTTATCAGTTCTATGTGGACCATCCACAATCTGTGCTCTGTCTAAACTATGCTCACTTTGTTCTTGAAAAAACACACACACACACACACACACACTATACACACACACACACACACACACACACACACACCCACACACACACACA
>JBBJLS010000109.1:15690402-15737845 GCA_037577275.1 Bryconaethiops microstoma
TGTGTGTGTGTGTGTGTGTGTGTGTGTGTGTGTGTGTGTGTGTGTGTGTGTGTGTGTGAGAGAAAGGATAAACATGAAAGCTGTTGGATGATCAAGGTCCATCAACTTCATAGACATCATGAAATTATGAAAATGATCAGAAATCAGTAGGCGATTCCAGATTAGGTGGGTATGTGTGTGTTAAAGCACTCTTAGGTGCTACATTGGTAGGATACCCACAGATTCTGATACATTCTTGAAATGTTAATATTGATATATCAGTCAGACCCTAGTTGGAAAATGAATGTTCTTGCTGTTTCTTGTGTGCTGTGTTTCCCTGTGTATACAGAGGTAATGAGAGATGGTTGTGAGGGACATTTAGTGACTTTCAAAAGAGGTAAAGAAACATCACTCTCTAGATAAAAATCTCTCTCCACTTTCTGAAGGTCTCTTTTCTAGCTGCTTCAAAGGGAGTTTTGGCCCCATTTAAGAGAACTCTGCTCCCCAGAGTCCTCTGAATTTAAAGCACCATACAGCGTACTCAAAAGCTGCAACTTCCTCACTGAGTAAGGCTCTGTGTTTATGTACCCCATGACACATCTACAGACCTCTTTCTACCGGTACTACATTTGTATGAGTGAGAGAGACAGAGAGAGAGAGAGAGAAAGAGAGAATAGATTTTGCTGTTGTCTCTGATTTTCACACTGTGGTGTCACTCGGCTCCTGCGTGTATGTGCATATGCAGGGGCCGCTAAGAAGAGATGGGAATCGTGCTGTTGACTCATCGGACATGAAGAGGTTCTGGTGCGGAGTGCGAGTCTGCATCCTCTTATCTTAAGCTTACATTCTGTTGTCTGTGCACGCGTGTGTGTTTGGTTTGTACTGTGGAAGAATGTGAACATGAAAAAAAGAAGAGCAACCACTATTATGTGAGGGGGTGTTTAGTAGGCTATGCCCATTCTCAAGTAGAAGTACTGTTACTGGTATGATTTTGTTTACTTAAACTAAAATTGCTTTAAATAAAAGTATCCCTCCAGTAAACTTGAACTGAGTTTCCAATAGAATCGCTGTGGAATCTCCTAGTACATTCAGCATTTATCAAAATTGTTTGTTGCTGTTCTTCCTATACATGTGGTCTAAAATAAAATGGTAAGGAATGAGTAGGATGAGTAGCAAAAAAGTAGTCAGGGTGCTGTCAACAAAAGAAAAGACTGAAATCAAACACAGTGCAAGTGCCTGAAGTGGGATACTTTCCTCACACGTATACTTGAGTACAAGTATTATTTAAAAATGTTTACGTTTACAAATTAAAAGCAAAAATTGTACTTAAATGAATTTAATTTTCTCTTGGAAACAATATATAATTGTTTGTGTGTGTGTGTGTGAGAGAGATTGTGTATATGTAATTACCCTCTGTCATGTCTACCCTGTCCTCTCTTGCATTCTTATGCCCTGAATGTGAGACTGTGAGAGGCTTAACATGATACTCTTATGCTTCTCTTTAAATTTTTCTTTGATCTTTCCGTAGATATTTTCATAGCTCCCCTCCCCCGGCCTCAGGACCCTTTTTGTTTTCCCCAGGTTCCTCTGACCCCTTGTGATTTACTCATTTCCCTCACCACCCAGCCTGCAGGCCTGCTTCCTATAGAGCCCTTTCCTCTAGCCTTTACTACAATCAGTACCTTCTTATTTTGTCTCCCTCATGTTCTCCTATTTCACCTCCTATCTTCTCCTGATTTCTTGAACTTCATTTTCAGTTCAGTCTTCTGCTGTTCATTAATATTGTTTCTTTTGTTACCCCTCTCCTGCCGTTCCTTTTCTTCCTTCTTTTGAATGTATTTTGCTCCCCTGCTTTCTCTTTGTTGTTTCTTTTGTCTTCATATCCTCAAGCCACCCAAATCAAACCTCCACATTTTGGAATGAGGTTTATACTAATACAGCCTATTAAAGGTTGGAGATGCCTTGTCTTCCTGATTTTTCCATAGTTTTCATTTAAGACAAAAAAATGCCATTATTTGTTGGCATAAAATGGCTATTTTGCGGTATTCGGTTTCGTGTTTGTCAAAATGTCTTCCTTGATATGAAGACCAGGATTCTTTTTTCTTTCCTTGCTAATTCT
Source organism: Bryconaethiops microstoma (assembly GCA_037577275.1). Taxonomy (NCBI): domain Eukaryota; kingdom Metazoa; phylum Chordata; class Actinopteri; order Characiformes; family Alestidae; genus Bryconaethiops; species Bryconaethiops microstoma. The sequence continues at coordinate 15,692,501 of JBBJLS010000109.1, forward strand.
TCTAAAAACACATATTTGAATTGTTTTCGCACAAAGCAGTGTGAGCATGTGTGAGGTGTGTAGGTAGATTTAGGGTGGGAAAAAAGCAGGCTGATCTCTCTCTTCCTGTGTCGAGGTGCAGTCGTCTGCTGCCAGAGCCCCTGACCCTCAGCCTGCACCTTTCAGACCTCTGGGCTGATGAGTTTGTTTGGACAGTTGCTACCCCAGACACAGGCCCCTCAGCTGGAGGTCTTTTGTTCTGCAAACTCCACTAACTCTCCTTCAGACGTGGCAGAAATGGCAGCAGCTTGTTAAAAGCTCAGCCCACTGCAGATGTGCGTCAGCAGCTGAAGCTTTAGCTTCACTTTCCCATTTTTTTATGTAGACGCCCTACAAGAGCTGTGTGGAAACAAACCATGCAGCACTTAGAAATAGTTTAATCATTTATGAAAGCAGGGGCAAATCATAAGTCACTGGTTTTGTACTTTGATTCTTTACCGTATCAACAGTCCATCCTAATAAATGAAGTCATGATAATCCAGAGAGCTGTAAGACTTTCCTTTGTACCCGTTATTCATATGTAATCAGGGGCGATGTGGCCAAAAGATAACATCACAATACTGTAAAGCGTTTTCTGTAGTTTGTTAAAACAGAAAATGACAACTTGCATGAGCAAGTATGTAATATCAATTTTTAAAAACAAGCTAAACTATGCTAAAAAACTAGTGACATTTTTTTGTATTCAATAAAAAATTGATAAAAGTGGATGACTAAAATAAGCCTTATGTAATAACCTCACATCTAATCAGCTGTGTGTTTATAAAGTTACTGTGTGCTGGTTATTGTATGTTTATTTGTTCTTGTTTGTTCTTTACATCCTCTTCAAAGAAAAAGAAAAAGCTGTGACATGTTCAGGAAAGAATCTTCTGATGAAATGACTGAGACTGATGGAAAGTAAAGGAAACGCTTTAATGAAATGCCTGGGAAGGGTCAGTGAGCCAAATTTCAAATGAAAGTTCATTCTCCCCCTTGCATTCAGTACATCAGCAATGTCTAGCCGGAGTGGTGTGTTTTGTCACAGCTCCAAAGGTCAGTGACATAAAGGTCAAAGCTAAATCTGAAAAGACAAAGCAAGCAGGGTTTCTCTCTGAAAGTGATATCCAGATTGTCCATGTGATGGTGAGAGTTTATTTGGTGAAGCTGATTATATTTCTCTTCTTTGTTTTGCCTCTGCTCTTTCCCCCCTGTGAGTGTGCTGACTAATCTCTGATGTTCCCATGGAGTGTTATGTGAGCACTCTAATAAACCAGCCTGCCACACGTGGGCTTTCGGATCACGGGCATCAGCACAACAGTGCCGTGGCTCCTCTGGAATGTACAAACTGTTAATTGCTATTAATAATCACCAACACCGAGTCAGTGGAACTAAAGAGATTTCCTTGAGGTTTTGTGTACGTGTATATGTTTGAGAGAGTGAGAGGAAGAGAACACTTAGCTCAGGATGTGGGCAGGAGTCTAGAATGTGTGTGAGAGTGCAGAATTCTTGGCTGGTCACACTGAAATACAGCACAAGAGTGTTAGGCCAATGGGAGTGCAGACGGAGTGTCTGCACACTGGAACACTCAGTGCTTTATATAGCCAGGAGTACACGGCACCTACAAATCCTACAGTGAGAATGAGACAGCTTAGATTATACAAGTATGTCTGTCTCTGTACGCGTTGAACAATCTTCCCCCTAAATTCCTTGCATGTATTCAATAACAGGTAAATGAACATTTAAATGTAATGGAAAAGCTGCACTACTTAGCGGTAGCACATCATCGCTGTCCTAACCAAAACACACAGCTCCAGCGTGGGAACAGCATAGTAGTAACAAAGAAAACCTAGTTGAATTTCAATGAAATAATCGTTTTAAAGTAATTTTAGAGCATTTCTGTTGGCCCACTCTTCATGAAATGCTCACACAATGTAAAGTCCTGCAGATGAACTCAAGTGATGTAGAAAAAAAGAACAAAATATTACTTGATTTTAATATGACAACACATTGACAAAGAGCGATGAAGTAAATTCATAAGAGCAGAAAAAAACACTCTAAACTTGGATTAGGTTTATATAATTATTACTGACCATTTGAATTTGTCCATTTGACATTAAGATCTAACAAAATGCAAAGACTGCAAGCAGGTTGTACGTTCATGTATTCATTTAGAAAAATAATTTTCAGCGATCCTTTGTAGTGGCACATATCATGAATAATACATAACAGCCATAATGAATGACCTCCAAGCAGCTACTTGTTGCCATGTTTGTGCAGTTAATATACACTGGTGGTTGTTGTTGTTGTTGTTGTTGTTGTTGTTGTTGATTACAGTTTCTCCAAAATTGATGCTAACCATGCTTGTCATGCAAATCAAATAGTGACATAATTTATCATGATAACATATTTTCATAATGTCCACTCCTTCTACAGCTCTCTTGACCCATGTGTTTCACGTTTTGATGACAATGACATGGTATGAATAACCATGCTTTAGGATGAAGCTTAAGACCTAAATGTCTTTCTCTCACAGTCTCTGCCAAAGTTAATTGGTTTTAAGTTGTATTGTCTCTCACATGCTGTACTTTCTACAGAGGTCACAGGTCACCCCTCACTGCCATCTCGTTTATCACTAGGTTAAAGCTCTACAGTGCACCGTGGATCACACAACCTGTGTTAGTCATAAAACCAATGGCTGACTTATCTGTTTCAGAGTTGGAGTGGACCCTGATCAGGATCTCCAGCCATGTGGAGACAGCTTTCAGGTCCTTCAAGGAGTAAGTGTGGTCTCAAATATGTATTTCTTATTTCCCCTTTTGACAAGTAAATGGTCCAGATGGCTATATATTACAAGCTCCTGACCTTTCATGTGCACAGTAAGCCACCTCTTACTATCTGCTTTCTGATCAGGTCATTTATTTTATTTTTTTGAAACTTTGCAAGACAGTTTAGCTCCTAAAAGGTCAGATTAGCAGAACTACAGAAATGGATGACTGAAACTAACCACAGAGCACTTTGGTCTCAAAGGTGTTGCTTCCTTTCGCTTTTAGCACATGACTGACATTTTCCCATCAGTGACACAACTCGAACCTCATTTTCCCCCCACTTTGAGAATAGATTGTTCTTCTGTCACTCTGGTCCCTTCACACAATTTAGATGTTGCTGGATTTTAGTGGTTTGCCATTAACACTCTTAGTTCATTTTAGTTCAGTTTTTGCTTAAATAGATTACAGGAAATGTGACTGAACTGAAGGTTGAGAGCTCATAGACCAGGTCCTGCGTATAGTGTCTGGAAAGTTAACAAAAAGTTGCATACTTTTCTTGCAGGTTTGCAGAGTAGGCATGGTAGAAATGAATTTTAAATATCCTGTAAACCTCTTTCTTCTGAATTAGTCATCAACAGGGTGCGAACTAACATGCAAATTGCAGGCAGAAGCCTTTTGGCTGAGCAGCATGGCCATGAAGGTGTATGAGCTATTTATATAACAGATCTGTTGAATATCACTAACCACAGTTAGATTATCCTTTAATGACGACTTCTTTAAAGCAATCGTACCTTAATCTTGCAATGCAGTTTAGAGGCAAATAAAGCTGATGAGTGGCAACTAACCCCACCAATTAGCACTGTGCGAACTGCATCATACACTTGCCTCCAACTGCAAAAATGTTTTTGATGGCTGAAACCTAAAGTATCAACTGTCTTGAAGCTTGAATTTTATCTGTACGTCTGTCCCTTTTGGCATGCAGCCCTAACTTGTTAGCTACTCATAGCTCCAGTTCTAAAATGAGTAAGCAGCTTGCAGACACCTAACATATCTTGGCTGATTTAATACATTTGAGCTGATTTAACACTTTTGGTATTCATCTTGTTGTTCATGAGTGGAAAATTGGAAAGATTACACAGATGCGTATGTTGTTTTTCTTGTTCTGTCTTGTCTTTTCTCTAGGAAGGAAGTCAGCAGGAGGGCCAAAGTAAGACTAAGCAGGAGAGCGCCTGGCTCTTTAGACTGTGGTACACATTTGACCACAAGTATCCTTTCAGCATGTTATGTTGAGCTCATACACGTGGCCACCGCTTCTACCCTGTGTGGTTTACAGGCCTCCAGGAAACACACTGTCATCTGCACAGCCTGACTCTGTTTTTGTCTCTGTTGCTTTCACATTCACTGCCCTTCATTATTCTGTTCTTTTTTATTTCCGTCTTTTTCTTTTTCTCCATCACCTTTTTCTTGGCTCATGTCTGAGTGAGTCAGATTAGTGACGTTTCTTTAGACTCGTGTGAATGACGAGTGAATGAAACTACTTGACATCTGCCGCAACGTGCTGAAAGAATGAAAAAGAGGGCAGCATGCTCTGACAGGATCTAGGAGAGCAATTCAGGAAGCTGCAGATGAATACCAAGGGTTTTGTTTGGCACGTCTGAGTGGAGCAGGCATTTAATCAAAGGTAAATGAGAGATACTAAAAAAATACTATTATCTATTGATAAAATGTATATCACTAACTAAAAGCAGTAGTAACTGGCACATTTTGTGTGTGCCAAATATATAGCTTTAAAAGTGAACAAATAATTACAGCTGGCTCTCCTAGACATTTCAGGTTCTTAATTTTCAGGTCTGCTGAACTCTATTCTGCTACGAGACCATGTATATTTGTAGAAGGATCTATTTTAAGTGGTACTGTAATTTTAAGTGAATCAGTGGCCGACGTTGATGTTTTGACATGCTTTAAGCAGCAATAAAAACACAAGCTGGCTCTATTTAAATGAAGTGTGCATTTGAATGGCTTAAGCAGAGATAATTTAAGCAGTGTGCAGTGCTGAGCCAAGCACAAGCCAGGAGATCAGCTTGTGCACTTTTAATAACCATGGTGGCTTTAGTAAGCAGTCACTATATTAAGTGGGCCTTGTGTTGCTGACATGCATTTGTGTTGGAGGACAATGAGAGGCCTCTAGGATCATTATCATATTTAAAATGTTGGAAGCAGACTGGAGGAGGCAGATGTGTCATGTTAATTTGAAAGTCATAAAGCAGAGGAAGTGGAGTTTAAAGGGCTTAAGTGCATGATGGAAAAAAGTCTGTCCTTTAACTGAAAACATGCAGGGTGCTGAGTTTGTCAAAAAAAAAAAATTCTATGGCACTGAGTAATTTTCATAATTACTCAGTGCCATAGAATGGCTTGTTGGCTGTGAATTTCTTGTCCATAAATTATACTACAGGTGTGTATTTATAGTATGGTGGCCCAGAATCTGTTTTCCTTAACCATAATCAGTTACCTGAAGCCCATCCTGACCCACAGTGGTCCTCCACTCACCACCACTTTGCCAGCCTGCTGTGGCCCCCTGGCCCATTGCCTCACAAGCCCTCAGGCCTATGAGGTAAGAAACAAACACATACACACAGGGTATCAAACAACTGACACATATTCATTTGAAACTCGTGAACTGTTTGTCGGCAAAATGTTTGAAATTGTATAAACTATTGTATTTGTGCAGTTGTTGCTGAAAGGCAAAGAGTTTTTATCCAGTTAAAATTGCTTTGACATTTTAACTAACAGCGAACATCTGTGGAAATCAACTGACTTTGTTCTTCATAGCATGTGACTGCCTAGCACCAGTCTTGGCTGAAACAAATAGTTAAAATCTATGTGCCGTGCTTTATTCCACAATAGTAGAAGTGGAACTTCTGAAGGCAGAAGTTAAAGAAGCTTCATGAGAGAATTGTTGATTCATCAGTGATCAAACAGGAAAGAGTGATCGTACAAAGTAAAGTTCAGATTGTTTTTACCAAGAACAGTGGCAGGTTGTAGGAGCAAGCCCTAACCCTTCAGGCTGAGGTCACATGTATTAATGGTGCTTTTGGATATTCCACCTGTCCATTTTGTTAAACGTATTTTCCCTGTAGACACCCAGCCAAAATGTAGCCAAACCCCAGGAAATCGCCAACAAACTTCACCTACTTGGTCCAAAAAACAACAAAAAGAGAGATGAGCACAAGCATGGCACAGTTAAACAGTCTGGCCTGTCATTTTCAAAGCTAGATGATAAGGCCAGATACTTTATGAAGTATCATGTAAAGTAAAACTTTATAATAGTCCATTTTGATCATTGTACATTTTATTAAATTTTACTCAAACTTAGTAGAAAGTACAGTGACACACGCAGTTAACCTCCATGAGTAAAGCTTAAGAGTTCCTGGCTGTGTTAAAAAGGATATTTTTTTACTCCTTTCAGAGCCTCTTTCCTGAGTTGCACTGCAAGTATGGTCTGTGTAAGAATGCAGCCTCCTTTGTTTTAATAGGCCCACTGGTCTAATTACTTTGTTCCTACGCATTAGATCTTGCCTAACATAATGTTAAGAAACGAAATACAATTTTCATTAGCTTGAAAAGCCCATTAACCAAAATATACTTAATTTTCATTTAAATACATAAAATTTTCACATCAAAATGAAATGCCTACCAGACTATTTTTGAACAGTCCTAACATTCGAATTGGTTTATGTGAGTGAGCACCCAATTTTATTTAAAGAGACTGTCAAAGTCTTTACAACATGTTTGTCGAAGTGTATCATGACACAAAGGAGATTTCTGAGGACCATTTGCTGCACGTCAGGCTGGATCGGCCAACGAAGATCCATCCCAGAGCAGAGAATGTAATGATTTGCAAAGTCACAAAGGATCCCAGGGTATGTGAGCAACTAAAGGCCTCTCTCACATTGACTAGTCTTAATGTTCTTGAGTCCACCATCAACAGTGTGTATGGCAGGGTTACAAGGAGAAAACCACTGCTTTTTAAAATAACATTGCTGCCCATCTACAGTTTGCTAAAGACCAAATAGACGAGCCAGAAGGCTATTGGAAAAACGTTTTTGGACGGATGAGCCCTAAATAGAATTTGTGGGTTACGGATTATGTTTAGAAAAAGTGAAACTTTGCATGTTGTAGCAGCTTTACCAAGCTGAACAAGCTTTTACATAAAAATCCCCTCCAAATAAATGCATTTTGGGTATGATGTTTTCAGTTTAGGTTTAAAATGCTTTGCTGAGAAATTAAAAAACTATTCAGTTTGGCAACAGTAAATTTTCCACCATTCTAATATTAGCTCAATTATGCAACACGGTAAAATTGCACATAATTTGTTCTTACAGTGTATGTTTCATATATATACAATTAGAAATTAACAGTGCGTATGTGTGCTACAGTTTCTCATTGACAGTTGTCCAACTTGTCCAACTTTCTAACAAAAAGAACCCTATAAAGAGTGATGGGTCAAAGAACGTCAGTGGCCCTGTGTTTGTCGGAAATTCATAGGCCGGCAGGTAAATGCTATGCATTCTTAAGGAGCCCATGGGAAATGTAGTGCTGTCATGATTATTTGATCGAGTACTTGGTTTTAAAAAAATATTAGATTATTACTCAATTGGCTAAGTAATTACTTTGCAAGTTGTATTATAAACAGGGAATTCTCAGGTTATTATAAAGCCTTACTCGGCGAACTCTATGAAAGAGGCACTATTGGCACTCAAGCTTTTGTTTGTCATTGATAGAGGAACTCACACAAGCAAGTCCTCATGAGTGTGTGTGTAACTATAGTGACATGTTTCATGTGTAAGTAAAATGAAATGTTTGCCGTTATAAAATGCTGAAAAAATGGTATAAATATTGGAGTTAGACTGAAAAGGCTTATCTAGAGATTATTTAAATCCTTCCAGTGTCCTCTGCAGTCTCGGTTCTCTGTTCTGAAGGAAGGAAGTGGCTCTTGGTGAGCTCCTCAATAGCAAGCTTTAGCCTCCATGACTTGACCGCCGACGTTATTGTGGCACTATGAAATTCTGGTTGAAAAGGAGGAGAGAAAGAGAGTGAGAGAGTGAGCACAAAAGCGACAGAGCTTTCAAACTGAAGGAAGACGCACTCTGTGTTCGCTGCCTTACAAAAGAGGCTTTCAGTAATGGAACTCTGATGAGCATGGCCCTGCGAGCCATTCCGTTCCAATATCTCAAACACGGTGAACACTGCCATTCACTGTGCGGTCACAGTCTGATTCACTTTGGCAAATTCTCCCATTCATCTCAAAGCTGATACTGTAGCTGGGGATGCTTGGCTGATTTCACAAATGTCTCACAGTCCTCCATTGTGCTGCTGCAGCACAATGGGCCAAATGTCCTGCCAGGCTATACACCCCTCCCCCCAGCCCTCGTGCCCTCTACCCCTTTGATTGCAGGAGAGGACAGAGCTCTGAGTAAACAAAAGCAAAGAAAAATATGATCTCTAGAATCTTCACCCTCACAAATTCCAGTGAAATTGACATGTTTTATTTTTAACACCTTGTCAGCATTCACCGTTCCACATTCTCCTTCCCCATGATGCAATGACAAGCTAGAATACCATGTTCCTAAAGTTTATTTTCAAACTATCGCTTTAAAGGAGAAGTGAGTGACGATCAAAATATATATACAGTAAACCCTCACTTTAATGCGGATCAGCAGTCGCGGTTTCAGTCCAACGTAGATTTTCTTCTGAGAACGAACTAAGAATTGTTTGCTGAAACCCCCGCACTAACGCAGAAACTGCAGATATCCTCTGCAATTTTTTTTTTTTTTGCGTTTGTGATGTCCAGGTGTGGCGGACGAGGCCTGGACGTCACAGTTTTTTCGTGACAACATATAAAAGTTCATACATTTAAGTAGTAAATTATTAACAAAAATATAATTTACTAATTTTGTAACATAAATATTGATGTAAATTCGGCCACATTTCCATATACAAAAACAACTGCGTTTTTTGGTACTGTGGAGAGAAACACAAAGAAAGCGCGTCTTGGGATGGTAAAATGTCGCTGTACTCAGAGGCGGAAGGTTTGAAAGTAGCCAATCCGAGAACGCTGTTTATTTCTCCTTGCTGCTGATTGGCTGCTGCCCTTTGACGCAGCTGCAGACCAGATTTTCTCCCGTGGAGTGAGATTTTCTCCCGTCTCGAGTGTTCTCTTGTTTTTCGTTTTCTTTTCCTTAAAACTCTGTATTTTTATTACAGTAAATTAAATACATTTATTAATGTATTTACCCGCTTATACCAAAGAAAATGACAGCGCATGCATGAAGAAAACGCGCGTGCATGAATTACAGTTCAGTCTACACAGTGGTAACATCGGTATTTAGCACTGCGGGAGTTCAGTGTAAACTGTACAGTACAAATACGGGATTTCCTTTACATTCTCTTTAAGGGTAATGTATTAAGCTGAATTTAAAATGAAATATAAGTGTTTTGGGAGCATATTTGGGGACATATTTAGACTTTACACTATAAAAATAGGCCTTTTTAGGCATCAAAACAATTTTACCACATAACGCGGTTTTTCACTATATGCAGGTGCTCTTGGCACGTAACCCCCGCGAAAAGCAGGGGTTTACTGTATATAATATTATTTATTTATATATATATTTATTTATTTTTTAAACCCGAGAGCACTTGCTCGGCCAAGATGTTTGTTGTTCATCATGTTTTTGGTTTTGTCTGACTCATTGCTGCAAATTGCAGTCAGTTGTTAAGTAATCTGTAAGACCTGCTTATGTGGTTTCTGATAATGTATGACGTATTTAAAAAGTAGATTATAAAAAGCGACATTTGTTGCATAGAATTAACTGGCTGTAATAGTAGCAGCCAGTAAAGCTGGAATTTTGGCTGAACACGCTGTGGGGTGACTGAACTCTAGGGCAAAACTGTACTGGACTCTCTCGCCAATTTTCTCTCCAATTTAGTTGTGTGAAATCCGACCCACTAACTCAGATCTACACCTAATCACACAATATCATCAACACTTGGAAGGTAAAGGCTAGCATGTGTTTCCTTTCAGTTATGTGAGGCCAGTCATCATATTTTTTTTATTTTATTTTATTTTTTTTTAAACTGGTGCTAATGCAGCGTTATGGCTCAGTGAGGAGGAGAATGGTTAGTTTCAACTAACAGATGCCTGTGCTAGATAGCATAACCTTTCCAACCTTTCTTATTAAAATATTGTTATAAATGCTACCGCTATCCACTGTCTTCCCGTGCAGATGTCCCCTCTCCACTTCTTTTTGATACATCCTGCACAAATAGTTGGCTATGATAAAGTGTGTGCGCGTGCGAGTGCGCGTGTTGAAGTGCGAGAGAGTAGCCTGTAGCGTTTTTTTTGTCTGTTTTGTTTTTAGATGCAGAGATCAGTGAATGTGTGTTGGGAGTGGACACATGAGGGCTACTGGTGCTTGTTTGCTGCTCTTTGCAATTTGATGTCTTCTGATTCTGTATTTGTCTTATGTGTCCCGTTCCATATGTTTTGATAAATAAAAAAATTATAAAAACCTATAAAACATGAATCAAAAGACAAATCATTTCTAAAATCTCCTCTTTGCCAGCATAGTCTCTCATCACCATGAAATGAAAAACATTCAAAACTCATTTTAAAACCACTTCTCACAGACTACTGTTCTTTAAAGTAGCAGCTTTCAAAAAAATCTGTATGTTACGTTGGATGTTGCATGATGAGCTTTAGCTCGTTCGATCCTCTTTACATGTAATAATCCTGTCAGTGACAGACTGTGCTTTTATCCCTTCAGCAACTGAACTGTCAAAATGACTAACCAAAGCTAGGCCAAATGAGATCTATGATAGAGTTGGCCCTCCATAAATATCTAATCCTTAGAAATCACTGCCAACACTGGTGACAAACACATATTTCTTATTTAGAAGTCAATGAAGAGGGCATAGTTTCTAATTTAGATTTGATGAAAAGTGGTGGGTTTTTTTGGGGGCCACTTACAAACAATCACAAGAAAAATCACAATTGCAGACTTAAACCTCTTAATATGGAAAGCAAATTGAATGTAAATGTCCTGAATTAGCTATACAAGTACTTGTGTAATTTTGCAATAACTAGAATTTTAGAGGTTACCCTAATTTTAGTGACTGTGCAGCACTTGCACAAAATGCATTTGTGGGCTGTTGGGACTTTCCCTTTCATGTAGAGAAGCACAGATGGTGTAGCCATCATATTCACAAAGGCGCATGTTTTATGTCTTATCTGAGAAGATCTGTGTCTAGTTCCACTCTTTGCTCTGTTCTTGTGTCTCCACAGTGTCCCTCATGAACCTTTGTTCTGTGCTTGCAAGCGAATGTGTCTGCCTGTGTGATTAACCCAGTAGTTTCTAACTCCAGTCCTGAAGTATGTGCGTGCATGCATGCCCTCAGCACCCCACCCTTGTCCCCTCATGTCCGACTTGTCACTGTGCTCTGCAGAACAGCGAGCGGCTGAGAGACGCTGATTCGGACCTCATTCTGACAGACGGCGACCTGACGCTGTCTTACGGCGACACGGCCATCACAGCCAATGGAGCGTCATCCAGTACGGGTCCCAAGGGCCTCAACGGCAAGCGCAACGGCAGCACGTCCGAGGAGGCACTGGAGCGAGAGCTGGACACGCGGGAACAAGAGTTGCTGAGCCGGGGAACCAGGCTGGTTTTCCCCATTGAGGACCACGCCTGACCACTACCGACCACTACTGCTGACCATGGCCACTTTCCCTCCACCCTGACTGCTCTCTGCCCACACCCTCCACCCCTCTGACATTTCTCTCCATCTGACCAGACCCCCTTCCAAAGACATTAACACAAAGGGGGGTGTTAAACCTTACCGAAGAGAATTGGTGAATGAAGAGAAAAATGGAGGGTTTGAGAGGCTAATGAAGAAAACTGGATGTTTTCCAGCCTTGTTTTGTTTACTGGATGTTTACCTGAAATGGTGTTGAGGTCTGGATCATATACAGTGAAACCCAGGCAAATAGACTGGCTATAAATGTATACTGTGATATTGTTTTTTTTTTTTTTTTTCCTGTTTCACTTCATTTCTATTGAGAGAATAGGAAACCTTTTTGTGGAAAGTGTGTAGGAAAGTGGTTTTGGGCATTTGAGGTATAGTTATATGGTTGGCTGCAGATGTTGGAACAGCAGTTGCTGTGGTTACGTTGGTCTGTCGGAAAATGGCAGTGCTGTTTAAAACTTGAATGCTGAGTGCAGACAGAAGGTGAGCCTGACAAAAAAAATTTTTTTAAATCTCTTTTGCTAGAGGGAAAGCCATAGAAGGTTCTGTTAGTGTTCCCTGATTATTCACTCACCATTCTGCTTCTCCAAATCCCACAGTGGATCTATGGCTCATCATTTTACATTTATTTGGATAGTGATTATTCTTCAGTATTCATATGCTTAGCGCTGGCTAGCGGTGTCTTGATCTCTGGCAGACACACTTCCACTGCTCTTCACTAAATACTGTAAAAAAAAAAAAAAAGAAAAAAAAAAAAAAGCATTGTTCATTCCCTGATCGTGCTTTACATACTTTGTATTGTAAAAATGACCAAAGGGGCTAAAGGAAATGGATGTCCTGCATCACACATTGTTTGTGACGTCTCATTTGGTTGCAGTCACCCAGCACACACACTAGGTTGTGGCTATGCTCATCTAGATGTGACTGGAGTTCACAGCTGGGATTGCATGTGCGTTGCACTGACTTCAGCTTATTGGCTATCGTCCAAAAGATTCCCCTCATCACTTTCCCAGTGATGGTGACTCTGTCTCATTGCCCCAAATGCAGTGACTCATAGGTTCCACAATGTATTGCTATGTGAGCTACATCTGACGTGTTTTCTCGAACCAGTTGTTGCAAATGTAACCAATTCAGTGTGGCTTGTCCCCGCATTGTCCATCTCAGTATGTGATAAATATACACAGCTGTGCACAGCAGGAGGGGACAGGCTGAGAATTTTAGTGGCAGTGATGATGTACTTTTCCAAAAGCAAAGCTGCAGGCGGGATTGAGTTGTGTAAACCTGGATGCTGCTTATTGTAGTTGCTTCTATTTTGGGAAAACTCTGCTAACAGCTGGAACTGAACTCATGCCAATGAAGACATTGGAACAAAATGCTTTGGATTGTGTGTTCTTGTGTGCAATATAAAGAATTCTCAGTGGGGGTGGATTTTTGCATAATGTGAATGGCACAGTATGCATGCCACTAAATGCTGTGGTTGTCCAGGAGAAATGTGATGCTCGCAAAACAGACTAACTGGCTCATGGATGGCACATTCATCAGATGTTTTCAAGGCTCTGCCCACCCCACACACCTCCCACCAGAACTGTTTTGTAGTGACAGTATTTGGTACTACACGAGTTTACAGTCAGTTGTAGAGACGCAGGCTGGGTCTGATGATTAATATAACCTATTAGCTGCTGTTTCAGAGAACATATGAAACAATCTCATAGCTTTAACGCTAAAACCAGAAAACCTGGTTGTTCTCGGTTAAGCTGCAGCTGAAGCTTAAGGCTATAATGACTTTGTACTGATTTGAGTAATATTGTTTTGACTCCCCTGAATTCATGTGTGCCATGCCCACATACTCCAGATACATTTAAATTGGACAATCTTTTAAAAAAATTAAATTCTCTAAACTTTTTACATGAAGTAATCGTGGCATCGCATGCGTTTAACAAAAGCCGCTGACTTATGGTTGACCTATTTCCTCTCACGGACCCGAAAACCAAACTGTGAAAACCACCTTATTTCAATGAACTACTGAGAAGTATTTTTAGTTGCTGTGTGACCATTTTCACCCATAACGATAACCCCCCCACCCCCCCCGACACGCTAATGCGGAAGTAGACAAGTTCTAACGGATAGTTGCACTTTGTTATGGTTATTCAGCTAGTGACCTTCCTGGGGTGGGATGAATCTGCCCCAGTCTAAAGAGCATGTTGTAACAAGGATCTGGACCCAGCTGTAGCTCAGAAGAGACTTTCCGGGACTATATACAGCTGCCGTTGGGATTGTGATTTCACACCTGCTCTGAACTGACTTACATATTTTTCTCAGCCACAATACAATGATGTACATAAGTCTAGGTTATGCTCATATTCTCCTGTAGCCATCATCTCCTACCTGCTATGTTCTGCATGTCAAAAAAAAAAAAAAATTAATAAGCAGGATGTAATTTTGACTCTCTGTGAAATACCTATATACCAAGATGTCCTGTATTGCTCTGACAGCATCCCCTATTACTATTATAGAATTAAAATGCACTCAGCCTGTCTGACAATATGTGACAAAACTGTGGTATGCATTGTAGTATAACTGTGCATTAAAAAAATGATGTATTGAACTGGTTTACAGTAGCAATATTATAAAAATGAGGGATCTGCTTTATTTTATGTTCTCAAATAAAACCAGTGACAGTGTTTACTACAAAACTATTTTATTTACAAGGTTTCTTTTTTCCATAAATATCAGTATCATTTACATGGGATGTAACTGAGTTGTTAGTTCTCTAGAAGGCAAATGATGAACATGGCTTGTCAGAAAAAAAAAACAAAAAAAACATCAACATTCTTGTTCAAACAGAGTTCAACATAACATTATCCTCTACATATCAAATAGTTTGGACATTTTTCCCCCCTCTTTTTTGTGTTGCCCCCCTGGCCTTTTTAAGTCAGGGTCACTGATTCTGATCCTGGGGGGCTGGAGTCCAGCAGTGTTTCCTGCCACAACAAAGGCAATTTAACTTGTCAGTTGGTTATTTAGTTTAATTGGTGTATTTAAGCAGGGATATCATCAAGCTGCACTGCACCCCGGCCTCTGAACTGGTCTAGGTACTGTCCATTTAAACATTCAAATGTCTGACCATCACACAGGGTGTTGCTCCTTCTTGCCATGGTGGTTACGACTTTGTGATGGTTGAGGCATTTTCATGGGTTTTTTTACACAATCTCACACTGGTCTGGACGCAGAAGGCATTTTCCTTCTCATTTCTTTTCATGTATAAGATAACCATAATGGGACTGAAATGTTTTGGGATGTTTACCTGCTATCTATTCCAGGGCTTTTTAGGCAGCACTGCATTCAGGAATGTTTATATTACCCTTATTTCTAGAGAACTCAACAATATCCTGCCAGAGATAAAAGTAGGACAGCTAAACACACTGCTCCCAAGTTCCGCATCCCAGGCTGACCACACATGCGCACACACTCAGACACAAACAGATTGGCCCAAAGGCCCAGGCCTCCCTCTCCTGTGGCTGATTAGGGGCTGTTGGGGATTGGAGAAGGATTAGCGCTGATGAAATCTGGATGTCAGGACACAGCCCCGACCGATGGCATCCTCTGTCTCTTAACGTAACCCTCCTCCATCTCATGTCCAAGCTTAACGTCATTATTAGTGCTTTTTCTCTGGGGTTGGGGGGCTGGTCTTCAGAGCCCTGTGAGTTTTCTCAGCGTCCCTTAGGCCGGCCCAGTCGGTCTGGCTTTATCTCGCACAGCTTGAGAGGCTGCTTCCAGAAAAGGAAACATTCCTAGTGTCAGTCTCTTGCAGCTCAGTGCCAATCTTCACACCTCCTGCTGCAGCTTTAGCTCCGCCTTGAGTATCTGCTCTTCTCTTGCAGTCCTCCTCCTCAGGATTCTACAATAAAAGGAGACAGATTTACATTTATACAATGACTTTATAAGACAAGACTTCACTGATTCTGAAAGGGAAAGAGGGTGGTTCCAGTGTAGCTGTGCGTAGTAGTAGATTAACAGTTTGTGACTGATTCTGAGTAAAACAAGCAAAAAATGTTTTGATTGATATGTATAGCAGACAGTTTAATATGGGCTAAAATTAAATGAATTATTTAAACCATGCTTTACTGACTGATGTGGCTCTCAGATGTTAACTGTGACTAATAAGTTATTGGTTAGCCTCTAGTACTCTGATCAGCCACAACAGTAAAACCACTGACAGGTGAAGTGAATATTATCTCGTTACAACTGCACTTATCAAGAGGTGGAATATATTAGAAAGTAACGTTGATGTATTAGAAGCAGGAAATTTAGGGATGGGAAATTAGGGATGAGAAGCGATAGGAAATCATTGGTGTCAATGCCATTATCGATTATTCTTATCGATCCGATTCCTTATCGATTCCTAAACAGTGTTACACGATGAGCCTGTTGCCTTAAGAAACTTTGCATTCTGGGTAATTGAGCCTCTAGGGAGGCTGGGAAATGTAGTCTTTCAGGGAGTGTTTGGAGTTTTACAAGGCCTCTGGTTGTAAGTGATTCTCGCCACTCTGGTGTTCTTTTTGGAGACAGAAAAATAAATGCTCTTTTTCTGAGGGAGGAAAGAACAGAGCCTGCTCCCCGTATTTGTCTAATTTTTGGACCCGCTCTGTGGCCGAGAGTAAGGAGCCAAAGACCCCTGGCTAGCAGCAGCTAAAGCCGAGGCTGAGAAGGCAACAACAGTATAAAATAAATATTTTTTTTAACTGATCATAATTTTGTGGACCGGTAATAAGACCTGGTCAGCTTCATATTTACATTAAGAAAGGTGGTCATAGGCCATTTTTTTGCCTCGAAAGCAGCTGTTTTATTAGAACTCAAACAGTCCTTTACATGGTAAATATAAACACTTGAACAATACATTATGCACTTATCTTCCTTTAAACAATAAATAATATGGTCCAAATGTGAAAATATAATATAAAAATAAATTTGTACTGATAAGTGTCATTGTAGTTAAAGTTGCTCTCGTCTATGGAAACGGAGCTTGCACTCGAGCGCTGAGAATTGAACACATGGCATTCTTGAATTTTAATACTTGAATTTGAGAAGACCTCAAATGTTTTACCATGTTGGTAGTGTTCCCACCCTTCCAAGTTAAAACGGCACTGCACTGGTTACAAACGCAGCTGTCGTGTTTCTGGTAAAATACAGCCACGCCGCTTTCTCCAGCTCCATGATGATTCGAGTCGAAAGAATCGTTAGAGGAACCGATAACGCGGGGGTGAACGATCCCGGTGCTTCGCAAAATTAGAACCGGTTCTAAATCGGAAACGGGTTTCGATTCCCACCCCTACTCCAAACTGTTAAACGACTGGGTCAGAACATTTCAGTGGTTAGTACCTACTTAAAAGGGTTCCAAGGAAGGACAAGTTTGGCTTGCCCGTCTGGTCAAATCTCAAAGAAAAACTACAGTTACATAAATGACTGAAAAGGTTCATGCTGACCTTGGGTCCTGCATTAATATGGTCGTTACTTTGTCAAGGTAAGTGATATGTCACTGTTATTCCCTAACGGCAGTGGCCTCATTCGGAAGGATAAATCATCCTGTCACATTGCGGAAATTGTTCAGTAATGATTTTAGGAACATGACAAACAGTTTCAGATGTTGACTTGGTCTCCAAATCCCCCAAATTCCAATTGAGCATCTGTAGGATGTGGTGGACAAACTATTTAGATTTATAGAGGCCCCACCTCACAACTTTCAGAACTTAAAGGATCTGCTTCTAATGTAATGGTGCCAGATATCACTGGACAATATGCTCAACAGATCAGAGCTTTTTTTTTTTTTGTATGATGGGGTCCTACACAATATTAGACAGGTGGTTTTAATGTCATGGCTGATGGGTGTATATGGTCACAAAAATGTTCCACACTTAAACTATTGCACTTCTCATGACATTAAGCACCGCTTTGAGGACCACTACTGTAGAAACAATCCTGAAAACTGTTTATGGCTTCACAGACCCATATTAATCCTTAATCTTGACTAAACATACTTTCCAATGATGACCATTACTCCATGTCTGGGAAACCGGTCGTGTATGTTTAGGTATATTTAAAGTTTAACTGAGATGTCCTTTCTTACAGATAAGCAAAGAATGCAGCAGTACAGAGAATGAAAACACATGAATTCACTGTGTTGCTCCCTTAGAAAGAAACATGACCTTGGATTTGCTGGAGTCATGCTCAGGAGAGCGGCGGTGGCAACGTATCCAGATAAAGCCTTTGAGCTCACATTAGCTTAACCCACTATTAGCCTGCTGTACTCAGACTCAATGCACCTCATCCATATTGCCTCTGCACTCTTTCTGTGCCCAACCAAACACACGGACACTCAGAAAAACACACTGTCTTAAAACAGCCGGACTAGACAATCATCTTTTCCTATTTGTGGTTCTGGTTAGCTCATTGTGTTGTTTCAGCAGCCCTGCAGGAGCAGTTAAATGTTAGCCACATCACTCCTTCCTGTACATGCACTGTGATGCACTCCACCAACACTCTTACACTGCAGGCTCATGCAGTTATTAATCCTAAGGCCTCCTACAAATGAGGAGGCGAATATTTGACTTGCGTAGCTACGAGTGAAAATTGATTTGTTGCCCTACGTAGAGCCCTGGCAGTTCAGGGTGAAGTACTTTTACAAAGAAAAAGTAGTGGAAAGCAGGACCTGACCAATACATGATTTGGCCTATATAGCTGGTATTAGATTCACACAGACTCAGTAGCAGTATATATGCTTTTGACAAAACACTGATATTGAAAAGTGGCTTGTTTCATAATGTCATAAAACACAGCTTTAACATGATATCAGTCAGTAAGGTGCTGCTTAGTACGACTATCTGTTTGACAATATAAATACTAGTCAGTTTCACTTATTTCTAATGACTGCATCAGAAAATCCTGATTCAACTGTGTTTTGTGGGATCACGTGAGTTGTTATAGTTCCTTTTGCCCTGAGAGCACTCAGCAGTGTCTTATTTAAGCTAAGTAAACATTCACCATTTCACATCTCAACAACACTTCAGTTATATTTTAAAACACTGACTGCAGCATTTGCTATGGCTGTTAAGTTTCACAGGTGGCAAATTAACATTTACGCTGGGCTCTGTGCATGACAGTAAGAGCAAAAGCTGGATAAAAAACACACCAGATGATGAGGCAACTTCTACTCAGTCTGAGAGGAGTTTTACACACTTAGTCTTTATATCATAGTTTTGCATCATCATCCTCGGGTTGGATATTATGGATAAAATCGAGAAATGATTTTCAAAAGATGTTCTACACAATTTAAGCCGTAATGAGAAGATGAGCTATTCTCCAATTCTGTTTTTGTATTTTTGCACAATAAAAGTATTGAATATATACTTTTGTATATTTCATATTATTTGTATATGAAAGTCACTTCATTGTCCCGGGACATATACCAAAACTTAAATCATGATATACATTTACCATACCATCTACTGACACCTTATGAAATTTGTCCTGGATTAACAGTTGGTACCAAACACTGTAACATCATTACAGTATCTTTAGCAGTAATATGAATGTGCTTTCCTATATCTAGAAATGAATGTACTCTCATACATCTATGACAGCAGGCTGACATGGTCAGTACCATTCACCAGCACACAAAAGAGCTGAGCAGTGCTTTCTGTAACTTTTACATTTGAGCACTTTCATTGTGTTTTTCCTGCCGTGGGCAATGTTCTTTTAACTGGTATAAAGTGCAGATACACTTTGTCAGATGTGTTCCATCTCTTAATGAGACCCATTTTAGCGCTCCCTCTCTAGCAGATTGTTGCGGCTTAGTATCTCTATAATAAGTATTTAATGGCTCCTATGAGGTTTAAGAGCTCAGTTCCTGCTGAAACAAACATTTTTTCATGGCAAAAGCAGTTTGATATCTTTTATATAGAGCCAGATGGAACAGAGAACAGCCTAAGCAGTTTGCTGATGCATGAAAGCTTTGGACATGTGATATTTGTGGTTTTTCATAGGAAGAGATGTAACAGCAGCTACTGTATGTGTGATGTAACCAACTTTCAGAAAAGAAAGGGGGAAAAAAAACTGTTTTGTGTGGTGAAATCTCTACATTCAACATTCAAGATTGTTTACATGGCTACCTGGTGGGAATTAAACTAGCTGCTTCACTGACATCTGACTCTTGCAGCCCACGCCATGTCGTTGTGCAGCGTGAGCAGGACGACAGTAAACAGTCATTAATACTCAGTAAGGAGAAAAGAGTAAGACAATCTTTCCATAAGATCCTCTCATATATTTGAGGCCTATACACAGCTGGACATTTGGTGGCACTCAGCATTTTCAATTTCCTATAGAAACCTTACTCAAACCAAAAGAAAATTCCCAATAGGAAGTGCCTATTTCACTTGTGTTTTGAAGGAAGAAGTGTGGCAAGTCTAAGCACAGGACACATTTTCCTTTTGGTCTTTCCGTTCTTCTTTTTTTTTTCTAGTTAAGTGGAGTTCTTCCCGCTGTCACCTCTGAGCTCTTCAGGTTCAGGGCTAGATATCTGCATATGCAAGCACCTCTTATGAATATTATTCAACAGTAAAAACTGCATTGAGGAACTTGGAGGACTCTAAGGTTTTATCCACATGCATGTACACCAGTCAAGTTTATCTCTCGTCAGCCAGGCTGAAATCCAATCACTGTGATATCAGTAAAATTCAAATCAGCTTGTATACAACAACTGATCCTCATTTTAATGTTCTACTAAAAAAAGAGCACAATTTTACATAGCACAGTGTGTGGAGTCATTCCGTGTACAAGACAGTTGTTAGGTGGGCTACAGAACTAACATTTAACTCATCAGAAGATGAACTGGGGAGCAGCGATGGCCGTATTAAGTGGTCTTTTCCATAACAGAACAGTGGGAGTGGGGTAAGGGGTTTTGTCACAGTAGTGGGAGGGGTTTCGGTTGTTAAATATGTTTTGGAGAGACGGATATAACAAGTGGCAGACCACTTTCTGAGGTGGTGTTTAATAATTTATATCTGCTCTAAATGCATCTTGGGTATATTTACACATGCACTTTTATGTGGGCTAGTATTTTCCAGATATAAATTTGACAAGGCGCAAAAAAGAGCTGGGTGAAATGGCAAAAAATATGATGTCACGAGACTTCGAGACATTTCCGTGACATGCAATATGCATCATTGTTAGATTTTCAGATATTTGATGAGAAACAGACAAAAAAGAACCAATAGCGCTACTAAAAATACTATCTATTAAAAAGTAACTCAAAGTAACAATGATTTTTATTCAATGTTTCACACACTTCACTGCACTAAGTCATAATGATAAATATAATGGTGTGCATGTATGTATGTGTGACGTGTGATATATATACCCAGGGGGTCCAATAGTCTCGACATGCAACATTTCGAGTTTACGACGCTCACTCTCACTCCCACTCCCACTCGACTTACACCATTAGTATATATGTCAAACCTGTTTCATAAAGTACAGTATGTATCTACTTGCAAGCTTGTTGTGCCTCTTCCTATTTACTTCAAAAGAGGTCGCAGTGCATGACGGTTGTGGCGCAGTGACATGAAATCTATGTCAGTGTGCAGTAGTCTGGTCACTGCAAGGGTACATGTATCTTTGTCAAACATGTCAAAGGTAGATAAATGCAATGAATTCAGCTAAAAGTGTTATTCAGGTGCAGGGAAAATAAATCAAGTGCAAAAGGGCCTCAAAACCTAGATACCTGGAAACTTGACTGCCACCCATCAGCTCTACACTTTGTTAATAAAATCCATCTCTTTAGGCTGTTATAAGAAACAGTGAGCTGGCTTTTGCTGCACTACTGTATAATTTAGATCCAAACTGAACGGCCTCCCACCCGAGTCTCTTGTGGTTGTGCTTTTTTTAAATGTCTCGTGTTTGTCAAAATGAGCTGGCCATGTTCACTTGAGGTGGCTTTCACTCGGAGCAGGTGTGCAGAGATAAAACGCTGCTGGAGCTCTTTTTGTGCTGATGTGGGGGAAAAATCTAAAGAAAAACAAACTAAACTATATTACCAAAACAACCGAGCAGTACCCTGTGGACTGGATAGTTACCTCACTGTAGTTTCAGGTGTTACTATTAATAACAAAGGTAATAATAATAGTAATAACAATAATAAAACTCTCGACTGGCTTATTCTCTACATCTTTGTTATTGCTATTGGAACCCCCATCCCCTCTTTTTTTTCTTCACCTCCTGATCATCTGGGCTGTTTCATCATCAGCACTTTCATGAAGAGCTGAACTCTCACCAGAAAAAAAAACAAAACAGCTACAGGGATTTTACAATGAGGTTGCTTCCCTTAGGACTCTATGGAAAATATGAGGTGGCAGATGGGTAAACAAACGTGCCTACAATGTCTAGTCATTGTAAGTCAAGGATGCTGGACCTGATGTAATCTTAAAAGTGTTTCACCAACCTTCTGTAAGAGGCTTTATCAGTTTGGTGGAACTGAAAAAGCTCCTTAAATGAGTCTTACAAGTTTGAGTTCTTTATTTCTGTAAATGCACAGAGAAATAAGTTACGCTGTCCAATGAAAGTCTGAAATCATGGTTTCTTCTTAGTGCCACTGAGAAACAAATACAAATATAAAATCTAATGTACATGTACAAAATATAAACAAAGTAATTCATGCACCATGTAGGCAGCAGTGGCTCTAGGGAGACTGGCGAAGGGGGTCTTAGTGGATGTTCGGTTAAGAAACAGCTACAACAGGCTATGGTGAATTAATAGAGAGTGGTGAGGATAAGAGTGTGTAACAGCTCAGAACAAGTCTGACTGCCTGGTGATGAAACATCTTCAGGATTATAACGTGTCTGGCCGTCATCACTTAATAATACTCTTGGACACGTCAGTAACTTGGAAATTCTTCAAAGACTTACTTCCATTTCTTGCAGCAAACTCTCAGCCTGCTCTATGGCGAGATCACTGGTGTTCAGTACAGATGGGACATGGACAGTCAGCTAATTTTAACTGTTTTTTTTTCCAGCAGTCCAGACCCAGACTCTCTTCTATAAAATGATGCAGCGACGTGGAACCTTTGACATACTGTCTGTCTATAAGATACCCCTTGGATGAGTGGTGGTACCCCTTGGATGAGTGGATCTTTTCAGCTCATCTGAACTGATAAAGGTTCATCAGAAAAAGGGGAGAAAAAATTCTGGGAAGTCTGTGAGTTCTTGAAAGATTTCTACACAGTATTACATGACACTGAAGACCCTCCAAAAGACTTTCCTGAATCTTACAGATTAGACCCCTTTGATATGAGGTTTTAAAGACCAACTGCCATGACTCACTACTACTAGATCAGTGATTAGTGGTCCTGTCCTGTGGGACCACCAAACATAGTGGTTCCACAGAACAGAACCAGTAATCACTGGTCTGGTCGTGGTTGCTCAGCTTGGTGGGAGTTTGTCTCATGTGGTATTTTGGGAGATGAGACTAACTGCATAGGTTGTCTGGAGGTTTCCATGGACTGCTTAGAGAAAAACTCTATGGACCGGTTTGAGAAACAGTCCGTGGACTGGATCGAGAAACACTCAATGGACTGGTTCTAGACTGGACACTTAAATGGCCTGGAGATCTGAAAGCCTTTACAGACACAACACAGAGTTGGTGACTCTTACTTGTAGCCTACGTCTGCTCCAGGTTCCTCTTCTGGTAGCCCAGCTGGCGCATGACCTCGCTGCAGTAGGCCTCCACCTGGTTGACCTGGTCCACGTTCAGGCGCTCCCTCCAGGCGAATATAGCCTCTTTGGCGTCTCTGGACGAGATGAGGAACGGCTTGTCGGAGCTGTATCCTCTGCCGCGCGTCATGTTGAGCACGAACTTCTCGAGCTCTGGGGACACGGGCAGGTCCGCGAAACGGTACAGGCGCCTGAGCTCGTCCACGGGCCGCAGCACCAGGTCCTCGTAGCGGATCTGCATGTAGTTCCTGCGCAGCCAGGGCGGTGCGTTGGCCACGAGCAGCATGTCTCCGAGCCAGCCGTCGCAGATGAGCTCCATGGCGCTGGAGACGTAGTTCTCGGCGCGGTTGGCGCGCGCTCCGGGCGCCAGGAGTCTCCGGTAGCGGTCTGCGTGCTTCTTGCTGCGCAGCACCTGGATGCTCTCACGCACGAGCGCCAGCTTGGACTTGAGGCGCGAGTTGTGCACGGCGCGCGGGTCGCGGAACAGCTGCACGACGCGCAGGTTGAGCGATGGGTCGCGCACCAGGGGCGCCAGCACGCCCACGTCTAGGACGCGCACGTCTTTGATCACCACGGCGCGGTACTTGCGGCACTCGCGCTCCAGCTCAGCGAGGTCGCGCGGCGGGCAGCGCGCGCACACGTCGCCCTGCACCAGCCCCACGTCGCGCTTGCGGTAGGCGGCGCAGAGCGGCTCGGAGCAGATCACCTTGTTGGTCTTCCAGCCGAACACAAAGGCCGTGCTCACGTTGGCCGCGCCCGCGTACAGCCGCAGCACCGAAAAGTCACAGCGGAACAGAGAGCTCATCATGTCGCGCACGGCGCCCTGCAGGCTGGCCGCGTCGCCCGGGTACAGCGCCTGCCACATGTTCCACATCGGTTCGTACAGGTAGAACACGTCCGGATGCTGGTTGAACAGCTCCCCCAGGAACGACGAGCCCGTCCTCCACGTAGCGTGCAGGTAAATGTGGATCTTGGAGTCGCTCCGGTTGCCGGTGTCCTCTCCGCCGACAGGGTCCGTGCCGTTAACCCCGCCGGCACCCCCGCTGCTGCTCCACAGCGCCATCGTGTTCTCCAGGTCCGGGCAGCGCTGCTGCTGCACTGCATGCCTCGCTTGAGCCGAGTGACCGCGGTAATCCAGCACGTACGGCACGAGCAGCAGCAGCACCGAATAGGCGACGATGAGGATGATGTACTTCTTCTGAAGCCTCCTCTTCATTGCCCCAGCGCTCGGCCCGGAGATCCACTCAGATCTGGCGCCCCGGAGCGCCGCCACCAAAACCCTTTAACTCCACTGCGTCTAGAGAGGGGGAGGGACCAAACACGCCCACACACACATAAACACACACGGACACAACCCATACACAAGCAGGCAAAATAAAAGTCTGCCAACCAAAGTCAGAACAAACCCCCAAAACAGCCCCACAGTGTGGCGAAATAAGAGTCCTCCCAAAAGCTTAGAAGAACCCACTAAAAAACTAAAATTCATCAAGCAAGAAACATAAAAGTCTGCAAGCAGGTCAGATAAGCTCCAAAAACAGACAGATGCCCAACAAGTCAAAAACGAGGAACCAACATACAGATGAGAAAAATTCCCAAGTAGGCAAACACAAACCAAAAATATGCACAATAAGTTGTGTGCTAATTGTGATTGCAATATCGGTCTGTGTAAAACTGATATTGCAAAAGGCTGTAATTTTCCTATGAGCCTTTAATCACTCACAGTGTTTCTAATGTGATGACCAAGCACAGCTCCAGGTGAGTTACTGGCTGTTCTGATGAACTGAAATCTTCAGGTAATCCAACAATAGTCTAATTCTAATCATTAAAGGTGTTGGTGAATTGGTGCATGAATGGATGGGACTAAACTGCTGTAGCAGAATAAGAAGATTATAATTACATGTGTTGATTCTGTGACATCACAAAATATGATTTGTAAACTGGCTGTTTTTATTGTTTAGTTGTTATTGAAACGATATTTACCCTTTAAACCTTTTTAATTCCAGAAAAGTGATGATTTCACAATATGTATCAATTGCAGTAATTTTACGTTGGCCATATCGTGCAGCTCTAATGTAAAGCCAGGCAAAATCAGGGCCTGTTCCAAAAGTCTACATAGAGGACAGGATACTGCTCAGTTCAGGCCCCACTAAGAATGCTTACAAGGTGCTCGTAAGTACCCTTTTAATGACCAAATTTAAAATGGAACAATTTATGGCCTCTTGGACACAAGTACGATGCAAGTACGATCCGCAGGACCAAAAGTGCACCTGGTGGGACAGGACTTCTGTCTCCCAGTAAGGTAAATAAAGGCTGCACTGGAAATTGCTGTGCCAATGTAACAGACATGTAGTGCTGTTTGAATTCTCAACAACAATCCCCTCAGCTTTTACAACTTCATTCTCCAGTCTGTTCACTGTACAGCAAAAACTGTGAAGTGTGCAATAAATGAATGTATCTTTACAACATGAGTTCAGAGAAAGGCAAAATAAGAACTTAGAAGCCAGACGAAAGGAGTCTGAATCCGATCCAGTGAAGTCCACTGGAAAGAAAAATCTGGATTCATGCATACTAAAGACCACTGATCTCAGCAAAGCACAGGCTGAAAGCTTGCTTTAAAAGTGGTCAATTATTTGTTAAGTGTGCTGCAGAAATCTTGTATCTTCAAAAATAGTTATTTTCCAGAAATAATCAAGGTAATCAAGGAAATAATTCTCAGTGTGTATTGAAGATGAGTCTTTTTGTAGCATTATTTATTGTACTTAGTAGCATGAGTCATGCATGAATAAAGAAATGAGGCAAGATTTCAGTTTAAAGATTTAGTTTGTAAACAAGCTATAATACACCAGGGGGCCTAATTTACAGCAGATTGTTATTTCTCGTATTTAATTTTTGGCTTCTGAATGGTCACATTTGAGAGCACAGCAGAAAAATATTTTTTGTGTGTGTTTTGATGTATTTTTATATTTATAATGCTTTCCCAGAACATTGCATTAAAACAAGATATCTCATTATGGTTTACATATTTTTTATTCTATCCTGAATACTTCTACATCATGCTTCCAACTTTGTGGACACAGTTTGGGGAAGAACCTTTTCTATTCCAATATGACTGTGCCCTAGTGCATGAGGCAAAGTCCATAAAAACATGGTTGGATGAGTTTGGTGTGGAAGAACTTGACAGGCCCACACAGAACCCTGGCCTCAACCTCATCCAACACCTTTGGGATGAACTGGAACAGAGATTTCGAGCCAGGCCTTCCCATTCAGTATCAGTGCAAGACCTCATAAATGCTCTACAGAATTCTTCTTCTTCCTCTTCTTCTACTTTTGGCTGCTCCTTATTAGGGGCCGCAACATCAGATCAACCGCCTCCATTTCCTTCTACCCTCGGCATCTTCCTCTCTAACACCATCCGCCTGCATTCTCTTCTTCACCTCTCGTTTACACTTCCCGTTACTCTGGACTGTAGACCTCAAGTATTTGAACTTCTCCATCTTTGACAACTCTTCTTCCTGCATCCTCACTGTCCTCCCTCTCATTCACACATGTATTCTGTCTTAAAATGCTCTTCTTTCATGCTCTTCCATGAAAGCCTTCCAAGAAGAGTGGAAGCTTTTATAGCTGCAAAGGGCGGACCAATATTAAAGCCTATGTATTTGAATGTAATGTTACTAAAGTCCCTGTTGGTTCGTCCCAATACTTTTGTACACATAGTGTATTACAGCGTATAATCCTGCAGTGTGTATCCAGGCTGGTAGGGGGAGGTTAAGAGCTGAGAGTGTTTGAGTGTTGACGTTAAACTGCAGAAGGAACATCATAACAAGCTGAGCGGCAAGAAGGGATGAGGGGTTTGGTCGATGGAGCCTCAAATAATCGTAATAAAAGCTGAATTACTGTGAAGAGGCTGCATTTCCCAAATGCTGTGAGAGCAGACATATTTACAGGTGTGTGTTGACAGATTTGGATGGCTGAAACTGATTATATTGACGCTAGATATTTAGTAAACCTTGGGCGATGCTGGATCTGCAGGCGAGCAGCTTCATCTCGGATCTTCTAAAACCCCCAGTGTGACTGTCGTATGTGCAGTA
Source organism: Bryconaethiops microstoma (assembly GCA_037577275.1). Taxonomy (NCBI): domain Eukaryota; kingdom Metazoa; phylum Chordata; class Actinopteri; order Characiformes; family Alestidae; genus Bryconaethiops; species Bryconaethiops microstoma. The sequence continues at coordinate 15,719,933 of JBBJLS010000109.1, forward strand.
GTGATGCCTCATTGAGGGTCGTGGAGGTATTTTTGTAGTGTGTTTGAACCCTTTTTGTATATCGAGGCGTTGGTAAAGTGTCTGACCCATTCGAGAAACTGCAGGATGGCTCACTGGACTAAATTCGAGAAAGACCTGGACCAAGAGGTGAAGAAGCTCATAGCCCATTTGACTGGCATTGAAGATGAAGAGGACCAGAACTTCCAAATGGCTCTCAAATTCGCCTGGTCAAATTTCAGGTGAGTCTTCTGTAAACTGAGGTACATATTGGTTTGGTTTGGTCTGATACAGGTGCACGTACCTACATCCTGTTTTATTACATTAGCATTTCTTATAACTTTAAGGATAGCCGTTCCAAACATACATGCATACAAAATATGGACAAAAATATTGGGAAGCCTGACCATTCCACCAGCAGGGACTTTTGGAGTGTTTCTGTGGGAATTTGTGCCTATTCATTCTGTAGAGGATTTATAAGGTCAGGCACTGATGTTGGATGAGAAGGCCTGGCTCACAATCTTAGTTCCAGTTCATCCCAAAGGTGTTGTATGGGGTTGAGGTCAGGACTCTGTGAGGGCCAGTCAAGTTCTCATAAAGACTCACCCAGCCACGTCTTTCTGGACATTGCCTTGTGCACTAGGGCACAGTCATGCTGGAATAGAAAAGGTTCTTCCCCAAACTGTGTCCACAAAGTTGGAAGCGTGGCGTTGTCCAGAATGTCTTGGTATGCTGAAGCATTAAGACTGTCCTTCACTGGGAAAAAGGGCCTAGTCCAAATCCTGAATTGTGTAATTAAGAGATGTGTCCCTTTACTTTTGTCCATATCATGTACATACATTTATTCATTTATTTGCAGTTGAATGTTACTGTCAGTTTGTCAGTTTTAGCAGTTGCAGAGTATTTAAAATAAATAATGTGTTGATATTTCCCCTTCTCACACTTGGTAGGTTTCACCGTTTCCTGGATGTCAGCAGCCACAAAGTACGGCGCTCAATTAATGGGTGAGAATGTGATTTAAGCTATGCTCCATAAAACTGCAAACATCAGTTTTCTAAATTCTAAAATGGGTATCTGGTTCTCCTTTCATGATCATCAGGATCTATGAGAAGCTCATGGTGCATTCCGACTTGAGTAAGGCAGAGAGCTGGATGCGACTGACTGAGGAATTCCTGAACTCACCTCTTCCTAATACTGAGGGTACCAGGGTGAGACACTGAATCATACTATCCACTCAGGCATTAACACATCAAGTACCAAATGTACTAAATGTTGTCATTTTTCTGCTTCTTATAGACTGATGTCCACCATGGTGTACTGGCCTTGTTACTCTTTATGTCTGATTCTCCATCCAACACTAATTACAGTGAAAGGCCCAGGTTGAAAGAATCAGGTCAGTTTTTTATTTTTATTTTTATTTTATTTTTTGCATCAACACTGATGTTGCACAGACAGCTTTGGACCAAAAGCATAGATGCATATGCAGATGTTCTCTCCATACAGAAAAAGAAGACCCTTTTGACTGGCCTAAGTACTTAATGGAAGGAGAAGACATTGATACAGGCCCCTTTCCAGACACACCGGTAAGTAGGTGTTAAACATTGCATAAAATTAATTACCGATATGTGTCTGAGTCAGTATATGGCCATGTATGATCATTACGGATCATTATCGTTAGTTTTGATCGATTAATCACAAAAAATAATGTGTTGAAAAAAATGAATGCTGATTAATCACACGCTGTGGTGTCTCTTCAACCCGGTCCGGTTCTGGCCACAGGTGCTCTGTAAAATGAAGGAGGAGACAAGAATGCACTGCTTGACCCAGTGAATGGAAAGTTTATGTTTAAAAAAGGACGGATGAAATGTTTGATAGGAGTGTCGTTATCTGCAATACATGCAGTATGGAAATTATGTATAATCGGCGTCAGGGGCGTCGGAAGCCTTTTTAAAGTGGAGGGACTGGAACGGAAGGAGGTTGATACCTGTAGCATAGTGTTTTTTTGTGTGCGTGTGTTTGGGGGGAGGTTCCGGCACCCATGTCGGAGTAAAATATCACCTCAACGCAAAGCGTTTAGGAGCTAATCTGGCAGTCCGAGCCAGAACGGCCCCTGATGCCAGCGGCCAGCTATACTCGAGCAGGTACTCAGACTCAAACTGGGCACGTCTACCTGTGACTGACTTGTCACTTAAAGTATTGGAGTAATAGTGTGAAGGGCTGTTATTCTATTGTTACTTCTAGGTTATAATTGTGGCTTGAGATGCCTTGTATGCATGGGTGGCGGAACCATTATATTAGGAGGAGACGTGGGACGCAGAGTGCAACGCCGCTCCCCCGGAATACACTACGCTACATCTATCTATGTTGCACCATTGACCATGTTTCTTTAAACATAAAGTAGAATTGGAATTACCTGTGTATGCGGGCTTGATGAGAGTTTCTCTAAATGCATTCTGTTGTTTTCCAGGAGTGGTCAGAAGATGAAAGTGAGGAAGAAGAAAGTCAGCAGCTCATCAGCCGAGAGGACTCTGGGATACAGCTGGACAGAACACCACAGGAGGACCAGGAGCGGAACGATAAGACCGTACAAGTCACTTGGACTGGTGCGGCAAGACTCGTAAAACTAGTCAGAACAGTGGATACTTCTATCTAATGAACATTACATTATAAGCGTCGTTGCACAATGAAGCTTCAAGCCAGAACTTGAATATTTATATTAAACGATCATTTCAGTGATTTTTTTTTTTAACATATGTTGAACATTCACTGTAATTTTTATTTAGTGGGTGAACCAGATTCCCGGGCTTGGCTGGAGATGCATGTTGTGAGGCCATATTGGGTTCCCCATTCGTCCCGCTTTCCACACAGCCTCCATCTGCACTCGAACCTTTTCAATGTCTGGTGAGACAAAATCTGACCATCCATAACATTATTTCAGTTTTAATGAATTCCTTTGACTTTGGATTTCGATTTGACCATGGTACGATGGGACATTTAAAGTGCATGAAACAATTTAGTGCGCTGCATTATTTAATCAGTTCTCCTCCCTTTTTTGTCCTGTTCTGGGTAAGGCTTTTCCTTTTCTCCATGGGAACTTTAGTCTTATAACTTAGAAAAATAACTAAGTTCACCGGATAAATCAGTATTTCAAATGGTAAATTAATTAAACCTGCATTTTTAAAATTCAGTCTAATAAGGAATAAATTGGAAAAAAAGTTGTAAGTTGCTTTACTTAATGGAAACATATGTGTGTCAGGTCAATGTTGCTATACTAAGAAGAATTTCTCCTCTCTGTAGGGATCAGCATCTCTACAACACTGACCCACTCTACCTGCCTGAGGAGAAAGCTTTTGTTACTGAAACACAAGTGATTCGGGAGACATTATGGTAAGCTTTAGAAAGTTTGATACAATAGAAAACAGTAGTGTTTCATTTTATTGCATTTCAGTACATAAAAGCAATTAATTTGGTACATTAAGGATTTTCTTCTGAGATCAATAAAGACTCTGGTTCTGAAAAGGTAGGAAGGAAATTATTTATTACATAGTGACTGAATTGGCAAATGCATAATGATTTGTTGAAATGTTAGTGTCAAGTGCTTTGCAAAAAATGTGACAGATTATATATATGTTTGCTTCAGCAGACTGCTTTGTTCATTTCCAGGGTTGTTGCCAATTCCAAATGCGGAGGTTTCTGTATGGTCTTCCTCTCTTTTTCCCTACTAAATGAAAATGCTGCTACAACCTTATGTATTGTTTTGTTTTCAGGCTTTTGTCAGGAGTGAAGAGGCTTTTCATATTTCAACACCATGATGGGAAAGTAAGCGTGAGGAACGATGTAGTCGTCACCCACTTGACCAATGTAAGCAAAAGCTGGTTCTCATGCATTATGTTCCGATTTAGTAGAGTTTTTAAAAAAAATTTTAAAAGTTATTAAAAGGGCTTTCAGGATTTCTGTCTTGTACAGAATGGATATGAATGTGTCCTTTCCTTCGAATCTATACACAGTTACGGTCTTTGGTGAAGGATTTACAGATTTGAGGTGAAATCTGGTTTGTGGTTATAACCATATGTATATGATCATTTCTCTGTCTCTGGTACAGAATTGCCTGCACTCAGTGTTGGAGCATATAGCAGCGTATGGCCAGGCGGTGTTTCGTCTCCAGAGGTTCATTGATGAGGTGACTGGTCACAGTGCAGAGCCATGTCCTCCTGGACTAAACTCCTCCTCCTCATCGTCAAAGAAGAGCTCAGAGCCCCCATTCAGAACCTACCAAGCCTTTGTGTGGGCACTGTACAAATACTTTACCAGTTTTAAAGAGGAGCTCACTGCCATTGAGAGAGACATCATTGGCAAAGGTACTTACTATTTTTTCTTTAATTGTATGACTAGTGTGTGACATTGATGTCGAGGGTGCATTTAAAATTCTATGTATTGACTGGTGTTTTCTGTGATGTGTGTAGATGAGACGGTGACTTTGGCTGGTGTGTTGGAGCGGCTCAGTCCTCATCTGGCTCAGATCACTGTGTTGCATAGGGTTTTCTGCACCGGGGTGGCTGAGGTCCCCACAGGCACGCCAAACGTGGTACGAGCCTCACACTTACTCAACACCCTCTACAAGGCCATCATTGAGTATGACAGTGTGGGTGAAGCTTCTGAGCAATCGGTAAGTTTGTGCAGCTAACACTGAGTAGTTAAATGTTTCATTCTTAATTTGTTAATTGGCAGAGTAATTGAACTTGATGTTATCACAAGTGCTCATATCTAGTGTCAAGTGCCCTGTGCTGGTCTGTGAATATGTAAGATGTATGCCTTATGCTGAGTGAATCCCTATCTCTGGGCCTCTTTTCTTCCACATTTTAGTGTTTTGCTTGCTCTATAGCACCTGTATCACTGCTTTCTGGACAGTTGAACATTGTCTGGTGCTCAATTCCCCTTTCTTCCACCAGGTGGCGCTTCTCTTCTCACTCTGGGTTGAAACAGTCAGGCCATATCTTGAGATTGTGGATGAGTGGATTGTTCACGGTCACTTGTTCGACCCAGCCAAAGAGTTCATAATCCAGAGGTAAGGAATGGAAGCATTAGTGATTGAATGTCTTTACATTATTTCATGCTGTGAAATTATAATGCCTCACTTCAGGGGGAAAGTAATGTTTGATAATAACCTTTTATTTTAAAGTCTGCTTCTTAGAAATTCATTAGCTGTTAGCAAGATATTAATGACACAAACATTCTGTTTTGAACGTGTCCATTAGGAACAAGGACGTGCCCGTGAACCACAGGGACTTCTGGTACGCCACCTACACCCTGTACAGTGTGTCTGAGGCAGTAGAGAGCGAGGAGAGGCTGAGCGATGCTGCCAGTGGAAGCTCTGGAGGAGAGCAGGGCTCCAGCAGCAGACAGCACACCATGGTGTCCTTCCTCAAACCTGTCCTCAAGCAGATCATCATGGCAGGAAAGTCTATGCAGCTCCTGAAGAACCTGGACTGCAAGGAGACGGAGCAGGCTGATGGATCTTCTAGAGGTCAGGGTTTGGTTTATAGGCAGTGTAAAGCTTGTAATTTCTGTTTTGCCATAATCACACATTTTTCATAGACTGTGTGCACTATGGTATAAACATGGTAATGATTCAGTTAGGATCCAGCAATCTCAGATCAGGTATATCATAGAGTAGAATTTCATAGTTAGCCCAGACCTGGGACCTAACTGGAGAAGAGGTAAGGTTCCTTTTGTACAGTTCTCACTTTGGGCTGAAGTTCAGCTTATCCTGCACCTCATAGGAGCCAAAATGGTAATAAAATAGATAAAGATTAAGGTAATATTGGTTAATATATTGTTCAACTTTGATATATGCTACAAAAAGATGATACTGATCAAATACAAATACAAAAAAATGTTAATTGGATACAATTCTGCACTACAAAACATATCTTGGCAAGTGGAATGATCTTAAATGTATTCTAAATATATAGTACTTATCACTTTGATTTATGTAAGGACATTACAATAAAAAGTGAAAGTGAAAAATGTATTAAGGATTATTCTACGTGTTGTATTTCATTCATTACTTGATTCATTTTTTGTAACTGCTTAATCCTTTCTAGGGTCAGTGGTAACCAGAGCTTGTCCCGCGGTCAACAGGCGCCAGCCCACTGCCGTATTCCATTCATTTTCAACAAAAAATATGAAACTGTTTACGAATGCTTGGAACAAGCAGATTTACCTGCCAAAACTATAAGTGACTTTCAGTAGACAAAATTACTGACAAAATAAAAACATTTAGAAATAATTTAATAGCCTTATATAGCCAGAATAAGATGATTTCAGTTTCCAAGATATTTTTTTGCATGGTTCTGAAGCTACTCTGAAATAGCGCACTTCACAAGCTGTTGTCGTTTTTAAGTTGTTTAAGCATGATGGCCTACTTTTAGGTGCACATCTGAAGTGAAGTGCTTTAATTTAAAATGATTCATTTCAGTTTTTAAGCCAACAATATGTACGCTTAATTTTGTGTGTGTATCTGTGTTTGTGGTTTCTCTCTCAGATGCTGAAAGGAAAAGTCTGTATACCCTCTTTCTGGAATCAGTGCAGACTCGTCTGCGCCGTGGAGAGGAGTCACCCACGGATACAGTAACCGAGCAACAAGCCACCAAGAGGAGCCTTATTAAAATGCAGTCCATCGTGGCACGTCATCTGGAAATGGATGACATCCATGACCCCCTGCTGGCCATCAACTTTGCGAGGTGATCTAATCAACCACAGAAACATCTAGAGGTTTCAGCCATTTGCATGACAGGAAATGAATTCATCTTTTGAATTCAAAACGTTCTTACAGTTGAAACATGCTCACATTTGTTGAACAAAGAAGCAGCTGTTTTATAAGGATGAAGATAAATAAGGATTGAGTTTGTGCTTCTTCAAAGGTCCTAATAAATTGTCTTCCAAATAATTCTCAGGTTGTATTTGGAACAGAAGGACTTTCATGAGAAGTTCTCGGGTGGCGATGTGATTGTGGACCGCTCAGCCGAATCAGTGACTTGTCAGACTTTTGAGTTGACGCTGCGCTCCTGTCTGTATCCACACATTGAGAGGAGATACATCGAATGCTGCGGTAACCTCATGAGAACCCTGAAGAAGGACTACAGGTGAAAAAGGAGACTTTGGAGGGTCTGTTATGAAAACGGTCTATTCAAATTGTTCTATTAGTATTCAAAGCATTGACCCTGTCTTGCTGAGTGCATATTGTGGTTATTTTTGAAAGCTCTTGCTGAGCAGTTTCATGCCTTGGCTGACCAGTTTTACTTCTTCTCTCAGGCTACTAGGATACCTTCAGGCTATGAGAAACTATTTTCTCATGGAGGCTGGTGACACTATGTATGACTTCTACACAGCCATCTTTGACAAGGTACTGGAAAAGGAGAGCTGGCAGCAGCTGGCCTTCCTCAACGTTCAGCTGCAGGAGGCTGTAGGACAGCGCCACCCGGAGGACAGCAACAGGTTTTGACTTTCCCATCAATTTAAAGATTATTGGGGATTTTCATTTTTTGTTGTTCTATTGTCTGCCTAACTGTCTGTTCTTGACTCATTTCTTAGATTATCAATCTTTCTGGAGACAATCGATCCCACAAGGAAAAAACAACCGATCAATAACCTGGATGGTCTTACGTTGAGTTATAAAGTAACAAGACATACATTTTCAGTTTGTTTATTTAAGAGTTTTTGATACTAGCTAAAAAAATGTTTTAATTAATTTTAATATTTCTTATTTAAAGTGTGTAATACCTGATTTTATAATACCTTTTGTCAAATTTACCTTTGCTTGCCAGGTTCCATGGCCTGTGGATATCGTGATTAGTTCTGAGTGTCAGAAAATCTACAATCAGGTTTTTCTGCTTCTTCTACAAATAAAATGGGCCAAATACAGTCTGGATACATTGCGATTCACTGGTAAGTCAGGATGATGCAGTAGTCTCCATCAATTTTATTTATTTTATGTTTTAGATATTATGTTAAAAGACAAATCCAACTTTGAGAAACAGCCTTAAGTTCATTTAGGAAAGTTGTACAAAGAGAGATCCAACTGAGTTGAATTAGGTCACCTGAATTTCTGTCTGCTAAAAATGTTATTTCTCCACAGATTTGACAGCAGCTGCTAAGAGGCAAGAAAGAGGCCATGCTGAGGAGCACACAGCCAAAGAACCCATAAACCAGCAGATCCATAGGATGTTCCTACTAAGGGTCAAGCTAATGCATTTTGTTAACAGTCTACACAACTACATAATGACCAGGGTGCGTGTTTCCTGTTTGAGTGGAATTGTGAAAGTTAACAATGCAGTTGTATTGTTGTACTAGTCAGATTCGTATTTCTTGCACAATGAGGATTCCATTGAGAAAAATCAAATGAATTTCTATGACATTGCCTTGGCCTTTCTGGTTCCAGATTCTACACAGCACAGGCCTGGAATTTCAGCACCAAGTACAAGAGGCAAAAGACCTGGACCAGCTCATAAAAATCCATTACAGATATCTGTCTACCATCCATGACCGCTGCCTTCTACGGGAGAAGGTATTTTAAAATTTCCTTTAACTTGTATAAAACTGTTGCAGTGTTTAAAAAATATTCCTTAAGTTGACCAAAAAAAAGACACTACTTCTACATTTGTTTTTTGTTTACTTATCATTATGAAGATATTTGGTCCCCACAAAGTCCTAAATACAATGACCTCACACACAGACTTTTACTAAAGGAGCCCAGCACCGACATTCAGTTGTCTCATGTAACACTATTTGAATAATCCTACACCTAAACCGTATTTTAACCCGAGTAAACAAAAGGCAATTTTTCTGTACTTTTTCCCGTAATAGGTCTTGTGGTGAAACAGCAAGCTTGTTTGTGTGGACCTTTTTGTGTGGTCCCAAATTCTACTGATTTTTCTGGTATTTTTATTATTATGAGGACATTTTCTCCCCAAAAAGAGCTAAAAACCGAGACCCCACACATTTTCTCTCTCTCTCTTCCTGTCACTTTGCATCTTGGGGCAGTGACTCAGAGGAGTTTGTGTCTATTTTAAGTGCCCCAATAAAGCTGCAGTAACATCCAATTGCTTCCTCTCAGTTCTGTTAATGTTACTTAAATGTGAGCACAGAATCCAGGTTTCCCTGTCCTTGCAGGTCAGTTTTGTCAAAGAGGCCATCATGAAGGTCCTTAATTTAGTTCTCATCTTTTCTGACCGATGGCAGGCAGGCTTTGGAGCATGGAAGTAAGTTATATTTATTTCGAATAAAGCTTTTGTCCTTTTTTCCCCTCAATTTGATGCTTCAATGGGCTAAAATGTGTAATCACATGTATATAGTCATTTTGCACGCATTCATTTATCCATTAACCTGGCCTATTTTTTAGATTTTTCTGGAGGTTGTCAGTGGTTCATAATGCATCTTATTTGTCTGTTGCAGAATTGAATCTATTGACAAAATGGAGTCAGATTTTAAGAACTGTCACATGTTCTTGGTCACCATTCTGAATAAGGCTGTCTGCAGGGGATCATTTCCTCATTGTGAGTCTGCTGCTAGGTTGCTGAATTTAACTGCTTCCTCTCTTGCTTAAATTTGGTGGTTTTTTTAAATCCTGTGTGTATATTAACTGTATGCACTGTATTGCCTGTTAACTCTGTTTTTTCTTACTTTCTAGTGGAATCCCTTGCTCTTTCTCTGATGGCTGGTTTCGAGCAGTGTTAGACCATTTTCAACTACCAACACAGCACACTAGGTCAGCTGTTGACAGCCTTACTGTATGATTACTTCTGCTCTGTTTGTCTCTGCCAAGATGTCTTATGTCAGCACAAGGAGGACAGACATTTTCATACACCAGCACTTCTTCAGTGTGGCGGTTGCTGTTTGTGTGTGTGTGTGTGTGTAGGGGCAGTCTACGTGAAGCATTGATATTACCAGAACATTGTTATTTTGCTTTTGAGGTTTTTGACTCGAGGTCGAAAGCTTCAGTTCAACTTTTACATTAAAAGCCATTGAACAGTCACTCAAAAAGTTGTAAAAGACACCTCCATGTATCTTAGCTAAGTGCAGTGTGTTCAGTGTCTGGATGAAGGATATTTTGCTACTGGTTGCAAGTGTGTCCCGAGCTCTTCAAATAGGGCCGGGTCAAACTGATGGACATAAAATGCCTGTATATGTGTATATCAGCGGATTCTTTGCTTGTATGTATTGTTATTGTTAAAAAAATGTATTTTTCTTCATTCAGTGGAAGTTTGTTCAGAATAAATGAGCTGTAACTTAGTCTGTCATGTTCATGTCTCTGTTCTGCAACTCTTGCCTATTTTTCAGTAAAGTAACAAAGAAAGAAAAGGGGGAGGGCAAAAAAATGTACCTTCAGTGTCTGAGATAAAGCCTGTCATTTACGGTCGCTTGCGGTCTTCATTCACTGACATCATCTTGGTCGGTACAGCATGTGCAGAGCCTGCAAGCCGGTTCCAAATGCAAACTTCAAGGTTTCTTGCCTGATAATGACTGTTACTTTTGTGTGGCTGAGTTGAATCAGGTGTGTTTGAGCTGTGAAAGCTTCGAACTGCTGGACACTAGCTCTCTATAAACAGAGCTGATTAGCCCTGCCCTGTATGTTAAGCTGGATAACAGGTGCCCACCTCTGATCCTGGAAGACCAGTGTCCAGCACAGTTTGGTAGTCCCCCTTTCAAACACTCACTAAATCTGACAATTAATAGGATAGAACGAGGTGTGTGTGCTCAGAGAAATCTCCAAACTGCTGGACAGTTGTGCACCCCTGCTGTATGACATAGTGATGAAATAAGGACTTCTGCACCTGACTTGTACACTACATGTCCAAAAGAGAAGCAATTGGGATTCAGCCATCAGATATAGAACGTATTCAGATAAAGTCTCACGTTGCTACTAAACTTCAAACTTCTGCTCCCAACTGTGGCCAACATAGTTTTTAAGAAAGCTTAGTATGTCATTTCAGCCATATACACAGTACAGTGTGAGATGAAACAACATGGTGAAACGACACAAGACCGTATAAGTGTAGATAGGACAATATACACAGACTGCAAGAAAAACACAAGACAACATTTAGTGCATTTGATGTTTAAATGAACAAAATATGACAGATTCTGTATTCTACTAGTGGAGTAACTAAGTGTGCATAAATGTAGAACAGAGGCAATAAATAACTGCAAATAAAAGCAGCAGGAGGACAGAAAATGTGCAGTATTTAATAAATTGGCCGGTATTTACTGTCATTTGGTGTGTAAGTTGTAAGTTTAAGGCAGACATGTTACCCTAGTCCTTAAAACAGTCAACCCACACTAATAATTCCCTGTTAATATTTCAGAAAGGAATATTTCTGTAGTTCTAGTTAAGCTGCTGTTTATAGGATTTAGGGCATTGCCCCTTTGATCAGATGGTTGTGGGTTTGAATCCCAGGAATGCTAGTGACACCACTGAGGTGCCCCAGAGCAAGGTACCATCCCCACACACTGCTCACTGGGCTCTGCGTTGCTGGTCTCTACTTGGTAAATCAGAAAGAATCAGAATCAGAAATGAATCTAAACAAAAATATATAGAAAAAACTAAATTTGAAAATACTCTATGCTGTATACACAGATTTTGGGTATAAATACTATAGATAAGTAACTTACTGTTACGTGAATTACTAATGACACAGATGGTATTTAGCCGTACATTACTGCGCTATGTAGACTTCGCAGAAATCAGTAGTATATAAGTAATATTGACATAAGTAGTGATATTGCACATGTAGATAGATCAACAGATGCTTTTACTGCCATTGTACAAGTACAGTAGTGTGTTTATGTATTTATATGTTGCTACAGGTGGAGGTGGTTGTGGCGCGCCCCCTGCTGGACGGGCTGGGCGTGTGTGTGTGTGTGGACTTTCCTGTTGAGTTTTCCTGTAGTGGAGGAACGGGAACTCCCACTGAGAGCTGGCTGTCTGCCTGCGAGCGCTCCGGGCCGGAGGCAGGACTTCAGCTCGGCACGAAGAGTTTCACTGGAAATACAGCGAACTGGGACGGAGAGCAACACGGAGACAGCAGAGCGGTGAAATCTTCGCGCTGTCTTCTGCAAATGGAAATTTAAATGAGCCGAGCTGAGCTATTTATTCCTGGAGAAGACAAAGTAAGGGTGGGTAGCCTGGCTAGCGTCTGGCTCAACAAAACTTTTCCTCCGCGTCTTTGGGTGTTGGCTTTTTTGTGCCCGTGTTTCTCTCTCATGCTTTAACAGAATCGTTTCTGGCACTTTGACACCGCGAGGCAGTCGAAAGTCTCTTTTATGGGACGGAGAAAGCCGTGTGGCTCGCTTTAATTAGGGCAGGGTGGTCGTTTTTCTCCAGTCTGGCTGGGTTAGGCCTCTGTCCGGGTTGGTGGGTCTGAGTGGAGCCAGGTATGAGCGAGGTGTCCCGCTCGGAGCAGGGATCAAAAACGGAAAGGAAGAAAAAGGAAAATCGCGGTTGTATTCTGTGACATTCACGATTAAACGATAAAAATTACTTTCTGTGGTTTGTTTTCGATACTGGCGTTTCTTATTATGGGTATATTAACTGAACTAATCAAGCATAAAGTAGTGGGTCAACTTGTTGGGGGTCGATGTTGGTGTAAAGTCGTTTTGGTGCTCCTTAATGACAATAATCCACTTCAGACTTAATCCATGATTAAAAAAAACCGAGGCACTTCCTGAACTGGTAATTAACTCGGACTGGCTGTTTGGTAGTCAGAAAGCAGCTGTAAAGTGTTCACCCCCCGTGTCTCAGACTCTAAAGGGGTAGATGTTACAAACCAGAGCAGAAGTGTTGTGTCTGCTGAGTTAATCATATTCCGCACGTGACTTCCGCAGGCTTGGGTTCAGTGAAACTTTAATTCTCTGTTGATCACAACACATAGGGTATATAAAAAAAAAACTTGTAGAAAATTCTCCATTACCCAGCATACATTCACTCTGGATTGAAAAAGAAACTCAGAAACTAGCAGTTCTGTATAATATTTCTGTAGTCATTTGAACAGTGTTGCCTCCTGTAATATTACTATGCTACCTGACTTATAGTAATTTATAAAATGTGTTGCATCCTTTCGTAAACGATAGTAATCGCCCATATTAGTTTTTTTTTTTTTTTTTAAAGATTTCCGTAGAATTCACATAGTAGTATTCTTTCATGATGGTTACTCCATTAAAATCTCAGTTAAAATCTCATTTTGTGTCTGTCATATTAAGCGTACATAAATGCATATAAAATGCAGTTATTTTGAATTCATATCAGTACCTGCAGATAATTGCTTACGAAATGACACCAGATTGAATTTGACTGGTATTTTCATACCGATATTTGATGATGGATTTCTAATATTCTGGAAGAGGAGATTATTTAGGCAACACTGTTCTACTGTGTCAAATGTCTGCATTTTATTAGTTTTGCTGCATTTGTAGTTCTATGCCAATAAATCTTAGATGTCACTGCAATCAGGTCAGTGCAGTCTCCATTTCTACATTTTTAAAATGTTTGTGTTGTATCAGTTTTAGAGAAGGCAAATATGAACACGAAGGCTTTTGGTCGTTGGTGTCGACCCACTATTCGGGCAGCTGGTGGCCTGGTTGGTAGAGAGTTGCCCCTGTGATCAGAAGTCCTGATTTGAATCCCAGGACTGCCCATGACACCACTGAGGTACCCTTGAGCAAGGTACCACCTCCACACACTGCTCCCTGGGCATGGCATCAGTGGCTGCACACTGCTTCATTTGGTGAATGGGTTAAATGCAGAGAAAGAATTTGACATTGTTCATACAGTGTGCTGTGGTGTGCTGTGGTGTGGTGTGTTCATGTGTCACAAAAAATGGCCACTATTGGGGAACGACTGTAGCAGCTGATTGTTGGGTCAGGAGGCCTGCAGATGTTTGGGCGTATTCAGCACATTCCTCATCGAGGCACTAAATCAAGACACTCTGATCTTGTAGTCTAGAAGAAGAGAAGGTTGAGTTAGTTCTTTGGGCACGGGTGAAATTAGTATGTACCATCTTCAGCTGTTTTCACAGTTCAGCAACGTTCACACTTCTAGGGTCTGCATCTGAACTGTATCTGTGCATTCAAGAGGTTGGCACTTTGTGTTGCTGTGTGTCTGTGTGTGTGTGCACATGTGGGAGGGAGGTGTGAAAATGCCTTCTTGATGAAGGAAATGCTCTTGCAGTTTATGTAGATGGTGTGTACATGTAAGAAATGGGACCTAGATTTCTGCAGCGTGAACTGCCAACATGAAAGGATTTCCCTTTTGGGAGGAGCACCACCCAGCGGAAACATCTGATTGACGTTTAGATACTCCATCACTTACCACGTGGTCTCTTATCTCTCTACTGCTGGGTTCTCCAGCAGTCGGGATAGATACAGCTGAAGTTAGCTGATGCTAGTGATAGGCTAAATGTCACACCATTGATTACTGATTGTGGAATTTATGCTATAAACAACGAATGATAATTCAGTAATTGTTAGTGAAATGTACTAATTATGCACCAATTTTGTGCATTGTATTTACTATATTCAATTAGTACAAATTTAATGTAGTAAATACGGTGAATGAAATTGGTGCATAATGGGCTTAATTTATAAATGCCTCAGCAGTTGCCCTGTGTCTTCATTAGCTATATCAGAAACTGGGGAATATGGCAATGATTATTGTTATTGTGATTATATATAACAGTAAGCTTTATGAGCATTTCATCAGTATGTATAACCACCTGCATATGTCACTATAAAGAGGGCATAATTATTTGTTGTTATAGGTTAGTTTAATCAGAATCAGAATCAGAAAACTTTATTTATCTTGGAGAAATAAAACATTTTCCCAAGCTGATGTGGCACAATGGTCGCTGTTATGTGATGGATTGAGTGTTACTTTGAACTTATTGTGTCATGTGAATATAATGTTTGAGAACCTATAGGCCTGAAAGGGAGGTCAGGCTTTGGCCAGCCAGGCTGGAGCAGATGGACCATCCAGCTGAGTGATCTAGTGTCTCGAATGCTTATCATAAGCAGTGTTTAAAGGGCTGTTTCGTGGCCCTGGGTTACATATATGTTTAGACTAAACTGCAGTGCCAGTGAGGATTCTTTATTAGAAACTGATTGGACATTTTCATGAGCGGTGTTTCATTGCTGTATGCGCTTGTCAGTGCAACATTGCAGCGTGGATAGATCATTAAAACACTGTCTGTTGCTGGAATTTATCACAATGAAACAAATTCTGTGACTGCATTGAGTGAACAAGAAATTAGACATATTTAGGCATGAATATTTTCATGATTAGTGCAGTTCTTCTCTTGTATCTTTGGTATGACAAGCCAGTTTTTGATGTGCAGTGTTAAGTCATATACACACACCAAGAATGATGTAAAATGTTAACAGTGTGGTACCTTCTCACCAAATGGTTTGGATTTTTTTAACACTAGGAAATTGAGAACAAGAGAACAGTATATTTATCATTTCTCTGCATTGCAACTAAAAGGCACACACACTGGCTACACTCCATTCTACAAAAAGGTTAGACATGAACAGACAAAAAAAGCTCCCTTTCTGTGGTGGTCCTATATATTTTCTTTAAACATCTGTATTTCAATAGCCAGTGTGCTACTTGTCGTATATGTTTTTGCTCTACCACGGGCGAGATGAGCTGTGCAGCCATGACTGTGAAGCTCTGATTGGTCAGCCTGACTCTCAATGCGTTTATAAGATGCAGAAAAAATTCAGCTGGCTCAGATTAAAACTTTTAAGCACTTGTTTTTGTTTTTTGTTTTTTCCCTGAAAACTTGACGGGTGTACTCAATGTGAATAGGCCACTATTTATATGTGTGTTACCTAGTAAGTAAATATTGTATGTGTGTTAACTTTATAGCAGTGGTACATTACTTTCAGAGTATGGCTGGGCAATAAGGCAAAATAATAACACAATATTTTAAGAAATTTTTACTCTGTTAAGCTGGAACAGTGGTGCCATAGTGTGTTTAACATTTTAAACACTACAGTTAACTGCACTGAATCAAATTAAACAAGACTCATTATACTGTCTTTGTAATGAAACGTAAAGTTGGTTTGGCCTGACAATACCACAATATGCTCAGGAAATCTTATTGAGAGGTAATTACATTTTATAGTCTGAAAATGTTGAGCATGTCATGACATAATTTACAGGCAGCCACTGAGCCTTGAAGAATCAACACTTGTTTAACTATGAAGAATTTTAGGCATTTGAGTCTCACATACTCTCACAGGCTTTATCTCTGTACAGAACCATGTCGGGACAGAGGCCTGCACACAAGGTCAGAGATAAACTTTATCATTTCTCTCGTGTTTCCTCTGTGGAAGTTATTCCCATGAGTGTAAAATTTTTATACTGGGCTGTAATTTCTGTTTCTGCTTTTTATTCGCTAGTGCAGGTCTGAGTTCAGTTATTGGTTTAGTCATTTTACTTGGTTTGTGTATGGGGAAGTGACTGGGTAATGAATTTGAGCACTGCTGGTCTCAACTCCTGTTAACCTGTGATGGCACATGTAAAATTGTTTTTAAAATGGTGTAATAATTGGTGGACAGTGATGGGCACTGTGAGGACTTTAAATGATCTAGGGCTGTCACTGTGGATTTTATGAATAATCAGGTCATCTAGCTGTTAGTTTGGTGAACAATAAGTAATCATATGTGAAATACATAGCAATAAACATGCACATGTCCCTATAAATCATTCAAATAGCTAAATAATCACTTAGTCATCAATTTTTACTGAGCAGTCATCACAGCCCTCAAAGGAACTAATTGAACAGCAATAAAATTGTCCAGAAATAACAGGTGCACAGTATTGAGGTTTGCTTCAATATAGTCTGCATGTCTGGACCTGCAGAGCCTGTGAAATTACTTCTTGTCTAAAACTGAACTTCCTTTTCAAGGCTTAGTGGGTAAAGGGGACCAACTATGTAGGCAAGTAGTCTTAATCAAGTCCAGTCCATGTAAAAAAAAATATTAAAAAAAATGTATTTTTTAAAAATCTTGTACTATTTCATTCCAGCACCTGCAATATATCAGCCCTCCTTTTCCCAGAGATCATTGGTACTATTTGCGTTCAGTGAAGGTGTGGCCATGCTACCATTTCAACCAAAACAGCTATGGCACTAATGAATTGCCATTTACTGTGAGTCACTGATAGACATAAAAAGTGTGTATGTGCTGTTAATAACTATTTTGAAGTTTGAGCTATTGTACTACTGAACTACTAACTTCACAGTAGGGCTGGTCGATATATCTACTATACTCTGTATCTTTGTTCTATGTTCAAAGTAGTGAATGATGTAAACATTTTTTTATGAATTGTTGTGTTTTTAATTTGCTGGAATTAAAAGCCTGTATAGGCGATTACCTTGTTTGAATATGTACTGTTTTGTAAAATGTAACTTAGTTGTGATTGCTCCAATTTTGCATACATGTTTAAAATATTTGCATACAAATAGAAACAAGTAGGTCAGTCATACTGAAGTGAAATGTGTGTGTGTGTGTGTGTGTGTACACACACACAGTGTTCAGCATAAATGAGTACACCCCACCAGATTTGTCAGAATCAACATTTTCTATAGAATACTATACTACAAAATACTCCCACAAGTGTGGGCCATTGATTGCAAACAAGATTTGTTGATTCATTCGTAATTCCTTCAAGCCCATGTTGCAAAAATGAGTACACCTCAATTAAAGTGTTAGTAGAGAGAGGCAAACTTAAGACTACAAATTTCTAGTTAACAAGAATTCAACCACAGGTGAGTCTAATTATTCATTTAAGAGGTGTCCAGCAGACAGGTGACTATAAAAGGGCATTACTTAACAAAGAAAAGCCCTTCCCATTTCATG
>JBBJLS010000109.1:15749524-15802896 GCA_037577275.1 Bryconaethiops microstoma
CAAGTGAAGCAGGGGGCAGCCAGGAACACGGCGCCCGGGGAGCAGTGTGTGGGGACGGTACCGTGCTCAGGGTACCTAGCAGTCTTGGGAATCGAACCCACGACTTCTTGATCGCAGGGCGAACGCCTAACCACTAGGCCACCATCTGCCCCAGAGGAGTGCTTTTAGTTCTGGCACTCTGTATCGATATGTCATTTTCTCGCTTTATCATTAATAATTTAACTCTGTGGTATCTCCCCTGTAGCTATACATGGTGCGGACTATGCTGGAGTCTCTGGTAGCTGATAAGAGTGGCTCTAAGAAAACTTTGCGCAGTAGCCTGGAAGGCCCCACCATCCTGGACATTGAGAAGTTCCATCGTGAATCCTTTTTTTACACACATCTTATCAATTTCAGTGGTAAGGTGTACTTACATACATTATGACTGTCTTCAAAGGATTAGTTCAGCAAAAATGTTTACAATTTTTCAATTGTATGTTTACAATTGTAAACATTAGTGTCAGAAATATGAGCATATCCTTCTGCTGCCATTCAAAGCTTAAGCCCAAGCCTGCAAAAAAAAGAAAATGCTCTTGCTAGCAGATACAGCCAGTTAGCATTTTGCCTACTGACAACTTAATCGTAAAAATAAAGACCTCAAACACAGCTAAAAAGTGAAGTAACTTGGAAACCCTATAATGTGAACTTTCAGTCCAGCAACTATTTCTTCCTCTGAAAGTCTTATTGCTCTTATTGCGCTACAAGGCTATGATTTATTTGTCATGCACAAATGAAGAACGTGCTGAAATAAGTAGACTTATGTATGAGTTTCCTGTTCCAGAGACACTTCAGCAGTGCTGTGACTTGTCCCAGCTGTGGTTCAGGGAGTTCTTCCTGGAGCTCACCATGGGGCGCCGTATCCAGTTCCCCATTGAGATGTCCATGCCCTGGATCCTCACTGATCACATTCTGGAGACTAAAGAGGCCTCCATGATGGAGTAAGCATATTATCACCATGCACTGCATCAAAATGCATTTTATCAATGTTCACATAGTTAAATGCATATTTTTGATCACCGTAGGTATTGTACTGTGGAACAGCAGCGCTAGATACGGCTGTAAAATGTCTAAATGTTATTAATGTTACTGCATTTGTAATCTTACAGAAGTAAATATTAGCGATCTCTGTAATGCAGACTCCATAGCTGCGAGTTTAAATCTTCTTTGGAGTGAGTCACTTTCTCTTGCCAGCAGGGAAATGTATTTATGTTTATGCATCAGCATCAGCAGATATGTATCAGATAATGGCATTGGCCAAGAATACCGGTGTGCCTCTAATTTTTGATGTACTTGTTTCTCATTTCCTCAGGTATGTTTTGTATCCTCTGGACCTGTATAATGACAGTGCGCACTATGCTCTTACCAAGTTCAAGAAGCAGTTCCTCTATGATGAGATTGAGGCTGAGGTAAGGTTTCCTAGTGTAATATACTCCCACTAACTCAGTATAACTGTTTAAACATTGTAGACTTAAACTGCATGGTAGAGCTGCAAGCACTGATTGCAGACAATTGCAAAGTGAAGCTGATCTCTCTCACCGAGTGACTGTTATGTTTGAATTACTGATACTGATTTGAGCTCTATGCTTCTTGTGAAGCGTGCGTGCATGCGTGTGTGCGTGCGTGCATGCGTGTGTATGAGAGAGAGAGAGATTTTCAGTAGTAATGGATGTAGTACAAAACACCTGAAAGCATGCATAGTGTTAGGGGTATAATGAGTCATAGAATACTATATGGTATAAAATGTTTCTGAAAATGTGTCGTTTTTTTTATTTATTATTAATTAGTGTAATCTTTATAATAAGCTGGACTTTATAGTGTCTCAGTCTAATGCTCTAGCCAAGGCCGCAGCCATGGAGACAAATTGTAGACCCCTAATATAGAATGTAATTGCGAACTTGGCTCTATCTAATTAATCATTATTATAATTTGTATAATTTGTATAATGATTTGTTAATAATTCATTTACAATACCTTGTATTGTCACATCTTTAATAATGGTGGCCTTATTAAATAATGGCTGTCCTGTTCTCTCCTGAAAGAAAGGATCACATGTTACCACATACTGCCTCAGGTAGGTTCTAAATGCCCTAATGCATTTTTTACCTCTTCTTTCTTGACTTGTAGGTGAACCTGTGCTTTGACCAGTTTGTCTACAAACTTGCAGACCAAATCTTTGCCTACTACAAGGTTCTTGCGGGAAGGTAAACGAGAACGTTATTAGATCAGACGGTCTAATAATTTTTTGTTGTTTTGTAATGCTCCAAGTGATGTTATACAGTGTGATTCATCAAAGCTTTCATTAGTTTCTCTGTATACTACATTTGAAAAGTTGAAAAAGCAGAATAGCTGGTTGAGGGCATTATTTTTGAGGGCTTCTATATTTGATAAACCATACAGGATTTTCAGTCCCCTTGCACTTTGGGGACCAAAAGTAATGTAGTGTCAAATACACGCTTTCATTTCAAAGCTAAAGTCAGGACAACAAAAAGCTGTCACAGTCCACTCAGTTGTGGTCTGCTAAGGTGTGGGTGTTGTGTGTTGATAATTATAATGTAGATCATTATAAAAATCTGTTTATCTGTCTGCAGTCTGCTTCTGGATAAGAGACTGCGCGCTGAGTGTAAAAACCAGGGTGCTAACATTTCATGGCCTCCTTCCAACCGCTATGAGACACTGCTGAAGCAGAGACATGTTCAGGTGACAATTTATACATGTATCCCTGTTAATATCTGTACATTCCTGTGCATGTATCTAACTGTCCTCTGCCTTTCTTGCAGCTGTTGGGTCGTTCCATTGACTTAAATCGCCTCATTACCCAGCGAGTGTCTGCTGCCCTCTACAAGTCCCTTGAGTTGGCCATTAACCGCTTCGAGAGCGAGGACCTCACCTCCATCGTAGTACTTTTTTTTTTTTTTTTGCACAAATATTCTTGAATAAAGTAATTACACTGTAAATGCAGGGGACGATTTTAAAGTAGACATTTTTAAGGTAAACATTTTAGGAGAACCTTTTTGGTGTCTGTGGTAAAGACTTGTTTGTTGCTTGTGCTTTTCCTTAATCAGACAGTATTCAATGATGAATTGAAATGCACCACATGGCAGAAAATTGTCTGCACTGCTAGATGGAATTAGATTGAGTAGAGGAATGCATTTATTAGTATGTGTGGTCAGTCACTAGTGCATTTCAGAACACTCGGTTTGGGATTTTTATGGAAATGCACTCATGAAAATTTATCATTGGTGGATGTTTTTGAAAGTCTTCTTTTATACTCAGTTTGAATATAATTGGATTTCTGACAGTGTTAAGCTTTTTATTTAAAAAAAAATGCTTTTCCTTTACCTTTGTATTTCAGGAGCTGGAGGGCTTGTTGGAGATTAACCGGATGACCCACAAGCTCCTCAGTAAGTTTCTGACCCTGGACAGCATGGACGCCATGTTTCGTGAAGCCAACCACAACGTTTCTGCTCCATATGGCAGAATCACACTGCACGTCTTCTGGGAACTCAACTATGATTTCCTGCCCAACTACTGCTACAATGGCTCTACCAACAGGTACGACTGTCAAAGTACCTTCATCATCGAACTTCAAATTTATGTTTGTTTCAGTATGGTTATTATTGTTTTAGCCTAGCAACCTGTAAATTGTTTGTGGCTGCTGCTCAGCCAGTGTATCTGAGGAGAGAAAATCACAGAATTGTGTTGGATGCCCTAGTTTATGGCTTGGTTGGTTTAAAAAAAAAAAAAAAACCTGTTTCCTTTGTAAAATATATACACTTAATAAATATGCATGATAAAGCCATCTGTGCATATGCCAGAATAATACCACTCAGAGCTCTGAGCTGGAGTTTAAATCATTCTAATCTCTGAATGGCACCACGTACTATAATGCGCCATCTTTTTTTAACATGATGGTTTTGTGTTTGTTATGACTCTCCTAATGGATTGAGCAACTCTTCCCACTCATCTTGGACCCTTCAGTCATTGAAATACATAAAGAAATTAGACAAGAAAGGAGTGAGGTCATGGACTTTGCTTCAGAGAACTTTGAGAAAATTGGCATGAGATGTTGAGCTGAAAAACAGACATGGAGGGGGTTTTTGTCTTTGTGCGAAGAGATGTGGTAAAAAGGAAGAAGAGGGAAAGTGTTGGTTTTGAAACTTTTTTTTCTTGTTGCTCCATTTCTACACTTCTTTCAACAGCACATGAGTTCTCACTACCTTCTTTTGCCCTCTGCTTAACTGTCCTCTTTCTTTTCATCACTTCGACTGTCTCTTTCAGACGACCCAAACACAGTTATGTTTCTGAACGTCGAGTAAAAAACAAAGTACGTGACACTTTTTCCCCCTCAGATGTTAGTTTCCCCCTCAGTGAGCAGTGCAGAAAGAGAGAAAAATGGAGGACAATAGGAAATATCAGAGTGAGACAGGTTGCATGAAAGGGCTTAGCAGAGGGTAGGGGGTATGGGGTTAGAGACAAGAGATATGTTTCCCGAAAGATATGGATGGATGGAGACAGACTGTGTGATGAAATACGCAGACAGGTTATTTTTATTGAAAGACTGCTGAAAGCCACAATGACCAACAAGTTCCACCTTGGTGTAATATCGATACAGCCAAGAAAGAAAAGTAGAATAAAATCTCTGTACATGATCTCTAATTTTGTTTGTGCTAGGGATGCACCACTACCACTTTGTCCACTTTGGCAGTACTAAGCTTGAATGAATAGCACTTATGTTATACGCGTATACATAATTTATACGGCTGCTTCTTTGGGTTCTGGTGAAACTTAAATAAAGTTTCACATATGCTTTGGACACTTACGCTTACATCTTCAGCTGTCATACAGTGCTGGAGTTTATCTATTACAGTCATTTGTTCTGGCAGTAGCAGCTGTTTAAGCTGCAGATTTTTGGCTTGATGTGAGAACCAGGCTTTGAAACCATGGATGCTGAAGAAGCTGACTAATAGAGTAAGCTCTGCAGCAGGTCTTGGGGTCCAGAAGTGCAGCTGGCAGATGCTAAAGGCCGCCACTACACTAAATGTAACCTCAGAAACTAATATATTTTTTGCTTGTTTCTTTCTAATGTTTGATTCTCAGACTGCTTACAGTCTGATGCCTAACTTTTTAGCCGTTTAGATCAAGGGGCTAACATTAGCTTGTGTTACACTGTTTGTATGGTGTGATGTTTGCCCTTATTAATGGCATACAAGTGTAAAGGTTAAATGAACTGGTATCAACTAATATATTTTGCACTGTAATGAGTGTTATTAACCCTGCTTGTCTTAAACATGGCATCTTTGAATATAATAATGTTAGGGCTACTCTTACTGTGCGCACTGCTGGCAATCACTACAGATATATGCTGACAGATAAATGAGTACATCGAAGACCAACCTCTTTCATTCCTTCACAATCTTATTCTCCTGCTCTTTCTCTATTTATCTTTTGAGACTTAAATATAGTGAGAGAGAAATTTCCTTACCGCAGTAAGGACATGTACAACTTAGTGGGAGTCGGGGTGTCAATACCACAGTATTTCTTAATACCATAATACAGTTTTGCAGTGATGCAGTTTGTGTTGCAGCCATACTTAAATACCTAAAAACATGTTAAGCAGATTGACTGATAGTATCTTCCTCTCTAGGTTTGTTCGCACTGTCCTGCCGTTCTCTCAAGAGTTCCAGCGAGACAAGCCAGCCAATGCCCAGCCACAGTATCTCTATGGCTCAAAGGTGGGTTTATGTTCCACTTCATCCATATGACTAGTTCCAACACTTTTACACAATTGGAAGGTTTCTCTGCGTTGAATGACAGCTCCATAAATATGCGATGATCTTTCTTTCAGTAAGAATGATAATGTATCTCTGGAGAACTGCTTACAGTCAAGCTATTATTTTATTTTTCTCTGTGGCATGTCTTTGTAACAACACAAACTTTATTTAACATTTTCATTGTTTATTTTCACAACACAACATATAAGTCAGGTACTTCATATATAAAGTAAAGGTTGTTTGTCTCTTGCAAAAGGCAGTAGATGTCCTTTGAATAATGATTAAATCTTATAAAAGATGTCACTTTTCATTAATGCCGAGCTACTATTCTGTGAATAGATGTGAGAAAAGTTACAAGACCACCTGCCTTTAATGTAGTTGTGATAGAAAGCTTGCAAAGTATCCTAAAAGCCACTAATAGTCATGGTGACCAATGTTTTTTTTTGTTTGTTGGTTTTTTCGTCATGTCTTAATAATTTTACAGAGAACCATAGGACTGTGTGCAGTTTGATGAAGTTTTATGAGATCTGTATGTTGAAGCTGTGACAGCTGTGGTACCACTAAGCTCGACAAATGCATGGGATTATATACATGTACGTGTACATACCCATTATAGGCACCTTGTGTTTGTAATGGGAAACTATTCGAGGGAAATGCCTGATAAGCTGTTCTGACTACTTTTGGTGGGATTCATGTTCTTCTCAAGGAGGGAAGAGATTTGAAAGTGGCCAGAATTGTGCATTAAGAGCCCCAGTTGTGTAAAGCATAATAACTGGAGTACAGCAATGGCTGATTTAGTTCAGACCAATTAAGGGCTGCCGTTTTGTTTAAGTGTACTGAGCTCGTGGCTCTGTCTGTTGACGGGTGCTCCTCCGTGCTCGGCATGAAAAGGGTTCTCGATCACTGTTGCCTGCTGAGAATCTTCCTCGCTGTAACTTTGCGTGTATAGACTCCCTCTGCCTTCCCTTGCCCCATAATCACTTCTCGGGGTCAGAGCTTGGCTGGGCGGGGTGGAGCCTGGGTGATTTTCCCCGTCAGAGTGCCTCTTTGCTGGGCATACAGAATGAAAGCAAGCCCAGAGTAAAACAATAGCGATGATGAAGAGAAGAATACTGCTGGCCAACCACACGCCCATAGCCAGCTCCCTGCGGCTCCCCCCGTGCTCAGCGCTCTCGTCCAGAGTGCTGAAAAGCTGGCACTGGTCCCTTGTAGGATTAGCTGATTGACAGGTCACACAGAGAACGTAGGTGGTCTCAGGGCTGAGGTTGCCCAGGTGGGTTGTTGTGTAACTCACTGGAATTCTCTCCTCCCTCATGAAGCTCTTCCGTGTGTAGCCCATCATGAGACTGTTCCAGTTGGGGTGGTACATCACGCTGTAAAAGGTGTCCACACAACCAGGGATGGAAGGCCAGCTTATAATAGCCGTTGTGGCCGACACGTTCTGCACGTTGATGGTCATATTTCTTTAGGAGCTTGTGAATGTGTTTCAGTGTTCAGTGGTGATTCCTCATGGACCTGAAGACTTTAGGATTTTATGAGGCTAGTCCAAGACCGTAGGTAACACTGCTGGAAGAACAGACAAGAAACTGTTTAAGCATATTGCAATCTTTGCATTTTCTATTGATGTCTACTGATCCGAGTTAATACTTTAGTCACTTTAGTTTCTGAAAAAGGCCGAACAATAACAGTGTATTTAACTGAACGACAAACTTTGCAGTCTTATAAAGATTCAATACATTATTGGAAAAGAAACAATAGGAAGTATTTTTTTTAAATATTTGATTTGAAAAAAGTGGAAAAAAATATCTGGCAAATATATGCATCTTTCGGGAAATTTTAAAATATGTATCGTCATGTTTTCACCTTATCACAGTTGGTTCAATGAGACTGTAATTGTAATTACTCAGTTTTTGAAATAAGTAATAAAGTTGAATTGATTACTTGAGACGGCCTTAGTTAAAAGCTGCTGTTAAGGTAGGTAATGGAGTATACAAAGCATCAGCTCTACTATAGATCACTACTGGGATACCTTTTCCTTCTGGAGACTCCTTAAATTACTCCAGCGGTGGAAATTACCCATTGAAAATCTCTTTACAGAAATTCAGTACTTGATTTTCTCTGCCAGTGGCACCATTACGTATTCCAGCAATGTAGTATTGTTGAACTGTGACTGTTCTTTGTTTTATGCGTGTAGTATTTCTTTAGATCTTCTCTATGTTCTAGACCTCTCTTAGAACTGGATTTTTACTCTTTTTATACTGAGCTGTGCTACAGCTTTGACATAAATAATGGAGCCAACCAAGTATATGTAGATGTTAAGGCTACCTACCAGCCAGTGTGGTTTATGGAATTATGTTCATTTAGCCTCATTCATTGTTGCCTGTTATGTTCACACACACACAAAAAATCTAAATCTGCCATAAAGTAACCAATTTTGATTGTTCAAATGTTTATAATTCCAGTCGGCTCCTTGTGCTTCTAGGTACAGAGAGCCAGAAGTGTCTCAGTGGGGGAAATTGTAGCATAAAATGAATTCTCTTCTATCATGTAGTCTTTTAAACATAAGTACTTGTTATTAGACGGTTGGGCATAAAAAGGTAACAAAGCAGAATTATTCTATACACAGATGCTGGTCACAGAAAGCAGTTTGTGAAAATGAATTTACGGATGGTTGTATATTGTCAATAAAGTATGAGTGATGATATGGCCAGAGAATGTGCTACAGGTCAGGCAAATGTCTTCCATCTTGTGGTTTATTAATAAGTATGCTTTGTGGAAGTGAAGCCAGTCAGGTACATCTGACAGTGTTTGTGGTCTGTGTTCATCTTTATCAAGGGCTGAAGCTTCAAAGCAAGCTATGAGCTCTGAGCACTGTGCCCCCAAACACTGGCACTGCTGCTGAAAGTGAGAGCTGTCAATGCAGCATACAGATGAATTTATTAAGTATGACTTAATAAACAAGATTTATGGTAAATCTCTAAAAAAGCTAATTGTTTTCAGTATCCTTACATGTAGTAGAACACACATTGCCTTCTTTGTAACCTCCAGCTTTAAATCACGTGATATGTTGAGGTTTTGAGACACTATTGACTCTGAATCAGTACCTCCCCACTGTGCTGTCTGTGATTATGTGAAGACTAGCATTGACCGTGTACACCAGGTGACTACATTGAAATTACTGGCTCCTTTGAATCATGGATATTGAGTGGTAATCATTACTGTGACCAATTGTCATGAATATTTCTCAGAAGCTCAACAGATAGATAAAACAGTGAGTAATATAATGAGTGTTAGCACTCCAGTCAATTCTATTATTCTGGTTGTTTATCAAGGTTATATTCACTTTGGATTTCAACCTCTTATGATGAAGGATTAACAGTGCGTATACATATACAGTCCAAAACATACCCAAGAACATGTACATGATATTGAAGTTATGTAAAGCTCACAGTGATGAAAACCCATGGGAAATAATGAAATATAAGGGACAAGGATAAGCTGTGTCTGACTTCTGACTTCTGTATAAGATGTGTATATGTAGACTGTTGTGCCGTAGTTGAGAGAACAAAGAAAAGCAGATTTCACAGTCCTGTTTCATTATAATTTTCCTATATGATGGTATTCATTTTGTGTCTTCATCTACATTTGATAACCAGCCCATATGGCCATATATGTGTATGATGAGAGAAATATTAAAATTGCTTACATGCACTTTATGGAAACTGCTATGTTTTAGAATTATTTTAAATTACTTCTGATGAATGTAAAGATTTCCTAAATCAGAACTAATCAACAAGATACATTTTTGAGTTACCTTGAACTCAGAGTGTGGCAAAAAAATAGACGATGTGGAGAAATTGTAAGAAATATCATCTTACCGCAAGAGCTGAGAAGAGATTAAGGCTGTTTCAGTGGGTTGATGTCTCTAACTGTTGCGTTGATGTTCGGCTCCAGCTGGATGTCTGAGAGAGGATGACCCGAGGCTGTTTCTCTCTGGCATGGCACAGGCTTGTAACGCCTGTAGTAGCGAGTCAGGTTAATGAAGGACGCTCAGTGGCAGGGTCTGTTTCTGCACAGCACAAGAGCGCACAGCTACAGAGGGAAGAGAGTCCTACCTGATTACAGCAGCGGGAGTGAGGAGGGGGCAGTGTGCGCGGTATCGGTGCTGTACGTCTGAGCAGAGAGAATATTAAGAAGGATTACAGATGAACACACCGGCACTCCCTTCTCATGGCTACGCTCTCTTACATATCTTCTACATTTCCTTCTCGCTGTCCTCCACTATATGGTACCATTCTCCTTGTTTCTCCCCTTTTCATCCATCCATACAAAATTACTCTCACACACTCTCATTCACATTCTCCTTTCTCTCTCATTTCTCGCTCTCTCACATGGATCAGATTGGCTTTCTATCTGTTAATGCTTATTAGGTTTTTACTGAAGACAGTCACATCCCAAACTCAAATAAACATTACTCGTCTGTCCTCTAAAAGTATTACAGCACCAGTCAGAATCTAGAGCTTTTATTTTTGTAAGACCCATGACATGTTTCTATAAATGCTTTCTCTTTTCTTTTGTTGTATTATTGCCTTAACAAAACCAATAAAAACACAACAATTCACATTTTGTTTGTTTCAGTGTAAACATGCGGTAGATGTACATAAACAACTGTCAGCTCAAAGCGAGTACAAACTATTGCCTTTTTAGTGTTTTAGCAAGAGCTGTTCTCATGATCACCGGCTGTTTGAATATTATTAGACTGTTGTTTTCAGTCTATTTTGTATCTTTTTCTCTTTCATTTAATGTTAATGTAGGCCTTGAACTTGGCGTACAGTAGTATATTTGCTTACTACCGGAACTTCGTGGGGCCACCTCACATCAAGGCTGTGTGCAGACTGCTGGGATACCAGGGCATCGCTGTGGTCATGGAGGAGCTGCTGAAGGTTGTCAAGAGCCTGGTAAGAACGGAATTTGTTTTTCTATGTTTCTTATTACTTTAGCCTAAGGTAAATGTATGTCAGTGGGCCAAAGTCACAACTCGTCTTTTTTGCAAGTGCAGGGTGTTACATCACTGTTTCCTGGAAAGCAAGATTATCTTGAGTGATGTCAGATATTGTCATGTCATATAACACTGCAAATGTAAATAGAATCTAATAGTTACATTTCTGTGGTTTAGCTCCAGGGCACCATCCTGCAGTATGTAAAAACCTTGATGGAAGTGATGCCCAAGATCTGCCGTCTCCCGCGCCACGAGTACGGCTCACCAGGTGGGTGATGGAACAGGTCTGTCTTTTCTGAGGTGATTGGCAGGGTGCCGTGTACAATAGCCACCCAAGGAGAAGCTCTAAAGACTTTTTCTATCAAAGCCCTTATGTAGTTATGGGCAAACTCCAGGAGAAATCTCTGTGTGAAGGTCAAGTCCCCCTCCAATGCAACACAAACCAAGCAATGTGTAATTAACAGTGGTGAGTGTTGCCAGGTAGCTCGGATCATTTGTCGCACAGCAAGATGCTGTGTGGTCTCTGTGTGCTCTGTGAGTTTTTGAAGCAGAGTGTTCTCAGTGTTTTGTTGGCTGTAATCAGGGACTTCTCAGCTTTGACACCCATCCACGCTTTGAGAATGCTGGGTAATTGCCTCTTACTCTTAAGAGCTGGGTGTCTGTGTTGCTGTCTGTAGTCAGGGGGTCCACGCCACGCTGGGGTCATGACTTTACCAGGTAAAAGGTTTGTTATAAAGCAGACTCAGGAAAAGGGACAGAGGGTGGCTTGATGGTACTGTCTTTATTGTGAGATTTCAGTGGCCATCAGAACTACTGTTTTTCTCTTGCTGATGAAATAATTGTATTTGTCTGTTACTAGCAGCCCAGGAAGATTGTAGCATAATTTGGTAAGCACCATGTAGTAATTACTGTGAGCAATAGTAATTAATACCATATTTGTTTTGTTAAGTAGAACAGCAGATATTTTATTAAAATGGGAATTTGTTGTGTATAGTCTTGTATATTACTTGTATAATTATGTCATTTTACCAGTTGTAATGCAGTTGCTGTTGTTTAAAATCTGTCTTCAAGTTTAAAGGGCCCATATCCTAAATTTGATTATATTTTATTTTTCCCTGAGGTCTACTTATGTTTGTGTTTTTATGTACCAGAATGCCAACCTCTCTTTTAACCATTAAAATTAAACAGGCTGTGTTTACTGTACTGTGCTATTACTGTAAATAATTGTCTGTAGTAATTGGCGACCTTGCTCAGAAAGCGTTTCAGGCTAAAAACTCTTTCTGACTTAGCAATAACGAGTGTGATTAAACTGGCGTAGGCTTAGTTAAAGGATTTGTTTCTGTTTTTAAAGAATTCAAAACGGGTTGTTCTTGCCACATAGTTTACGTTTAGGGACTGGGGGTGGAATGTTTTAAAACTTGAACAGTGTTAATGTACAAGATAAAAATAAAAAAAACCCACTAAAGACAGAGGAGTCTAATTACGGTTGTCGTTTTTGGTGCAGGTATCCTGGAGTTCTTCCACCACCAGCTGAAGGACATAGTGGAGTACGCTGAACTAAAGACTGTGTGCTTCCAGAACCTGAGGGAGGTGGGCAATGCCGTACTCTTCTGCCTGCTGAGTGAACAGAGCCTGGTAGGTTAACACACAGCACATTTACAGTAGCATACAACCCATTTAATTTAGCATATTTGTGAAATATTAAGGTTCATATTTTGTGTGTGTTTTATAGCTTAAAAATTAAGACAGGACTTTGGAACAAAAAAAAAAATTATTATTTTATAGGAGAATGACAGTGTTTGAGTACTGAGAAGACCAACTGAACAAGCTTTTTTTGACACCATTCATAGTACTGTGGTGGACGGCGTTTTCTCTGAAAAGGGAATTTCTGAATTCATGCTTGAAAAGAGCTGAGTGAAATTAGGAATTATTTGCTGTATCTGTTGTGTGAGACTGTAATTAATGCCATGGCATACATAACTTAACTTAATGTGCAAGACTAAACATTTTGGTACTCTGTCCTACCTGCTTTTGAAAATGTTTGTTTTTAAGAGAGGTTACCTGCAGCCTTTTGAGGGTTGTCATGGAAACACAGCTGCGTTTGTGCTTCATGTGGCAGTATTTGGGTTTTTTCTTAACACGGTGTACTTTATCTTGCTGTTTTTGAGTCAAAAACGCATCCAGTCGTGTCAGCTGTGTCTCTGATGTTTGCACCTGTCTTGCTCAGCGTGTCACTGCAGAGGATTGGGGAAAGAATTGACTTAATGAAGCAAATGAACTGACAAATGAACTGTCCAAATCCTAGATAGTATTAGACAATGTTTGCATCATGTGTCAGATTTTTAACAAAAAGACGTGCTTAAACCAGTTATAATTGATCATTTTTTGTGTTATTTACCGACATTTATTGGTTGTAAACAGCTGATTTCTGGATTGTCGTTTTCATTTAAGTGACATTAACACATTCCAATAAAAATATTATTTAGGCTACTATCTACTACCTTTATTGGTTCTCCAGTATTTTTACATGGAGAAACGCAGGAATAATATTTTTTCTCACAGTGAGCCCTTGGGTCTGAATGATCTAATTGTAATTTTGATTGATTTAATTGCTTTGACAGTGACCAGCATTTATCCTAAACACTGAACACATGTAATAAAAAACTGTCAGAACTATTCATCATTCAAAGTTGCAGCATAAATAGCGTAATTTGGTCTGTAAGGGACCAAACTGGCATTTTAAGTGCTTTAACAAAAAGATCAGCTGCCTAATTTAGTTGTGTCAAATGAGAGGCAACTGGCCATTTAGCACAAGGAGCTCAAATTCTTCCTGACTCATGGTAAATTAACAGCATATATCAGCCAATAATAATAATAAAATGGTCGATTACTGTTAGGAGCAAAAAAAAAAAAAAATGCCCAGTTGTGATCTTAGCCAATTCTGATGTT
The DNA here is from genome assembly GCA_037577275.1 of Bryconaethiops microstoma. Lineage (NCBI taxonomy): Eukaryota > Metazoa > Chordata > Actinopteri > Characiformes > Alestidae > Bryconaethiops > Bryconaethiops microstoma. Next base: position 15,763,283 of record JBBJLS010000109.1, read on the forward strand.
GCAGTTGTATTCTAAAGCCAAAATTGTTTATTTTAAATCAACAGGCCACAGTTTTTTTGCTCAGAATTCAATAGCTCTTAAAGCTGTCTTGTTCAAAATTGCTAGGGATTCTTGTTTATGGTTATTACTGAGATCCAGCACCTGTTCTCCAATCCATTTGAACCGCTTAATGGAAATGTTCTGTGTGCAGGGACATGAATGCCAATAGTATGCAGCCGTTCTGACAAGCATCTGAGCTGCAGAATGTCTTAGTGTTAGTGTTTGTGTCAGCACAGTACCATCTAGTGGCCATGGTGAAAACCATGCAAGTGTTTCACCATTTCCACCATGAGTCTGCAAGTTAGCCTTTAGCCAACATTTACATTTTTACATGTAAAAATAAGCTTTTTGTGCTATTTGGTGATGTTATTTAGTAGAAACAAAAAAGTGGTTGCATGCTAATTGTCTTGTATATAGTGCTGCGAACCCCCCTAATTTCCTCTCTTTCCTCATAGTGTTTCCAGTTACCCATATAAATAGTAATACAAGACAGGGAGGGAGAATTTTTAGTTTTGTTGTTTAATAGTCACTTGTAAGCACAGCACACGGCGTGAACAATGTGAAATTCTTTCTCTGCATTTAGGAGTGAAGCAGTAGGCTACCACCAACAAAAAAAGTCCTTGCAAATAGATGGCTGAGGTTTTATCAGAATGTGCCTGTGTGCTTATTGCAGCTGAAACCTCAGTCTCAAGGGCGTTTTACAAACAAAAGGCTGATTGTTAGTACCCTGATGTGTTGATAACAGAACATACACTTGTCACATGTTTCATTGACCTTGCTGCTATGACAATGTTGCTACTGAACATGTTACTTCCGTTTATGCTCTTAAATCCCTCTTAACTTAAATTTCTCTCCGTCTTTTTTAACGCAGTCTCAGGAAGAAGTGTGTGACCTGTTGCATGCTGCACCATTCCAAAACATTCTGCCAAGAGTTCATGTCAAAGGTATAGTCTCTTGTGTTTTTGTGTACGTGTGTGTGCATGCCTGTGGGATGTTGTGAGAAAGAGAAACTGTGTTGTGAGCAAGTGTTCTAGGTGGGTCGTTGTGAAGCAGATGTGGTTTGATATATTGAGGCTTTGCTGTGGGGTGTACTTAAACGAAGCACCGCCTCCTTCCTCTTTGCAGAGGGCGAGCGCCTAGATGCTAAGATGAAGCGGCTGGAGGCCAAGTACACTGCGCTTCATCTGGTGCCTTTAATTGAGCGCCTGGGAACTCCACAGGTGGGCACAGATTCATTGCCTTCCCAACCCTAATAACAAGCTCTGCAGCTACCATTCGCACACATTCAGCCTTCATTAATGAGCCTTCTCTTGACCATTCCTGTTGTAAACTCCACTGAGCTGCGGTCATAAGAAAAGATTTTAGGCTGTAAATAAAGCTGTGTCTTTTTTAGGCATCTGAAAGAGTGCAAGTTCATTATTTATTAAGAAGTATACAGTTCTAACAAAAAAAATAACCCACACCACTCTACTTCATTTCATTTAACACTTATTTTCATTAGCAAATTGCCATTGCTCGTGAGGGGGACCTGCTGACCAAAGAGAGGCTGTGCTGTGGACTGTCCATGTTTGAAGTCATCCTCACCCGCATCCGTGGTTTCCTGGACGACCCTATCTGGCGTGGCCCGTTACCCAGCAATGGCGTGATGCACGTGGACGAGTGTGTGGAGTTCCACCGTCTGTGGAGTGCCATGCAGTTTGTTTACTGCATCCCTGTAGGAGCCAACGAGTTCACTGTGGAGTGAGTGACACAGAAAATAAATCCCACTCTTCATCTCTCAATGTTGTTCAGCCCCTTGAACCGGTAACCTGTCAGAAGGCCCAAATTTCAGCTCTTCATTCTCAACTACAGGCTAAATAAGCAAGAAGATTGATTACTAATACGCCTGCAGCTTAAAGGGTTAATAGGGTAGAAGTATTTGCGCATAGAGTGCACACAATTCACATTAGTAGTGTCTTTTGAATCTCACTCGAATAAGCAACAAATCATGTTGGTACTGAATGAACTATAAACAAAGTAATAGCAGTATCATTTTATATTCTTGTTAATCTACAGGCAGTGTTTTGGAGATGGATTGAACTGGGCAGGCTGTATGATTATCACCTTGCTGGGTCAGCAGAGACGCTTCGACATCCTGGACTTCAGCTACCACTTGCTCAAAGTGCAGAAACATGACGGCAAAGATGAGATCATCAAGAGTGTGGTAAGTCTTCATTATCTTAAGGATTACTTTCATCTAAAACAGTCCCACAATATCAGCTTATGCTTTGAGTCAAAAGACGGCTTATTGCAACACATTCAAGAGGAGCTCAAGCAAAGAGCCAACATGGAAATTGTATTAGCCATTTCCATTTTTACTGCTCTTTATGCACTATAAAGCTTAATGCCTGAGTAGTTTTTTCATCTCTTTTGAGTGCTTTTCAGTACTTCTGATTTCCACAATCCATGTCCTGCTTTTATCTTTCAGCCATTAAAGAAAATGGTTGAACGCATTCGCAAGTTTCAGATTCTGAATGATGAGATATTTGCCATTCTGAACAAGTACCTAAAATCCGGCGATGGAGAGAACATGCCAGTGGAGCACGTCCGATGCTTCCAACCACCAATCCACCAGTCACTGGCCAGCAATTGATATCACATTACACCTTAAACCAGTCCCTAACTAACCTTCATCACAGTGGGATTGGTACAGGTTAGACGTATTGTTGAAGCACCAGCAAACTAGTAGGCCTAAATGGTTGCAAATGTGTTGACCAATTTCCAGTCACTAGGACCATGTTCACTATTACATTCTGTTAGTGGAACTATTTTACCTAAGCCTATAGTGTTCGTAGAGCCAGTAAATCAGCCATTGATTTCTCAAGCGGCATGCTTATGAAGCAATAGCTGATGGCTATATTGATTGTGTAAGACTTTGGCTTTGGTAAGATAAGTCCAAAGATGGGTAGATATAAGAAGCAGACTTTTGTGGCCCAGTTTTAAACACTGTCTTCTATGTTGTTGTTTTTTTTTTGTAAACACAATGTGCCTTATTATGAATGACTTACCTTTATTTTTTTTCTTGTCATCTATTACAATGTTACTCTTGTTTTATACTCATTGAAAGCTATAGCCAAGGGTGGGAAATGGCCAAGTGGGTTTTATTAAGAGATTATTTAAAAGTTTTGCTGTGGTGAGAGATCTATAGTATATTTTCTATTCGGTATTGTTGGAATGACTGCATGCTTTTCCCTTATAATCTTTAAAGTTTCAAAATAACCAAGTTCTTACTCTTGTTAAACAGTTGCCTTTTGTATTTGAATGACTGTAATCTGATTTTAATTCAATAAATATGTAGCAAATCTCAAAGTATCTTCACCACGAGTATGTTTGTTAAGATGTTCCCACATGGATTTGCTTTATTACAAAGAAAGCAGTTGATCAGTTGTTTCTGCAGAAAGGAAATTAGAATTCAGTGCAGGTACAGAAATATCTGTACATAAAAGTATAACAAAAGGCTCTTAAAAACAGGTGTATATTTACAGTGCTACATGAGGAATGAGATGAAGCCTTACAGTGTAGTCAGTGTCCAACCTAGAAAGTAAGGCAGAAAGGAATAAAGACCCAAAACAAAACACTTTAGTACAATCAGTTGGTCCATCAGTCACTTTTTTGCCTATTTGATTGTCTTAGGGTTTGTCTCAATTTTGAGCAAGGAAAAATACATGTCCACACCGCAGAAGACAAAACTCTGTTGTTGAGTTGCTCACTTCTTATAGCCTTTTGGCTCTAAGAGGCTGTACTGCCATTTCTTCTGGAGATACTATCAAAAGGCAAACCAATCTCTCTGTCCTCAAAATCCACTGTGGTGTCGTTATGTAGTAATTCGTAAGAGGTATTGCTGTGGGATGCCACCCCATTAGATGTTGGACCGTTGCGTTCTTCTTTCCTGATGGACACAGCTAGTGTAGCCAGACTGACGTTAACATCTTTGAAGGCATGCAGAAGGAAGATACCAACTATAATAGTAACAAATCCACTCAGTGTACCAATGATGTCGTCATAGCCCATGTGCTCCCACTCCTTGAACAAGATTGCGGAGCAGGTAAGCACAGAAGTGGTGAAGAAGACGTAGTAGATAGGTGTGACCAGAGAGGTGTTGAAAATGTCCAGTGCTTTGTTCAGGTAGTTAATTTGTGTACTGACACAAGCCACCAGGCTCAGGAGTAGCAGCCAGGCCAGTGGGTTTCGCAGTACAGGCTTACCAGCAATGGCCTCTTTAATGGCGATGCCCAAGCCCTTTACGCAGGATACTGAGAGGGCCCCAATCACAGAGCAGATAGTGATGTAGACCAGGATGTTGGTCTGCCCATGACGTGGACCAAACACGAAGATAAAAATAAGGGCTACAATGATGACTAGAGTTGCAAAGACCACAAAGCCTGGGGGGAGAAAATATCAAATTATAGGACATTAGCTACTTAGCATCACTATGTGGTACAAAACTATGCGCTGATGTTTTCTTTTACTGACATTACTATTCATGCATTATGGTCCATTTAAGAGTGCCAAATTCATGGTTATAAATTGTGCTTGTTCCATAAGCTTCAGTTCTGCACAATACAATGTACCGACATACCTGTCTCAGGATTTTTACTGTCAGAATTCCATAACAATTTCCTCTTTTCTACATGCAAATGACATTCACTGTGGACAAAGGCTACCTATTCATAGGTAAATTCTGAGTGAGGACTCATGAAACCTTTCAATATAACAAAGAGGAAAGATTTGTAGCAGAATTGTTCAAGAATTCAGGAAAAGCATTTGTTCTTGATGTACCTGGATCCACCAGTTTCTTGGCCATGTCCTCCAGGCTGTCAATCTCCTCCTCCTGTGGTGCGTGGATCACCATGGTGGTGGAGCCCAGGATACTGAGCAGACAGCCCAGCTTCCCATGCAGGTTTAACCTCTCCGTCAGGAAGTATGAGGAAAGGACCGCACTGCAACCACAGTCACGTTTATGTTACAGCATGCTTAAATATTTTGTTAGCACCACAAAAATTTAGCAATATTTTACAATGGATTTCTCAGTTGATCAGATAACTTGGGCCAAATGTCAAGTCTGTCCAATAGGAGGAAAAGTGCAGTCTATAGCTATCAAGTGTCATCACAGTCCCTTGGTTTTATTGGTCTATACACCCCAGTGCATGTTGACTTTTCAAACAGAAAAACCTCTTGTAGCCCTGTTTATATAGCACAGTATCATCATTAAACCAACGATCAGAGAGGAAAGCAGTCTTACAAAAACAGAAAGGCACTTGGGATAAAATAAACATACCCATGCCCAGCTTTCTGGTTGTTTCAGACAACTGGCTTAATGATAAATGTCTGAACAGTTTTAACCAGGTTTTTCATCATCAATCTCCCTATTTTCACTTTTAAGTTATTAAGCAAACTGAGAAATACAGTCACCTGTTAAGTTAAAGTGTGTTAAATACTCATTTTGCAGATGCATTTTAAACAAACCCTCTGTTGCATTTCCTTTCTTCTTACTTCTCTAAACAAATGCTTTATTTTTCATTTGTGTATATTACCATGGAACCAGCATATAACACTATCAGTACACCTTGTGCAAGCACCTCATCTTTATTCAATTTTAGTGCTGAGTTATGTCCGCAAATGATATTTGTAATGCAAAACATACCTCACAAGCACGCTGAGAGCACCAAGAGGAGTGACGAGGGTTGCAGGAGCGAAGGCATAAGCTGCAAAATTTGCAGCTTCACCAGCCCCCACTGCAAAACCAGAGATTTTTCACTTGTTACCACAGATCTTAACCGGTTAAGTCAGCCTTGGGTGCGCATCACTTACTGTCTTGCAATAAAACAGCAGTCTGGCCTAAAGCTAGCATTTAGTTGTATTGAATTATGTGTCATGTTAGGAGGTGTTATGTATTATTAAGTGGTCTTAATTCAATGTTGTCTCTTTACAGCATCCAGCATAAAATGACAAACAAAAATATGCCAATAAAGATATAATGCTTAAGTTCGTAAATACAGATGTGATACAAGGCTTCCTAGCGATAATATTAGCTTTTTGGCTTCCTTCCAGATTTGGAAATGAAGGAGCCTGAGAACAAAAACTACGCAAAGATATTAAGAACTTCTTACTTGATAACAAGCCAGCCCACCAAAGCCATTCTTTTAGGTATGCATGACCACCTTGACCTGTCAAAACAACAAAACAGGAAAAAAATAATGCAGGTTTTGCTCATGACCATTTTTTTCATTATGCACACCGAAACACTACTTACAGTAGTAAGAAATTGTTTTTAAAAAGGTAGTAATAAAATGTCTTATTTTTAAAAAAGCAACAAAAACCTGGCAATTAACGTTAGAGCAACTGAACTGAAGGTGACTATTTGTTGACACCGGACCCATACTCAAGATTAATAGAATGCATTTGGAAATTTTCTTGACAATCTCTGCACCATGAAATCATAAGGGTGGTGCAAATATGGTTAATGATTTCTTATGAGATATAAAACACAGTCATGCTTGAGTGGTGATTCCAGGTGGAAGTGGACTATAATCTACCCTAATGAGCTGCACCCTCGCGTCACAGAGCTGACGAACCAGCCCTGAACGTCAGACCACACCGAAAGAGGTGTGTCGAAACACCTCAAACACACAATACCAGTTGAACCTCCCTGGCAGAAATCGGGTGTGTTCACCATGCATGTGACTTCAGCCCACCAAAGCATCTCACTTTTTTGTCTTTTACCTGCCCTGGTCGAGCCCTTCCTGGCCAGACGAAGGAGTCCTTTCTTCTTAAGTATAAAACTGCCTCCAATGAAGAGGCTTGAGCTGATGGCCAAAGCAAGGCCGATGTAAAAATCGTATTTGCCTCGGTCTTGGCCCATGGCTCTCTTTGAAATAGAGTCTCCCTCCGTCACATTGAGGAACACACAGAGGAGGCGTTCTCCTGTCCTGCACTCCTGTCCCGACACGGTCCCTTAAAGAAAGCCAAGAAACCTGGTTAACGATCTGTTTCACTCATTCACTGCATGACAGTCTCTAAGACCTCAGTAATAAACAAATAATCCAAAAGTGGTTAATGATCTGTCCTACAGTCATTCCCTGTGTGACACAGTCTTGTAAGATTGTGAAACCTCAGTAATAAAATAAATAACTCAAAAGATAGCTTACCATTTCGATAAAAAGTCGAACATACATTACATTCGGCGTGTTTTAGCGTGTCGTTCATATCAAAACTAAAAAATAGAAACCCAAAAGCCTCCCAGAGAGAGAGAAAGAGACAGAGAGAGGCGTTTCCACAGCAGTGGGCTGCAGGCTCTGTACTGAAGAATAGAGGAAGTGGGTGCTGCTACTTAGCTGCCTGGTGAGTAAACAACCCAGCTGGTGATGAAATACCCCAAACGGAGCAGAACAGGCATGGACAGAGACATATTTTAGACCCTAAATATTCTGGGAACTATTAAAAATGTAGAATTTCTCGCCCAGGTACGAACATTTACAGTTTCAGCTCATTTAAGTCCCAAATGTTCCCATTTAGACGCACTGCAGAGGTAGTACAGACTCTTCAAGGGCACTTGGACTCTTTAACAGAAACCTTGACAGGTAAGGAATGTAATCAGACCAGAACAGGGAGCAGCTAAAATGAATGTGGGCCAGAGGTTGGCTGTACTAGACACTAGAGCATGAGGAATGAGCCACCATGTTAGTCTCCTGAGCTGCTAAACTAGCAGGTGAGGGCAGGAGCAGGCGTTCAGGTCCGTGAAAAGAGACGTATTGTGAAAACATTTAGCATTAAGGAGCATCCGTGGAGAGCTCGTTGAGGACATGGAGCGGAATATTTAACAGAACAGGGTGTTTACAGCTGTAATTACGGACACTTCTCCAGATGGGAGCCGGGGATTAGCTGCCTAGCGGCGTGCTAACTCGACAAACCGGGATAGAACATTGCCCCCGGGCTGTAGGAGTGAAGTGGCTTCACGTAGAACATCGGTTTCCACAATACCTGCGTCTGTTTGTTTGTTTTTTTGTATCCCTGTAGTCACGGAGAAAGTGGTCCAGAGAGTAAGAGTCTCATTGTCCGATAGTCCTGCTGCATAGACAGGGTGAGGTTCTCTCACCTCTACTGCTCCGCCCACACGGTGAAAGGGCAGAGCTGCTCTCCTGTGATTGGTCCAGATCGCCTCACTCTGGACAGTCATGGTGTACATGACACTGTGTTTATGGGCTTTTATTAAATAAACCAACCCATATATATATATATATGAATCCATAGATAAACAATTATATTATCTTTAAAAAAAAAATAAACTGAAGTAAACTGTGAGCAATTACTGCAGTGGCAGATAGCTTTGGTTTTATATTTGATTTAATTACATTAATGTTGAAGTTTTGATTAACAGAACTGTTTTAAAGGGAACACTGCTGTTAAAAAGTGCACAATACACTACTTTTCTGAATAAATATACAGTATAAAGAAATCTACTGAAACAAAATTCATGAAGTCATATTTTTCTTTATTTAAGAAAATATACTGGAGTAAACCATGAGCAATGTGTTACTGTACTGTAAATAATAACATATGACAAACATATAACCAGTAAAATTTAGAATGGTTTAAAAATATTCTTGTACCATTTGTGGCTTTAATCTAATACGCCACACATACTGATCTTAGGCGTCTCTCCCATATGGCTTTTTATATTATAACAGACAAGCTTGGTCCAGGTGTACTTTATTCCACCGTGATGTCACTCATGCATCTGCTGTTGTCTATGATTGCTAAGATGACAGGAAGGACTGTGGGATCAATGATTTACGGGCCAGTCCCTGCGTGGAAGGGCGGGATGGAGTACATTTCAGATGGGAACAGCTTTGTTTATTTCTTATGTAAAATCTTTTGCCTTCAAGAATAAAAGTCTTGAGTTTTTTGTCCTTAATATTGACTGAAAATAGTTTGTGTTTTATTCTAGTAAGAATAGTCAACAAGTTTGTAGTGTTGTATAATCAGTTTATAAAAGGTTCCTTCTGTCTCATTAACAAACATAGAGGTCATAGTAGATGATGTAATCCCACAATGCTTGCAGTATGAGTGTGAGGAGTCGCATGGGTTACAACACCGCAAGTTCAGTATGCTTTATACAGTGCAGACCATGATTATTTATCAGACAAAACAATTTTATTCCCACAGTCCAGGTGTCTATCTATCAAAGCCTGTGGTCCCACTCTGGCCTTAGGATGCCAATAAAAGGTCCCGGGTATTTCCATGTACAGCCAGTCCTCTTCACAGCTGCCTCCGGGTCACGGCACCATGTGTTCCTTGGTCTACCTCTTTTCCTTTTCCCTTGTGGATTCCAACAGTGGCCTGGTCTTGTAATGCTGGATGCAGGCTTGCGAAGAGTGTGACCAATCCATCTCTAGCATCTTTGGATTTCTTTCTCTGTAGGCTGATGTCTTCCTCGCTGACACAGATCCTCGTTAACGATACGGACTCGTAGCATTCTTCTGAGGCAGGTGTTGATAAATCCCCTCATGGTATCTAACCTATACATGCCTATTTCAAGCACACTGAAACATTTTTCCCTCTTCAAATTATTCCATTTAGTAAAGCAGAATAAACACTTAAAAGATTAAATGTCATTAAAAAATTCAAAATGTCATCTTATAAATTAAGAATAGTTACAAATTAAAATGACAATCAACAAGCAAGTCAGCGGTATGAAACTAACACTCAAGTTTAGTTCAAGTTATTACAACGTTCATGAAACAGTTCAAGGTCATGTCTGAGAAACAGAGCTTGAGTAAAAGTGTTTTAATACTGTAGCTTATTAATACCAAAGAAATGCTCACAATGTCTAATTACTCCTCTTTAGATTTTGTTGGACTCCAGGTGAGCACAGCGTCCTGAGATATGCGTAATAAGCTGACACCCACAGACACTGTGGTAAATCCACACAGAATACCCAAACAGTCCAAAACGCCTAATGTCTCCCACTCTTTAAAAAGGATGGCAGAGGCTAAGATGACAGAAGACGTGAATACCACGTAATACACAGCCTCAAACATGTTGGAGCTGAAGTTCTCTAAAGCTTTGTTGATGAAAGTGAACTGGATGAGGATGCTCACTATGAGAATTGCCAGCAAACACAGGAAGAGGTACAGGGCTCTGTTGTCAGCAGCTGAATCTCCACCAAAGACGTCCTTTGCAGCCAGACCCAGGCCTTTGCAACTGGGCACTGTGAAACTCCCCAAGAGGGAACAGATGCCCACATACACCATGATGTTGGACGTTCCATAAGCTGGAGACAGCCAGCCAATCAATATGACCAACAGCAGAACCACCAGTGCAATGTAGCTCAGGAACACTGAAACATGAACACAAAGAGTTACCATCTTTCCAAAGTGAGTAGCCATGGTTCTGTTTGTTACGCTTTGTGAAGCTAAAACTGTCTAGTTAAACTTGAGAGATAGACCCCACAAGGACTCAAATGTCTGTAGGATTTTGTCTTTACTTTTAACTTTTCCTGATAAAAATGAATTAAACATTCTATTTTACTCTTTCGTACAAAATATGATTATTTCGATTGGGGTTATGGGTTCAGTAATGGCACAATAAATATAGACTATTTATCAGAGAACATCAGGCTGGGTTTTAATACCTGGGTCCAGAAGTCGCTCCTCTAATTCAGCTCTTGATGCCACACTTTCAGACACGGGGGAGTGAATTATGAGCATCACTGACCCACAGCAGCACAACACACAGCCAAGTTTCCCCAGGATATTCAATTGCTCCTGTAGTATCCAGGAGGCCAAGACGGCTCTGCTTCGCAAAACAACCATCATCAGAACAGAGCAAGTATTGTACGGTGGCATCTAAAGTAGGCGTCATGTCCAATTTTTATATTTATATCTACCCAAATACTTGTATCATTATTTAACCTCAGCCCAGATCTAGTCAGATACTAGAGAAAAATAAAACCTGGACTATCCTTACATTATCTTAACAAAAGTGCCATCACAGTCTCACAGAGCATTACAAAATGCAACCCACCCAAACAGGACCCCCAGGGCTCCAAGAGGAGTGACGAGTACTGCTGGAGCTGCGTTGTGAGCTAGGAAGTTGCCTATCTGACCCACTATCACTAGAGAGGAAAATTATGATTAATTAAGAAGAAAATTAATACCTATAAAAAACAAATGCAAAAATGAAATGCACGTTATAACTGTACTATATTAAAGGCATTATTAAAACAACAAAACCATATACAGCCGGTCAAAGAAAGAGGACAATTTACTCACTTGCAAGTGTCCCGCACCACCACACACAGTCAGACAGGTAAGTCCTACCTGCAAAAAATATAACAAACACACACACATATATATATATATATATATCGTAATGTATAGACAAGTAAAGTACTGGTATAGTTTAAGTTGCTTGTTTGAAGTTTCACAGTGTCTCGATACCTGATCTGCGAGCTCGCAGGATTCCCTTCTTCTGGAGCACAAACGTCGATCCATTGATGAAACTGGACACGATGGCGATTCCAACACCAGCTACGGGTAAAGGAGCGCCCTCCATAAGAGATTCAGTCCTGTCTTTAGTATTCCTAACATTAACAACATCTAAAGAAGTCTCACACGATCTCTTAAAATCTACTTAACCCACACACACACACACACACACACACAGAGTATCTGTTCAGAGCGGTGAAGGTGGGACAGAGCTGCACGGACACACAGTGGAGCCCAGATTCCCTCTCTGCAGTGAAATGCGGAAGATGCCGGTTTAGGCGCAGGACTGTAGCGCCTCTCTGGCCATGACAGTCATTTCTTTCTTTTCTGTGTTTTAAATCGCCTGCTTTTCATCCATGTCTTTCATTCCATCTTAAATATTGCGGCACCTATTCAAGTCAAGTTTTTTAAATTAGCACATTATCATACATCAAAATATGTGCTTTATGGTTATAAAATAAAAGCATAAACAAATGATAAATTAAGCCACATTTATTTACGTGGCATATTATCATACATATTAACTGTGCTTTACAGGAATATACTACATATAAAAAAATACAATAAAATAATGGAAAAAATAAAGGAATACATTGAAAATCGAAAAAATAAAATTGAAAGTGCAGTATAAGTGCAGAAAAGAAGGCTATCTACTGGGATATTTAAGGTGGAATAGTACTATTACAGTAAGAGGCTGGAAGCATGAGGAGTCAGTTTGACTCAGTTTCATAGTATAAAAGATGGGTTATCCACATGAAATGACTGCTACCAGTCTTCTGTAAGTAAGGGGCCGCCTGAATTCAATAATTAAGAGGTGTGCCCCCTGATACTCTTGTCCGTTAAGAGTAAGCAATATTGATGTAAGTTGTGATATTAACATAAGAAGACTATTGCACACAAGAATACTGATAGTAGGTGTCGGCATACATTAAAACGAATGAACAACTGAACAACATATGAGCTTTCACACCTTAATTATTATACAAAACAGCATACAGTAAACCCCCGTTTATTGGGTGGGGCAGTTACGTTCCAAGAGCACCCGCATATAGTGAAAAATCGCGAATATGTGATGTGGTAAAAGAAATGCTTAAAATGCCTTTTTTAATAGTGTAAACCCTAAATACACCCCCAAATATGCTCAGCCAAACACTTTCATTTTAAACTCAGCATAATACTTTACCCTTAAAGAAAATGTAACGGTAAACCTGTATGTGTAGTGTATAGTGTACACTGAACTGCACTTTTTCTTTGTGAGAAGCAGGAAGAAAGGAATTGAATTTACAGGAAGAAAAATACAGGCCTGTAAGAAAACACCAGAACATTGGAGACTCCATGAGGAAAATTCTGGACTGCCTCCGCCAGTGTTGCGTCACAGGGCAGCAGCTAATCAGCAGCAAGGAGAATGAAATAACGTTCTCGGATTGGCTACTTTCAAGTAGGGGGGAGTTGCTGACCGGATTCCGCGCCAGCCCAAAATTACCTGGTCGGCCCAAAATTACCATCGGCCAACCCGGTAGTTAGTTCGGTTCTCAGCAAAAGTCAGCGAGAGACTGAAGTCGCGGCTGCTTGGTCGCGATTAAGCGGGGCTACTGTATTCATAATGACATCAGTCGCAGGATCCCCTAAATGAGTCAGAGCGGTTGAGAGTCGTTCCCAGAGTCTGCCAGCAGGAGGCGGTATATCCACGAATAGACAGTGAGCATAAACGTGTAGGGAAATACACTGTACGGACAAAAGTATTGGGACACACCTGTTTTTTGAGAGTTTGGGCTAGACCTTACTTCAGGCGAAGGGCAATCTTAATGCTTCAGCTTACTAATACATTCTGGAGAACGCCATGCTTCGAACTTTGTGAACGCTGTTTGGGGAAAGCCCTTTTCTATTCTGGCATGAATGTGCCTCAGTGCACAAGCAAGGTCCATAAATAAATGGTTGGATGAGTTCGGTGCGGAAGAACTTGACTGGCCCGCACAGAGCCCTGACCTCAGCCCCAACCTTTGGGTTGAACTGGAACGGATACTGCGAGCCAGTCCATCAGTGTCTGACCTCATAAATGCTCTACCGAAGCATTTTATCAAAGTTTATGTATTTCAATGCAATGTCATTGAGGTCCCTAATGATGGAATGGTCAGGCGTCCCAATACATTTGTTCATATAGTGTACGTGCTATTTATTGTACTGGTGCCGTAGACCTCTGTTGAGAGGCTGAGTTGGGGGAAATACACATAATTCAAGTAATAGAAATCTATTACTTGAATTATTAGTATTTTCTGTTTACATGAAGGGAGTCTCTCTGCGTCTCAATGAGAACTCTTCGGCAGGTTAGACCGTTGCCCCACCCCGAAGGGTGACGTAGCACCCGCTTTGTCCGTTTGTGATTGGCTGAGGAAGATGTCAATCACCACACAACATGGCCGACGTTAAATTGCAGCAGAGCTGGTGAGGGGGACCGAAGAAACAGGAATTCAAGAAGAAAACCAAAGAGGTAAAAGGCTTTATTTATGTCAGCGCGAGTTTAATAAAGAGATAGACAAGTGTGCTGTTGGGAATACAGGTCTGCGTGCGGGAGGGCGCTGGCAGACAGCTTGCTGTCAGTGTTTTTGAAGGTCCTCTCCACAGCTGGGGGAGGCAGGCAGGGGGGAGAAGGCAGGCGGCTTACACTCTCACCCAGGCGGGCACAACCACTCCGAGACCTGCTACAAGAGTGCCTGCTGCCTTCTTTATCAAGTCTGTTCTTGTGATCCTTCATTTTATTCTGCTCAGGATATCATTAGCTGCGTGAAGGATGCGGTCCCAGGCCACGGCAACACCCAGTTTATTTTAATAAATTATTTCTCTGGCTTAGATGCATGGGTTTCATTTTGAATGCTCTGGCCCCTCTATGTCCGAGACTCAATTGTCATTAAATATCTGCTCAAACCTCAGCTCTGTTCATGTCAGACCACTGTTCATGTCAGTAATTCCTTCTTTAAGGATGGTGCATGATGGGCTTTGATGGCCACCTGCCTAAAACACATTTATTTTCTGGGAGCAATGTAGTTATGAGTATTATTTGCATGACTGACAGCAGGAATAGTCCTAAAGCTCAATCACTGTTCGTGTCATTAGTTCTTTCTTTAAGAATGGTGCATGATGAGCTCTGATGGCTACCTACCTAAAACACATTTATTTTCAGGGAGAACTGTGAGAATGGGTTAATTTGCATACTTGCCAGCAGGGTTAGTCCTATGGCTTAGTAGAACATTGAGTACTTGTGCCATAGTAGAACATTGAGTACTTGTGGACTAAATGCTCCAGCAGTTCAGGTAGATATCTTTAGTACAAAGACTGCATGTCAGCATGTTATTGTGTTGCAAGCTTGGTGGCCTCCATCTGTGAAGTGTGTTTGCAGGTGAGTGCAGTCCCTCACCTGGATGTGTATTTAAATCTAGGGGTGGCTGCATTTGCAGCCCGGCACGAAGAGGAAGGATGCCGTCTCCTTCTTTTTCCCTGGATGCCCAGCTGCGCTTCCATGACAAATGGCTGAAGATCGATTTGCAGGTAAACAATCAACTCTGTCAACCAGTTTTGTAGTTTTTCATGAAACCATATAGATTGTCTTTGTGTAAGACTGTGTATTATTATTATTACTGCAGTTGCAGACTTTTGAATGAGCTGTGGATCAACCCATGCAGCTGTTTAGAGTTGTACAGCAGGCAGACCAAGTTCAGCTTATCATCAAAGTGGATAATTGCCTGGCTGTTTGCGAGTCAGTAATTTGTGATCATGCAATCTTCACGAGTCTCTTCTCTTATCAAGTATCCTTGGTTATTGTTGTGCTTAAACTGTTGAAGATGTCTGCTCAGGCAAAGTCAGGCATACTAACCCATTTTTTTGAACTGGACCTGCTCTGGACCTGCCTTAAGTGTAGGAGTGTGCAGTACAACACTGTTTATTGTTATTACTATTTACTAAATAAGGATAATTTGTATGCTGTCTTGTAAGTTTGGTGGAAGATGTTCTTAGAGTCTGCATCATATAAGTGATGTTTTAGGGATTCCTGGTAGTGATCTAGTGCTATTTGAAAGAATCCTATACAATCCCATAAATTTACCTGATGACGGTCTAAGACCGAAACATTGTAATTTTTATCAATAAATAATGGCTTGTGAATTGGTCAGTGTGCGGGATTGTTTCTAATCTCCTGATTTGTGATCTTTGGTTATTTCCAACGCACTTGCCTGCAAAAAAAGAGGTGTGCAAAAAGTTTTCTCAAGTGATCTAGTGCTAAACATAATACTCCTCCCTGTTTGGAACTGTGTTGGCAAACATTTGGTAATATATTGCACAAGGAGCTCCATTCAGTTAGTGCCATAATTAGCATCCAGTCACTAGAGATGTTGCGGAATGGCCAAACATTTACATGGACTAGTAATGGAGGAGGTATAGTACATTTCCATTGGGCACTCTTGAGTTTGTTTTACTGGCTACTTAAAGTTTCCTGTCCTGTGTGGGGTGGAAAACAATCCAAGGTCTGAAGTAATTTTCTGTTTGTCCTGTTGACATGTGAAACCAGAATCGTGAAGTGCATGTTTATTATCATCTTTTTCTTAGTGTTTGAGGGACGGGAGAAGACTGCTTTGACCGTGCAATTTTTTACAGTCTGTTTCAGTATTTAGAATGATTGTCATCAGTTTCTTGTTAACCTATAAGTACCAAAACTCTGTGTTCAAGAGGATTTATATATCGTTCCTGACTCAAAACATTGCTATGGTAAAGAATGGCTATGAAGTTTGACTCGACTTAAAGATTCGTGGGGTTTATAAGCTTAAAACAGAAGACTTGTGCAGGGGATTATACAGAAAAATATTTAGCATAGGACATAAACCTCTTTTAAAAAAAAATGTAAACACAAACAATGAAGCATTGTAGTTTTAATTCATGAGAAAACAGAATTTCATTGTTTATGCATCTATAACATACTTTTAAACATCTCCTGTGTGGACAGCACAACTGAAATTAAGTAGGCAATAATGAAAAGGCAAAACTGAATGGCAGTGAAGTAAAGAGCAAAATAACTAAATGGTTGGTTTTTATAAATACTGTTTATACCAGTATATACAAGTATCATGGCTTAACATAAAAATTATAACTGCATCCAGTGTCTGCTGTTGGTATGCTTGCATTTGTACCTTTTGAGGTACTGTTAAATGAGCTAGGTTAAAATCCACCTCATGGAAAAACCTGAGGACTAACTTTAAGGCTGTGACCATTCCATTTATTGTTTAATGATGACTGCTGTTATTTGTTTGGTACAAAGTTTGGTTGTGCAGATACTGCAGTCAGCACAAATAGATTTGGGTTTTTTTTCGGTAGAGTGCAGTGTGGTTGGGTTCTGTACTCTACAAAAGCTGTTTACACCTGCATCATCATGCACTTTCTGTGTTTGAATGATGTTTGTGTTTCGCTTGACTGCATGAAGAACTAGATGAACACTTTGTGACTCATTGTGATCAGATTAAGATGGGATCACTTAAACCACATTTTGAGGTTGTGTGAGATAGATCTTGACCACATTCAGCACAAATGTAAAAGGAACGTGTTTTCTACATTCTCATACAATTGATTAAGGGGAGAGGTTCAGTGCTGTTCAGTGCTGACCAGTAGAGGATAAACACGGAACGGGAAAATGGAAGGTAGCTCAGGCTGGAGTTATCCTGAACCAAGTACTCTCTTGCATTCTGGGCTGATGAAAGTGTCTAAACCACTCCTGTCAATTGAGTTGCTAACAGGTGGACTAAGAAGTTGAATGCAAAAGGTGTTTACTGGCATGTGGGATAGTCAAATCTACTCTTTCTGGGGATGAATTTAACTGAAAGCTGTAACTCGAATCAGTGTCCAGATACAATCCAGGCATGAAGCATATTAATGTGAGGTGTAAACAGTCTTATAGTTGCCACTAAATATACAATATTGGAGTGTTAAGTATTTGAGTCCTGATTTCTCTGAAGGCATTCATTTAGGCCTATTTGAAATTTAGTTCCCTTTAGATTGGTTTGTATCAGTGATGCGTAATCCATTTCCTATAGTGATACTGAAATGTATGTTTTGTCAGACACTGATCTGATGCTTTAAATTCTCCCAAGCTTTGATTAGCTATTTTTGAACCGAAGAATTTTAGAGGAGCCCCTAAATGTAGGTGCTTACACTATTCAAACTACTTCCCCATGGGAAGAAATACACAGTTAGCAACAAGACGTGTTGTATTATGACTGTGTGGTATTCCAGTATAGATTTTATTACAGGATGGGATTAAATCTGTTTCTTCTTCCCTTCTCTGATAACCAATCTGGCATTTTCTGCTGAAATTTATCTGGTACCCATGCCTGGTATTGGTTTCATCTCTAGCTTGTAATAATGTTTACTTGGCACCTCTGTGAAAGCTGTAATATGCTGTAGGACTCATTTTATCTCCGGGATCATGCTGTCCTTTTTTTGTTCATAGTTAGCTGCATGCTCAGAGACAGGATCCCAGACAGACAGAAAAAGCCTCAAACTGAATGCTTTCATTCTAATGTAGTTTAGCTCCCTGAAGAAAGTGACATCACCTTCCAACAAGTCAAATGTCTCGTTGGTAATTTTGGAACAGTAAAGGTTTTGAATGGTGTCTGATGTATTCCTGTTTTATTACAGCGTGCATTCTCTCCAGAGGGACTGAGTGAGATGTGGAATGAAATGGTAAAAGATGAAGAGATCGTTTTTGACAGAGAAGAGTCTGCCTATCCAGGTAAAACACATTGTATTTTATATATTGTTCTTGTAATACTGCATGTAATATTGTTCTGTCTTGTGCATGATCTGCTCAAAACAGGATTGGGCGACATTACCAATAAATAATATTGTGATATTTTTAGGCTATATCTTGTTACAAAATATTAATCTTAAAAGTAAATAAAAAAATTGAATGTATGCGATTTCAATTAATTACTGAAATTGCATGTCTGCACTGAAACATGCTTACTTACAAAGATTGGTAGGTTCTATTAGAACAATTGTAAACTTGTATGTAAAAAAGGGGAAATTGCCCAGTTCTGTGCAGAAACAAAAACACACCTCATCTATATGTCACACACACACTTGCCCACATGAGCGAGTGATTGTGTGATGTTTGTGTGACTTTATATAAGCTTTTGTGTGTTTGTGTGTGTGTGTGTGTGTGTGTGTGTGAGAGAGAGACATAGGAGAGGCTATCAGAAGTAAAACACGGAAGTGAGTCTCAAGGCAAAAGAAAAAAAAAGTCTATTCGTACTAAATGTTCACCATTTAGTTATTACTACATTTCACTTACAACAAGGCACAATGCGTCAAGCGTGTTCAATATATGTCGCCCAGGCCTCGTTCAGGGACATTTCTATTCAATAATTTCTTTAGCTCTCTTTTATAAATTTTACTGCATCCCTCACAATTTTTACTTCCATCCTCAGAGGACTCTGCAGATTGTGCTGGAGCTCAGAAGAAAGACGAATCCAATGATAAGGAGAAGAAAGAGGAAGAGGAGGCATCTTTGTCATCTGTCCATCATTCAATCATCGAGACATGGGATTGGGGGAGGCAGCCAGGTGAGTAGAGCTGCTAAATAATCCCACACTGTAGTCGTAGATGAGGTTTTGGCACATAGAGTGCTGAACTCGACATGCTGATTGCAGCATCCACCTACAGCCGTTCTGCAAGGTCATCCCACTCGTTCTTCACTGGCCAGCGCTATATGGAAAATTGAAAGGCACGCTGTCACTTTCTTTGTTGGTAGGTGAGCCTATATATCATCTATATCAGTATCGGGCGATATTGACTTTTGTGTTTCCTGAGTACTGATATTCTTTGCTAAAACAGTGTCTTACAAACATAGCTGTTTTGGAGCCCTTAATCTGCTTTACACTAATTGAGGAAAATGTACCCCTGTGCTTTGAAACACGTGATTGTTAGTAAGATTTGTGGGGCAGGTGCAAATTTTCACCATGCTGTGTGTGGTCCATCGAGACAAACATGTAGGGTCTTGTAAAGTTCACATGTTTTTCAGGCAATTTCATTTCATTCAATAGAAGAATGGCAGGTAGTTTGCTGTAACATAGATGAGCTCTTAACTTTATCAGTATCAGAGTACAAACAATAGTAACTTGTAAAAAAAAAAAAAAAAGCTCTCTGCCCATGGAAACCTGTGGAATAAGGGAAACAGCAATGTCTTGCAGCAAGGTGCTGCTTCATGCCAGAGGTTTAAAGAAAAATAAAAATTGAACTTCCAACCTGTTTCAAGTGAGGAAAATACACAGCAGTGCTTATTAAGTCATAAACAGTTACAGACAGACTCAGGATTTCTCAACTCAGGATTTCCCCTTTCTCATGGTGGTGTTTCTGTCACAGAACGTATAAGCTCTGGTTTTGATGTTCAGATTCAGAAAGTCCATACTTTAAACCATTCTTGAAGTCTGCTGGCTTGAAATACACTCATTTTCAATACACCTAATGATGAGTTAAATAAGTAAATATGTTTTTTGATTGAACAGAAAGTATAATACTTTACCAATCATAGTGTTGCTAAATGTGAAGTAGATGAGAAGATTTGGGCAATTAATGCAGTGCTGGTACAGCCACATCCCCACTAAATGGAAACAGTACTGACTAACACTGGGAGTTATTGGAATCAAGCTTGAAACTTTGGGGAATAAATCTCTAGAACTACAGCAACACCCACAGCAACCATTGAGTTAAAATGTTAAGCTAACTCAGAGGACCTTGCTGATGTTTGGAAAAAAAATAGCACAATTAAATAGCATTTAAGGCAGACATGAGGAGGTAGCTTCAAAAATAAAATTGCAAGTGAACATTAACTAGCTAAATCTGTAACTATCCATATTAGGGTTGCTCCAGGTTTAGGAGTACAGCACCATATTTAGGTAGAACCATCCCAAACTAATGTTAGTTTAGTTCGCAGAAGAAATCTGTTTATTTAAGGGTCTAGATTTTCCAAGATCAAAGAAAATCAGTGACAATGCCAGAAACCACTAGATCTGTGACTAGATGCTGTGACTAGATGCCAGAGGAGTACAGCTAGATGCTGCTCCTCCAGCAAATCTAAACTTGCACACTTTTCCTCTGTCAGTTATTTTATTTGCCCACATTGTGTTCCTCCTTTAAGTCCCCCTCAAACCGGCACCTCAGTACAAACCTTGTAACTGTTTCCAGCTGATGTGTTTCCCACCTTTGGCATTACAGAGCAGAGAGCAGTAATGGAGTAGAGCAGATGGATTTGCGACATCTAAATGTGGCCCAGCGTTCCATGCTGTCACAACATGCACTGTGGACTAATGGCCGTGTGTGTGTGTGTGTGTGTGTGTGTGTGTGTATGTGAGAGAGAATGATAGGGAGAGTGAGTGATCTTTTGGCCTCAGGCACGTGAAGCACTGGGGGCTCGAGTGACTGTACAAACTGTCTGAGGGGTTATATTTTCCCTGTTGACTCTATGCTGGCTGTGTGTTAACAGCCAGGTCTGGGTGGGGTAGCCTGCTCTTCTGCTGGGTGCTGATAAGAACATGCTGATGGAAAGACAGTACCCACTGCATACATCACATGGTACAAAACACCACATGATTGGAAACCCCTTACACAACACAGGATTTAAAGCTGCAGCCCCTACCTCATATCCTGCTGGATGAACGTAGTAGCTTTGAATACAAATCTCAAATTAAAGGACATTTGTACATTGGAGCATCCCTCTTGTATTTTAATAAATTATTAAAAATGGTTGGATAAATTATTAAAAACTCTAATGCTTTTCAAAAAATTGACCGTAATATCTAGTTATTGATGGCATGCAATATAAACAGTATAATAAAATTTTAATTTCTTGGATTTTATACTTTTTGTTGGAGCATAGTTCCTTGATGATCATTGTCATCAAAGGAAAGAAAAAAACATGCATCTGTAGGACTGTGACTTGATACTTAATCTACTGCTCTATTGTGTGAATATTTAGAAACTCAGGACATGGAGCCTTCTTCGAAGTACGTACCATTCTTAGTCTTATTCCTTCAGCACAAGCTTGTAATCATATATTAGGAAATAAACTGACCACAACATTATTGCTGTGTTGCAATAAACCTTGTCACAGTGTTTGTTTTTTACTGACAATTTGGAAAAGAACAAGTGGTACCACTATAAAAAAAAAAAAAAAAAAACTGAAAAAATTGTGTTCAATATTTTTAATACAATATTTAATTTAGTATTTCATTGAGTAAAATTAAAGCAAGTAATCATTCTCTTTGAAACAAAACCTTAATTTGTTAAGTGTTTTGATTCTGATGATATCCACAAGATGCTCAGAAAGGTATATTATGAAGTGATTTATCATTATTCCAAGAATACCCTGGCTCTGTTTATATAGGAATTGTCTTGTTATGATGCAATAGACTGCGATAGACTTGATTGTCTAAGCCCTGCTACAGCAATGAACATCAGGGCTAAGTTTTTTGCTACATTTGCGGCATTTAGCAGACGCTTTTATCCAAAACGACTTCCATTCCCTAACTACAGGGGACAGTCTCCCTGGAGCAACTTGGGGTTAAGGGTCTTGCTCAGGAACCCAGTGGTGGTGTGCTGAAGGTAGGATTCAAACCCATGACCTCTTGGTCCAGAGGCAAATATCCTACCCCTTAGCCCCCCTCCCCCCCAAACAAGATGTTAGGGTAAAATCTTGTTTTACCCTTATATTGAGGGGAAAACATAATCAGATTTATAAAATGATTATTTAAGACCTTATCGGAAATTATTTGCATTTTGGGACAAGAGCCATTCTTGGGTTGAGGTTGTATTTGTTGAATTGTTATAGGAAAAAACATTCCGTCACAACATGGTCTGGAACAGACCATCAGGAATGGCTATGATAGTGCTAGACCTTTTTTTTTTTTTCAGCATAAACAATTCACTTTCACAACAACTGTCAGACTATTATCAATCTTAACTTATGTATTTAATTCTTTGGTCATAGGGTTGTACAGTATATTTTACCTGAAAACAGAACTGGTAGCAGTGACAGTTAAATAGGTGTTCCAGTAGGATTCTGTTCCACTGTATTCGTACTTGAATTAACTGATGTGTAACTGGAGGAGAATTGTAATGATGTTTTTACAATAACGAGACACAGCTGTTCATGACTTGTAACGTGCCAAAATGTCATAGATGGGTTGTGACATTCACTCTCTCTCTCGCTCTATACACTCACTCTATAGGGCCTCTGAGTGAGATACTGGCTGGCATGCAGAAGGCTTAAGTGGGTTTTGGAACTGCTATTTTAACTTGCTCTGCTGTCTTGCTGTTCTGTTGTGCAAGGCCATTCTCCAACCATTCCTGCAAGATGAATGCAACTGGTTGATTTGGCTCTATAGAGACTTTGTAAAGAAACTTGCAGTCTTTTTCCCCCCCCCTCAGGACAATGATCAGTAAACCACTGCCTTCTTTCAGTGATTGTCAATGGTTTTATGCACTGTAGGTTTGAATATTGTTAGAAATGTGTTTGTCACTAAACTGATATTTCTTGTTTGTTGTGGGAATGACGATCCCAGCATCAAAGAGTATAGCATGGTCAAATATTTCTCCAGCCATATTGTGCAACATAAAATATGAACAAATGACAGATGACTTTGAAGCAATTGTGTCCCTTCACATGCAGATTCTAGGGGTTCCAGTTGCGTCAGGCTATTTGTTTCTAATGGATTGCAATACATAATAAAAAATAGTTAGTTTTTTTTTTATTTTGATGATTTTGTTTGTGAGGGTCATGAAACATATGTCCCTTTTTGTTGGTCTCTTTTTTTTTTTTCTTTTCCTCTCTCTATGTACTGTGTCTTCATAACATCACTTAACACAAGCAAATCTTATGACAACCTTTTTGTATTTTTTTTTTTCCCCCAAAGTGCACAGTGCTTTCAGTTGCATTTACCCAACTTGTTTATATGCTGAGCATCGTAATGCTGTCAGTATATAATAAATTCCTGTTTTCCCTATTTTCTCAGATGAGATGGAGCTAAAGGACTGTCTCTCGGTGCTGGTGGATGACCAACAGAAACTGGCTGCACAGACAGCGAAAAGTACACTGTCTGCGCGGCGTCTGAGCCAGCGGCTGCTTATCCTGGAGCGCTACCTCATCTCTCTCACTCACAGCATGATGGAGGAGAAGTACAAAGTTCGGTGGAAGAGTCCACCCAGCCCCCCACTGCCCACTGTGGATAACAAAAGGTACATGAAAAGGGTACTGGCCAGTGAAAAGAGGTGGCCGTTATGATTTTAGAGCCAAGACTTATGTAAGCTGGCTTAAGATATATATATTGCATAAATATGTCAAAGTTTTCTGTGCTGTCTTTTTTTATAGTACTCGTCCTGTCAGTAAGGGAGTGGAGGGATTGGCTCGAGTTGGGTCAAGGGCAGCTCTTTCTTTTGCCTTTGCATTTCTCCGTAGGGCCTGGAGGTCTGGTGAGTAAAAGCTGGGAGAAATGAGCTTTCATTTTCACCACTAGCAGGGTTGTGCATTATCCTAAACCATACTACAATTCTCATTCACTCATATACAGGCTGAAGGTTTAACAGGGTGAAGAAACCTTCATTTTTCTGAGAAGACTTTCCATGTAGTTGTGGAGTGTGTCTTGAATATGTGTGTCCATTCAGTTGAAAGAGCATATGTGAGTTCAGGCATGTATGCTCATTTATTAGACAAGAATTCCTGGCTCTCGTTTGAAGTTCCAAGTCATCCTGAAAATGTTCAGTTGGGATGAGGTTCAGGCTCTGTGCAGGCAGATTTTATACACCTTTTAACACTGTTTATGAAACGGCTTAACTCTAATTAGGAGGTACGCTGGGCGCTGTAACGTGTGTTTAGAACAATACAGATTGATCAGTTTTTGTTGTTTTGGCCCAAATTTGGCAGATATTGTTTTGGCCCAAATTTCTTTTGCCTCACTAAACATTCTATCTCAAATCTAATGCTTCGAAAGCTAACTTTTGAAACGGTGTCTTAGTCTTCTAGCGCCCTACTTTATTACAGCAGTCACATATTCGTAAACACTTCTCTGTGATGTGAAATACAAAGCGGCTTTGAGTTTTTGTGCATTATGTAACAGTGCTCTTACTGTTTAATCCTCCCATAGTTATGGGATCAGTGTGCCTTACACAGCCCAATTCAAACACTGTGCCAAGTTGAAGTATCATCAAACTGGGACAGTCAAACTGAAGCTGTTTTTCTGTAGTAAGGGTACAACTTTCATGGAATTATTGGAATTGAATTAAAGGATTTGAAGCTGTATAACATGTGGCAGTGGAAAACGCCCAATGACTTTTTGACTTTTTGGCATTGATTCAGGATATGTTAATGGGGCCTTTAATGAAATTGTAATAGACTCCTATGTGTTTTGTAGTAAGTTTACATTTACTGCTGGAGACTGGTACAAATCTTCTCATTATTGAATTGTGTGTCCTCTACAGAAAATACTCAGAGAATTTGACTGGATGATTCATGTACAGCTCACTCCTCACATAAACGTCCTCGTTCGAAACTGTTTTCATCAGGTTCAGACTGGAAAGCATTTTACTGGGAGTCTGAGCATCAGCTGTGGATTCGAAAGGCGATGCAATCCAGTGGACTGATGGCTTGTTGAGAGCAGAATTGCCCAATCTGTTGGTGTCCTTTGGGAATGAGTGAGACCAGCTGCTTTGGCTCTGAATGGAGAGCTGCTCTGTAACCTGAGTTACACACAGAGATCCTGTCTGAAGAAAATTTGAACAGAAGCACCGTAGTTTTCAGTGATCGTATAATAGAATGAGAGAAACATGCAACAGGAGGACACTAGAAACTAGAAAGATGGAAAAAATGTTCCAGCCAGGATATACTTTTAGCCATGGTTGTGGTGAAACATGCTGACAATATTGTGCTGTTGATATCTTGTAGTCCAAACTCGGAATGCACAGATACAGCATTTATTGTAATATCAATCCAATAATTAAATGTTCAAAATTTTTTTTCTCTAGTGAACAATACACTGTTTGGCAGTGTGGCACGAACCTAGAAAATTCCGTAACACATTAACTAATGGATCGTTTTGTTTTTATTTGTTTGTGTTAAAAAAATAATCACTGCTAACTCTAAACCTGTATTATATGTTGTAGGTGATGATGCAGACCTGTGCAGTGAGTTGCTGCAGGAGTCTCTAGATGCTCTGCGTGCTCTTCCAGAGGCCACTCTATTTGATGAGGGTACTGTGTCATCGGTCTGGCTGGAGGTTGTTGAGAGAGCTACTAAATTTCTCAGGTTAGTTACTTCATTATATGGTGGCGAAGGTGTGATAAAACAGATCTGAGATTTTCTAAAAATAAAACTGTAAAAAGGAGATGTCACCTGTAAAAATAAAATGTGTATTCAGCATTTTTTTTGTAATGAGACAGTTTGAGAATTTCTGAAGTGTTGCTTTGCCTTTGGAGCAGTGATGTGCATGGAGGTGGCAGTGGCAAGGCCCCAAGCAGCATTCCCTTGCAGGACCAGCACCTGGCCCTTGCAATTCTACTAGAGCTGGCAGTTCAGAGGGGCACGCTCAGGTACACACTGCATCTTATTTTCTTCCACAAATGTCACCTACCAAGTTGTAAGGGTTTACATACCTTATGTATTTCAAACAGGACCATTGCAGGTACAATGACGTTTTCACTTGTTTGAGGTCCCTCAACTTACTCACTAATTCAACTATCGGATATTGAACTGATGTTACTCATCCAGTTTCTATAGGTTCTTTGTATTTGACACTTTCCAAATGAAGGACAAGCGGTGAATGTGTTTGTTGCTACCTGGCTTCAGAACCGCAAACACCAATCAACTTTCCAACCAGTCAGCTTGACAAAAAATACAGTGGATACTTTTGAGTTCTGAAAGCACTGGTAGACAAACGGGGAAAAGATAAAATCTCTTAGAGAAATGGCAGCAAACATGGGTTATATATAGTGTTTGCTTCATGAAAGATAAAGCTAATGTAAGCCTCGTGTCAATTTGCTGAGTACATAGTTAGACAAAAAATGCAGACCAGAAAAAAAAATACAAAATGTTTAGCACTATTAGTTAACTAGTTGTAACTTTGCTGTTTTTGTGCAGGAGATATCTAACCAGCTAACTGTTGGGGGAGATTACCTTTCGCCATGCTAGCTAGCAGCATGAGTCCAGTGGTGCATCCATGTTCCTGCTGAAGTTGAAATAGCAGTGTAAAAAACAATGGTTGTCCAGTACTGCTTTGGTTTTGAAGTTGTGGGTCCAGCTGCACATTAAATATTTAAAGACCTTGAAACTCTTTTACTTTTTCCTTCATCTGGTTGTCTGTTTAGTAGACAGTCTGGAGGTCCTTCATAATGGTGATCACCTCCACACCAGGCAAATCAGTAAAACTGTGGCACTTTGCTCCATTTCCAATTTGCCCAGTGTTTTACACGTCTTGCCCTTCATCTGAGCAGTTGTGAGACAGGCTATAGTCAAAGCCAAAAAAAGTAATAATCCAGGTCCCTTTGCTCCACATCCTCTTCAGCTTCAGTGGTGCTGTTGTTTTTTTTTTACAGTTATTGCTGCTGTATGACCATATAGCCCTGCTTGATCTGTCCTGCTCATATTTAGGAAGCCAACACATACATTATTGGGGTTTTTGATAGGGTTCATTTCAAATATTCACAATGATTTTGAACTGCTTACTATTGGTTGATAAAAAAATCTGCTTACTATTGGTTGATAGTGCATTGCTGTGCATTTGAATTTTGTTTTTTAAAACATTACTGTAGCAATTCATGCCTGTAGACCAGTTTTGTATGCGAAGCCAACTATGCTACTATCCTAAACTATACTTAGATAAATACCTTCGGGATAAATTCAACTTACATTTTTAAAAAAATAAAGTAGTACTATTTTTTTTCTACAGCCTCATGTAACCTTACCAATAAAAATTATGGCGATAATGATAGTAATAACACTCAAGAGAAAAAGAACTGTGGTGCAGGCGACAACAAATATTCAGATTCAAGAATCAAAATCAGATTGGAACTGAAAAAAAGTGGATTGGTGCATCTCTAGTACACACCATAATCAGATATGCGCTTTCTATTTGAATGGATGACTTAGGTCTTTACAAAACCCATGCATGGACCTGCACTTCAGTTGTTCGTTCTCATACCAACATACCTTAAATATTAGTTTTGTAATAATAATAATATTTTATAGTAATTAAAAATCTGTAGTTGCTAAATAATAGTAGTTGAATGGTAGCATATACTGTGTCGCAAGGTTATTAACTGAGCAGCAAACTGCTATCGAAGGGGTTATAATTACAGAAGTAGGTAACTGCTAAATGCATAGCTGATTTCTGTGTGCTTTACCATTTCCTTTGTTTTGTGGCCTCTAGTCAGCTGCTGTCAGCGGTTCTTCTGCTGCTGAGGCTGTGGGATAGTGGCACCAGAGAGATGGATAATGAACGTTCCAGTCAGGGCACCAGTGCCCCCCTACTGCCACTTCTGCAACGCTTTCATAGTATCCACAGCAGCAAGGAGGAGCCTGTCCCTGAGGAGGAGGTTGAAGTGAGTCATGTTTTAAAGGCAAAACACCTCATTAAACTGGCTTTTAACTTTCACTTCTTCACTTAGTTACCAACTGTTACCACACAAGTAGGTTTTGTATACATTTTTGAAAGGGAGAAAACCCATAGGACCAGTGTCATGTAGAACAATATTTTCTAAAAACAACGTGCGTTTGTTACTAATTTTTACTAGCTTGTGGGCTAAATTTTTGTTGTACCGTATCATGTGACGGAGACGAGCATTTTTTCCAAAATAAAAGCTCTTTCTGTGCGGCCCGGTGCCAAATGACTCACGGGCCCTTACCGGTCTATGGCCTGGTGGTTGGGGACCTCTGCACTATTGTATGTGTCTGTAAAGTACAAGGCCAAAAGTCATACTTAACATGATAAATATACATATACAAGATATATTTGGTGTTACTGTCTTTGGAAAACAACAACTTTTGCTGTAATTGGAAATGTTAACTCAATCAGAATAACTGCATTTTGAATGAATTGTGGAGATGACTGAAGTTGGTGATACCAATGAAGACGAAAAGAGAGGTTGTGGTGGAAGAATGGTGCCTTGAAACATTGACAGCATATGTTCTTATTATATAGAAGTCTTTTGAATTTCTACTAGTATTTACAGCCCTTGTTTCATGAAAATAATTTACGAACATTTCCCTTCCCTCAGATTCTGTCTGCCCCACTGAGCCCAAATGAGAGTTTCCTGCGCTACCTGACCCTGCCTCAAGACAATGACCTGGCCATCGATCTTCGACAGACAGCTGTAGTCATCATGGCCCACCTGGACCGCCTGGCTGTCCCCTGTAGCCCTCCGCAGTGCAGTTCGCCCACCTCCAGCAAGGTACCTGCCATGATATTTAATGCTCTGTTTGCTAAGCTTTTGACTGAGTTGCTCAGTAATGACACAACATTACATTGTTTCAGTTTAGGCTAGAGAAAGGTTAAAACTGTTGGGGGAAAAAGTGTTCTAAAAATCTTTAATGTTGCATTGCCCACTTAATCCTTACCAACTGCCTTTTCAGCCTTCTTGCTGATCTTTTAGCATACATGTAACTTAAATACTCTTGCATGACTAATTGTGTTCTCTCTATGTCTGCTCTGTTGGAGGATCACGGCCCCGTACAGGTAATTGGGATTGTTAATGTGTTTCTGCCTATACTACCCCATTTATTGTGAATTTCTTGTTTGGAAAACTATAAATCAGCCTTTGTACCAAAGCATAATATCTCTCAAGATGCTGAAGATTCATAATTTAAATATATGTACTGATCTGTGGATATGACACTGTTGCATAGCAAATGAATAACTGCTAAGTAAACCACTATGAATGAGGATTATAATATTTCTGGAAGAGAAACTTTGCTTCAGAATCCTAGGCAACAGCTCTGCAGAAAATAGCATTTTTTAAACATTAAATGTTTTTGGCCCTTGAATAATGAGTTTGCCATGTTGACTAATGAGTTAGTCATGTTTAGTAAAGTTAAAATAAGGCAGAATGCTATTCTGTTCAGAGCTGTGGCCTGGAAGGAACCCTGTTTGACGCATTTGACTTGAAGTTCTAGCTACAATGCTGAAATAAGAAATATGTTGGTCTGCAGGGTTCTGTGTAAAATATGTAATGCATGCTTTTTTTAGCCTTTGCCATTATCTCCAGTATAGTAGGTTTAAATAATTCTGAATACAGCACTAAATACAGCACTATTTTTTTAATATATATTTTTAGGGTACATTGCAGGAGGTAATTGGTTGGGGTCTATTGGGATGGAAGGTGTATGCCAATGTGAATGGACCAATCCAGTGCAAGGCTCTGTCCAACCTGGGCGTAACCCAAATAGTGTGCTCAGAGAAGGGCTTTCTCATCCTATCCATCTCTGGTGCTGTCTACACCCAGAATTACAAAAGCACCACCCTGGTGAGTGCCTTATCACAGTACAGAATTTTGTCCAGGATCTATATTTCTATCATAGTGTGGCTTCATAGCAGGAATAAAGTATGGACTATTTTCAGTCTTTCATAACTGAAGTATGTTCTGTAGAGCTGATAATTTAACCAAGCACTTGTCTTTTAGTCCCCTATGCTGGTCCATGGCCTCTCATCCAGGAAGATAGTGAAGGTGGCAGCTCACCCAGAAGGGCAGCACTACCTGGCTCTCTCTGCCAATGGCGAGGTTTTTTCCTGGGGTTGCGGGGATGGTGGTCGTTTAGGACACGGAGATACCACGTAAGAACCCCCATAACAACTTTACCAGCAGTCCTATCTCGTGGTATTTTGAATTCTATAATAAAAATTTGAGATTAGACAGATTTGAGATTAGTTACGTTGCTTTCATCTAGCCAGAGATCTTTGTCGTCCAAAATTTATATATAATTGAGTTGTGCATAGCTGTGCAGATTTACTAAGATTCAGAATCTAAGGAACACTTTTTTTTATGATTAAAAAAATTTTTTTTTACCCCATTATTTATTGTCTATTAAGTAATAAATGCTTGTTATGTGACATATTCAAATGAAATTCTCAGCATAACAATTTTAAAGTTTTCTGCCACTGCATGCCTGGCAGCATGTCCTTTTACTAGACTGTCCTTACACAGACAGCGATTTTTTTTTTTCTTCTTCTTCTCACAATCGTGCATTTTTAACAATCTCTAATAATTCTCATAATACATGTGAACATGACATGAATACTTATCATTTGGTGACCATAGTACTTTTTTTTGTTCTGCAGGTACTTGGAAGAGCCAACCATGATTGCTTCATTCTGTGGGAAGCAGGCTGGGAAGCATGTGGTACATATAGCGTGTGGCAGTACCTACAGTGCTGCCATCACAGCAGACGGTGAATTGTATACATGGGGACGAGGAAACTATGGCCGGCTCGGGCATGGTAATGTCCGTCTTTTACCAGACTATAGCTTTGGCTCCATAACATTTTTCAAACTACATTTTTTTTCTTTGTTTCTTGCCTTTGGTAACTGGAAATTCCTGTGATTTTAAGGTTCTAGTGAGGACCAGACCACCCCAATGCTAGTGACTGCCCTAAAAGGGCTGAAGGTAATAGATGTGGCATGTGGAAGTGGAGATGCACAGACACTAGCTGTGACAGAGAATGGTAGGAGCAAGACTTTTTTCTTTATAAATAGGGTTCAGGGATCCTTCTTGATATGGGAATGTCCTTATCTGATAACAGTGGCATAGTAATCAGAATTGTGAAATAATACCATACCAATAACATGATTTCCTCGTCTCTCTCTTTCTCTCTCTCTCTCTCTAGGCCAGGTTTGGTCATGGGGGGATGGGGACTATGGGAAGCTGGGCCGTGGGGGCAGTGATGGCTGTAAGAGTCCGAAGCTGGTGGAAAAGCTGCAAGATTTGGACATTGTGAAGGTGTGCTGCGGCAGTCAGTTCTCTGTGGCTCTTACTAAAGATGGACAGGTTTATACCTGGGGCAAAGGAGACAACCAGCGTCTTGGCCATGGCACTGATGAGCATGTCCGCTACCCAAAACTGCTCGACAGCCTACAAGGTAAGTCTTTACAGATTTATGTTGTAAAATGAGTAAGGTAGTCTTTTATGACCGCCGTATTGTGTATTCTGTTCATGTGTGTATTCCTCTACAACCTCAGGGAAAAAGGTGGTGGATATAGCAGTGGGCTCTACGCACTGCCTGGCTCTAACCGAGGACGGAGAGGTACACAGCTGGGGAAGTAACGATAAATTACAGCACTTTGACACTCTCTTCTCAAACAAGAAGCAGCCTAAAGCTCTGCCAGGCCTCAACTCCAAACACATAGTGGGCATCTCTTGTGGCCCAGGCCAGGTACTGTAGTCTTATCTGTCTGGGGTTACTTGTAGTCTCGAGTGTGGAATTTGATTGTCATTCTACACATTTATATAATTTAAATACATTTATACATGTATGGGTGTTGCGCAACTGCACAGTGAAAAAAAGTTATGAATATTGTTATAGCGAATTTATCACAGTGCTGTTGATCAAATTACTACTTGTATCTGAGTTAGTGCTCTGGCATGTTTGTTTGGAAGTTTACTTGGCTCTTTGTCTCTCTCAGAGTTTTGCTTGGTCTTCTTGCTCGGAATGGTCAGTAGGGCTACGTGTTCCCTTCGTTGTGGATGTGTGTCCCATGACTTTTGAGCAGCTGGATCTTCTGCTACGGCAGGTCAGTGAAGGCATGGATGGGACCTCGGACTGGCCACCACCTCAGGAGAAAGAGTGTATGGTGGTGGCCACGCTCAATCTGCTCAGACTACAGGTCAGTCACAGTCTAAGGATACCCAATAACTTGTAGGTATATAAGAAGTATTTATTTAAAGGTTAGGTCCCAATATTAATGATGCATGTTTTTGAATATTTTGTTGTATAATGAGGTTTTGATTTGTTTTTAATAAGCTGTTTTGTAATGAGCTGTAATGTTACATAATAAGCTTGTTTTCTTCTGGGTTTAAAATTGTATTCAGATTTCGGAGGTCCAGGCTTACTTTTCCACTAACCTTTCCACTTTTTCAGTTGGTCATGCCAGCACATGATTTGTTCAGATCCTGCTGGCAGATGAATTTGCATGCCCTAGTTTTGCAGTATCTTGCCTTATGTGTAACACTATTTTCATTCTACTTTTATTCATTTGTCATACTTTTGTATGTGTATTTGATCATTCATTCTGTGTGTTTTGTGAGCTATATGTATCTTTCATCATTGCTGTTTGCGATGGTTGCTGGAAATTTCCCTTTGCGGACCAAAGAAATACTGTCCATCTCCTCTATCTAATCCATCTACCAGCACAGACATAGATATTCTGTGTTGAATATGAGACATGTCTGTGGTACCATCTGTCATAAATGATAGCAAGGGGTCAAAGGCAAGCTTGTTATTGAAGGGGTATTTTACCGATCAACGGTGATTGGCATGGTAGAATTATATGGGTTTTAACGTAACATACACTACAATTAGAGTCTAAACTTATGCATTCTACTGTAGAGTTTGAACTGTCTCCCTCAGAGGCTGTAAAAAGGGGGGTGGAAAGCCCTCAACAGTCCCTTAAGTTGAAGATGGTACAATGCCTTACTATGTTAGGTGGCCTTGAAGGTCAGATTGGACATGCAGTTGTCTTTGAGGGCCAGACTGGAGGTGTTGAACTCATTGCACCCAAAAGTATATATTTAAAAAAAAAAAAAAAAGATCAGATGGGGACCAAAACAGCCTCATAATCACTAGCGCAAATGTGACCATCTGAAATGTTAACTCTCAAGAAGTTGTTGCGTGTGCAGTTTGGAGCCCTTATAGTAGCGCATTTAGCAATGTTTATCGTCATGATTGTTGCTGAATGACATGAAAAAATGTGTCATAGTTTTATGGTATACTTTTCACCTGATAATGTATGTCCTAATTTATCCTAAATGTTGGCTTTTATGATGATAGCCACTGGTTTGCTTTTGCTTTAACCTTCTTTTTTTTTTTTTTAACCTTTGTTTCCTGTCCTGGCCTACAGCTCCATGCAGCTATAAGTAATCAGGTAGACCCAGAGGAGCTAGGGCTGGGGCTGGGCAGCAGCCTGCTCAACAACCTCAAGCAGACGGTGGTGACGCTGGCCAGCAACGCCGGGGTACTGAACACCGTCCAGGCAGCTGCACAAGCTGTGCTCCAGAGTGGCTGGTCAGTGCTACTGCCCACTGCAGAGGAAAGAGCTCGAGCCCTGTCCTCACTGCTGCCCAATGCAGGTCAGTCTCACTGTTGGCTAGGGCATCAGTGCAGTCCTCTTGCTATTACATCACACACAGAGCAGTTACATCACACACACAGCTGGTCTATTGTCTCAGAGGTTATTCTGCAGTAAAGAATAAACTTGTTGCTCCACCTTTCTTCTATCATCTTCAGCCCTTTTTCTTAAGGAATCTTTTGTACCAATAATTTGTTTAGATTTTTGACTTCTTTAATATTGTGTCCACTGTAGCATAACTGTAAACAGTTTTGTGAAATAGACCAGAAAAAGGGCTCCAGTTGGAGAATAGAGTAAAATTAATGCGTTTATTTCTGTGTGTGTTTCAGCCTCTGGTAACGAGATGAGTGTGAGTCCAGGTCGACGTTTTATGATTGACCTGCTGGTTAGCAGTCTAATGGCAGATGGAGGGCTGGAATCTGCTTTGAATGCTGCTATCACAGCTGAGATCCAGGTCAGTGTGTATTATTTAGCAGCCGTTTCATCACTTATTCATATATATGCTACCTCACGTCTGCCTTGATGGAGTGTAGCTAAAATCCTGGCTTAGGAAGACTATCTGAGGGTTGACCCGTACAGAAAGTGGTGGAAATGAGAAGCTACACCAAAACACCATATGGGCCAAAACTTTATGACCACCTACCTTTTATGCTAATATTCTCTAACCCACCGAAATGTAGAGTCAAGACTCCCAGCCATGTCCTGTTGTATCTGGCCCCAAGTTGTTAGCAGCGAATCACTGTACAGACCCAGTGTTTCCCAACAGATACAGAGCATCACACTTCCTCCTCCCGCACCTCTTTTTTCCACATCTCGATGCCATTTCTTCACAAGGTGAACAATGCTTATGTACCAATGCTTACATGCCCATTTTATGTACTTTTAACAGTGGTTGGGGGTTACCATGGACTTTCTAACTGGTCTGCTGCTTGGCAGCCTGAAGATTATCAGGGTACAATGCATGTGTATGTGTTTACACATTATTCCTGTAACCAGCACTGATAGTCTGGTGACTAGGCTTTCAAGTTGTGTTGCTGACTAAGTGTCAAGATTGTGAGTTTGAGCTCCCATGTTGCCACAGCCGTCTGCAACTGGGAGTCCAAGTGATTTCAGCTGGCTTTGTTTGTTGTTGGTTAGGGATCACTCAGAACAATGCCAGCCGGCAAGAGTATCTGTCGGCTGATTTAGCAAAATTGTCAGGTCGCGTTCGTCGCTGGTTTAAAAATATGGCATAGCTTTTACTCTCCTATTGTTGGTAGTAGTCTTGTGCTTGGGCGAGTCCTAGCTAGCAGGTGGTTTGTCCTTATCCAAACTAGTGGTTTGTCCTTCCTCTGTCCATAAATACTGCTGACCAGCAGCACCCCCAACCCATTACCCATGGGGATCAATAGATTGTTAAGATGCTGACCATAATAATTTTGCCCTGTGTCAGGTCTTTACGTCTGTCCAATTCTCCTGCGTCCAGCACATGGATCTTGTGCACTGAATGTTAGCATATCTTCTAATATACCCCAGATCCTGACATGCACATTTGTAATAAGATAGTTGTTTTTTTCAGTTCCTGAGGGGTTATAATACTTTGCTTCATCAGTGTATCATTAAACAGGCAACATAAGTGAGGCATTTGTTATTAGTTATTACCATCTTAGTACAAAAGTGTTTTGTTTGCTTTATGAAAAACAATGTGTATTTTTGTCTGTTAGGATATTGAGGCTAAGAAGGAGGCACAGAAAGAGAAAGAGATTGATGAGCAGGAGGCCAATGCCTCAACATTGCACCGTTGCCGTACTACCCTAGATAAAGACCTCATCAACACCGGCATCTATGAGTCGGCAAGCAAGCAGAGCTTACCGCTGGTCCAGCTTGTCCAGCAGCTTCTCAGGTACTGAACTCCTCCTATTTGTGCCTGAGTGCAGTGTTATGTCTTTTTGGGAACACAAGATACAGTATATGTTGTACCTTGGTCTGCTTCTTCAGGGAATAGTGGTTATATGCTTAAACTAATGTTTTTCATACAGATCATATTGACTACATACATAAATTAACTGAATTGGAATTGAAAATGAGAGGAATCTGGATTTCCACTCAGTAAGCTTTTTATTATTATTTTTCCCCCATTTCTTTTCTGTATAGGAATATTGCATCACAGACTATAGCTCGTTTGAAAGATGTGGCACGGCGCATTTCAAACTGTCAAGATGCAGAGCAGGTGAGTAAAGAGCGCTCTGCTTCTTTGGACCTGCTACTTCGTTTTCAGAGACTGCTGGTCTGCAAACTCTATGTGGGAGTCCATGGCACTGTTGGAGTAGGGGGATACAGTGAGTATCACTTGTGTACACACACACACACACACACACACACACACACACACACACACACACACACACACAGCAGCACAGTGTTACATAAGGCTTGGCTTCTGTGCCTTCTGTGGCTTTAAATAACAATTGATCTGTTTGGATTCATAGTCAATTTGACTAGACTGTGAGTAGGTGTTGTTTGTCATTAAAAGAGGATTACTCTGTGTTTCAGCTTTGACCAACCCTGAGATTCTAGGAGTGGGCTCTTTGTTGAAGAAGTACATTGCCTTGCTTTGTACACACATTGGGGACATCCTGCCTGTTGCCACAAGCATAGCTTTCAACAGTCACCGCCATTTTGCTGAGGTGTTTCGTGTCATTGAGGGAGACCTTACAGGTATCACTGATCTCATGTCTAGAAAGTATTAAATCCCTTAAAAAGTGGTAATTGCAGGCAAATTGTAAATTGTAGTTTGATTTATTTGATTTAAATAGCTTCTTGTTTCCAAAATTCTTGAAATATTGAATAGTTACAGAAATAAATTTGTGTCTTTTCTCAGTCAGTCGGTAGTCAACAGCAATAAGAGAAATAACGTGTCCTAGCACTTCTTCTACATGTCACTGTCCTGTGGCATGTATGGTCACCTGTTGCATACTTGTACACTGCATGAAATCTGATTTATTTACTATATAATATATAAATCTACCTTGTTTAATTCTATATGAGATAATAAAGCAGCAAACTAACAATAATTTATAAAGTCATTGATTAGGCTTTGCAACCACTATTGCAATTTTGGATATTTATGACTGAAAATTAAAAACTTTATTAAGGCTGAAGGTTAACATACAGAGATCATTTGTTGAAAATTGTGTTATTGATGTGATTTCAAACTTTAGCGGTATCACAGCATCTAAGTGTGTTTTTGTCATTAGTAAGGTTGTTTTTGGTAACTGCACTTTGGTAATCTGCCTCTGTTCTCCTAGGTGTGTTGCTCCCAGAACTTGTGGTGTCTATTGTGCTGCTGCTGACCCTGGATGCAGGCTTGATGCAGGAGACTGGGTCTATCCCTCTGCTGGCTGGGTTGCTGGAACATTTGGACCGCTTTAACCACCTCGCCCCAGGCCATGAGAGGGATGACAGTGAAGACCTGGCCTGGCCTGGCCTCATGGGTAATTGGAAACATTCATTGCATTCTTGCTCTTCTTATGTAAAGTAGTTTAACTGAAGTAAATGTGTTCTAATTTCCAGAGGCTGGTGTTAATATTAATATTTTTGCAGGGTCTTTCTTCAATGGTCCGAGCTCAAAGAACAATGAAGAGGTTTCGCTCATTCGCAAAGCTGACCTGGAGAACCACAATAAAGATGGTGGCTTTTGGACAGTCATTGATGGAAAAGTCTATGACATCAAGGACTTTCAGGCTCAGTCTCTTACTGGAAACACCATTCTAGGTATATGAAATGGGAGTACATAAACCCCCCTGCTTTTCACGAGGGTTACGTTCCAAGAGTACCCGTGTATAGTGAAAAAGCACATTGTTTTCGATGTGATTAAAAAAAAAAAAAGCCTAAAAATGCCTATTTTTATTAACTTTCTATGCTCCTAAATATGCTCCCAAAACACTTTCATTTCATTTTAAACTCAGCTTAAGACATTAACCTTAAAGAAAATGTAAAGGTAAACCCGTATCCGTACTGTACAGTTTACACTGAACTCTCGCAGTGCTAGAATGTAAAATATCGATCTTACCCCTGTATAGACTGTACTGTAATTCATGCACGTGCATTTTCTTTGGTATGCGCTGTCATTTTCTTTGGTATAAGCAGGTAAATACAGTAATAAATTAATTTAATTTACAGTAACTGTTGCTTAGTACAGAGAACACAACACTACGCCCTAATGGTCATCCCAATAACCTCCAAATTCCCACATATACCACCAAAAAAGTCACACCCTACAGATGCACATCAGCTTTACACTGCATGACATATACAGTTCAAACACCCCTCACTGTAACAGTACCTACAGGCAGGTTTTGTTATTCCATTAGAATAAAGTGGATTGCAAGAGGGTTCAGCCACTTGCCATTCACACAGATTATTACTGCCAGAATGCACAGAACTTCATGCAGTAGTTTCATACTGGATTCAAATCACTTCACAGCTGTTACTGCCAAATTGTAAAGACTACACACAACCTTAGCATTTGTACTCGATCAAATCCCTCCACTAATATTATGGTCAGAGTGTATATATTTAAGATTTATACTGGACTAAATATTTAATATTCATACTAGATTACAGTCTTCGACAGTAACAATGGCGAAGTGATTTTAAAGACTGCACCCAACCTTTAGATTCATACAGGATAAAATCTTTAGTTATTAGACTATAAAATCTACACACACTGCAGATTCATCCTGGATTAAAGTCACTCCACACTTACTCCTGTCAGACTTTCAAAACTAAACACACTGCAGATTCATAAAGATTACAATCACTCTACATTTATTACTGCCAGTCTGTTAAAACTACACACTGCACATCTGTCTCCACATAAACAGGATAAGAGCTCACCAGCTGATCCACCCGATCGTACGGGAAGAACTGTGGGAAGGAGCAGGGCACCGGCGCCAGCGTGAACTTCATCTTCCCATCAGTCATGTCTGCCAGCTGCTCCAGACAGAGCCGGAAATGATCGTAGGCCTCGCAGGACACGTCCATGTGGCGCAGAGTGAAGTTCAATCTGCAGGAACATGACAGACTGCGGTCAGGCAAAGAAGACCTAATACATAATGACGTCATCAACCTTTAGGACGCTAGTGACAACAAATGGTAAACTGTCGTCAGACGGCAAAACTGCTCCTTATATGGAAGCTCCCCCGGTTTGTCTTGATGCTCGGGGTGTCTGATGTCATGTCAAGCTTTGTTTGGTGTTCCTATGTCAGGTGTTTTAAAAACACTTAACAATAACCGCTACTGGGTTTTTTTTTAAATAAAATGGCATCACATACAAATGCCCATAAAGGAAGAAAATGCCCAAATGTCTTTTATTTTAGGTCTTAGAAACAAACAAACAAACAAACCAAAAAAAAACCCACACAAGAACTCTGAAGCCGTGAGAATTTTCAGGACGATTTTCAAAAAAACCCGCAGAGGGAGGGGGTCCGGAGGGGGTCCGGAGGGGGTCCGGAGGGGGTCCGGAGTGCGGTCGAGCGGAGAGAAAGAGCAGCAAACAGCGAGTGTGTTAGGCTGTATCGCTGAAAAAGCTGACACGGGTGAGAAAAGCGATCCAAAAAAGGACAAAGAAACTTGCGGAAAACTACACATAACTCAATAAGCTACTTAAAGAATCAAGTAATGAACAAATGAAAGAATAAATGATTAA
>JBBJLS010000109.1:15812114-15830840 GCA_037577275.1 Bryconaethiops microstoma
TCTCTCTCTCTCTCTCTCTCTCTCTCTCTCTCTCTCTCTCTCTCTCTCTCTCTCTCTCTCTCTCTCTCTCTCTGAGGATATTCACACTGGTGAATCCCTGATGCTAACATCACATACTAGCATAACATGCTGTGAAACCTTTCATCACTGGCTGCTTAATTATGGTTTTATGCAGTCAGGTAGACCATAGTTCCTTATGATCAGCAGCAATGTCCTAGAACCTTTAATAACTGTTTAAAAATTGTGCACGGAAGCTTACAGCCTTCTGACTCTTTCATTTGCGTCTCCTTTCATCCCTCTCTCGTGCAAACAATAAATCATGTTTGGAGGAAAACTATTGAATTACAGTTCTTTACAACATTCTTTAAATATAAGCAGTAAATATCTTTGTCTGAAATTTATACTTTAACAAAATCTGAGGACATTTTTGCAATTTTATTATGGGAACTCTCAATAACATTGCTATCTTATTATTTGATTCTCACAATCCTAAATCAGTGCAGCTGAACACAAATGAAACTGGCCTGCTGAAAAAATTTGAATGGGGAAGGATGCAAGTAATGAAAAAATGAATGAATGTATTTTATATAACATTTCAGAGCCTTGGAAATGTGAATCAGTAGAAAACAAGAGGACAAAAGTGGCAGGTGTACATTAGCTAGCCAAACTATACATTCTGTTTTGCCTGCTAGTCTGAGTTTTGTTTCACCCATCTGAGATTGGTTTTAAACTTTTTTTTTTTTTTTTAACCAATAGTATATAGTTTTGAATTTAATTGGTATACATATGTGTATTCTGATCCTGCAGCTGATCAGGTGGACGTGCACTTGTTGCGGTGTCAGCAGCTGAAATTGTACATCCTGAAGGCTGCACGCGCTCTGCTCTCCCACCAGGACAAACTCAGACAGATCCTCTCACAACCAGCCATCGTAGACACAAGCCCTAATCCCAGTGGTAAGACCACACCCATTAATGGTTTCTTGTATAATTTTCCTACGTGAGATTTTCCTTTTTATTTCCATATCGAAAACTGCATTTCTTTTGCATCTCTGTCCTTTTCCTTGTGGTCTGTCTTGTGCTGTTTTGTCTATACTTTTTCCTCACACAGTATGCATCCCCTTACCCTTTCTCATCTTGGTTTTTCCCTTGTACAACTCCCCCAGTGATACAAGAGTGCCGGAAAATAAAAGTTTCTTCAGCAGGTTCTCCCACTCACTGCTCACACAGCACACAGTCGGTGCTAGGAGGCTTGGGGGTGGACATCTTTAACTGATGTTAATGAATTTACCTAGGTTGAATCTGCAGTAGAGCCAATATAGCCATCATGGGGGTGGACATGTGTGGATAGTGATTACTAAGGAACTTGGGTTGCGTGTATAGGGAATTCCCTGTCCATTTTTCTTTTTGCAGTGCATTCGGTCTCTTGTTAAGTGATTTGCTGCCTCCTGGTGGTTGAAATTGAAAATTGATTACATTTCATTCACAGTAAATTGTTTGCTCTAGATGTTTATTGTGTGTGTGTGTGTGTGTGTGTGTGTGTGTGTGTGTGTGTGTGTGTGTGTGTGTGTGTGTGTGTGTAGAGGAGCAGAGTGTGTCATCTCCCGATGTAGGCGATTTATCTCCTGAAGGTCCTCTGCCGCCCCTTATCCTGCTCCAGCAGCTTCTCTCTGCTGCAACTCAACCTTCACCCATTAAAGCAATCTTTGATAGGCAAGAGCTTGAGGTCAGTGCTACATACTTTATGACGTTTTATGTCAGACTTATTGCTTTGTGTTCTGTAAGGGTTAAAACTGATTCATTTCAGAGTAGTCATTTAATTGCATTGGATAATTAAAACCAAATTTGATTGTTCATATTGGCATGTGTAGGCAGCAGCACTGGCTGTGTGTCAGTTCCTGGCCGTGGAGTCCACTCACCCTTCGTCTCCGCTGTTTGAGGAAAGCAGTTCGAGTGAGGCCACTACACCAGTCACTGTACAGCATGTGCGTCCTCCCAAGCAGAAGAAGCACAAGACCTCCCCTGTGCCCCCAGCACCCATAGTACTACAGCTCATGGAGATGGGTTTCCAGAGGAAGAACATTGAGTTTGCCCTCAAATCCCTGTCTGGAACTACAGGCAGCGTCTCTGGTGTTCCAGGTAGCACGGTTCCATCATATAAACATGCGCTGTGTGAAACATTTTATTAAGCAGATGAATTCTTCTAAGCTGCCTAACATATGTTCTTGGTTAATTGTAGACTGCAGTTATCTCACCTTAGCACTTCTAACACAGTGTTAATGTGTTACTTATGTAATCAATAACAATGACATTATATATGTGTATTATTGACAACAGCTTGTGTGGATTTAAATAGTTTAACCCTTAACTGTTCCTTTAAATATGATGTAATTCAATGAATATCTATAGCGTCTTTTGTTTTGTGTTTTTGTGTTTGGGCTTCAGGTGTAGAGGCACTGGTGGGTTGGCTGTTGGACCACCCTGATGTTCATGTCACAGAGCTGTCTGATGCAGACACAGTGTCTGATGAATACTCAGATGAGGAAGTGCTGGAGGAACCGGAGGAGCCAGAAGCAGCTTTTCCCGTGGTATGTGCACATATATATGCATGTCTAAGAAAGACAACAACTCGGTGTCTCTTACTTTGACTGTTGTTTCACGTTGACCCTTCTTTATCTCAAGCCTCCTGGTGCTGTGGTCACAGAGAGCCAGACGTTTAAGAAGAGGTCTGATTTTCAGAGTAATGATGACTATGCTGTGTATGTAAGGGAAAATATTCAGGTAAGCAAGCACAAACATGAATGACTTTACATTCTAGTATCGGGCTCAACCTTATTAGACTGATTGTGTTTTAAGTTTTGTTATAGGATTTTGTGTTGTATGTTTTGCTCATATGACGTGCTTGTATGTGCTTTTTTTTTAGGTTGGAATGATGGTGAAGTGTTGCAGGACATATGAAGAAGTGTATGAAGGGGATGTTGGCAAAGTGATTAAATTAGACAGAGATGGCCTGCATGATCTGAATGTGCAGTGTGACT
Source organism: Bryconaethiops microstoma (assembly GCA_037577275.1). NCBI lineage: Eukaryota > Metazoa > Chordata > Actinopteri > Characiformes > Alestidae > Bryconaethiops > Bryconaethiops microstoma. The sequence goes on from JBBJLS010000109.1 coordinate 15,815,150, forward strand.
GGCAACAGAAAGGAGGCACCTACTGGGTTCGGTACATCCACACTGAATTGTTGGGTAATCTTCCATTCAGCATCTTTGCGTTATAGCCATGATTCTGAAAATCAATAGTCCGTCAAGATTATTTGAAAGTTTTAACAATATTATATGGCCAAACCCTGGTTCTGGAGGCCAACTACCCTGCAGATTTTAGTGTTTTTTTCTGCGTCCACCTTATTAGACCTTTTAATGAACATTACTGAATGAGCATGTTAAAGCAGAGGAAGGACGGGACAGTGGACTTCCAGAGCCATTGTTGAGGAAACACAGTTTAAAGCATTCAAATTTTAATACATGAGCATTATATAATACATCAGCTACATCAGCTCGGTTTGAATATACATTAAAGGTGTATACTAGAAACTTAAGGTCACCTTTGCTTCCCTGTTTCAGGATTTCCTCCTCAGAGTTCTCCCTCCCATATTAAGATTGGAGACAAGGTGCGAGTCAAGCCTTCAGTCACAACACCAAAGTACAAGTGGGGATCTGTTACTCACAGAAGTGTAGGCACAGTCAAAGGTAAGATTCATTGAAGCAGAACAGAGAGACTTTTGCTTGCTTTGTAGACCACTAAATACCGCTGATTTTATGATATTGCAAGTATAATGGTTATCTCCTGCAAACTGTTGGTTTAGCTTTCAGTGCCAATGGGAAGGATGTGATAGTGGATTTTCCTCAGCAGTCACACTGGACAGGATTGTTGTCTGAGATGGAGCTGGTACCAAGTGTACACCCTGGAGTCAGGTATGTACATGTGTGTTTGTGAATAACAGATTGATACTCACCAGCCAAGTCTGCACTGTTCTCTGCTCTGGTAACTTGAGTGTATGTTTCTGAAGGTGTGACGGCTGTCAGATGTTCCCCATTAATGGGCCCAGGTTTAAGTGCCGGAGCTGTGATGACTTTGACTTTTGTGAAAGTTGCTTCAAAACCCGCAAACACAACCCCAGACACTCCTTTGGCCGTATAAATGAACCAGGTCAGTCTCCTTTTCAAATTAGACAAGCTTCAAATGTGTAATATGCTGGATTTTAATTAGTTTAAATTGACATAATTATTGCCACACAACTGACTAATGACTTCTGACTTGTAGGTCAGTCTCCAACGTTTAGTGGCCGCTCAGGGAAGCAGCTGAAGAGGCACCATAGCAGCCAGCGGGGCATGCTGATAGATGAATGGTCCAGAGCAGTGAAGAATCTCAACGTGTCATCCTCAGTTAACCAGGCCTCCAGACTTATAGACTGTGGAGATCAGTGCTGGCAGTCTTCTGGTTCTCAGGGCAAGGTCAGTCTCCATACACATACGTGCACTCACACACTGTACAGTGAAATTCTGAATACTTCTGATAAGTGTCACTAGGGATGGAATGACTCTAAATCAATGACAATTTGTTGTTCACTTAGTTATAATCTGACCAGTATACAGAATTTCTGGTGATTTTTAAAAAATATTTATTTTTATTGTGGTTGAATTATTTATGCTCAGTAAGAAAGTATAAAAAATATTCAGTGTATTTTGAAGCTTCTTTTTGGTTAAATCTTTGTGTGTGTAACTGTGAAAATATCTGAAAGCATTGTCGTTTTGGTTATTGATATGAGATAATGAGACGTTTCCATATGATCCGATCTTTTTTAATTTGTGCAGCACTGGATCCGGTTAGAACTCTTCCCAGATGTTCTGGTCCACAGGCTGAAGATGATGGTGGACCCAGCAGATAGCAGCTACATGCCTTCACTGGTGGTGGTATCAGGTAAAGATAACATGGTTTTAGGAAAAAAACAAGTTTTCCATCTCACAGTGTATTGTTTGAAGAGATTGCTTAAGTATTTGGTATGTGTGATAGGTGGAAGTTCATTGAACAACCTCATAGAGCTAAAGACCATCAACATCAACCCTACAGACACTACTGTTTCCTTGTTAAATGACTGCACTGAAGTAAGTTAACTTTTCACTTACACTTTTCTCGTAAATGTGCCTGCTCTTAGCTAATTTGAGTTGAGAACTGTGGTTGTATGGGTATGTCGGCTTGGCTTACTCACTAGGGGCTTGGACCTGGACTCTGTAAAGCTGCTTTGTGACAACTTGGTTGTAAAAAGCACTGTATAAATAAAATGGAATTGAATTGAATTTTCAGTACCACAGATACATAGAGATAGCCATAAAGCAGTGTCGGAGTTCAGGAATTGACTGTAAGATCCATGGTCTGAGCATTGTCGGCCGTATCCGTGCTGAAGATGAAGACTTGGCAACTGTGCCTTTCCTTGCATCAGACAATGAGGAAGAGGAAGACGACAAGACAGTCACTGGAAGGTGAACATTTTGAATGCAATATCTAAGTAAAGTTTCTAAATGAATTTTTATTTTTTATTACTATAATTGCACCCGTACAATGATGCAACCTGCATGTTCTGTCTCTTACTACAGCCTAACACGAAAGAGATCCTCAGGGCTGGAGTCTGCTGCCTCTATCAGAACCAAAGTATTTGTCTGGGGTCTCAATGACAAAGACCAGCTGGGTGGACTCAAAGGATCAAAAGTCAGTAATATGAATTTGCTCTCTTATTCTATTGTCTTTGGTACTGTGATGTTTGTAGGTCATGATGCTTACTAGGCTCGTTTCATGTTCCACTAGATTAAAGTTCCATCATTCTCTGAGACGCTCTCTGCTCTGAATGTGGTGCAGGTGTCCGGAGGCTCCAAGAGCCTATTTGCAGGTTAGTTCAATTCTATTGAATCAAAAATGGTCTTAACAAATCTCTTCTACTGAAGAGAAGCAGTTTTGAGTGCTTGTTATGTATTTGCAGCCTGTGTGTGTTTGTCTCTGTTCTTGCAGTTACTGCAGAGGGGAAGGTGTATGCTTGTGGAGAGGCTACCAATGGCAGGCTGGGCTTAGGGCTTTCCAGTGGGACTATACCTATTCCACGCCAGGTCTCTGCCCTCAGCAACTATGTGGTGAAGAAGGTTGCTGTACATTCAGGTCTGTGACTGCTTTTTCCTATTTCTTATTCCCACTGCATTCTCCCAAAAGCTTTTTGTCTGAAATTGTTCTTTTTGTGTGTGTGTAGGTGGACGCCATGCTATGGCTCTGACAGTGGATGGGAAAGTGTTTTCTTGGGGTGAGGGAGATGATGGCAAACTGGGACATTTCAGCAGAATGTAAGCTTATAGTTTTCTCCTTACTGCACATGTCTTCAAACCCAAAATATTGCATCTGTATGTCTGTTTAATATAATTAAATTTAGAAAAATGTGTCACTAGGAACTGTGACAAGCCACGGCTCATTGAAGCTCTTAAAACCAAACGGATTCGGGACATTGCCTGTGGCAGCTCCCACAGTGCAGCTATAACCTCCAGTGGAGAGCTGTACAGTTGGGGGCTTGGTGAATATGGCCGTCTTGGACATGGAGACAACACCACCCAGCTCAGGCCTAAACTGGTACAGTTTAATTTTGTAAACTTGCCATATGCTGTTCTTCTCATCTGTTTGTCAAGTTATGTCCCTAACATTTTTCAGAATTTGCCCTCAGAGCTTGTATCTTTCTGCTGTGTAGGTTAAAGTGTTGTTGGGTCATCGAGTTATCCAGGTAGCGTGTGGGAGCCGTGATGCCCAAACTCTGGCACTTACAGATGAAGGTATGAGCGGCATTGACCTGTGCTCACTTGGTTTTAGAAATGCCTTTATGTATCTAAGTAGTGCTTTTTTACTTGCTCAGTATAATTGTGCATAAGTAGTGAAGTTTATGTTTGTGTGTTTTGTAGGACTCGTGTTCTCATGGGGAGATGGTGACTTTGGGAAGTTGGGCCGTGGGGGCAGCGAGGGCTGTAATATACCTCAAAACATTGAACGACTGAACGGACAGGGAGTGTGTCAGATTGAATGTGGAGCTCAGTTCTCCCTTGCTCTCACCAAATCTGGAGTTGTATGGACCTGGTACACGGTCACTCTGTTTTACATTTTACAGCCATGCAATAAAGATTTGAAGAAATTAATGCAATTAATCCAAATAGGTTATTGTAATTGGATTTTGTCACTGGTGTTTTATATTTGTGTATATGCCAAATCTTGTGCTGAAATCTGCAGGGGAAAAGGGGACTACTTTCGGCTGGGTCATGGAACAGATGTGCATGTGCGAAAGCCCCAGATGGTTGAGGGACTACGGGGCAAGAAGATTGTTCACGTAGCTGTGGGGGCCCTGCACTGCCTGGCTGTCACAGACACAGGACAGGTGTGTCAGGCTTACAGACCATAGGTCTTTAATTTAACTGGTATTTGGCTTGTTCAGCTTTGCTTTTTTTGGTTAATCCAGGTATTTTTTGTGCTGTATTTTCGTTTCAAGTACGTTAGCACAAATGGCAGAAATGTGTGTTTTAGTTTTGTCCTTTCTTGTTGCGTTTAGGTGTATGCATGGGGTGATAATGACCATGGGCAGCAGGGGAACGGCACTACCACAGTGAACAGGAAGCCCACACTCGTTCAAGGCCTGGAAGGGCAGAAGATCACACGAGTAGCCTGTGGCTCTTCTCACAGCGTGGCATGGACAACTGTGGACGTCACTACGCCCTCTGTCCACGAGCCTGTCCTCTTCCAGACTGCCAGGGACTCACTCGGAGCGTCTTACCTCGGTAACATAACTTTAGTGCTTTTCTCTCCTGTTTTGGACTAAGATACTTTTTCTGTCTCTGTTTGTGTCAGTCTCTGCATCTCCCCATTACAATTGGCACTCATTCCTAGATAATCTTCTTTCCAGTAACCCCAAAAGGAAGCTTGGTTATGTGATTATTTTGTTGTGTATGTGTGGTTGTGTTTGCTTTCTAGGTGTTCCATCAGACAGTGATCCATCCTCCTTGAGTAATAAGCTGAGTGGACAGAGCAATATGAAGCCCAACAGACCATCTTTGGCAAAAATCCTGCTCAGCCTTGATGGAAATCTAGCCAAGCAGCAGGCTTTGTCCCATGTACTGTCTGCTCTGCAAATAATGTATGCCAGGTACTGTATAATGCCGCCTGTCTAACAGCATCTCTGGGCCCAGAAGAATTTGTTTGCCTAGTTGTATCAAGGTTGAAATGACTTCGAACAACTTGACGTTGTGTACTTATGAACATGTCAAACTGCTTTTGTTTTTATGATTCATTTATTGTAGTATGCCATACACTGTTGGGAACAATTATTCTGTTGAAATGTAAAAAGAAAATGGCACACAAATACCATGTTAATTATGGCAGTTCTGTCAGAGGGGGGAACAATAAAATAAAGGATTAAATAAAGGTCACTACATGAAATGATTATAGAAATAATTCTCAGTTGCAGCCCAAGAAAGCACCATTACACTGAACATAGTCCCTGTCCTACACACTTTAGATGAACACTGTGCTCTAGCCCTGCCTCCAAAGCCACTCCCTGCGCACAGTTGTACAGAGCTTGGTATTCAGATCCCCTCCCCCGACAAAACCAAACAAAAACTAAACATGTTCCAGTGTTTACCCATGTTTTATATCATACTCAGTCTTTACATATCTATCTTTCCTTGGTCTTCTTTTTGTACTTTGCTTTGTTGTGTAAGATGTTGGTAAAGGAGGGACGGGCAGTTGTTTTGTGTTGGGTAAGGGGGCAGTCTGTAGCATGTGCACAAGCAGTGATTGACTCCACCAGACGCTCCTCCTGTCTTTAATTGGTTGTTCTGATTCATTCTCCATGTATTCTTTCAAATAGGCTTTAGGATCGCTAGGTGGAGCTAGTGACAGACTCAGCAAATATAACAAAACATTTTTATAGAGGTTACCTACTGCGGCTTTAACAGGAATGTGCTGTAATGGAATCAAATGTGTCTGATGTGGTGTTTGTAGGGATGCAGTGGTGGGTGCTCTGATGCCGGCCTGCATGATGCCATTGGAGTGTCCATCCAGCTCTCCTGTGCCCCCCTCAGACTGCTCATCTGCCTCCAGTCCCTCAGAGGCTGAAGGTCCTCCTTTGTCTGCTGACTCAGAGGAGCGTGTTAGCCCTCACCCCTGGCAGGACAGCAAGAGGGGAGAGGTATGCTGTAGTACAAAATGCACTTAGAAATTATTGTTTCTACTATTGTACTTGTTTTTACCTTTTCTCTACATATATAAGGTGCCTCACAGAACACAGGTGATGATTCTTGATATTTCTTTTTCATTGATTATGCATGGTTGATAGGTGGCATCATCTGAGGATGCTATTACCCCATCATCTGCTGTGACGCCCTCTGCAGCTGCTGCTTCCTCTCGCCCCTTCATCCCTGTCACAGACGATCCTGGGGCAGCCAGCATCATTGCTGAGACAATGACCAAGACCAAAGAGGTCAGTCACATTTTTTCCACCTCTCTTCTCTACGAAACTAGTGTAGTGTGAATAGCTGGCCTGCTTCTATTTATTCTGTAAAATCTTGGAAAGCAGTAGTGATTATGCTTTGGAAGATCACTTTTTTTTTCCTCTTTCAATGTTTGCGTGACAGGACTCTGAGAGCCAGAACAAAGCTGTAGGGCCTGAGCCACAGTATTTGGATGAGTTCACAAGTCTGCTGGTGCCTGATGACACACGAGTGATGGTGGACCTGTTAAAATTGGCTGTCTCTCTGCGTGCAGGCGAGAAAGGAAAAGAAGTATTGTCTGCTGTACTGTCAGGCATGGGCACTGCTTACCCACAGGTTCATGTTGCTTCTCTTCTTTAAGTTGTGTTCTCTGTACATATGATTTAAAATCGTAGTTTTGTGAGAAATCAGTTTTACATAAATTACTAAATAAATGTAGTTGGCCAGATAGTTTGATGCACTGGAGGTATAAGGATAAAACGCTTTTGCCTCAGACCATATGAAGTTGTTGTGCTATTGCCAAAAAGACTTGCTGACACTGTTGGACATACTGTTACCAGTAATATTGGACACAAAAAAAAACCCATTGTTTTTATTTTTGTCCATTTATGGTATAGTATGTCATTATTTTTGCTGTTGCAACTGCTATAATGCTTTAGTTGTCTTTGTTTTAATTTTATTATTGTTTAAAATTGTGTATATGCAGGTTGCTGACATGCTCTTGGAACTGTGTGTGACTGAGCTGGAGGATGTGGCCACTGACTCCCAAAGTGGGCGTCTGTCTTCTCAGCCTGTAGTGGTAGAGAGCAGTCATCCTTACACCGACGACACCTCCACCAGCGGAACCGTCAAAATACCAGGTAAGATTCCCCTACCATCATTACATCTGAGCACTTATGGCAAAGTGATGCATCACTAAAAAGCAGTGTCCATAATTTTTGTATAACTGATTCTTCTTTCTCACGCTTTATTTCAGGTGCTGAAGGACTGCGTGTGGAATTTGATCGACAGTGTTCTACAGAGAGGAGGCATGACCCCTTAACTGTCATGGATGGAGCCAATCGAATAGTGTCCGTTCGTTCAGGTGATTTAAATCTTCTGTGTATCACACCATACTGTTCTTTCAGCAGCAGAGTTGAGAACCATTTCTGTTAATTAGTTTTGTCTTTAAATTCCAAGTCACTGCATAATCACAATCTAGTGTACTCTGGTTGGCAAAATTTGAATGTGGATGTTTTTGTCTTATGAATTTTTCCTCTTTTCAGGTCGAGAGTGGTCAGACTGGTCCAGTGAGTTGAGAATCCCAGGAGACGAGTTGAAGTGGAAGTTCACTAGTGATGGCTCTGTTAATGGCTGGGGCTGGCGCTTCACTGTATATCCCATCATGCCTGCTGCTGGTACCATCACCATCAAACCTGGAACACTTAAATTGCTATTTGAACACAGTATTTAAAATAATATTTCAACTTCTAAACTTTTTTTTCAAGTTTTTAAAATCACACTGCATGTGGCTATGCTTTTTAAATCTATGCAATTTTTTTTGTTGATTTTCCCAAGGCCCTAAAGACCTCCTGTCTGATCGCTGTATCTTGTCCTGTCCCTCCATGGATCTGGTCACCTGCCTGCTGGACTTTCGTCTTAACTTTGCCTCCAACCGCAGCATTGTGCCAAGACTGGCTGCTTCACTTGCAGCCTGTGCTCAACTCAGTGCCCTAGGTACATCTGGATGTCCTATTAAACAGCCTATAATTGTGAAAGATTTGATAATGCCATTTATAATAAGTTTTTTTTTTTTTGCACTGACCTTTTGTGTGCATATGTGTCTTGACCAGCGGCTGGACACCGTATGTGGGCTTTACAGAGATTACGTAAACTCCTGACTACCGAGTACGGCCAGTCCATCAACATAAATCGCCTGCTGGGAGACAGCGAAGGAGAGCCTCGCTCAGTGGTCAGTCCAGCTTAAGCTACCTTGCTGTCAGACAAGCTGTTCACATTTAGCATTTTTGTCCTCCTTGTCATCATGCCTTTGTGATTTTGATTTGATGTTGTCTTTTCATGGAAAACTGTGTCAGATTATGTGAGAGAACAAAACAAATCTATTGAAGCTGTAGCTTTGGCTCATATATTGTTCACTGGTTGTTGTAGAGTTTTACAGGCAGTGCTCTGGCTGCCCTGGTGAAGGGGCTTCCTGAGGCTTTGCAAAGACAGTATGAATATGAGGACCCCGTCGTCAGAGGAGGCAAACAGCTTCTCCATAGTCCTTTCTTCAAGGTCTGTATGTATATGGAAGTTGGAGAGAACATATTTGTGGGGTTGGGTATGTGAACTGAAACAGAGTAAATGTTTATTCAGGTTCTGGTGGCACTTGCATGTGATCTGGAGCTGGACACTTTGCCCTGCTGTGCAGAGACTCATAAGTGGGCATGGTTCCGTCGTTACTGCACTGCATCGAGAGTGGCAGTGGCTTTGGACAAGAGAACACCTTTGCCTCGCCTTTTCCTAGATGAGGTATGATGTAAGACTCTTAAATAAAGCCATATAAACAAGTATGAGATTTTCGTGAGTCTACTGTGAAAATGCACAGACTATTTAACAGGCTACACCAGGGATGTAACCGAACAAGATGAATACACGCATGCACAATTGCAGGTTACCTTAACAACTGTTACTTGCTGCTCTGTTAACATTTATGGTGCAGTACATGCATTTTTACCTGTGAAAACATAGGGTAAAGAGCACTCTTAGCAAGTTATACCAGCGATAATGAAATCAGGAATGATTCTGTTTCTCTGCTCTGACCTTTCTTCCGTGTTCAGTACTATGCATGTATGGCACAATATTATGCCTCCAACAGTACAAGGAGATTACACAAATATGAAAACTTTCCTCTTGTGTTCTTGCATTTCATTTATTATTTGTAGGTCGCTAAGAAAATCCGGGAGCTGATGGCAGACCACGAGAATATGAATGGACTCCATGAAAGCCATGAGCTGTTCAAGAGGGAACATGATGAACAACTGGTGCAGTGGATGAACAGGTTAATGTCGTAGTAATTTCTATCCAAATTATTGCATTTCTTAGAGTAAAAGTATGATTATCCAAATGCTTAAACATTGGCTAAATATTTCTGTTCTCCAGACGTCCAGATGACTGGACTCTGTCGGCAGGTGGTAGTGGAACCATCTACGGCTGGGGCCACAACCATCGGGGCCAGCTGGGTGGTATTGAAGGTGCAAAGGTCAAAGTTCCCACACCGACAGAGGCCTTGGCCACGTTACGGCCTGTTCAGCTCATCGGTGGAGAGCAGACCCTTTTTGCCGTCACCGCTGATGGGAAGGTAAGGCAGCATCCATCCATGTCCAGTTGAACGGCAACCTAGCAGAACCTAGTGTTAAAGAAAGAAAGTGATCTCGCCAAAATGTTAAACAATATGCTCCTTTCTCCATATGTAATCAATTTGGTTACTGAAGTTTGCCTCTGTAGTTTTGCTCTGATGCACCCGGGCTAATGTAGCAAAAAAGATGATAGGAGCTTAATGCCACCAGTTTGCTTTGTTCAAACTGTGCTACATTCACACCTCTCTCTCCAGCTGTATGCTACGGGGTATGGGGCTGGAGGACGTCTGGGGATTGGAGGTACAGAATCAGTCTCTACCCCGACCTTGCTGGAGTCCATCCAGCATGTTTTCATCAGGAAAGTGGCGGTGAACTCTGGAGGGAAGCACTGCTTAGCATTGTCCTCAGAGGGAGAGGTCTACTCTTGGGGAGAAGCTGAGGATGGCAAACTGGGCCATGGCAACAGAAGGTAAGCTCCTTTTGTGTGTTCAACACTCAATGTCTGTTTGCTACTTAAAATTCTAATTGTACTGGGTGTGTAATGCTCATTAAATATGACCTACAGTATAGCCAGGGATTGACATAAGTGGTACGCAATGACAAATTGGCGTATGTGGTACGCAAATGCGCGGCAGTTTTCATTATTCACAGCGCAAATGCGTCCCTAGTTTGAGTAACTTCATACTGCGTGCCCCGCACTTCCCCTCGACTTCACAGCCCGAGATACAGCCGACACACCGACCTCTGCTCGCAGGACTTCGCAGTGCTTTACAAGGCAGTTAGCAGCTAATATTGGCTCCCTCACCGAACCACACCACGACCGAGACACAGACCTCTGCGCGCACACCTAACACCACCACCCCCCTTTCGGAACCACGAAGGCACAGAGTGAATTTTTAATTGTGGTGTGTACCAATTGATTTCATGTAGGTACTCATTAGAGTACTACAGCAAAAAAAATTATGTCAACCCCTGAGTACAGCTGATTTTTAGGTCAGTTAATACTAAAACATTTTAAAATAAATTTTCATTATATACACATCAGTGTAAATACCATCAATTTTTAGTGGAAATAGTCAGTCATGCAGTTCTCTGTCCTACCAGCAGATGCCACTTGAGTTCATGAGCAGCATATGTTAAATCTTGTGAACGCTATAAACCTTGTGGCCGAGTCCTCCCATGTAGTGATGGAACAATGCATTTGTCCTCAGCCCATGTGACCGTCCACGAGTGATTGAGTCTCTGAGGGGAGTGGAGGTGGTCGACATTGCTGCTGGAGGTGCACACAGTGCTTGTATCACAGCCAGCGGAGAGCTCTACACCTGGGGCAAAGGACGCTATGGACGACTTGGCCATGGAGACAGTGAGGACCAACTCAAACCCAAACTGGTCAGTGACTGGAGTCATGCCTCCTGCCATAATGTGGCTGATGAATTTAAACTTGTCTCAGTTTATCACTCTCAGTGCTCTAGCCATGTGTGGCATTTGCACTGCATGATGTGACCTTTTGCTTGATGCCTCTGGAGGTGATGTGCTAATAAGTGTGCAGACACATTTATAGCACACATGCACATACAGAAGAAATGTACCCATGTGCCTATGCAGTTGACACCTAACATGACCAGACAGCTTGAAGCGCATGTTCTCACATGAGACGCGTTATACATTGTCAAATGGGGAATGAGTTACACAATGTATTAAAGTGTATATTGACCCAGTTTTCAGTCTCAAACTTTTGCATTTCTGGTAAGCGGTCAAAGTTATACTTTAAAATGCTGTATGCCTTTTCTCAGATTTCTTAATGTGTTAAAGCAGTTAGCACTCAGTAATTTGTTAGCACTTAGTAATTTGCAAAGTGAGCATTTCCTATACTGAAGTCCTCCTACAGCCTTTTATCCTCCCGCTCCTGCATTCATTTGGATGTAGAGGGAATGGAAAGGCATTCATGTACTGGAGTAAACATAAATTGCATTGGAATGTATAATACCATAGTCAGGATGTCTTTATGTGTTCTCTGCACAGGTGGATGCTCTGCAGGGCCACAGGGTGATAGATGTAGCGTGTGGGAGTGGTGATGCTCAGACTCTGTGTTTGACTGATGATGACATGGTGTGGTCCTGGGGGGATGGAGACTATGGCAAACTTGGCCGTGGAGGCAGTGACGGCTGTAAAGTACCTATGAAGGCAAGAGCTGACACTTAAAAGGGGTTTGCATATGTAATGTATAATAGGCGTCTATTTCATTGTCTCTGTTTCCATTTCTCCCTCCTTCTAGATTGACTCTCTCACTGGTTTGGGCGTGGTAAAAGTGGAGTGTGGTTCTCAGTTCTCTGTAGCTCTCACGAAGCCTGGAGCTGTTTACACATGGTAAGCAGCAGGATTGAGCGTTATTGACAATACCATATTGAAATTGCAATATTGTATAATATATGCCTTGTAATATAATTGAACCATATACAGTATTTTGTCCAAAATGATTTACGTTTGTATCACTCAAGGCATTCCCATAATTCAGCAGTCTCATGTCAGGATGTTGAAAGCATTTAGTGATTTGTCTGAGGACATATTACCAACATACAATGCAAATGCCAATATAAAAAAAAAAGAACAAATTACATAGTTGTACAGCTCTAGTAAGCAATTCCTGTATTTTGTACATTTGTATCTTATGGTACATAGAAAAGTAAAGATATTGTGTGTTCGTTTTCAGGGGAAAGGGGGACTATCACAGATTGGGTCATGGCTCAGATGACCATGTTCGCAGACCCCGGCAGGTCCAGGGTTTGCAGGGCAAAAAGGTCATTGCCATAGCAACTGGCTCTCTCCACTGTGTGTGCTGCACCGAAGATGGTAAGATGTCACGACTTTGCTTTTCTAAATGAACAATTTATTACTATACTGATCAGATTCAGTTTGATTTTACACTGGACTCTGGTTGGAACATCCGTTTTTTGTGTTGGTATAATTGTAAAACAGCACTCTTGTGTCTGCCTTAGGTGAGGTATACACGTGGGGTGATAACGACGAAGGGCAGCTTGGTGATGGGACCACCAATGCCATCCAGAGGCCCAGACTGGTGGCAGCCCTGCAGGGCAAGAAGATCAACAGGGTGGCCTGTGGCTCAGCACACACCCTCGCCTGGTCTACCAGTAAACCCACCAATGCTGGCAAGCTCCCTGTTCAGGTATTAGATGGTCTCAGTGTTGATATCTTTGATATAATATATATAGTGTACTAGAAAGGGGACCATGAAGTCTCACAGAAGTGCCACTGTTGACTTTAAAATGACTGACTTTGTTTTACAGTAGCCTGCATGTACCTCTGCAATGAATGACTTTTAAAAAAAATTACATTTTAGACCAAAGGCTTATCTGATAAATTCATTTCTGAGTATAATGTAACCTGGCCATATGACCACACATTTTACATAATTCTCATTTTTGTCCAGTGCTCAAATGGCTGAATCTCTGCAACTGTACTTTGCTGTAGTCATTAACAAAGTACATTATTTATTTTGTATGTAATTCTCCTAGTAGGAATATAGTCATGAAGGTCACTACTCTCTCTCTCTCTCTCTGTCTCTCTGTATTTCTTCACTGGCTTCCTGTTGTGCATAGGATTTCAATTTAAATTCTCACGCTTACTTATAGACCATGGCATGGTCAGGCTCCTGCATAAATTACTGATCTGCTTTAACTTCACCTGTCCGCTTCCTGTCTTAGGTCAAATAAGCTAAATTGTCTGGCTGCCCCTTGCACCCACTTAAAGACCCATTAGGTCACCTAAACTGTGTTATGCTCTGTCCAAACCCTTAAAGTCTGCTGATTCTGTTTTTTTGTAAATGACAGCTAAAGACAGATGTTTGGATTGTGTGCTTTTAGTCTTTTAGCATGTTGTGATGTGAATGTGAAAAAAAAGTACCGCTTAAATTATTCCTACTTACTCGCTTGTACTTTCAAATCGAGGTCCCTATGGAGTACAACCACCTGCAAGAAATCCCCATCATGGCTCTGAGGAACAGGCTGCTTTTGCTTCACCACATCTCTGAGCTCTTCTGCCCCTGCATCCCCATGTTTGACCTCGAAGGACGCCTGGGCCAAACAGGGCAGGGCCCCTCTGTAGGCTTTGACACGCTCCGGGGCATCCTAATTTCACAGGGCAAGGTTAGCCGGGTATATACCCACTGATGCACATGTACACATTTGAATTGAAATGGACATTTCCCTAAGTTATGTGGGGACATATCCTTACGTGACATGTTGTTTTCGACAGGAGGCTGCGTTTCGTAAGGTAGTGCAGGCTACAATGGTGAGAGACCGTCAACATGGGCCAGTGGTGGAACTCAACAGAATACAGGTAAACATGGGCACACACTTGTGAATTCAGCACGCACTAAAACTGTCGTATTAATGTACAAGGTCTCCAGGCTTTTTATTATTCAAATTTTTTTCTGTGACATGTGTTATTCATATCCTTTGACTACTAAACTGTGTCTTCAGACTTGGTCTGGAATTCCACTATGCATGCAAGTGTTCACAACGTAGGGCATTTTCTTATCCTTCATAATATGTAATCTGTGCTCCAGTTAGCAGGGGGCCCTTTGCCAGACTGAGCCTCTAAATGATTTCTGTTCATGGACTAATGGTTTTTATATAGAGAGTGCAGCTCTGGATGTCTGTAATCGCTGCAGTGAAGCAGAATGACATTTCAGAAGTGCAGATGTTCTGCTGAATAGAAGTGTACAGGGAAATAGTCTTGTGTGTTCTCTCCCTCTTTAAGGTGAAGCGTTCACGAAGTAAGGGTGGTCTTGCTGGGCCAGATGGCACTAAGTCTGTGTTTGGGCAGATGTGTGCGAAGATGAGCTCCTTCAGCCCTGACAGTCTGTTGCTGCCTCATCGGGTGTGGAAGGTCAAGTTTGTAGGTAAGCATGCACCGGAACCCTGGTAAGAATATTTGAGACCACTGACCATTAAGAATGGCCGCAAAATGATCTTGTTTTCAAAGCTAATCGGTTTTTACTATTGCCTGTAGCTCTGATTTTATGTGTGTGTATGTGTGTCTGTGTGTGTAGGTGAGTCTGTGGATGACTGTGGAGGAGGCTATAGTGAGTCTATAGCGGAGATGTGTGAGGAGCTGCAGAATGGTCTCACTCCTTTGCTCATCGTCACTCCTAATGGCCGAGACGAGTCTGGAGCCAACAGAGACTGCTTCCTGCTCAACCCTGCTGCCAAGAGCCCTCTACACATGAGCATGTTCCGCTTCTTAGGTAACCCACCCGGCCCCCCACTCAGAGAAAACTTAGGGTTGTTAGTTGTTGCAGGCTTATTACCCAAATCCGAACAAGACGAACAAATGCTGAATTCTTTCATACACTCACGTTTAAATCTCTGAATTTCAACCAACTTCTTTCTTATATTTCTATCACTATGTAGAAGCAAAAAACCCAGGGATAAAGCTTAAACAAATTGTTTACCTTCAGATTTTGGCTTTCCCTTTTGAAACCCCTTGAAATTTGCACATAATGTATTTACATTTTGAAATGTTTAAACAGACTAATCCAGGTTCCACCATTTATTAATTTTCAAAACCAGGACACGGAATATTTGTACGCATCACTGCTTTGACAAAAAAAAGTGTGTCTTTCTGAATCACTGTCTTTCTGAATCCTTTTTTCATACCTGATGCATTAAGCTTGTAAAATGTGTATCTTTGTGCGTGTATAGGAGTGCTCCTGGGTATAGCTATCCGTACAGGCAGTCCCCTCAGTTTGTACCTTGCTGAACCTGTGTGGAAGCAGCTTGCTGGCATGAATCTGACTATCGCTGATCTCAGTGAGGTAGGTTGTGTGTGTGTGTGTGTGTGTGTGTGTGTGTGTGTGTGTGTGTGTGTATATATATATATGTGTATATATATATGTGTATATATATATATGTGTATATATATACATACATATGTATATATATATACATACATATGTGTATATA
>JBBJLS010000109.1:15835940-15841068 GCA_037577275.1 Bryconaethiops microstoma
CACGCCTGCCCAGGACTATCGCAGACTTCCGTGGACGAGACTTTGTGGTGCAGGTGAGGGAGGGCGCATTTATCTTGTGAGCTTTGATTGGTGTCATTTCATGCAGATGATAATGATTTAAGTATATCAAACTCACATTAGATAACTGAAATCATACCCAAAGCTGGATCAGATCTAGCTGGAATTTACAAAATTGCTTATAACATGACATTGTAATGGTAAGTCAAGTAGGTCACGTTATGACAGTAGCGTAATGCGGTAAATAGCTAAGTACTTATATCAACACGGTGCCATTATGCTGACTGTGTAGTAGTACTTTAATCTGAATTATCTATTGCTGTTCCTTTCAAGGCAGAGGTGTGTTAACATTCTTAGGTGAGCCACTTGTGCCTTCTGCAGATTGTGCAAGTTCAGGAATCTTATGACATAAATCCAAATCATACTCTGCAACATGGATCTAATAAAATTTGGTATGACGTATGTAAATATACAATGGTGTGTAGATGTACAATGATGGCATCTATTGAATCGTTAGCTGCAGTACAAGTTAGTAAAAAAAACCAAAACAAAGCGTCATCATCCTGCACTAGTGATTCATTAAAAGCACGATTGTCAGAGTGCAAGTTATCTTGTTCTGTTAACTCGAGTGGAGAATTGTCAGAAGAAGTGGCGGCGTACTGGTGTTCCATGTACCCATATTCCTTAATTTCACCTCCGTGCTGTTTGGATTTTTGTGCACTATATCCCGTTGATAAATAATCATTCATGTTGCATTTTTATTTGCTGGACAGTAGATGTAGATTGTAGCAGCACACACAGTGTGAGATGGTCGTCCTACATTCCTGACATGGTTGGAAAATAATTGCAGACTGTCTTTGTTCGGCGTGACAACAGCCATCTTTGAGCATTTCTCACAGCATGATGTATGATCACTAGGTCCCCCATTAGGTCCCTCGACCAAAGAAATCGCCGCAATTGTTTCAAAATTGTCATATTTTGTCTGGGACAGCCCAAAATCGTTTTACAGACACAAATGTATCAAGGTATAATGACCTAAACAAAACTCCCTCCCCGTTACTTCACTTCCAGGTTTTGGACAAGTACAACCCACCTGACCACTTCCTCCCAGAGTCGTACACCTGCTTCTTCCTGCTCAAACTGCCTCGTTACTCCTGTAAATTGGTCCTGGAGGAGAAGCTGAAGTATGCCATCCACTTCTGCAAGTCCATCGACACAGACGACTACGCACGCATCGCTCTGACCGGGGAGCCTGCAGCTGACGACAGCAGTGATGACTCGGACAACGAGGACGCGGACTCCTTTGCCTCCGACTCCACACAGGATTACCTGACCGGACACTGACCTCTGCGTGTCAGTCTCACTTACGCACATCCTCACGCACACACACTCCCACACATGGCAAATGCAGCACATGGGGAGTCATAATAATATGCTGCCAAGCAAAGAGAAAATACAAAAAAAGAACTGAAGGATTGTTTTAAACTCACTTAAATACATACACATGTACTACTATGACTAAAATGAAGAGGAAAAAAAGTGTATCTT
Source organism: Bryconaethiops microstoma (assembly GCA_037577275.1). Classification (NCBI taxonomy): domain Eukaryota; kingdom Metazoa; phylum Chordata; class Actinopteri; order Characiformes; family Alestidae; genus Bryconaethiops; species Bryconaethiops microstoma. The sequence continues at coordinate 15,837,507 of JBBJLS010000109.1, forward strand.
TATGTGCAATTAGCTTTGAAAGCACTATAAGCTGGTGAAAAATGTTTTTCTTGATTTAAAAAAAGAGCCAGAGGGGAGAAACTGCACATTTGATTGTTTGTAGATGTTGTGTTTATATATTTTTTTGACCGCGGACAGACAGGCCGCCTAGCCTAGCACTGTGGTAGACAACCCCTGACACCTCCTCCAGTCCTGCTTCATCATTTGAAAAGCATCAAACAGCAAATTTATCATTCTACTTTTCAAAAATAGCAGTGTTTCTTTCTAAGAACCTTTTTAACCGTAAGAACCTTGCTCATTCAGCTTGGTGTCAATGGGAGCTTGTTTAGGGGTTGTTTTTAGGTCGTCGGACAATGTATTCAATATCCTCTCCCATCTCAATGTGTGTCTGCACTGGCCCCCAAGATGGATTGTAAATATTATTATTGTGCCATGTGTTCATAAGATGTCCCATTCTCATGTAATAAATAAATAAATGTTAATAAATTTCTGTTAAAAAAAATTAAACACAAATGATGGTATTTTGCTTGAATACAGCTTATCTGTTGCAAAAGTCCAGCCAAGCACATACATGTCAATCTGTTTTTAATAGATTGGTCATATTAGCCAGGATCAGGTTTTAACTACAGAAAACTTAGAACTAATGAGACCTTAGGCGGACCATGAGAGTTGAACATGATTATGGCTTAGTTAAACAAGTAGCTTTAGATTAATATTGAACCACTGATGTGCATGTAAAGAGTAGCGACCCATGCCTACATTATATCACAAATTGCAAAAGGTAAATGTTTTGAGCAGGTTTTGAGCAGTGGTGGACAGTAACGAAGTAGATTTACTTGAGTACTGTTTAGAGTTTTTGAGTATCTGTACTTCACTTGAGTACTATTTTTTTTGGAAATTTATGACTTTTACTTCACTACATTTGAAAGACAAATATCGTACTTTTTACTTTGCTACATTTCTATCAAGGGTCTTGTTACTCGTTACTTTTAATTCTGAAAGTGGATTTTTTTTTTCCCCCCCTTTTCTGAAACGTGATTTTTTTTTTCTTCTTTTTTTGCATGCCAACACATATGCACACTCATGCACACTCTCACGCACACACTCGCGGACACACTCTCACGCGCACTCTTATCCGCACACTCTTAACGTGCACTCTCTCACGCGCACACTCGTCTAGACCAAGAGGAAGTAGGGGGTGTACGGGTTTACGTCCTCATGCAAAGCTAACCTTCACGCCCTACTTCTTTCATGTTTTTCCTCTCTCAACTTCTGTCAGAACACCTACCATGCTGTTTCGTGTGGGGGGTGTAGAATTACAATTAAAAATAAACAAATGACAAATGTTTTCTTTGTCAGCTTGGGTTGTGTTTCATTCTGTAACATTTTACCTATTCCTAATTCTAGAGGTTCTACAAGCTAGTCATAGGCATTAAGTATTGTGCCAATAATGCAACGATGCAGTGAAAGAAAATGTACTTTTAATACTTAAGTATTTTTAAAAGCAAGTCCTTCAGTACTTTAACCTAGGTCAAAATTTGATGGTATGACTTTCACTTGTATTGGAGTAACATTTGACCAGTGGTATCTGTACTGTCACTTAAGTAATGAATGTGAGTACTTTGTCCACCTCTGGTTTTGAGTAACTGAATCATGAAGTTGATGACTGTGCTCAGCAAAATAAATAAAAACTATTGTCACTGAACTCAAATACCAGTCACATAGAAAATGACTTTAGCCTGTTGACTCCTTAAGACTTGACACACAAAAAGAAATGTGGAGTTATCGTTCATGTAAAAGGTTCCTATCTGCATCAGAATAGGTAATATTTACCGATACTTCGATATCAATTAGCACTGGAATCGATACTTCAATGCCAGTTTTGCATCTGCCGGTTCACGGAAATCGCCGGTAGACTATTACAATTTTCAACAGGCATCGCAGCGGGCAGCCCCTCCACCAACTACCTGGAGGACTCGATGTTTACGTGACAGCTGGATCGGGACTCATTTAAAAGTGTGTGCCACTTTTTATTCCTCTGTAGAGAGCCAGGGGGAGCTTTGGGGCTTTGGAAGCCCGAGGCTCTCCCCCTGGCTCTCTACAGAGGAAAAAATAAGTGGCACACACCTTTAAATGAGTCCCAAGCCGGCTGTCACGGAGCATTTCAACCTAGCGCCACGAAATTGTACACGGACCCTGAGCCCCTGAGCCCTTTAAATGCACTGCCACGTTCTGAGCCGGCTAAAACGTCTATCATGGTTACATAGCATTAATGAAAACATTTTGGAATGGTGTCTAATGATGTTAATATACTACTATAGGCTACACACATGCTGTCATTAAATGGGTCATATCACTCATGTTTATGGTATGAGTTTAAATGGCAATACACTAGCTGAATAATAAGTGTTGACTTTTTAGGACTCAAAGTTTAGGGATAAAGGCTTGAATTGGGACTATTGTATTGACTTGGGACTTAAGAGTCAAAGCTTGAGACTCACTTATTACATAGATTGTTAGTTCAAAGGCCTGGAACACCCAGTACACAAGGAAGTAAACTTGCAGCACATTAGGTGCCACTGTTGCTGCAGTGCAGTGATTGCTGTTTACCTGATTAATGAAATGTTCAGTCAGAGTAACCATACTTCAGTAAGAGCATGATCAGGAGCAAAAAAAACCCTAAAGCACAGGTCTTGATGCAAAATAATGGAGATTTTTTTCAGTCACAAAAAAAATCTTATCTTTGTAAAACCAATGTATAAATATGCACTGTGATCAGCACGGATCAAATCCCTTGCAGTCAGCTTCTCCTGTGTATCAAATACTTATTTTAATATTAAAACTTATTCAGCCCTTATATAAAGTGCACAGTTCTATTCATTATCAGTTCATGAAGTTCAGTCAACCAGAACTTCTAATAAATGGAGTGTAATACATTTTTATGGGATGACATATTAAAATACTTCAAATAGGATTCTCACATGCTGTCTGCCGTACACCTGAAACGCTCATTGTGTTAGCATGGTGGGATTAATGAAAATTCCTTTTAATGACCTGAGTGGCCAAGGTTGGATTAATGACTGGGCCTAATGGACTGGACCACCAAAGGCCTTCAAAAGACTGTTCCTGTACACTAGCAATGAACTCACTAATTATTTTGAAGGAGGGCTTCAATTTTCAGTATGTGAACAGTGTCCACTTTGTGGCCACTATTCTGGGAGGGGTTTGCATTACATATTGGAACATGGCAGTAGAGACTTGCTCCCATTCAGCTACAGCTTTATTAGGTCAATCATATATACACTATATTGACAAAAGTATTAGGACACATCTGTGTCTCAGGATTTGAGCTAGGCCCCTCACTTCAAATGAAGGGTAATCTTAATGGGTAGGGGTGTTCGTTATAGACAAAAATTGATATCACAATTTTTTTGTTGCCATTTTCCTGATGACAATATATTAAAAATTCCAAAAACATGTCTTACTTTGTACCTGCTTTCTGTACTGAATACAATATTTACTGTACTTTACTAATGGTACATAAGGAACACCACACAACAAT
>JBBJLS010000109.1:15841168-15859561 GCA_037577275.1 Bryconaethiops microstoma
GTCATTGCCAACAAAGGGTATATAACAAAGTATTGAGATGAACTTTTGTTATTGACCAAATACTTATTTTCCACCATCATTTGCAAATAAATTCTTTAAAAATCAGACAATGTGATTTTCTGGATTTTTTTTCTTATTTTGTCTGTCATAGTTGAGGTATACCTATGATGAAAATTACAGGCCTCTCTTATCTTTTTAAGTCGGAGAACTTGCATAATTGGTGGCTGACTAAATACTTTTTTGCCCGACTGTGTGTGTGTGTGTGTGTGTATATATATACTGTTGAACGGCAAGAGCTAAGATGTGACAGCAGGTCTTAAAGTCGTCCTGGATGGAAAATCAAATTTCACAATTTCTTCCCATCATGGTGTATTACTGAGTGAACCGCATTATTAGGGAAGGTCTGGCTGAGCATTTTTGCTTGTTGATAGGTAGGGGTGGTTTGTGCAGAAATTGAAAATTGATATTATTGGTTATTATTTTTTTATGTCTGCTGGTGCACAGTAACATAAAAATGAGAAGATTTAGAGGGCAAAAGTTGTTAGATTTTAATAAGAATTGGGGGAAAGCAAAAATTTTGGTTTTAAACGACCCCTAATGACCAAAGTGATGAACTAATAAGGTGAAAAAGGTTCATTTTGTTGTCAAGTTGACTTTAACATTTCAACATCAGGTTTGTCGCTAGCTTCAGAATGCTAAAGGTCAGCCATGACTCCCAGTGAAGAGACACCTCCTTTTTCTGACTGTTTGGATCTTAGTAGTTAGTTTGGATCAGGTCGGTTTGAGTTTCTCTGCCATGGGGCAGCCACAGAGAGTAATTTTTATGCTCTAATTATATGGATGAATGTGATCTGACACAAAACTGTTGATCTCACCTGTTCTCTAACAGACTTTCTTATGTTTCTGTAACTAAATTCTTCCTTGATCTCATGTTGGTGGATTACAGGTTTTTTGGTTTTTGTGTGGTGATGTTTCATATGACTAAGAAATATTGAGTTTTTCTAGTCATATATTATAATAATTGTCATAAGGGTGTCTGTTTTGTATTAATTTCCCATGTCTCAAAAGGCCTTGTACCTCAGCTTTAAGTTAATCTCTCCATGACCCTCAATTAGAGCTTTGTGAGGTGAAACAGCTGCCAAACGACTCCAAAGAAGATTGGTGTTCACGTGGGGTCACGTTACTGAAGCAATAATGTAGAAAAAAGGCCTGACTGTGTGTGTACAATGCAATGTTAATCTTCACACAGGCCCCTTGTGGATGAGATGATGTAAAGATTTTCGTGTGTGTATATGTGCTTGTGTGTGACAGCATGTCAGTGTTAATTTTCAGGCCTGTGTGGACGCCATAAGGATTACACTGGTGTTTGAAGCTGCATGGTTAACTGCCACATGATGAAATTATTCACGAGTGAAAGCATAATCATTCTGTCCTGTCGCCTGTTGGAGGGAGTCTTTGATACCATTTCCGTCTTTCTCTCAGTTGCTGCTGAGTGATTTTCACTCATCATCTTGTTTTCCAAATACCCGCTGAGCGATGCCCATCCTCTTCATGTGTTCTGCTTTGTTTGGTCCTAAAGTGGTAGATCAGATAAAAATCACATTCTGACAATTTTCTCCCAACCATACATGTAGTTGAGCAGCCAAGACAGGTTTGATGTTCGAAGTTCACGTCTGTAGTTTTGCACTGGGACTATGATGGTGGCCAACAAGTAGAAGAACATACTAATTACAGCCTAAATGTACACTGCAAGCCTAAATCATCACACATCTGCCTCAGACTGTATTGAGTTGGAGTATCATCCGAGATATTCTTATGTGCTTTTTAACACCGTCTGACATAGTTATCTGAGAAAATGATCTGCAGTGTGTGACGCAGTTAACGGTAACTGCAACAGTCTTGAAGAGACACATGTCATGCTGTTCTTAGAAACCAGCCTGTTGGAGAAAGCTACTGAGAAAATTTGGGAAAATTAGACGTTTTGCCAACGACTGTCTCAGGCAAGCTCCAGTTTCTAGACCTAGCTCTTTTTACAGAACTGCCTTTTATTTCTCTTGTCTAATTCTGCCACAGCATTAGTGAGCTGTATATTGTATTGTAAAGAATGTGCTGGTGTAGGTTTAGTTGCTACAGATATTTAACAATAATGAAATAGTTCTGTAATTAAAATACTTGAAAAACAAAAAGACTGAAATTACCACTGCTGTGAAACCGTATACCTCTACAAACAAACATTTGTTTCTCCAGCTTAGTGTGATTTGGTCACCAGCAGGATGCACCAAGCTCTAGAAGAGTCTCGATGGTTTGTGAGACTCCATTTGTCTTATCATTTTCAACGGTTCGGTTTTGAAGTCTAGAGAATTCTTTATTTCCTTAAAAAGCATACAAGAAAGATAAATAGAATCTGTGCAGTAATACAAAAAAGTAAATTAGTAGTAGTAAATAAAACAATCAATAAAACAACAACAATAATAATAAATAATAACAAAATCAGTGTTGCAGTAATGCATTTCAGGCATTAAAAGATATCTCTCTACCTTTTCTTATTCTTTTAGAATAGGCACGTCAGGATAAGTCTCTTCATTGGTCAGTGTCATGTGGAGATGTCGAACGAGGAGAAGGATGTAATGTAAACTGGGATTTTATTAACAAAAGAATGAGACACAGGAGACTAAACAAAACAGGACTCTGAACTAACACAGGGACTAACAACCCAAAATTAAATAAAGCAAAAGAGCGCAAACGACTAAGCAAAAAACACAGAGCAAGAAGAATTAAGCAAAAACATAGCAGAGTGAGAATAACCAAACAGGGCATCAAGCCAAAACCACAGATTAAAGAAGAGAGCAAAAGCACTCAGCAAAAACATTACAAACAAAACCAACAACAACTAGACTGAAGACAGGGGTTATATATACTAACTCAACAATGAGAAACACCTGGTCTGCGGAGGAGACAGGAACAAGATTCACGTGGATGAACTACTGAGGAGACGTAGCCAAGACCAAAACATACACTCACAGACAATGTAAACAACAGACAAGAAAACAGACACAAGACATAACATTACAAAAATACAAAACAAAAAAAAAAAACAGGAAAATCAGTCGAAAGCGTTTCTCTAGCCAACTGCACCATAATAAGATGTGCTTCATTTTTATCTCCTGGCCTTCAGTGAGCTTGCATTTTCCAATCTCCTCTCTGTTGTGTAACTGTATGGAGAGGGATTACTGACATGGAAATATCCTGTCTAAGCTCTCCTATATCCAGGCCCAGTATCAGGAGGCGACACCTAATATGGCTTGTCTGAAATTTGTGTGGACTCGCACACACGCACACACACACACACACACACATTTTAAGAAGATGCATTCTGCACCAGACATTTGTTCTGAGTTTGTCTTCTGAGTGTGTGGTTGAAGTTCAGTCTTAGTGGGTTCTGTGAATGTAACCACCCTGTTTGATGGTGAACTCCGAGTATAAATCTTTGAAATCTCTGAAATATGCGGTGAATGCACAGGTATGTATAAGCACCCATTAGAGTAGTGATTCCCATCCCTGGTCCTGGAGTTTTTCATGCTTTCAGCACACCCGAGCCAACTAGTCGGCTAATTAATAAGCCTTTCCTGGGTTGAAGTGTGTGTGCCAGAGTGGGAAAACACTAAAATGCTCAGGACAGCGGATGGGACCTGGACCAGGGTTGGCAGTTTGTGCATTAGAGTGTGTGATGTGGATTTCAAGCGCTTTTGCCCCCCAAGTCCCCACCACACGCCCAGTCTGTATCAACCTTTTTCTCTTATCGGAATGTTTCTCTGTCTGTTTCTCTGTCTGTTTCTCTGTCTGTCTCTCTGTCTTTCTCTCTGTCTTTCTCTCTGTCTGTCTGTCTCTGCCTCTCTCTCATTCATACTATCACTAATTCTCTTACTCTCTCCCTCACCATATGCCCAGTGAAAGCAGAAGTGAGTTTATGGGCTCTGACAGGAGTTCTTTATGGTTCTTTGGGTTCTTTAGGGTTATCACATTAGAGCAAAAGTTTTACTAATTAGTCCGCACGCTTGGCAAGATTTCCATCTTCAGCTGAGCTCACACAGGAGGACCTGAATCACAATGTTGTCGGTGTCTCTGCACGCTTACACCCCAGCCCCACCTCTTCTTTGCTGATGAGGGCTCTATTCAATTTGCTGTTGTTATTGAAGTGCTAATGGAGTCTTAAGTGGGAGTCTTAACGTCTGGCTTATGTAAATAAACATGTCTTCGTCTGTGGAGGTTTAGGGGATGATCAGAGCTTGGGTTTGTTTTTAATTACTGAGAGAGAATGAGAGAATGCTGACCCAATCTGCTCTTCTCCTTTACTTTACTCTCGTCTGCACTCACCACTGTACTGGGTGTTGTCTTACTTTGTGCAAATATTTGGTTTTCTTTCAGGTCTCACTGGGATTTTCTCTGCATCTGTTGTGTATTTCCAGCAGTCCAGTCTTGTCTGTGGGGGGCTGTTTCGTTGTAGGATTTCATTGCAAAACAGGAGCTCACATGATCAACTGTTTGAAGTCTGAGAACAACCGATTATGCAGTAGCATGTGTTCTCCTGCTTGACTGGAATGAATACCTGCAGTACCTGTGCCCCTTTATGAACAATGTTGGACACCTCTGCTTTAAAGCAATAGTTTTTCAGAACAATATCAAATTTGCAAAATTTTGCCCTTACCTTAAATGGCAAGACAAAACAGTTGTTCAGTGATTGGTCAGTCATGACATGTTGGGTGTCTGGACTTTGCTTCATTAGTTTTGCACTGGAGCTATGAAGCTAATATGCGTAACAAGTAAGGGAAGCGTATAACACACCGCTTAACATCTGCAAACCTGTATCGTTCTTCTTGATACTGCTATAATTTGCTAAGAACCATGGAAATCCTAATTCTACTACCTTTGAGTTTACTATGAAAACACGGTTAAAGTTTCAAAGTGGCCTGTTTTGAATGTATTATTCCCGTGATGTCACAAGAGACAACACAGTTACACAAATTCACATATTTAGCCTTCAGTGGTTCAGCTCCACCTATTCATAAATATGTTTTAATGAATGTTTCCACCCATATTTCAGAACAGCCATTGACATACTGACAGTGACATTTGTCCCCAAAATAACAAATATCTCAAAATACTTTACATGAGAAGGCCAAACATTCTTCACATATAATGTAATTTAATGTAAAAACATTTTATGGCATGTGCGCTTTCTAGTTACATAAGGCTTGAATGTCCAGTGCAAAGAATATTCGGGATGCCCAATTATAGCTTGGTGTAAGATTGGATGCTCCTGACCATCCTCAGTGCCTGTCACTAAAGTGAGATCTGCAAGGAGTTGTGTATATTAGATTTATAGTAGAAAGGGATTTCTGTTATCTAAGGCACACAGTAGTCGATCAAATAATCAATATTGGTTGTGATGGATATACAGATCAGCATCATATTACCCAAGATCCAAACACGTCTAATAAATCTCTTAATAAAAGTCAAAACTCTACAGAATGACTGACAAACAGCAGTTGTAGTGTCTGTTTGTTATTACAGCCGCTTATCTCCTGTTACTCAGTCTGGATCCGCTGTCTGCTACATCACGGCATGCGTTCATATGTAAATGAAGCTTGGAGATAGGACGTTTTATATTGATAAGATGATATAAAAAATTATATAGTAAGACAACCATCAGTAAACAATCTCGAACAATTTTGATTTAAAATCTTGTATTAATGCTTCCTAAGAAAGCAAAATTTGCTATAATCACTTTCATGGATGTATCACTAATATCATCTAAATTGGTATTTGCTGCTTAATTGTTATCATCTAAATTATTTAATAATCTGATATTACACTTCATACTTTTATGGCATCAAATCAGTCACCCTGTCATTTTAAGAGCATGCTGCCCAATCTACATCTCCAGGTCTTCTCCAGACTTAGTCACACAGACTTAACATATGTTTTACCCAGGGAAGTCTTCAGGGCCTCAGAGCTGTCTATTTATGTTATGTTGGCCATGAGGGGGATATTGTGGACTCCAAAGAAGCTACTTTTGATGCAGGCTTTGACGGATTAAATCATTAGTGGGACGCATGTGATGATAAGGCGCTCCAAAAATATGAACTCCAATATTTTAGTCAAACAAAGAAGTGTCTATAATGAAAGTTTTGTGCAAATAATTGGTGTCCGTATTAAGCCCCATCTAAACTGAAGTCAAGTAGGTCTTTATTGTCGTTTCAACCGCATACACAGTGAAATAAAATGTTCTTTTGGAGCCGTGGTGCAACACAAAGAACAAAAATGGAAACACCACAAATAACAAAAACAGAACATCACAGCACTACACAGGTACAGGCAGGACAGGACTAAATAGAGATTGCAACCAACAAAACAATGATTTACAACACAAGGCAACACACAGACAAAAACAGTTCTAATGTGAGTGAAAACAGTATTATGACGTACACTAAAGTAGAGCTTTTAAGTGAGCAAAAAATGCAAAGGAATGCAAAGATTTTGGACACTTGCAGCCACGTGGCCATGAAGATCGGACATAATGGCACTGAGCTCTTCACTGAATGTCACAGAAAACAGATCCAAATCTGTGAGACCAGAGGACTCGTGTCCCCTGAGTCCAAAGATTTAGACTAGGCATATTTTGTTTATAAAAGCTTTGTTGTATATCCTCTCAGATGCCGTTGGAGTTCAGTGCAGCTTTCTTGTGTTCCCTTCTGTCAGTAGAGTAAAGTTTCATATTACACATTATCGTACACAAAAGGTCATTCAGTGTGCTTCACAGAAACAGAGAATGAAATAAAATAAAATAGAATAAGTTAATGAGACAGATAAAAGTATACAAAAAAAAACTGAAGGTGCATAACAGGTGTAAATATTTAAAAGAAGGCAGAGGAGAATAGTGCAGTTTTAGCAGCTTTTGAAAGTTACAGTTGCTGCAGATCTGTTTGTTCCAACAGCGAGTTGCACAGTGACTAAACACCATTTCACCATGTTTAATTTCAGATCTTCTCACCACTAGCTGACCAGCCCTTGCAGATCCAAGAAACCTAGTAGGGATATATACTTCAAACATGTCAGAAATGTATGTAGGACCCAAACTATTGAGTGATTGGTGCGCAATGAGTAATGCCTTAAAATTAATTCTATACTGAACTAAGAGCCAGTGCAGAGTCTGCAGTTTGCGCAGTATAAGTTAATGGGGTACTTGTGTTACAGTGCATGGGGTACTGGGCTACAGTGCAAACTAATGAAGGTAAACGTTTGACATCAAGCATATTTGTCATGTTTGGGGCGGGAGCATTGAGTTAATGGGGATAATTCAGTGCACTAAAAGCTTGTAAATATAATTTCATGAGCGGCCTACTAACAATGTGCATGTGTTTATTATTATGCCCTTGGTTAGTCATCACCCGATCAATTGCTTCAGTTACAAACAAGCAAAGGCAAAACGCCACAAAGGCATTTCGTCATGGAGCCTGGGAGACAGCTGCTGTAGTACAGTGACAGGTTTTTAATGATCCTAAGTTTAAAGACAGTTCACCTGATGCACTTCGTCAACTGACAACCAAGGACTGTCCATCAGCCCTGCTAACATGAGGCAGACTGAGGCCAAAAGCTGTACGGGAGTGTGTGATAATGGGGTTAAAGGCCTTTCTGTGTGTCCAGAGATATGTCTGATTGTTGTAATGGATAACAGGTGAGGTGAGTCATGGAGTCAGAGAGTTATTTTGACAATAGAGAAAGTTGGTCTTGTACTGTAACTGTTTTTGGCCTTTTTGCTTTTGTACAATAAATGCAAGATTATACACCATCTACACTGAACAATATTGTGGAAATCTTAAGCTCATCTGATGGTGACTTTTGGTCAGGGCGTCTCTCATGTTTTCAGTAATTTACTGAGATAAGAATCAATTTCTAAATGCACTTTCTAAAGATGTTGCTTATGGTGCAATCACAGCCTTAATAAAATTCCACCTCTTCATTTGCTCTCAGGCGCAACTTCAGCGTTGTAAACTTCCTCCGAGGCAAATGCAACCTGACCAACCACACAGAGAGGTCTCCACTGCTCAAATTCTCTCAGGATGATGGGTAGGCCCCAATGTGTCACATGATTTGCATACCCTTTGTCCTTGATTTGTGTTTTGTTTGGTCGCTTACATTCTAGCTGATGCCATTTCCTGTCTTTAAAAGGAACCAATTTATTATTTTAAATGTTTTTTAGTTAATTTGTCTGAAAGTTAAAAAGTCAGAGCACATAGAAACTGACACTTTAGTCGTATGATTGTCACAGAGAAAACAGCAATGGAGGTGGAAATGATTGCACATTGCAGCTATGAACTGAATATAACCATGTCCAGCATTATTGTCAGAGACTCATTTCTGAGGCAGATGAATGTATGTGTACTTTATTTTAGTAAAGAAGTAAATAGCTCGCATTAGTGTTGCTCTTATGGAGAAAGTCTTATTTAGACTTTTGTAAAACAAAGGTTAAATAAAAAAGAGTAAGAAATACATTATTTTCACTCCTGATTCATTTGTGACAGAACAAAATTTAGTCCATTTCACCTTGTGTGTTTTGATTACTCTTTCCAGCAGCAAAAAGAAGGGGCAGATGCAAATTTGCCCTCAGTATTAGAGAGAAGCAGCTCCATTCCCCTCAATCTGTGTTGCAGTGGTCTGCTGGGGTACGACAGAAGTACAAGCTTTCGCAGATCTGCTTAGCCAGGGGCGAAGGCTGTAATTGTATGTTTTAGCATCTAATAATGAGAAAAAATGACCCATGGACCTTCATTTTTGAACAAGCGCTTTACAACACAGGGGGAGACATATTTAAATAAGTGTTCGAGACAAACACAGTTTGCTCTGTAATTTATGGCATTTTGATATCTTAAAGTGGTCTCGACCCCCTTGTTCATCTTAATTAAACCAAACAGGGCTTTAAGCCGAGAGTCTACATTATCAGCCACTTTGTAGTTTAAGGGTGCGTTAGAATACATGCACATTATTTGAAGGAATCATTTTAATGTAGTGATGTTCTCATGTCCATTTTTTACAGAGATGACCTTGATTCACACCTGTGTCCTGATGTAAACTCTAAGTCATTTTTATGTACAGTTGGTGAAGCCCCAAGGGATTACACCTGTATTAAAATCTCTGTGCTGGTCAAATAATGTCTGTGTGATTTGACAAGATCAACTAAAGCACCACAAAATGTTCAACTCAATTTTGCTGTTAAATGCGTCAGCATTATATCCCTTCCTATCCCTATTTTTACTCTTTTTTGTGTTCTATAACCACTCGCTAATTTTAAATCATGTCTTGATTCACCCTGGTGCAGTTTGGACATGCTATTGACAGTTGAGGTCTTGTTGGCAGAGATTTTACTGCTTTTTTACTGTGGCTCAGAACTGGATTTTGATTTGAGCCATGGTTTTGACCACTCAGCAAACGATAGTCCTCTGTACAGCTGTGGTCTGCACAAGGCTTTTACCATGGCATTTGCAACCTCAGATTTTTCTTCTTGTTTTTTCAAATGATTTTTAATTCATTGATGCTGTCATTGATAGCCCATATCTATTGATTTTATATGATATCACATTTTGAAGGTTTCTAAAACGCATTTGTCAGGAGTTATCAGACTTGATGATATTTTAATGAGCCTACAATTAATGAGTGTGTTAGTATGTTACCTAATTTGTAAATCTTATCATAATGTATTTTAATAAAATTCTTTTTGCTAGATGCAACAGTTCTTTACAAGGCACTGCATCAGTACCATGATACATGCACTGGTACTGCACTATTGCAGACCACTTTTCTATAGCTTTATGCAAAGTGCCAGCATATTCCATCTGTAATCTCCATACACTTATTGTAGGCTTGCTGTGCCCGGCAGCTTAACGTATATGACGCTGCATGACCCCAGCTTGGGTCCTGGAGAGGAGCTGTGGGATAACTCTGCTGAACTGGAGAGAAGATGCCGGCTGGGTAGTGAAGTGGCCAGCCTCTCCCGTTCCCTCTCCACTGAGAAAAGTGAACACAACTTCAAACTCTCATCCAACCTGAGGTACCTTTTGCATGAACCTGGATCAGTTTGTATACATCGACAAGGTATTTCAGCCATATTTGACATTAATGGATTTCTTCTTTCTTTACAGATATTGCTTAAGAATCACAAAGCTTGTCACCATCTTCAGCATTGTTGTTATCTGTTCAGTAAGTCCAGCACATCTGTTCATAAATGCTTTTTTGGACCAGGGACCTGGTGCCTGGTACAATTCTACTGTCTATTTTATTAATGTGATATTAATATGAGTGCGGTCTGTGGTTAGCTTTTCTTTAGCATGTATCCTGATCGAGAAAGACCCTGGAGGATGTTTGCAGTCTCATCCACTGAGAGTTTCTGTATCTTTTTCACTCATGTGCTTTCAAAGACTTGAAATGGTACAGTGAAATGATCACCATCTACGGGTCAGAAAAAGGATGCTCCACATTTGTATGTCCAATAGTTTCTACATTGTCTGTGTAAATAGTTCAGACCTCATTCCTCAAACTCTGAGAAATTATCATATCTGTCGGATATTTTGCTAAAGAACTTGGCTGATCTTTTTTGATGGTGAGATAATCTCACCATCTGCTATTTAAAACCACTCTGCCTCTTACGGTAATAGCCTTGACTCTAGTGATCATGCATGACAAGTGGCTTTGTCTGCCACATCTCTGAGCACTCTAATGTACATTTACTGGGAAATGTACATGGAATTTATTCTAAAGAGCTGCTATTAAGTGCAGGGTGGTATCTGACCTGAGTGACACTCATGCGGCATGTATTTGAAATTCTAATCTGATTATGACAGTTTGTATTAAATTGACTATAAGGTTTCCCTTGACCCTCTCAACCCCGCAGCCATGAACTTGACAAACTTCCGGGATAATGCGTTGTTGAAGCTTCAGGTAGGCGGGCCCTTCATGACAGGAATGGAAGATGTTCCCGTCCAGGAATACATCCTGATACAGGTGGAGCAGACAGTGGAAACAGGGTCCCGTCGGAGAAGAGTACAACAGGTCTGTTTCCCCACCTCCTAAATAATGTAAACCATGATGTGTTCACATTTATTTATTAGATTTCCCAAGTCATAATTTAAATGTAGTTACATTGTAATGTCATTGTTAGCATGGTGGGGAATTTGTTTTCTCATCCATCGTTTCAGTCCAGCTCACTAGTAAGGTATTTTGAACTGAGAACTCAATATTATGCAGCCACACTTCTGTAGCCACATGTGAATTATTTAAGTATCTTGTCAAAATGGAGTTACAATATCCTATCAGCTTGTAATTTTGGAAATTTGGTAAACGCCTGATTTACCAAATTTTGTCAAGCCTGTTTAACCTAGCGACAGTTGGTTTGAAAGAATGTATTTGGGGGCAGAACACTGATAGATTTCATAGTTTTATTGTGTGCGATATCACATGATTCAGTCTGATAAGGGTATCTTGATAAAACAGACATAGCATAGAGCAATGAGTAAAATGATAGGTGAAAGATAAAATAAATTAGTGTGAGTACGCATCTACTGCTATTTGTAATGTATTGTGTTTTTATTCATGTTCATATAAATTTATTTAAAAACAAGACATCCGTGTTAAGGCAATACTAATGAAAAGGATGAAATGGAAGGTTATTATTTTGTATTATGTTGGAAGCAAAAAAGTGAAAAGCACTCTGCCAAATGCTATTATTCAGTGCCACGCTTGGCCAGGAATTTTGTCCAAATCTATGACTGTGTCATCAAGATGATCTATAGAGTTGTTTGCACAATGTCAGGTTTATTCAATGTCGCAGAACAAATGCTTCATCAAAATATCAAAATCGTGCCACTGAATAATATCCTGAACTAAAGCTGACAGTGATGTATGAACAACACTCCAACTGCTGAATTTCCCCTGAAAAACAAGACGGCTACATGGCCACATCTCACCATGAAGATGGGAAGTTTTCATAGTACCTTTGTATTTGATGTCAACAGATACTCTATAACTGGACCATACCTTTACATTCGAAGAGGAACGATCAGATTCTTACAACAAGGACGTTTGAGATGTTTCCTGGGTAGGTTCACATTGCAAAAATTGCAAAGCTGAGTAACACTAATTGTTGGTTTCACCAGGAGACATTTTAAGCAGTGTAATATAGACAATGTCCTCTTTTATTGTCATGTGACTTGTCTTGATGTGAAGAGCTGAGATTTCACTCTGCTGTCTAGGGTTTTCATTTGTAACAGTCATTTGAAAGGTGCTGTTAACAACTGGTTTAGAAAGTAGGGACTCAGTGGTGCTAATACCTGTTATGTTCTCCAACTTTCTTCTCCATGTCTTCTGCACTGTCTGTCTCAGCGCTCCAATACTGATTAATGTCCAGGCCTTCCTCCTGGACAATCAGGTGGTTCCTCTTTCGATGACACAGCAGTCTTTCTACGTGACTGTGGAAACGCAGGTGCTCATTGCTGGGCTCATCCTTGCCGGAGTGTACGTGCTCATTATCTTTGAGGTAAGGCAATTTTTCAGAGAAATGTTTAAAATATCTGATCTATAGGAGACTTTTTGCATGCTCGTGGCAAGTGTTGCAGCAGATGTGCTTGTAGCTTGCTGTAAGAGAACACTCTAAGTGGTACTGCCTGAGGCCCACCCCATGAATTGCCTCTGAGGCCTGTCTTGATTCTTACTTCTATTAATTGCAGTGCCTCATCAAGACTGTTCTGCTTTACCTGCGAAGAAAAGCAAATGTAACAACAGTGCCATTTTGTTTATAGCCGTGTGTGCAAGAACAGTCCCTTCTAATGGTCAATTATAAACACACCTGTGGCTTGTCTGCCTGTTTAGACCCTTGAAGCGAGCAAAAGCCTTACTGTGATCAGGTCGATTTTGAGGCTGTGCTTTTTTCTGTGTGATTTTATTTAGTAATTCTCCTCTAGGCCATGAGGAGGGATGAGGCCTACTGCCTAATGGAAATCTCAGAGTGTGGAGCGGAGTTGTGGGAAATAAGAGAGCTTATTTCATGCCGAATGCCATTTCTGTTCTGCTGTACAGGCATTAGGGAAAAAAGAAAACCAGATTAAAGATTCCTCTTTAGATTTACACATTAACCATTTGTCACACGAGAGAATAGGTTCTAATGACAATTGTAAATACACAGATGCTTTTCTTATTATAAATTGCAGCTGTTGTAAGTTAGTGTAAAATGGGAAATGATATAATGGCCTGAAGCTAACTGTTCAATATGCATTAAGATTTAGGAATCACCAAACCTCACCTGTTCCAATAGCAGTAACTTCTATGTGGTGTACTGCTTTTGACCACTAGAGGTCAGCTGGCTCTGCCTGAGGTGGAGAACAAGGCTGCGAACTATTTCAAACATTAGGACTTGCATTTTTATTCTGGTATATCTCACCATGAGCAACTGCCTTTGTTCTTGTAGATAAAATTTCTTTAAAAACGCACTAATGAACTTGATTAGTCATATTTCTGGCAAAAAAAATGTTCCAGCTATTTTATCTCTCTGGATTCCTTTGTAAATATTCATGAAGGCCTCCAAGTGAAGAGAAATGAATGATTCCATAGTAGGACAATATTCTGATCGCAGCTTTCAGAACATTTTAGAAAACTTCAAGGCCTTTTGAACAACTCTTACTGCAGCCCAAAAGCACTTAATTACGGCACTGCCTCATTATCACAGATCTATTTTAGCTTATGTAAGTGAGTGGAACAAAATCTTCTCTCAAGTATTCTAAATATCAGAATGCCTCACCGGCTGACTTATCTGCCTACCACTGTGGGTTTAGTTTTTTTCTGTTTTGCTGCGGACGGGAGCTGATGATGTCCCTGCAGAGCAGTCGTCCTATGGGCTTGTGACTAAAGTCTCTCTTTCTGTTGCTCCTGGAGGATACAGGCAGGGAGAACCTCCCACTTTAATTACTCCTGTTTGTTTGGGAGGGATAACATGCTGTGCCCTGGAGTCCTGTAATTAGTGTCTGTAAAAGAGAACAGAGGAGTTTACTCCAAAACACAGCAATGAAAACAAGCATCTTCATCACCACAGTTGCACTACAGCACTTCAAATGTGTAATAGTTAATATGCTGTCATGAGAGTGTGGCATGAGCATTTCTGCAAAACAACAATTATTTCTCTTTTTTTCTGGAAAACTTTTTCAGAGTCTTAACTGTAGACCCTAATGGAGGATAAGATTAGCATCTGAAAAGCGGCTTCTTCTGCCTAATCTCCTGACTGGCCCTGGATATTTTCTGTGTATGCACAGTGTTGCATTGTTTTATTTATAAATTAATTCTATTAAGAGTTTTAACATGAATCCTCTCAGCATTAAATCTATTTCTTTTCATTTCTGAGAACTCTGTTTCTGAGAACTCTAATTCAGGCTTAGGCCTCAGTTTGAAACCTAAAGTCTGAAATCAAATATTTTTTAAAAAAGAACTGTGGCTTCATCTACCTAGATTAGTCTCTACAAAGAAATATAGCATGTATTTATATTGGTTCACTAATGCATTTAAATAAATTAAATTCAGACACCTAGATGCTCTTATTTTCTGTATTACAACATATATACAATATGTTGTGGAATACTAATAATTCCAATTCCACTGTGTACCCCTATTCACAGTGTTAGCTCATGTGTCTGATAACAAATAGAACAAGTAAATCCAAGTGTAAAGAAGAAATGCATATTTTGCACTAATCTTCCATTAAAGTGATTAGGGTTAGGGTTAGTCTTCTGATATTACCAATAGTAATCATTTTTCACCTCCTGCTCTCTGTCCCCACCTATCACTGAGCAGAAATACACAGCTAAATCCAAGACCCTCCCTGGGAATATGTCATGATATGGAAGGAAATGCATTATGATTTGTGATTAATTGCGAGTTCAACCTTCTTGCAGTTTAAATGCCATAGTAAATGAAAACTCTCCTTTATGATGACTGAAAGATTAAGGTTACACTTCAGCATTTCAGGCAAGATATATACATACATGCATATATACTGTATGTTCATACATCCATATGGATATTCATACATAGTAGCAGTTCCGGATTAAAATCTATCCGGTGTGTATTCTACAAAGATGTACCCCCTTTACTACCAGGGGAATAGCAAGACTTAATCTTTTCATTATTTTATGACTAATACATCATACATGACCATAGTATGACTTTCCCCAATAGGCATAGCCTACATATCTTGTCCAAAAGATCCCTTTAAAACCACATACAGTGTGTATTTACCTTTACATTTGACTAAAAACAAATGAACAAATGCTCTGATATTATACGCAATTCCAACCTCTTTTGGAACCCCTGCTGTGCTCAACCCTTTTGACAAGAGAAATTGCACACAAAATACTTTCAGTCAATTATTTATTAAAGCCACCTAAGGTCCAACAATGTTTTGAAGTCCGTCCTGATGAAATTGACTTTGATGTCGCTTTATTCATTTATATTTTAGCAGTTTTATTTATTTATATTTTTATGGAGGTTTACTCAAAGGAGGAGAGGAATTTTATTTTTATTTTTTTTGACATGCTAGCCTACAGGAGCTGGTCAGAGCGGCAGGCGTTAGCACTGAAAGAAAAGCGTTTACTTAATGCGACTGCCTCATTAACCCTACGCTTGGTTCGTGCCTGTAATTAATCATCCTCACATCAAATGATCAGCGTTCCATTTGCAATTAAAATACTCTGAGATATTAAACATGTGAAAGGATGACTCTAGTAAGGGTCATGAGACAGCAGGGGGGTCCAGGGCTTGCCCATGTCTGGAAGCTCAGAATGTGCTTATACTCCAGCTCTATATCTCTGCGGAAAATCTCACATACATTATCTCTATGCACTGAGAACTGATAGATAGATTGAGCATCGCTGTCTTGCCAGTAATGTCGAAAACAATCCACATTTATCCCCATTTAAACCTAATTTGGATGAGGATAATTAGATTTTGGTGTTAACATAAAAAATGTTCTCTCATGTAAACATCAGTGATATAATAGAAAAGTCTTGTGAGCAATCATTAGGTATTTGTCTAATGTGTTGTTGCTTTAAGGACGTTACTAATAACCATTTTTTCATTTATTAATCAGTAGGCCTAAATCTTAGAAATCAGTTACTGCTGGAGAGGCTAATTGTTGAAAATTTAAAACCTGAGAAACATGTAGCGTCTAATATTAATGAATATTTATGTGTGCTAAATGACACATAAATAATGCATGTTGAATTTCTTATGGCAGACACCTTTTAAACATTTTAATAATGCATTATAGATTATTCACGACTGAGGTTAAAATCCTTCAGTCCTAGCTCCATGGAGAGCTCTGGGTATTCCAGAAGTGTGATCACATTTATAATTTTGTTTGTCATCCTTCTAGCCTTATTTTCTCTCACCAAGCAATCCTCATTAATTAAGCATCTTCTTCAGAAAGTTGACATTCTCCAGTTATGTTCAAGAGAAAACAGAAACACAGGCTGTGATGCAGTAATGAAGCCTATGCTCTCAGAAACACAAATTATATCCTCAGAAACACAATTTATACCCTCAGAAACACAAGCTATACTCTCAGAAACACAATGTATATCCTCAGAAACACAATTTATATCCCCGGATACATCATTTATTTTCTCAGAAACACAAGCTGCACTCTCAGAAACACAATCCGCACTCTCAGTAACAATCGATACTCTCAGAGACACAAGCTATACTGTAAAAAAGACAATATACACTTTCTAATCAGAATCACAACCTATTCAATCAGAAATACAAGCTGTGCCCTGAGTCAGAAACAAAAGTTTTAAGGTTGTTTCAGAGAAGCAACATAGTACTCGTAATCTTCACTACCAGTGTTCTGAAAACTGTGTTCATGCTGTTCTATCCTTAGCCATAGCCTTGATTTTGCCTCAGTTATTATGTAACAATAATTGTTTTTCTTGGGGGGCAGAATGTAGGAGATGCACAGGTTTTCTGTTCCCTTGGGTATAATGCTTAGCTTTTAGCTAACTTTTTCCTTCTTTTGCAGTTCTCTCATGGTAAGTGTTCATAATTGTTTGAGTGGATGGAAAGAATCCCCTCAGCTGTCCTGTAAGAGACAGTAAGAGTATTTTGTCCTGACTGGTGAGTGAGGGATGGAAAACCTTATTGTCCTGAATCCTGCCTGGTGCTTTATGTTGGGAGGGGGGTGATTACAGTGATTTTACAACAGAACCTTTCAGGATTTTAGCACAAAAGAAGTGTGGTTAGGACATCATTAGCATATTCTCCTTTTATGGAACATAAAAGAGCAAGGTTTTTAGAAGAGCACACAAAAAAACTGATTTGTCTGTGCTTATCATGATGTACTTGTCATTACCTACCCTTCTGTGTTCTTTTTCATTCTTTCAAAAAAAGAGGAAAGAATAAAATTTCAAATGGATATCAGTAAGCTTGTCTGCACCATGAATGCAAATTAAAAATAAATGTAGTTAAATGTGGAGCATAATGTTAGAAAATCTTTCCTGAAAATAGAGTTTGCCTAAATAATGAAAAGGTCTTCATAGAAATAATCTTTCTGTAACTACTTTTTCACATTCACAGATAGTTCATCGCACTCTGGCTGCAATGTTGGGGTCCCTGGCTGCTCTAGCAGCCCTTGCCTTCATTGGAGATGTAAGTTTTGTATGAAGCCTTTTCATTCGGGATTCAAATTAACGTTGTGTTCCCTCAGCCTCATTGTTTTGGCAGAATTCTGATGAAGAGTGCTCAGGCTTTATCAAGTGATGGACTCTGGGATGTATTTAATTAACTAGAAGTGAAGCGATGGTTGCTAGCAGGGAGACAGAGAACACTGGGCAGTAGCTGTGTGTGGATAGTGCAAGAAATTGTAATGGAGTTCATAAACATTTACTTTGATGCAATTCAGAAAAGTGGATTTGGTCACGTCATGGGAGCTGAATGGCAGCTGTAATTGCTGTAATTGATTCCAAGTAATGCATTATGTATGTGAGAGTAGCTGCAAACATGATATTTATAACTACATCAGTGTGATGAGCATAGAGCTGGAGTACAGAATTCTACATCAGAATTCTACATCAGAATATCTATGCAGCATGCAGAACTCCAGTATGCATTAAATGTATGCAGCACATTACAGTAGTGCAACATAATATAGCTAATGCTACATTGCAGCAATACTGAGAAAACCAGTGAGTCTCTGCCTGCATTGCATTTGCTGTGTTAACAGGGTTGCATTGAAGTGTGTGTGTGTGTGTGTGTGTGTGTGTGTGTGTGTGTGTGTGTGTGTGTGTGTGTGTGTGTGTGTGTGTG
>JBBJLS010000109.1:15862900-15874119 GCA_037577275.1 Bryconaethiops microstoma
GTGTGTGTGTGTGTGTGTGTGTGTGTGTGTGTGTGTGTGTGTGTGAGAGAGAGAGAGAGAGAGAGAGAGAGAGAGAGTTTTCTGTGGCCATATAAAGTGAAATGTGTGTCTTACAGAGGCCCAGTCTGATGACCGTAGTGGAATGGATTGACTATGAAACCTTGGCCTTACTGTTTGGCATGGTGGGTAAACACTACTGTTGGTACAATACTTTCCTCTAATGCATGGATTCCAGGGCTGAAGGGCATTGACAATACTGACATTAAATCATGAAATTGCTTTATGTACCATTATGTAGATTTTTTTTATGCTTTTGCTTTGCGACTCAACAAAGGATCTGTTTTTAATGTGCTAATGCAACAAGCAATCCTTAGCAACAACAAAAAAGCCTACTCCCATGTCTTGTTGCTGAAGCACAATCCTTTTCAAGATCTTGATGCGTACAGTGGCCGTCTCCATGGAAACAAACACGGCCAATCAGTCCTCATGCAAAGTGCCGACGACTACACATAGAAATGTTTGTGGAAAGGAATGAAAGAAAATCGGCTGGAATGAAAGGAGCGCAATTGCTGCATTTGCTAATTCCACTGTTGCATAAAAGATTTGCATACATTCTGAGTAAGACAGTTATCATACATGCATAAAATACACATGCCTTTACTGATCTTAACCATTAGTCTGCTGCACACGAATATATAACAGAAAAGTAGAAGCAAATGAAAATTGTTAGTATTTTAGCATAGCTGAACTCTGAACAAGTGTAATGACGCAATAAGTTGTCAATGGATATTCTTAATGTTTTTTAAATGCTGCATGTAGCCTCTTTTGGGTCATTTTGTCCTAGCATGACAAAGTCAAGCTAAATGAAAGGAAACCAATCACAATTCATAAACCGAAAAGGTGAACTGTGTTCCACAATCAAATGAAAATATCAACAATACACTCTATCCAAAGATTATATGTACCACATATGGTAACTCTATCCATATTACAGCTCCTGTGCAGGAATGGTCTTTCAAAGGTATTTTCTTAATTTAAAGGCCCTAGTCATGGGGCCAATTACACCAACTATACTGACCGCACAAACAAATTACATCATTTAATTTATAGTTTACAGTTTAATAATAAATAAACAAAAAATGTACCTTACAACTTCTTAGCGTTTAACAAAGTAAAAAATAAAATTTTAGGGACAAATATGACTGGTTGTGACATCCCCAGTCAGTGGCCACTACAGGCCGCTGTTGTCTAAGTTATAAAAGTACTTTTAGTTTCACTGGGGGCGTGGTCTCATCCCTGGTCGGTGAGAGCATTAGGAGCTCTCCGCTGGCCAGGGATAAAGTATAATGAATATCAGGTGTTTTGTGTTTAGTTCAGAATATATAGACTGTCTTTGTGTTCCCTCCTTTGTCAGATCTCCAACATTATATCCTGAGTTGTGTCTGTTCAGTGATCTTCTGTTCTGTTTTGGAGTTTTGGGGCCCTCGAGCCAGTTTGTGTTTGCCTTTGTAAATAAAAGTTAAAAGAAAGAACAATGGAAGCCTGGTCCTGCGTCTCCTGTCTGAACGGGCACAACCTGTACGTGACACTGGTGGGAAAAAATCTGAAAAATAATTTCAGTGACCAGCCTTGAGTGACTACAGTGGATCCAACAAAATAGAAAATCATGAAATCCCCCAATGTTTATTAAATGTCTAAGTATATCATGAATAAATATAAAATCTGTTAAAATAACTAATAAAACTCTTTTATTTTTACTAGAATTTGCAGTGAGCATTTTCCCCGAAAGCAGCGTACTTTGTTAATGTAGAATTCAGTTGTTTATGTTGCATATTTTGCAGTGACTTTACAAATTGATTTGCCTATTGATTTTACCCTGAAAAAAAAGAAAAGAATTGATTTCCAAATAAATAAAATACATTATACACTGAACGTTTCTGAGGAACTCAATTTAACTTAGGACTTTTTCAGTGTAATAAATCTGTTTCCTAAAATCTTCTTGACATTGCACTTTAAGCAGCAATCATTTCTCCCTTATGTGTTTTCTTCCAGATGATTATGGTGGCTATTTTTTCTGAGACTGGCTTCTTCGATTACTGTGCTGTTAAGGTCAGTGGTCTGTCCCATGGTTAGCCCCTAGTCATGTTGGCAATATGGCTGTACTCAGAATATGAAGGCCATATCACATTAATCACCTCCATCCTCAGGTTCAAAACGGCTCATAACCCATCAGCCGTGCCTGTTATGAGCTGACCAAAGTGTAACATCATATCTTATAACATATCTCTCTGTGGAGCACAGGCACATTTCATTATTTCATGAAACATTTACACAACTCAATCTTAGAGCTTCTACTGTCAGAATGCTTTAAAATGCCTTTTTTTGGTTGATGTCTGCGTGAACCCTGTCTCCGACAAGTTTTCTACTTAGCTTTAGGAAAAAGTGAGATTTCTATAGAAGATGACGCTATGAAAATGCCCTGTAACTTTGCATTCACAAGCAATGTGTTCATTCATACTGTAAGAATTCCCGTAATTCACTCACCAGCCAGGTGACTATGGGCCCACAAATGATTTATATTTGAAATTTATGGATGAATATCAAGCTCTTATAGGGCCACAGAATGAAATTAGCTGGAAGAAATCTTCCTGGAACGATGAAAAAGTATATAAATCATGGAGAAAATGGGTTATACATGATGAAAGTCTTTGAAATACATCATTCTTGTCTCAAGGGAACTGGGGTGGAAATCCCAACCTCTTTCAAATAGTGAACCATGGCCCTTGGTTAAAGCTCCATAAAGAATTTAAGCATGTTCTCTGGAGATTACAGTGGTGCCTATTTCTATCTTTTAGATGACATCGAGCAGTGAATGACATTGACAAAATATTAGTTTTTTTAAATCTGTTGAATTGTATGAATATCTTGAGTCAAACATTTTTCCTGATCTGTGACTGGCCAGGGTGATAACACCACACATTAAAAATATGTAATTAGTAGGAGAGCTGTTTTGGAGCTCATTCTGGAGAAACTACAGGCTCAGAATGATAGTGATGAGGACCAGGTGGTATAAGTGTTGTTGTTTTGAACATACTTTTAGATGTGCACAGGTACAGGAAAGATGTTTTAAGCCAAAACAGATTGTGAAGAAATTGCATTCATTAAGTTTCTTCTACAATGTATCATTTCACATCAAACTCTGAATGACTGATTACATCTCAGCCGTTGTATGAATATATACTATAATTTAAAAAACTATTTCACTCCAAATATACAGAGCTGTCTTAATAAATATTAAAACGACTGTGGACATGAACAGTCCTGAATATGAAAATATCATGCTAGAATTGACCTCTTGTCCCGACGCCGCCCCCTGGCTCGGGTCAGCCAATTGGAGGTTGATGAGCTAAACCCTGTGTTTTGTCTGAGTCTGCCTTAGGCAGTATCCCCGCTGTGTTTTCAGCTTGCTGCGGGTGTGTGTATGCGTTTTAGTTTAATCAGAGAGATGTGACATCACAGGTGGGCTCCACCAGCCCCGTGATGCTGCTTGATTAGGATGAGTCCAGACAGCCAGATAATGTCTCCATAGCGACAGCCTCATACAGTCTATCCACAGCTGGCAGACTGAGCATGGCGGAATATTCTTTAGTTCCACATAAGCAGAAACACAGAGGAGATGGAAGAGAGCAGGACTTAGAGTTTAAAGTAAAACATTGCAGTACTGGTTAACCATCCATTTAAAACATCTTTTGCTTACTAGAAAGACTGTAGTTTAAGTGTGTGCAGTAGTACTGAGGATGCTGGTTAGATAGTGGTACTGTTGCTTAAGCAGTGAATCATCTGATGAAAATGTGAACTGAGCCCAAAAAAGATGGCAATGAAAAAGGTGGTGCATGAAATTTACTTGGTTTAAATGTGTGCATTATTTCCACCTTAATAAAATCATTGCCAAAAGCAAGTGAACTGAAAGGCAAAACGTCATTTGGTAATATTGGTAATATTGTTTTTATTAGTAATAAAGGACGTACATTTAGATCAAGTACATTCAGAACATTCCTTTTTGTTAGTGATAAGCTTCTTTCTCTCTGACTTTATTCTAAGATGTGTGCAATCCCCCGAGCATTTGAGATTCTTCCAAAACATGATTGCATTTATGTTCACACATGAAAGCACTAATATAATGAGGTGTAAGAAGCTACCTGATAGGATCTCACTTGTAACAAAAACTTCTACATTTGCCAACTTGCCCAGTATGTGTTTGTATGCAGTCGAGTGACTAATTGCTTTAATGGATGTTGTCTCCTCGCAGGCATATCAGGTGGCTAGAGGAAGAGTATGGCCAATGATCATCATTCTGTGCTTCATCGCTGCCGTCCTCTCTGCCTTCCTGGACAATGTGACCACCATGATGCTCTTCACTCCCGTTACCATCAGGTAGAGTCTTTATTCACATGAATACACAGTGTGAAAGTCGGAATGGATGACAAATGTTGTAAACAACGTTTGGTAGAATAACCTAATGTCATGCTCAAATAAAAATATTGTTAATAATGACTCACACAGAAGTAAAAACAACCTGGCCAAAAAACCTCTTTGGGATCAATAAACAACTGGAGTGTGAGTTCCTTATAGAACTGTAGTGAAACTGCATTGTACGGCCTGCATCTATAAGCATAGCAAGTGAAGTGTGCTATGTTGTTTTTCTTTTTCGTTTGGGGATAATTTAAGACTGAAATAAAAAAGCTAAAGTTTACTGAACCAACAAAACAGGATGACATTTAGCATAAAACCTAAAAGAGAATTAGTATTGTGAATGGCTAATGTGGATCTGTGTAAAACATAGACCACATTCCTCATTAATATACTTGAGTACAAGACAGTTTTCAGCAATTTACATAGACATGAAAATTGCTTTCACTTACATGTAACTGACTAAATGAAACTTTGATAACACTTGAACTTGGCTACATAACCTTGCCATGACCATAAACATGTCATGGCTGATGTCGTGTACTGTCATGAGTTGTCATAACAGATTATGTTGATTAACATGACAGCGTCATGTCAAACTTACCGGTATTTGTCATAACAGATGCTATAATGTCATGAACCGAAGCAGCATGTGACAAACTGTTATGGCATTAAACTCTTTAGTATATATTCTAACCATTACCAGTAATGGTAACGAGACTGATATTAATTGGACATAATCTGTTATGACCACTTAGGACTGCATATGTCATCAGCCATGGCACAGTTTATGGCATGGTCATGTCAGTGTTATTTAGCACAGTTCAAGTGTAGTGTTACTGTTAACTTCTTACTCCCAACTCTACCTCCATCTGGTTGCTACCCTTTCTGTCTCCCCCTGCTCCTCCTCCCTCTTCCTGACTCCTTTGGGGCTATAAAATGGCGTTCCATGCATTAAATGCTCTTTGAGTAAGATTAGGAGCATTAGTTAACACTAGTGTCTATGCAGAAGGGGGAAAGCCCTGCTGCGGGTGAGTCTCTCATTGAATTTGAGGGTTATCTGAGGTAACACAGAGTAATGTCTGCTCTCTATAAAGCTCCCTGCCTCATCACTCTTTTCAGCTCCATTTCAGCCTATTTCCTCTCCCCAAGCCTCCTCTATTACAGGGAAATGCCAGAGTGGCAAACTGGGCAGCATGATGGATCATTCCTACCGTATGTGCTTGTGTGCGAGAGCTTTACGTTTTTGGGGGGAGTCGGCTATTTCTATATGTGCATCCTTTGATGTATTGCACTAGTTCGCCTTTATAATATCAGCATAAATAAGGCTGTTTGTTTACTGGTATACTATAGTGTGCACTTGATATACATATTGTATACATGTACTATATTGTAAACCTGCATGTCTTTTATGCTTCCTCACTTAGAACTACACTAAGTCATATACTTCTTTGACTTTAAGAAGTCTAGGTATGACTGTGTTTTTTCCTGGAGTTATTACTACTGTATTGCTCCACAATTTAAATGTAATTATATGACCAATTAGATAAGTAATGAAATTTGGTTTAAATTTTGAATCAACTTCTGATGTTATGTTTGCTTCATTGTCAAGAAATGACCAAAAACAAGTACAGCCAATATGTATAGCAAATAATGCCAAAGATTGTTCTTTGTTCCTGTAAAACAAGTCAGCACACATCATTGTAACTTTTCATGAAGTTAAACTAATTTAAAAAAAAAAATCCTACTTACTATTCCAGCTTTGCACCTCAAGGTAGTATTTCATTCATTGTAGAATCCGCAATTTTTAGTTCAACATTCATGATTTAGTTTCTGCATCACAACATTTCTGGCAGGAATTTAGAATTTTCATTTGAGACCAAAGACAGAAGACACAGTGACAGCTCTGTAAGTGAACAGACACCAGTTGACATACAGACAGGATAGAAAATAAACTGACAAGTACTCTTGTTGCATCATATAACAAGGTACAACTACTCGACAGAGATTGAGCATCTTTATAGTTTTAGAATATTTACTATTCGGGAAACGAGAAGTTCTTGTTTTGTGTCATTTTCCTGCAGGCAGAGGTGATAAGAGGGATTTTGAAGGGTCCTTGGTGACTTTGAGGTTTATATAAACCAATAATGCTAGTCAGTTCACAACCGATGAGTCTGAATGCACGACCCTATTTACCCGACTGTCAGGCTGCACAGTGACAGAGCAGGTGGATTCAGTCTCTATCACAGCCTAGTAGAACTGTAGAATTCTGTCCCTTTGAGTTTCCAATGAGCTGTAGGTTAGAAATAGCTGATACCATCTGCAATTTCTTATTCGCCCTCTGTTTAATTTTGCCAGCGATATGAACTCAACAGATCACTGTTATTTCGTGGCATTGTCTGTGTGTCAAATGATCTGATCAGTTATGACCCAGTAACTATTTGAAACGATTTTTTTAACATGAAAAAAGAATTAGTGCTGCAATCAACAAGAACTCGCACATTCAAGCTTTCCAAAAAAACATTGGCTGCTGAATGGGGGGTGTGAAATACTGTGTTGATTTCAAAAAGGGAAAGTGGCTCGCTCTTGATCTCTGGATACTAATATTGTGATGGTATAAAAGATATGGGTTTGTGGTCACATACATTTTGCGCGTTTGTTAATTTTTGGTCGAGCAAACAACACTGCAAACTCCAGTCATGATGCCAGCTGGTTTGACAAACAAGGACGCACTTGTTTATTTTCTGAGTTTTGATGGGAATTATTAACAAAGAAATCAATAAAACACTACTGGCTCGTTCAATAAAACAACACAAAGCCATGAAAATCCACTGAATGGGGGTTGGTTACAGTCTGGATGGTGACAGTCCAGCATACAAGAAGTCCTTAGGAAGTCAGAATCCTCAAATTGTCTGTGTGAGCATCCAGTTAATACCAGGAGAGAGCAGGATCACAGCTATAAACGAAACACGTACACACAGCAACACACACAGAGACAGGTGAAACCAGCTGGTTGGCACGAGGGTGAATGGACAGTAAACGCACAGGTTTAAGTGTACAGAGTGATGAAATCCAGGTGAGGCTGATTAATAGGAGAAACTAAAATGAGAAATACAGTTGGGTCGGAGGGATAATGAAAACCCAAGCTGAGTAATCCAGACACCGGGACAGCGGGGGGTGTGGCACTGGGAGCTGACAATGACAACTCCAAGTAAAACTGTTTTCCTGCAAAAAAAGGGTCAGAAAATGTCACATTTTTATGTCATTTATTTGAATTCAGTGTAGAACAACCTTTTTCCTCAATTATTTTTTATAGAACACACAAAGGTCCTTTAGCTGTAAGCAAATCCATGTTACAGACTGCAGGCTCACTGGCCTGAGGGCCCAGCGATACTGGTCATGCTGCTTGGATGGAGTCGCTGCTGCCTGAAGAACAATTCCTCCGCTCAGGCAAATCTACACTATTAACTGTGTCTGCACGCACGTCATCTGACTGTGCTTTTAAATATAGATGAGGTTTACAATGACGTCTCAGATAAGTGAATGCTGAGGCTGATTTATCATGGCTAATGGTTCGTTCGTCTTCATTTAGCCTCCTTCATGCTCTCTTTAATGACCTTATGAAGCAGATCTGTTGCCATTGACTAAATTGTTCCCTCTGAATTATGAAGCAGTTTTTGTACTCTTCTACCCAACCATGATCTGTTTAACTCAACACACTTTCTTGCTTTAAGAATTATGTTGAAAGGGTCTATATCCCACATTTTTCTTTGTTTTTGTCCATGTTTGTGTGGTTAAATGTACCTTAAACAGTGAGATCTTTTTTCAACCTCCCTTTATCTCTTAGAAATAAGCAGGCTGTTTTTGTTACTGTACTGGTTTCACAGTTCTATGCATCTGAGAAATTCATGTGTAAAGATATTTATTTGCACAGTATCCAACTTTGTTCACTAATATTAGAGTAAATATATAAAAATTAAATAATACATTGCGATTTGATGTGTGTGAGTGTGTAGCTTAACCATCACTAAATCTCTCCTCGAGGAAGTCCAGTATATACAGTTACTATCCAAAAGATACTTCAGACAATCAGTTCTTTATTCAAGTAAATCAGGTACTGCTGTCATGTAACAAATCTGTGCAATGACTGGATTTTAAACAAGTAAGAATACTAGTCTTTTAACTAAGATGTTGATAACTTTTTTTTAAAATAGGAAGATATGTTTCACATGTCTGGATTCTTTGGAGCGCTTCAGTGATACATTTGCTTCCAAACAACCAAGGCGTCCATACTAAGTAAATAAATAAATAAATAAATGGTGTTTAAGTTGGTGTCCATGTTGCATTAAAATTTGAGTAACCAAACTTCCAATAGAAAGTGAACATAAACAATGTTTCATTCTTTTAACTTGTTAGTTTAGGATCAACAAACTTTTAAGGCAGCCCAGATCATAACTTTAAATGTTAAACACCATTTTTTTAAAGCTAAATATGTTTTAAACTTTAAAGCGAGGGAAATTTAGCTTTCCATAACATTAGCTCTTCAACTTTCCTGCCACAGAAAAAAATGCCTTGCTCTTCTTAGTGAAGCTTCAACATCAGAAATTCATTATCCTGTTACCTGTCTCCAGTAGCATTCGATGCTTAAGACATTTTTGCGTGTGTGGGCAGGTTATGTGAGGTGCTGAATCTGGACCCCAGGCATGTCCTGATTGCTGAGGTAATCTTCACCAATATCGGAGGAGCCGCCACTGCAGTGGGAGATCCCCCCAATGTCATCATTGTGTCCAACCAGGACCTTCGCAAAAAAGTAAGCTCATTTTTTCCCCCCATTCATTAATATTGCATTCATTCCAATTGCAGGTTGAAGGGGAGAATTATGTCAGTTTTATCTGTGTCTTTCTTTGAGATTTATCATTTTAGGAGCCACTTCTGTTGCACTAATTGTCTCAGGAGTCTTTAAAATATGATTTTTTTTTATATACACACAAATACACTCAGACACACACACACACACATAAAACAAAACATGTTTTTGGTATTGTGGTGGATTTGCCTCGCTTTTTTACTCTCTACATGGAGCTGACACAGTCACACACCTCTCATCGTTAATCATACACATATACGTCATAGCAGCAATGCGGTTACACATGCACGCGCACACACGCCTACACCTTTAATATCCAGAAAAAGAGTGGGTGGAATGGTAAAATGAAGTTTTGCAGCACTTAGGGACAGCTGGCATTAACTTCCTGTGAGTATAAGGAAAAAGCAGCTGGGGAAGGGCCGATGACTCCCTCACTGCCTTTCACTCCTTCACTCTTTATTGTATGGCTGTACAGCTGGAATTGCTCTGCTCACAGAATAATGCAGGTCTATTACTTAGGCATGCACCGATCATGAATTTTTATGGCTGTTCCTGATTCACATTTCTTTACAGCCAAATTGGCTGATTTCTGATGGCTTGAGCACATTTCCAGTACTATCTGTTAGCCAGTGTTGCAATATAAATGACATTATT
This sequence comes from Bryconaethiops microstoma, assembly GCA_037577275.1. Lineage (NCBI taxonomy): Eukaryota > Metazoa > Chordata > Actinopteri > Characiformes > Alestidae > Bryconaethiops > Bryconaethiops microstoma. Next base: position 15,872,892 of record JBBJLS010000109.1, read on the forward strand.
GTTCTTTAACAGGTTGAACTACCAAATTAATTCCTAAATGAAAAATCGCCTGAATTTTAAATAGCAAGAATCAAATAAGTGCTCCATCAAAAGTTACAAGTTACTGAATATTTTGCATAATTGTGGTATTATGTGAAGCTTTCACATACAGTGTGAGTGCACTCACATGACTTACATGTTATTTAACTGCAACACAGGTCAGCCAAAACCACAATAAAAAACTGGCCCGGTCTTGCCAGTCATGGACCCTTTAAATGCCATGCCCCGCATTAAGAGCCCTGTATTATAGGCAGAGTGTGAATTCTACAATAGGGATTCAGGTTTTCTCTTCAAGCTGAATGGTTCAGTTAACTTATTGTATGTATATGTAACTAACGCTATAGTTCGGGGTCATATGTTATAATCTTTCATTTTCTTCTAGCTAGTGTAGGTAGTTTCAGTCAGATGTTCAAATATGAAATAATTTGACAATTCATATTCAATATTTTTTTTCTTACCTTTTAACTTTTACATGAAACCTATTTTTGTACTGTGCATAATTGTGTTTCACCCCTTACCTTTTTGTCTTTAATTCTTTTGGGGGAAGAGTGTGCCCGTTATTTGCACCCTGACTGTCACTATTTACTGTGTTATTTTTACCCTAATCACTATTTCCTGTGTTGGAAAATCAAGAATAAGAAAAAAAAAAAAAAGGACAGTACTGAACATCCGATTGCAATCTTTGTCCTTTAACGTTGCACTGGTTTTCTTTTCACTCTGCAAGAGTAGTCACAATCCATCACAGACATCAAAACATCAGATGAACCAGACATTACAGTGAATTATGGGTATTATGGTTGCTGCCGACATTGCTCTGTATCACAAAAATAGCACACTATATAATGTACGTCATGTTGTCTTGCTGCTCAAACTCTTAATGATTAAATCCTTCAGCTGTTCCGAGGTCATTCTCCAGCATGATTGTTTGTATACAACCTGCTGTAGTACATTGTGGGACTGTAAATATGAGACTCTTGCTGCAATGTCTACATACATACTGCACTACACACACCCAAAATAGGGCACGGATAGGCAAATGTGATAGTTGAATGAACTGTAGTGAGTCGGGAATAGTCTGGAGATATGCAATATACAGTACTGTGCAAAAGTCATAGGCACCTATGAAAATTGTTTGAATCTGTTTATATCAGCAGTGGGTTTCTTTCTGCCAGCAAAAACACAAGTGAAC
>JBBJLS010000109.1:15876956-15897755 GCA_037577275.1 Bryconaethiops microstoma
TAAATTGCTGTAGGACTAAATAAATATATTTCAGACAACAGTTATAAACTGGTCAGGCTGTTTTTTTCTAAACAAATCTAAAAAGAGTTGACTGATACAGTCTAAGAAACAATGACAAGTTGGATACAAAGACACTGTTCACACCCTTTCAACCTTCACACCTCAGTGTTCACACCTCACTATCTAGCAAAAGACCTGGGTACCATAAATCCAGGAAAAGTTTCACATGCCATAAAAATTTTGACAGCTGTCATACATTTTGACATGTTTTATGACATGTCATAAATCATAGGCTCATAAATTATAGGTAGTCATAAATTAAATTTGACAGAAAGTGTTACTTACTACTGTCATGGGATTCACTCTACAATGCATACATGGCTCTGTGTGACCCCAGTCTCTTACTCAGGCTTGCAGCCTGAAAGGGGGTGTTCAAGCGTGTGTGTGAGAGGTAAGCAACAGTTCAAACATCCTGGGGCCTCTAAGATTGCTTCATTAGCTTTTACAACAGTTCCGACTTCCTGCCTCAGAAAGCAGGGCCTTGCTCTGCTTCCGTGTTGGGCTCCTGCAAGGAGGGCAATGATAGTATGGACGGAAGGTCTGTGTCATAGGACCTGGGGGGAGCAGAGCCTGCTGTCCTCTGAACTCTGACCATTTGGTGGAGTAAGGGTCCTTGGAGAGTATCAGTTGTGGTTCGTAGATAAGGGACACCTGGTGTTATTTCCCTTTGTGGCATAAACTCCCGCGGTTTTGTCGGTCTGAGATACTCCAGACCCCACCCTTTGGTTCTTAGTCAGCAAACGGCCTGACATGTGCGTGGAAAATGTTCTGATCTTACATCATGGTTCCCTGGATAATATGGAGTAGTCCAGGTCCAGAGGCAGAAAAGAAGTCCCAGACTTTCATGTTTCCACCATCACGCTTCACTGTTGGGAAGAGGTTCTTTTCTTAATACACAGTGTTGACTTTTCTCCAAATGTATGGCACCTGTGGTTGTCGCCAAATAATTCAATTTTGGACTCCAGAGAATGGACTTGTCCAAGTGCTCTCTGGCAAAGTTTAAACGGGCAACTTTGTTCTTTCTTGAGAGTAGAGGTTTCATTCTAGCAACACTCCCATAAATGCCATGTCTTTTCACTTTTCACCTGATTGTAGGTGCATGTACATTTGTCCCTGATGCTGCCAGACAGATTTGCAACTGGAGGTGATATGTTGGTTGACCTTTACCTGAATTATTATTTTTCTGGTGCTTCTTGATTAAAGCTTTGAGGGCTGTCCACTTCGGGGCAGAGTTGTTGTGATGCTGAGTGGCCTCTATTTGTAAATGATTTGTCTTACAGTGGATGAATGGAGCTGGGAACCTTTGGAGATGGTATTGTAGCTTGCCCCAGACTGATGGGCTTTCACCACTTTCTTCCTGATGTCCTCGGATGTCTCTTTTCCTCTAGGCATTGTTGGCATCTGTGTGCTTTACGCCTGTGATGTATTTTGTCACAAACGACTCTGCACACTGGCTCGTACTTTCTATAACGCGTTTACCTGTGTGTTTTTAGTATAGAAGCACAACGAGTACAATACCAACAAATATTACTCACTGCGGCCAGTAGTTGGCAATACATTACACCTTTCCTCTTACCAAGGAAAGTTTCCAACAAAACTGGCTTCAATCAATAGAACAGAATTTGGCCATTTTTGAGCTAAAGGTAACAATGGCTTACTTCTTTGCAAAGCACATACATTGAGTGCGCTTTAAACAGAAAACTAAAGTGTGGTCCTGGAACTTTAAGAAGTAACCACTAAACAATACTGTAACTAGGAAGAAGAGATTTCTAGCACTTCTCCATCTCAGGTGTCTTTACCACACCTGCCCTTAAGTGCAAAATGATCGAGTTTGATCAGTCAGCTACAGGTTAAGTCTGTTTGGGGGTTTCACAGTTCTGCCCTGCTTGGTGACATACTGACCACCCAGCTGAGCATGAGTGGGGCTGTCTAACTGTTTGGATGGTGAATCAGGTGGTCCAGTGGAGGCTGGAAGTTGATGTTCCTTGCCAGCAGGTGGACCGGATATCCTCATGACGTAATCTGTTGGCCGTTGCTGTGCTTTTGCGAAGGTGTTGACTGTTACACCAATATTTCCTGTTAACACAGTTCACCATATAGGATCATGGAGCGCTGTGTGGTTTGATTACTACAGCGGTGGATCACTTTTGGCTTCCTGGATCCTAACTTCGTTTCCCGGCAATAGAGGTATGCAAGGCTTTCCAGCTCTCTTATGGTCATAATAAGACTTCTGGATCACCTTGGTCTTGTCCAGCTGGCACTTGACCTTAATGGTGTCATAGCCAGTTGGATTAAGACGTGCATGCTCAGCCAGAAGCTTGTTACGGAGTCTCCTGCCCATGAGTAACTGAGTAACAGACCTACTGACTCAAGTGGGGTTGTTCAACAATCCAGCAGCTCAAGGTATTTGTCTTCAGCTTTGCACCAGAGCCTTTTTACTTTCTGGACTGCACACTCTGCTTCTCCATTTGAATGTGGTGTCTGTGGTAACGATGTTTTGTGCGTGATGCCCTAGTCCTTACAAAATTCCTTAAAGTCTTTTGACGAAAACTGAGGGCCACTGTCAGTTTGTAGGATTATGGGGACGCCATGACGACTGAACTGAGCTTTCAGAGCCTTAATGGTTGCACACAGAGTAGACCTTTCAGCTCATCTACTTCAACAGATTTTGTGTGGTAGTCCACTGCCAGAATGTAGTGTTTGTTCTCAAACTAGAAAAGGTCTGATTCAACTTCTTCAAATGGGAGCTCTGGTGTTTGTTTTAAATGGTTCTCTGGACAACTTGTTCTGAAATTTAGCGCACATACTGCAATCTCTTATCATCTGTTCAATTTCAGTATTCATTCTAGGCCAGTAGAGCACTTCCTGGGCTTGCTGCTTGCACTTTACCATTCGTAGGTGGATTTGTGGATTAGTCATAGCTTATGTTGTTGCATGGTGGGGGGCACAACAATGAATAACAATGCTATGCCATCAGACAAGACAAGCTGACTTCTTGAGTCCCAGTATGGCTGAACTAGAACAAGAACTTCTCGCCTGTCATCTGGCCAGCCTTGCTGAATCACCTGCAGGAGGCGGCTGTCACGATTTGACTTAAACCAGATTGTTGAAGGCACAGGCGCAGGTAGACATTGTGATGATAAAGGTTTTATTTAAGAAAAAGAAACGAAGAACAAGAGAGAATCAATCCAAGGTAACACCCTTTGGACCAATAGAATGAAGAGAGGGTGATTGGGGTTAATCATGCACATCTGTGTGACTTGATTAACCCTGTCCTCCTCAGTGGCACCCTCTGGTGGCCATGAAACGGGACTGCAACAATGTAAAGTCCAAGTCCATTTCAAAGTACCCATTCTTGGTTGCAGGGTGAAGGGGGAAAACCAGTCCCCCTCTCTATCGCCCTCTAGAGGCCCTGGAGTGGGATTGTTACATGGAGTTAGAATTGGGATTTTGGTTGATGTAGAGATAAGGGGCTGGTTAAGTTGAATGTTAATTTAAATGTAATAGATATAGCTGAATATCAGTTAAAGACATAAGCATCTAAAAAGCATCTGCAGTGGACCCTCAATGTAAAGAATTACCATAGCAACCATAGTTGCAGGTGATTCTATTCACTTTTGTCAACCCCTTTCATTTCACACTGTGTCTTCAAAGACGGTTGCTTAGACATAACAATATCAAGTGGACAGAGTATATTAAAACTTCATGTGGTTCAATATTTTTCTCCTGGGCTTTCAATTTAGCCATTTTCTCCTCCTTCCCCACCTCGGACAGAATTCCCACTTCACGCAAAAAAAAAAAAAAAAAAAAAATTCAGTGCAGGCTTTGAGAGAGCTGTGAATGCTCCAGGGTCTGAGTTAATTTACAGCTCCAAAGAGACGTCGTCCTTGCCTGTCACATCCGCAGCTACACCAGACGACATTGCTGGAATCGGGCTCAAGTTACTTTTTCTTCTTCAAGGTCACTTTCCTGCTGGCTAAGGGTTCGGAAAGGGGGTTTAAAAAAAAACCCTGCATCTACAAATGTAAAACTCTGCTAGGCCTGAAACTCCTGAGGGCAAATACTTTAAAAAGTAACACAGCTGCTGCTTCTGGTCGGTGTTTTAAAGAAACAGAGGGCTTTGGGTGTAGTAGATTTGGTTTCCCAGCTGAGGTGTACGATTCACGTTCAGGACTGTTCAGATCATTCAGTGCTCAGAGGAATGTACATCCATGGACATGCTTGGATTTCTGATGTAGCTGTGGTGCGTTCATTATTTATTTCAGAGAATAGTAGGACGGAGTTCAAATACAGATTCATATATACATACCCTCTTTATGCTGGCTTGAGATGAAGAAGACACAGATTGTGCAGTTACCCTCCTGTGTGTATAAAAGTACAGACAAAACAAAGCTTCATAAAGTATTGTGATATACAACACTTCGCAAATAGGAACTAGCTGTCACACGGTTAATACTTAAGGGCGTTTGACTAAATTGTTGGCCTGCTATGTTCTCCTTGACAGAATCAACACTGGACCAGTGGTTTTAATATACAAATACTGACACCACAAATGGTTAACCAAGCACTCGAGTACCTAAGCACATTCCTGGACCCTTTGAAAGTGATTTGAAGCGGCCTACCCTACCCAGTGCATCTTTCTCTCTGTGTCTTTTGCATTTGTGTGTACATATCATGCAATTCCTTAATGGAGATACTACTGAGGCCTAAACATAAAAAAAAAAAATTAAGTGGCACTGTCTTCCATAAAGCTCCTCATCAATCATAAGAATGAAACCAATCAAAACCTAAGGAAAAATGAAAATCATTCCCACACCCTCACTTCTGCCACATTTGCATTTTTATGAATTCGACGTCTTTTGTCGAGTGTTGTTTATGTGGTTATCTTGCTGTTTATTGAACTGGCACTAGTTTAGCTAGCTTTGGCATTCAATCAAAGTGATGAACCCAGCTGGGAGGTCAGATTTATCAGAGGATTCCATGCGTGTCAACAGGCTTGTCAACACCTCCAATGACTGTGTGTGTTTGTGTGTGTGCGCGCGCGTGCGTGCATGCGGCTGTGCCTGTGTGTGTGTGCTTCTGTGTAAGAGTATGTGTGTGTTTTCAGTGGCCTGATGCAATAAAGGGGTAGTCAATGAAACTCATATGACACTCAGGGCTCTCCTGGTGTGTGCGTGTCTGTGTAGGAGTCAGGATTCTGTTTGATCTGGAAAGATGAGTGTGGTCGTTTGTGAGAGTTTTTCAAGTGTGTGTGAGAGTGTGATCATTCTGAATGAGGCTTTATTCAATCTGACATGAGAACGTAAATTAACCAAGCCCTCATATGCATGTGTATGTGTATGTGAGATTTTTGTGGCTGCCTGTTGTGTGTTTTATTCTCACATCTGCGCTGACCAAGTGATGAGAAGCTGTCACCCACAGCAAGAGCTTAAGCTGATTCTTAAGCTCCAATCATCCTCGGGATGCTTTAGAGCTGTGGGAATCTAAATCGGAACTCTCCTACCACACTAATGAAGGGATAAGCTGAAGGAACAATACTTTACAAGCCATGTGTGTGAAAACCATGTTCTGGTTATCTGACATGAAGTTGCTTATTGCAACCAAAGTCTTCGCATGTATCAGTTAGAACACAACACATTTGTTCATGTCTCAAGTTGATTTCTACTACTTTCTTTACATTTAAAATTTAAAACTGGTGTTTAGTATGTTATTTGTTGTGTTATACAGTAGTTTGTAACAGCACTATAACTCGCTATAACAGCACTATAACTCTGTCTCAGTTATTGTAGATTTTGCTGTACTCTCTTACTACAGTACCCAACATGCATTACACAAATACATCATACAACCTTATGTGCTCAACCAATCCTGACTGCTCACCACTGATTTACTGTAAATTCAACAAAGCTAACATTAACATTTCAAACAGCCCACCCCCAAAAACACCCCAAGGCAGGTGTAGTTTTTCAAAAGTTCCTTCTACCTTCAAAATATGTCATCAAAGGGAGGATTTCCTAATCTTTTAATGGGAAAATGTTGCTCTAGGAATGATGCCGCATCACTGTAGAATGCAAGTGGGAATGCTGATGACAGATGAGGCAGTGATTAGACTTTTCATTTTAACCTGAGTGTAATCCAAGAATGATTGGTAAAATGCATATTTCAGATGGAGTGTTTTCACTATGCACTCACAAATATCCACTGTGTATTAGCATTAACATTAAAATTTCTAGGAAAATTCAAAAAGAGGAATTTTAACCTTCGTTTATAAACAGAAGTGAATGTATTTTAGGGTTTGATTTGGATGACAAATTAGTGTCTTTTTGGAAAGAAGTCTTTTTGGAAAGAAGAACCCTTGTTATGCATTGGCCATGTGTTTTTATCACTGATTAACAAACATAAAATTGAAAGAGCAGCCACAAACCTGTCAGTACAGCATGGTAGTAGAGGGTAAATATAATTAATTACATAACTATGTAATTAATTAAGTAATAATGTGTACTTAATAGCAACATTACTATAATAATTAGACATTTTAAGAATGAGAAGGCTTACTGAAATTCTGTAAGCACAAAAACAAGCGACTTTTAAAAAAAAAAAAAGAAGACGTGACCAGTTAACAGTGATGGTTCTTAGATTAACAAATTATTTCATATAGACATTTGAAAAGTAAAGCTGCCTCCTCTAGCATGTTTAAAGAGTCAGAGCACATCTTGAAATTCAGGCTTGTTCCTCAGCTGGAGTACTGGCCATGTGGAGCTGTTGCCCATGGCAATCAGTTCCCCCTGCTGCACAATCTTGTGGCAGACCAGTCACCGTGTCACGGAAGACTAGTCCCTGTTTGTTTGTTTGGGTTTGTTTGTGTGCTGAGGTCCGACAGGCGTCATCTTCAGGTCCCCGCAGACTCGGCGCAGTGAGCGCAGTGCCAGCTGGTCACTCAGTTCTCCATCTGTAGAGGTCTCAGAAAATTAGGCATATGTAGAATGGCTGTAGGAGTGTTTTAGGGTCACTGAGGAGTCCAGTCCTGCAGCCAGTGGCTCTCGCTCTGCCAGCTGTTTGGCTGTCAGTCAAACTCTTGGAAAGCTCAGCTGCTGGTCAGAGTGGACCGAGCTGCAGGCTGCTCCACAACGGAGCATCTGCTCTTCCCCATGGCTCTTGACTGCTCACTAATCAGTTAACATGAGTTCTCTTTGACTTCCCCTTTCAGGGTTGGGACCTTGTTTTTCTCGGCTGTGAGAAAGTGGGACGTTACTGACAGAATGTGGCAGGGGGTCTCATTTACACACTCTTTGCATCACCATGTTCATCACAACATGTCTTTTCCTTAGACACTTGAGTGATTTTCCTGTCTTTGGCAAGTAGGTCCATTGCCTTGTGCGCTCAAAAAGTAAATCAGCATATGAACTTCCACACATTTCCATTCTTTTAAATAAGGTTTAACCTTTAGATGGAAGGTTTTTGCCCAAAAAAAGCTTTATGGCTGATTATCACCTAATAACCAAGCAACGTCAACAATCCTCATATCTTTTATTGTCCTGAGGTCATTAGTTTCCGTAGAGAACATATAAACAGGGTCAAACCCACAAACAAGCAAACAAACCAACAAATAAAGAACATTACAACTAGCATGTAATGAGTATTTGTGACTTTCCCCCCATTATTCAGCGATGATGATTTAACTGTACTATTGTCTGGTGTAAAATAGCCTCATGAATTGTCCTTTGATTCAGTATGAATGCATTCAGTTAGCCTGGCTCATAATAATGAAGGAGAACTGTGTGATAAATGGCACATGTCAGTGTCTGTGGCTCAGTGCTAATTAAAATGACACCTTTTGTTACTGTGTAATTCTTTCAGAGCATAAATCCAACATGCTGGACAAAGCCTCTGTAACTCTTCACATATCTTTACTTGCCTCCTACTTCTTCTATCCCTCAAAAACACACTTATTTGTAATTGTCTGTGTGTCAGATCGTGGTGTGTTTTGGTGCTTTTAGTCTGCCTTTCATTATGACTTCCCATTTCTGTTCCTTTCGTCTCTCTCTCTTTCTCCCTTCCTTGCTTCTTTGTCTTTGTGTCCCTCCTTTTTTCTCCGTATCTCCTGTCCCTCCTTTTTTCTCCGTATCTCCTGTAGAGGTCACTATACACCAGTTTTCTTCTCTCTCTCTCTCTCTCTCCCTCCCTCCCTATCTTCATTTCCTCTCTCCATCAGTTTTGCTCACTCTCTCTTTCTTCCTCTTTTTACCTCTCTTTCTCCTTATTCACTCTGCATTCTCTTTCTCCCCTTTCCTATTTCTCTCTCTCTTTCTGTCTCACTCCATTCTCTCTTTCTAGCCACTCTCTCTTCTCTTCTTCTTTCTCTCGCACCTCTTTATCCCCCTTGTCCTCTTTATTCCTCATTGTCTCTCTCTTCCACCCCTTTTCCTCCTTTTCTTCTTCTCTTTCTCATTCCTCTCCCTCTCCCGTTGTTGTCTGTCTCTGGTGTCCAATGTACAACTATTCCACAATTCTGGTTTTACTCAAACTCATGCGCAAGGCCTGTGTTTGTCTTTTCAGTCATTTATTGAGGCAGGATGGTGTTTGAGAGAGGGATTTACCTTTGCTTTGGGGGGGCCATGCGGCCAAACGTAAAGCAAACAAGCAAGTTTTTATTCCTCTTTCCTATCTCTCCCTTTCGTCGTCGTCTTTTTTAATTCTCAGGAAGTACTGTAAATCCTGGGCGTCTGCCAAGTCTGGGCCGTTTGTTGCAGCCGAATTACAGCGAGGATGCTGTTACCCAGCGCCCCGCTCGTTCCTTTATTGAATTTCCAGCCTCTCTTCATGACGTATCTCTGAACCGCATATAAATCAGTACATTTTACAAAACACAACTCACTTCTATTTGCCACAATGTGCTGCTCAGTGCCACCATTCAGAGATAAGCTCTTAAAAGAGTAAGTGCAGGATTATGTTTCTGGGCACATAAAGCTATTTTACTCACATATCTGGACAGGCATCGGTGGAGAACGTGACCACTCATGTGGTGGCATCTAGTAATCTAGTAATAGTCAAAGATGAGATTTGGGCTATATATTGAAAATGGATGGAAGGTAAGGCTTTCTTCCCTTCATAGGAATGAGACATTACAGCTCATCAGCTGTATTAAGATTCATGTCACACCAGAGCTCTGTTAAATGCATATAGATGCCACATAAGCATTAAGAATTAAATGTCAAAAGTGTTGAATATATGAAATGTAAAGAACACCTCTATTTCAGTGTGTACAGAATACTAGTAATCTAATTGCCAGATTGCTTGCAGTCTGATTGCTGTTATTAAAGTTTTTTTCTTTTAAAAATTGCACATTGTTGTTCAGTCGATGACACATTTTTTTTCCTTGCCTTTATTCCATCTCTTTCTCTCACTGTGTTTTTCTCACCCACATGTTTTCACTCCTTCTCCACTCCTACACTGCTGTTCTCCTACACCCTTTCACACTGTCCTTCTCTTTAGGGGCTCGACTTTGCTGCATTTACAGGGTACATGTTCTTGGGGATCTGCCTGGTGCTCCTGACCTCCTTTCCGTTTCTGAGAATGCTCTACTGGAATAAGAAGCTCTACAACAAGGAGTCCAGTGAGATTGTCGGTAAGTGATAAGGTTTCAGTATCTTTCAGTACTGCATATGCTAGAATCAGACCTTTTATTTAAGCAATAGTACAGCAAAAAAAAAATCCTAAAAGTATTGATCAGACATGTTTGTTTTCTGAAACTAGCTAACACAATTGACTATAATAGCCACCAGTTATACTGTGTTTGTACCAGTTTTACTTTTATATAAGTATAAACTGCATCCTTAAATCACCACTCACTTGTCCCAGACTGTCAAGTTAAGACATCTCAATTGGACAAATGCGATGCTGCTGCAATATGCCCTCACGCTGCATCCTAATTTAATGTTTACTATGACTGCAGCTTAACATACAAACTAGACATAGCCCCACCTATTAGCTGCGTGAATGACAGGACCAAAACACACTAACGCAATCAAAAAATTTGGAACAAAACAGAAAATGAACATTCAGTGACAACGGGATGGTAATAAATAATATATAGTGTGAATAAATAAATTTCTTTCTCACCAAAATGTCCTAAAGGGGGATACTTCTACACTAGCCAAGAAAATAACATGTATTGCAGGCTCATATCACGGTTGCATCATTGCATTTTTGCATCATGTTTTTTCATATATGTACATCTGAGAGTGTAAACAGTGCTACTCTGATAGTAAATATTATTTCAGAATGTGCTCATTCTTCCATTTGGCTGCTGATTCTGCTGCTGTTGTTCAAGAATTTCTATCAACAGAGCATCTTTTGAAACCCCAACACAAGAAACACAAACAGCCCATCAACTCCAAGTTTAGCCTTGAACTATCACAAAAGGCTTAGTACAGTCAGTCTTAGAGTGGGAAACACATAAGCAAGTCATAAAACACACGAGCAAATCAATATGAGATTACTTAACAGATCAGCACAGTCTGAGGCGAGTGTGTAATGACTAAAGCGTGTGGTTTAGCAGTAATAATTGGTAATTACTGGCACTTTTCCAGGAACCGCGCCGTACCACAGACAAATGTTTTTCTATTACACATAAACAACCTGTACCTGAGCCATACCCGTGCTCCCATGGGTCACTGCTTGATGGCAGGGCCGAAAGCGGGCCACGGCTGAGATGACAGTGTCAATGCTCAGCAAGTGGAAAGTCAATGAAGTACAAGCACAACTATCTATTTGGGCTAATGAGGAATTTTAGAGGGAGCTTTCTAATGCTGTGCGAAATATTAAGGTGTACCAGGACATTGTAATCAAGTTTGCTGGGTTAGGTATTAATTGCATGGCAGAGAATAAATTAAAAACTCAAACAAGACTACAAAAGGGGCTCTGACACAAAAAAAACACCAAAAAAACATTCAACTGGTATGACACCTTACACCCCTGACCTTATTTTCTCTCCTGATCAAATGATAGGACCAAATTTACATTAAATTAAAGTAGCTACTTTAATTTATCTGCAACACAGGGATAACAAATTGATGTGAGATTTGCCAGAAGAATTGATGTAAGATTTGCCTTCTTGCCTTAATAATGGTTGGCAGTATGACCTTTTTTGTGAGGTAAAAATAAAATGAACTATTCATCTATTTTATTTGGCATAACAGTGTGTAGGTTACTGTATCATCACTGCGTACAGGTTAAACTTATTCATATATATGGTTTAGGTAGAGTCCTTAAGGGAGTATTTCCCCATTCAAGTTATTTTATTTGGCACACAATTGCTCTCTATTGGTGAATGTAATACAAATTAAGTTGATTATCTTGCTGACCCAAAAAGGCAAAAATATGACCTATTGTCTGTTAAACAATGAGGCACATGGCACATCTGGCCTTCTCTACAGACAGATTTGTGGCTGTAGTGACTGTAGTCTTTCACACACTAGAGCATCAGGTGGTGAATGTGTCAGTGTGTCACATACAATACACAATTATTTATTAATCTCTTTCAAATCCCTTTCAAACCTCTCTTCAGAGCCAGCGTTCCTGGCTGAGTTACAGTTTGCTCTCTTACCAGATGTGCCTCAAGATGATGGCCTCATAAGTATGCCATTCATTTGGTATTTGTCCCTCTTCTGCCACCTCCAACCATATTGCATTTCTGTTGTAGGCTCGTGAAGGACCCTCCACAATATGAACAAGAAATCACTCTTTTTTTTTATTAGCCCTTTCAGGCAATTTCCACCAATATTTCCATTATCCTTATCAGATGACCCTTTCCTCCAAGGTTTAATAGCGCTCTATTAAATCCATAAATCCTGTCATAGGTGACCTACGGTAACTGGGCCAATATGTCCTTTAGGACACAATCAGATTGTGTAACAAACAAGGATACAAACAAATAACAACAATGATAATAGTTACCATCTTCATCATCATTATAAAATGCTCATTTGGTATTGCACCTTTCTAAAAAAAAAAAAAAAAACTTAAACATTAAAGAGCATCAGCAAGAAACCGTCAATAAATATAAACAGTACACAGTAAAATGAAACAACGTTCCAAAAACAGAACACCGCAAGACTACATAAATCCAGACAGGACCAAATACACAGAGTGCAAAGAGAGCAAAAAAACACAAGAGCACCAAAACAAGGACAAGATAACATACAGTGCAGTCGACAATAGCAGCTATAGTACAATTTGAATTAATACAGTGTTATGACTGATACTGTATTCTAGCAGTAAATGTCCAAAGTAGAGGTAGATAATAATAAACAATAATTGTGCAAATAATAGCAGCAGCAGGACAGAGAATTTGCAATATGTAATAAATACAGGCTATTTGCAGCGGCAGTTGGAGTGTTTTGTTTAAGGCAGATGAGTTCAGTATGTTTATGCATTGTGTTAAGAGAAGTTAGAATCACAAAGACAAGTAACACAAATTAATAACATCTTGTAGATGATGTGAGGTGGAAGCTTTAAGATGCTAAATAATACTAAATTTACAAAATTATGTTAAAAAAAGAGAAATAAAAAGACGTTTTAGGAATAGATTTGAATGAAGAGTCATAGATAGACCATGTAAGACTTAAAAATGGAAAGCAAATGTCAGTGCTAAGATCAGTAAGCATGTAGCTGAGAGAGGAAAGGATGATATGCACTGTCAGCTTCGTCTGTATAAGAACTACAGCTGTGTTTTGAATATACAGAAATCTATTGAGCCGTTTGCTTAGAGACCAATGAAAAAGAAATTACAGTAATCAAGTCAGGAAGTAATGGAGGCATGGAGCAGTGTTTCAGCATCGTTCGTGTTAAATTGAGGGCGAAGGCCAACGATGCTGCAGTGAAGAAAGCCTACATCTTCAGTGAGCTTATTGATGTAGGGGATTGGTTTATATCTTCATATCTATGTAGTATGATTTGTTTCCTTTGCCCAAAAGCAATATTTTTCATGTGATTGACACTATCAATGTAAAAAACAAAAAACAAACATAAAAAACACAACAAGTGACCCCTAAAGAACTGAAGACACTCGCCTCCATCAAAACACTGTCCCAAAATCCTGAACTTAACCTTGTCTGGGGCAGGTAAGGGTGACAAAATGTCCCCAATTGTTCTCGCCTTTGAGAATGTTTCTTGCACTTTGCATCATTTTTCTGAGCTCCCTGAGAGTGGCTATGGAACATGTTATTGTTCAGGCCGTCCTCTCACACTCTCCTTTAAAACCCACCTTTAAACAGCGACTGACATGTCATAGGTTTGCAACTGGTAGCTTCACAAGTATGTAAAGCCTTTCAAAATTTCTCCTAATGTTGCAGTTTTGCATATAGAAATTCATATTGCTGTTACCCCAAAGCTCAAAAGTTTGGAGTGGAGAGTGAAGCGTTAACCCATTTCCTAATGAGAAAATGCAGGAAGAGAAAGGAAGGGTGTGTATTTAACAGTACGGAACGAAACGCATCAGCTATGTGGCTAATTTAGCTGACTAACAAGTCTGGCTGGGTTTCGAAGTCTTTCTTTGTTAAATGAATCAAGTGTCATATCGAGCTAAAACAAGAAATAATGAGATTAAATTAACATGAAAGAAGCCATAAATCTAAAACTACACTCCTGAATAAATCTAGTCTCTGCACTTAGTGCTACCGCGCCTGTTGTCATGAGGAGAGAAAAGGATTAAGATCCTCTACATGAAAATAAAATGCCCAAATGTGGAAGGCATGCGATCAGCGTTTGCTAGCTAACTCGGCTAACAGTGATTGTATTCAACATCAAATTTTGTGCATGTATTGCTCTATATCCATAAAGGCTTCATACAAACAGTGAGGATTTTCACAGAATTCACAAGTTGATATTGTTTTGCATGTTTTAATTTATCAGTGTTATCCACCAACTTGCATACATTACACAGATACATCATACTATCATTGGGAATCCCTGCGGTGTCTATTCCCTGTACTGATCTGTAGGTTAAACAAATAAGCCAGACTTGCATTGGTGTAACTTTTACCTTAAATAAAAAATAGCAATTCTATCTGTCTTACCCCTTCAGTCAGAGAAAATTAGCTGAGGTAAAGTATCTAGACAGTCTAACTTAGCTTACTAACTTAAATGCATAACTTGTCCTGCTTATATGATTTCTGTTTAAGTAGTTAGTCCTCTACACTGTATTGATTTGGAGACATTTACGTGTGTTAAGCAGCTACAATAAGCTGCGTTCATCAGCTAAAGGGAAAATATATATGCCACAGCAGTCTGTGCACAAAACTCCACAAACCACAAAGAGTTTTAAACCACAAAATCTTATCTAGTGGCTATTGCCACAACGCTGGATGTAATTATGCATATTTACAGATTTAGCATTTGTCATATTTTTATTATGATCATGGTGTCCCTTTGTTCTGCAGGCTGTGTAATCATTAAGTGCATCACGTGGCATAAATTAGCAGCATTAAAAAACGTTGCAAAATAGTTTAAGGAAAAAAATAACTTTTGAATTACATACTTTTGTAAAATTCGATAAATTGGATTTTGTTTCAAAAAGATGTCTAGACTGCGAGTAGTGCAAGATTGATGCTCAAATTGATGTTCATCATGCTGGTCAATAGGCTCAAATCAAACCCTACATATGTGTAATTTATAAATCTGACATGCATCAAGTGTGCATACGAACAAGCCTGTTGTTTTCCCTGATAAGTATACCCAGTAATTCTCATGACCATCTAGTCTCAGAAGTGTATGAGCCTGGCAGTCTTAAAAGCTATTTTTATGCTAAAAGGCCCTCTTAACTGTGGAACTGCAAGGGAAAGGAAATTCTGCTTCATTTCAAGCATGATCATAATCAGCATCAATAGAAAGTGCCACAGATACAATATCATATAGCTGTGCCTCACTGAGGTGAATTTTTCTGCTCACATATATGTTTAGTTATGCACAGTAAACAGAGTTAGCAGCCCCCTCAAATGCTTTAGAGCTGGTAGCTGTTGTCAACCATGTAGTCATTCATCACTGTTTATCACAAGTAAGCAGGGAATCTGATGACACTAAAACCTGGCATGCAGGCTAACACACAGCTTTAAAAGGAATTCCCATGAATCCAAATGGGGTGTGTGTGTGGACCTCCATTGTAAAGCTGTGTGTTATCTTCGCTCAGTGCCTCCCCATTTAAAGATGTTCTGTTTTTTCCTCTGCTCTTATCAGGTCCCTCAGGCTAAGTGAAACTAACTCAGACGTTATTAACTTTCCTAAATTGTTTTTGTTGAACATATTGGAAATATCCAGATGGCTAAGATGAAAGGTTGGTTTTGTGCTTGAATTTTAGCTAAACTAATGCAGAAACAGAATTGTTTGTTAAAAATCCAGCCCATGCGTTCTCTTTGAGTATGTCCTTTACCTTAAAAGCTGCAAAAGTGTTTTCAAGTGTGTCTAGGTGTGAACTATCCCCCAATTAAGATGTCACCTATATTTAAATCCAGTGTATGTTAATAGTAACTCACCTACTTCATCTCGATGGGTTTTGTTATTTAATAGCAGTGATAGCTGAAATGAACCGTTAAGAGTGTCAGAACCTGTTCCTTCAGATCACTGACTGTTGACTATCTAATCTAGAGCAGTGCTGTGAGAGGGGCAGTGTGCATCCAGCCCTTCCCCTCTCTCTCTCGTAAGAAAGCAAGTGGGGTCACTGCAAGTGTACATTTCATTCTGAAGCATGATGACTGATTTATTGATTTTTTTTTGTGGAGGGGAAAAATCAAAAGGGTATTATGTAATACTTAGGAGGATTAGAGGAGTGTACAGCTACAAACCTTCTATGCATTGACTTCACAGTAACACTGTGGCCATAAATACTCCACTCCTCTGACAGATTGTGAAAGGTTATTATGTTAGTGATTATTTCCTTTCCAGATGTTCTAAGCCAAGGGTGCAAATCTCCAGCCATGAAAGGACCTAATTGAGCTCATCTGTTCATTGTCAGGTTTAGAGGGGGTGTTTGGGTAGGGGAGCTACCAAAGAGCACGGGACACTGACCCCACAACAGGATGTTTGCACCCCTGCACGAAGATATCGGTTCTCATTGTGCTGTGTCTCTCCCAATAACGTGACTGTGTGATCAGGGCAGGTGAAAGCCAGCAACACCTCCAATGTGTTCATGGTGGCTTCACTGCATTTCTGACTTATTGGCTGCAGTATGTCAACCACCTTAACTTATTTGAAAATTCAACAAGTTTAAACTCTGCTGCTTTGTTTATATATCCTTGAGAAGTAAAAATGGAAGAGCTGGTTTAATGCACAGGATTTATACTCTGAAAAAAGTCTAAATGAAAAATATTGGTATAAAATAATGTCTTGTGCAATATACCAATGGTATACGCATTTAGCCTTACAACAGTACAAACATGATACATTTGACATTGACCCTAACAGTAAACATTCTGGTGCTTCTTTGTGTATGCACAAGAAAATTAAAATAATTGTAGCAGCAAATTAGTAAAAAAGAGAACCTTAGCTTATTATATTCTGTGCAGACACAAGTATCTAGTAGAAATGTGCACTGTAAGTCACAAAGGATTGCCTGCATGCAAGTGTCATATACTGTTGTTTAGAAGCTATTTTTTGATGTGTTTATCTTGTTTGTTTACCTACATGACAAATACAACAATAAACAACAGATACTCTAAAAAAAACAATATAAAATGGCATACGGTTTGGATGAGGTTCAGGCAGGATTTACAACTCACTGTAAGCTTGTGGGTCTTCTTGGTGAAATGTGTGGAGAAGAAAACTCCAACCACTACGAAGGGCATTGAAGAACATGTTAAAGTTGCTTTAGATCATTATAAAAACTTCAGGAAACTATGACAAAGCAGTGTGTGATTGTCTTCAGAACTAGAGGAGCTACAAAATGCTGATAAGCACAGTAAGCTGTTGTTATTTATTTCCTCTTTGGTCTTCATTTTTTTCATGTGTCATTGATCATTACAGAAAACAAGCCCTGAGCAATTTTTTTGACAGCATAGTTTATCAGCATTTTGTACCTCTTCTAGTCGTGAAGACAACTTCGCTCTGCTTTGTCATTCTTTTCTGAAGTTTTTTAAAAGGATCAAAAGGAAGGACTTCCCACACATTTTTCAATGCTTTCCACAGAGGATCTATAGTGATCAGATTTTTCTTCCCCACACACTTCTAGTAATACTGAAATGCTCTTAATGCAAGAATATATTATTTATGGATTTATGGTTTCTTTATAGATTCTAAATCACCCCTGAACTTCACTTAATGAACTGCGTGGCAGCCTATTGTTGGTTTTCATCCTTTATGTAAACAGACAGAATAAACACATCTGCAAACATCAGTGCACATGTGACCAACATGTATAAAATATATCAACACGGTATCTGGCTTTCTGTTTACTTTTTTTGACAAGAATGAAGTTTAACACCTTTTTTCATATGGCTTATTTGAATCATATGAATACAAAGCATCATTTTTCAGTGCATTCCATAACTGGCATTAGACAATATTGACGTTTTTTTTGTTTTGTTTTAACAGTGTAGTTTATAGCCTGCGTTTGTAAGTTTGTGTACATGTATTAGAAAACTGGTATTGTTTTACTCTGCACTACATCATTTCATTTCATCATGGCATTTCTGTTAGAAAAAGACAGACTCTTCTGTTCTCTCCAAATGAGAATATGAGCAATAGCCTTCCGAATCATCTGCCTCAGATGGCATATGGAGCTGCTGGGATTCAACCCTAATTCCCAGTGCTAGGGCTCCTCTCCAAGGCCAGACGGTTTTCTAGTCAGCAGCTGTCCTTCCAAGAAACACTTCATCCTGGCTGTACTTCCCAATCCTCATACTTCCATCTAACACACCTGAGCCCTTCCCCCAGCACATCTGCGAGGATTACAATGGAACGAACATAACAGCCTATCCACCTAATAGCTCTTCTTCAATAACCCTCTTTGTAGATAGCCAGTGTTTGGTCGAGCACACTTTCTGAATGCTCAGTGGGTGCCTTAACATTGGCGCACACCCAGGCCACTTTTGTAACCATAGTGCTTCTTCTCTGCGGTATTGAGAGTCGCTGCACAGTGGTGGGCAGTACAATTTAAGCCAATTCATTTTTGTGACCATTTCAGTAATGTGAAAGGGCATTTCAGTATATTTCAGTCTTAGTCGGTTACTATGGATTGTATCATTAGTGTCCCACTGATAGGCACTTGTCATGAGAGAGGGTTATAGGCCCCTAATGGCTGGATTGTTTGGGGCTGCTAGTGGTGTGAACATGAGTTGGAGAGATCCCTTTCATGCACTGTTTTCTAGTTTGATAGTAGGTCCTGCAGGTTTCGAGGATAGAATGATTCTAAGAAAAATCTGTAAGCATCAGGAACACTTCAGGTTATTGGAACTAGTTAAGAAATCCTATTAGATAGTAAGAATTGAAAAAAAACTAAATGAAAAAGAAAAAAAACAAACCCCATAGGCATCTTTTTTGCAATTGGACATTCCTGGTACTAATATTTTTAACTCAGCAGTAAATCTCCCTACTTTTGCTGGCTCTCTCATTTAGCATCTGTTGGACTTGAATGCATAATATTACATTTGACCTGGAGGCATGCTGCAGTACTTCTCTCCTCATAAACTGCACGGGACATCCTTAAATGAATTTGTCACACCTAGTACTTTAATTCATAAACATGATTAGTTCATCTTGTTTACAGATTAAATTGGATCCAGTGCAGATGAATTTAAAAAAGGAAGGAACTGACACTGCTTTTAGAAGGCAGGAGGACAAGTCTTATCTGTTATTTCTCATGCTGCTAGTCCAGCCTTGCTAGGTCTGGTTTTTTTCCTTTGTGCCAGGAGCACCATAAAAACAGCAGGCAGCTTCATCCATGGAGCCCCCATTCTGTGCGGCCTGTATGAGGTTATTGGGTTTTAGGACAAACACAATCAGACAGTGTGGGTGAATATGGTAGAGAGCCAGAGTCCAATGATTTTGGACAACAGGGGGCCTGCGCCTCACCAATCCGTTTCCTCCAGCCCTCTTACGTTTCCGGTGCAGAACACCACCGTGGTGTGTGCTGCTAGGTGCTCAATGCCAATCCAATCTCAAAGCCATAAAGCCTGGACAAGACACAGTACCAGCTCCCTTGGCTCCAACCCTGCTGCTTTACATCAGTGGCCAGAAGTTCCAGGCCTGTTTCGTCCCTCAGGACCCTGTCTCCATCAGTAATTGTGTCGTTTGGTGAACAGTGTGTTTCTCTGGGTCAATTAGCTCCTATTAAGGGTGCCTAGCAACCCCACAAAGAAGTACAATGGAGGAGTCCTAGTGGAAGTCATATGAAACACCCAGGTCCTCCTTTATCCTCTCTTCACTGGTCTTTTCATCACTAACTCTACCTATTTTTGATTCAGTCAATCCCTTGCACCAGCAGGCAGGATTATGTCTGCTCAGGGGGTCTCAGTCAGATCCTAATGATTGGAAGTGGCTATTACACACCACTATTTTCACTGTTTGCTGTAGTAAGGTTGGGCCGTGCTCACAGTGTTTACATTTTTATTACCAGCTGCCCACTGATGCTTCATTCTGTCTGAACTCAGAAATAAATAAATAAACTGTATAGCCTGGAGCAAGAAGGAGGCTCATGTGTAAACCATTAGCCATTTTCATCTGCAGGATAAAAGCTCATTGAAAACACAGTGTGAAAGAAGTGCAACATCATAAGTGAATCGAAATCTTGGTGGGAACTCCACTTTGTCTTTACTGAGCTAAAAAATGAAATGCTGTCACGCATGGTCTGAAAAATGTAGACAAAATAAGCACTTTGCCCACACTTTCCAATAAGGATATTTTCAGAATCTTGTGTGTTTTATATCCCTGTAATCAGATTTGAGCCCACCTGTTTTACACGTGGATGGGCATGTCCACATACTCTCCTTTTGTTTGCTGTTGACTCATTTGTCCCGACCGGGTTTGTTCCCATATGCAGAGCTGAAGCATGAGATTCTGGTTTGGAGACAGACTGCTTACCGCATCAACCCAGCCAGCCGCGAGGAGACTGCTGTCAAGTGTCTCCTCATGCAGAAGGTGCTTAACCTGGAGAGCCTACTGCGCAAGAAGCTCCGAACCTTCCAGAGGTAAGGCAACACTGCTGGAGTCAAGAGTTGATTTGTTCCTCCCCTCTGTGTGACGTTACAGTTAAATGTAAAGATACACCAAAGTAGAAGTCTGCAGCTGTGTTCATAAAACAAATCCCAGCATACTATGTTTTATAATTAATGTCAGTTCTAAAAAATCCTAAGCATCGAGTGGCAACAACAAATATGCTTTAAAGCTTATGGGGCTGCAACTAATGATCATTTCGACATCATTTGTCATAAAGGCTACCTTTACCGGAGAAAGTGAAAATCACAATGGACGGTTTTTGGAATTAGCCTTTATAAATGTCTGCATAGATTATTATCAGTTGTGATAAAAGGCTTGTGTAGGTGTCATGTAGCCTTGTGAGCACTTCCCTACAGCAAAGTGTTACTGACTAAAATGTATTCAAATTCAGATGATCTGAATTATACATATTATGCTTCTATCCATCACACCTCTTCATCTATATAAATCCAGTTCTGCATGTATGTGTGTGTGTGTGTGTGTGTGTGTGTGTGTATGTGTGTGTGTGTGTGTGTGTGTGTGTGTGTGTGTGTGTGT
>JBBJLS010000109.1:15936843-15963959 GCA_037577275.1 Bryconaethiops microstoma
TTCCATTAAACTGTTGTGAGAAGCTTGTGGAAGGATACCCAAAGCGTTTGCATCAAGTCATTCAGTTTAAAGGCAATCCTACCAAATGCTAAGCAAATGTATGTAAACTTTTGACTTTGAAGAAAGTAATAAAAAAAATCTCAAAAAAATTCTCTCACACATTATTTTGACATTTAGCAAATAGGAATGATTTTGGCAATCCGAACGGACCTAAAACTGAAAGGGTTTTGTATGATTCAATATCAGACAGTAAAAAAAAAAAATACAGTGTATGTAAACTTTTGGTTTCAACTGTATAAACATATTGCGGCCTTCTGGAATGTCACTATTTCTCTGATTAAATATTGCCCGTAATATCAGCATTGCTGTGGTTTATATTAACTGGCAAGTGAAAATATAAAGATATATTCTACAGCCCTCTCTGGAATCTCTTTCCAATTAAGAGTCAGAAGTATGACAGCAGTTTGTTTTACCTTTGCTTAATTAAAAGGTTTTGAAGTTTGTATGCAGCCCTTCCTTTCCTAAACGCTGTTTTTTGCCTTGGCACTATAATAAGCCTCTCTGTTAATAATAAATCACGTCATATTCAAATATGTAAGAGGTCAGTAAGCCACTCAGGGGGTGCTGCTTAGCACTCAGGCTACATGCTAATGAATCACCTCTTTGATGGTCGTTTAGGGGCAGCACGAGAGAGCTGTTTGGAATTCACCCTGATGTCCTAATGACTGGACCATTAAGCAGCTATATCTCTGCAGGCTGTCAGTCTTCCAGCATTGTGTGTGTGTGTGTGTGTGTGTGTGTGTGTATGGCAGGGGGGATAGTGATTAGGAATCCATAATTGCTGAAAGGGATGACCCAGTTTCTCTATCTATTTATAGCCCCAGTTGTGGAGTCTCATTGTGTGCAAACAGGACAGGATACTGTTAGACATCTGCAATTAAGGGAAGGAATTGCTTTGGCACACCTGCTATCCAGGTCTTGTTCTTAGGAGGGGACATCAGTGTGTGCATGGCAAGTCACCTTGCTGGCATTAGATTCCTTTTTAGATTACCTTTTGTTTAACATGCAAAAGAAAATCTTATTATGACACAGGTGTTACAGTCAGAGTCGGTTTACCCAGCTTTCACTGAATAAAGAAGTAGTTTACTCCACAACGCTAATGATGCTAAAAGTGTGTGAAAATGTAAATGCAGTCAGCATGTTTTTTTTTTCGGTTCCAGTGGTATGCTTATTAGCAGCTACTACCTTCAAATCCAGATTAGTAATGTTAGAATCAAGCTTTCCTTTAAAAAGATCCTTATCCTACATTTCCATATCACAACATTAGACAGACTATTTTTGTTATTGTGCCTTTAAGGAGGGTATATGCAAATGATCTCAGTTCTTACTGGTTGCCCTTTGCTGAGCTTTCATTCTGAAAGGCTTTGGACTAGAACACCCCTTTTAATTTGGAGAAGTATAAATAACCTTTAAATAAATGTAAAGGTTTTTCATGACATCATAAAAATAAGTTGTTCAAAATAAGTTGTTCAAAGTTTTGCAGCTTAGTTATCTGAAATGTGCATAAACAAGACTATATTTAGTATTCAAAAACTGATTTTCTAAAAACTACAACAACCTTTAAAAAGGACCATGATGGTTACTACTTTGAAAATATTGAACAAAACATGAATTATGGATGGTTTAGATTGGGTGTCCACATCATCTAGCCTCTGAGCACAAAAACTGCAATTCCTTTCCCATGTCTACTAAAGCTGAATGAACAGAGGTGTCCCAGGTGTCAGAGTCAGATGACAAAAAAACAGCGACATTTAAGATAAGAAATTGGTGAAGGCACAACATGCTTGACAAATCTTTTCAGGTATATAAGAAGAGTGATGCTTATCTGAGTACCACTAGTCTCTGGTGAAGTCAACTCATGGCCTCAGACCTGTATGATGTGGTGAGTTCTGACAGTAGACTTTAATTATCTAACGTAATTATTTTTCATTATAAAAAACATAAATATTATTTTTGAAGCGTGATGAGTATTGAAGTATGTGTACCAGTGGTTACTTGAAGTTTCTAAATCTGGGCCAACCCTACCTGTTACCAAATTTATTCCAGCAGCCTGCAGTTTAAGGGGTTAAGTTCGGTTTGCAAAACTGAACACAGCCGAGGAGCGCTGCCATGGTGACGGCACCCTTCTCGTTCCCAAAGAGCTAGCAGTGCTGTGACATTAACAATGACTTTGTATGGCGTGTCTTTGCAGAAAGGCATGTTCTCTCCTGATAGAACTTTGCCGAGCATCCTTGAGGCTTTTAAAGGGCAATCACTTTGACCTTTTTATGCAGAACGTCGTAATTCCTGGCTTTAACACTTCTGCTTGATTATTGTTTGCTTTTGTTCATCTGTGTGCTTTCTGCAGAACCCTAACTGTCCTTCAAAAAAAACAAAAGATTCAAAGTACAAAGCTTGAGCCATGGTAGTGAAACTGCACAGAGTAGTTGGAAAGCTGTAGGGATTTTATACATGCACGGACTCTCTGGACATAAAAATAGCTGTTTTCTGCATATGTGTGTTTGACTTGCTGCTTGCTAGCTTGTTGCTCTTCTATGGCAAGAACACAGATAGAGCATGAGGGACTATTTTTGAATTTTTATTTATTTGATTGATTTCTGACAGTATGTTTTGAAGGACACAGAACTAATCTAATTCTCAATTTTTTTCACTATATGATCTGCACACACAAATACGGAAAATGACAGTAGTGTTAATTACGTTACTTTATCATCTCTTTAATTTTTCTGGGTGTGTATAAGCACTTTGTTAGTACTTTTCAGAAACAAATGATAGTTGACTGAAATATACTCTGAATTACTCCAATTGTTTTGATTCCCGCTGCTGTGCATCAATGGTAGAGTTTATGCTTATATTTCACCCACGATTCTCAAAATTAAAGAAAATGCTAGTTCAGAGATCCTCCCTGCTTTTGTGTTTCACAATAGCAATAGAACTTTCAGTTCCCATTAATTTGGGAAAGAAAGGTACTACTGGAATCAGCAGAGCAAAAATTTTAAAAAGTAGCTTAGTTTTGAATATTTCATAAGTGGAAGCTCTTTTATGGAGTCATGGCTTGACTGGCTTAATGATCGTTTAATCAGTTTGCATATCCTAAACTCTAATTGACTATTTGAAGGCTGCAAATGGCTAAACTGAATGTGGACCTGAAGCTATGAGATAATGGTGTTGAGGCTATTAGTGTATGCAGACTTGTTTTAATCACTGTGGCTGCACAGCAAAATGCAACTTTAACTAACAGTGGAAATACTGGGACTTTAAATAACTGACAGGAACCAGTTTTATATCTGAGATGTATTTATAGCTGTCAAAAAGAGTATCCAGAGTCACATCTCTTTATCCGTTCGTCCGTCTGTCCGTCCGTCCGTCCATCCATCGCTTTTACTCACTATGGCCTGACACACAATAAGCAAGGCTTTCAGGAAAAGGTCATTTACAAATGGTTCTAAGAGTCCTTATAGAATGTGCAGATTTTATGTAATAGAGTCGCAGAGCAGATGGGCTAAAGCTCAACTAAACCTTTTCCATTTTCTTACAAACTAATGAATCGCCAGAAATGAAGCACGATTAGAGGCTAATTGAAATTCTGTGCAGAATAAAGTCTCACTGATTTTAATGTTGTGCATGAAAAAGCACTCCAGGACCAGGCTTAGGAGTTTTTGCTGCTTGTGAAAATGCTAAACTCTCAGTCAGACTGTCCCCGTGCCTCTTTACCAGAACTGGATTCTATAGAAAATTTCATAGCCCAACTTTTCTCGGAGCCCTCTTTGGTGTATGGTGGCTGCCTAAAAAGATTTAGATTCCAGCAAATCAATATCCAGTTATCTGTCTGCAGCGTTGCTCTTTAACACTCATGTCGTACATATCGTAGCCGAATTACTGAAGTAATCAGAATTCTGTGTACTCTGTAAATTTGTCTGCCTTGTGTACCTTAGAGTGTTTTTGTCTGTGTACACACTGCCCATTAAGTCTGGGGACACTTTGCCTTCTTTTGACATTTTTGACAGATAAGTTTTATAAGAATGTACATTATGCCTTTGGCTGATATTTTATTTGTTGATAAAGGCAAACTGTAATTATTATTATTATCAGCCTGATTATGGTAATTACAACCAATAGCTGTTATATTTTTAGCTTGTGCACATGAGTTTCCCTTTAATGGCTGTGGATTGCTGTAGTTTGCAAAGAAGAAAAAAGGAGCCAATAACCCAACATTTGTCACAAACTTAATTGTAGTTGGTTAGATCAATATTTTTCACCAATTTCTTAAACACACTCATACACAATATTTCAGTTTTTGATTTGCAACAAAAAGTGTTGCACATTTCCACACACCTTTTATGAGGAATGCTCCAAAACGACAGAGACATTGTTCAGATCAAAACGTTAAAGTAGCCTGTTTGAGAAACAGATTACATGATTTCTGATTAGATAGCAGCAGTGATATGCAGGTAAGTGCAACATGTGAATGCTTTTGAGTTTTTGTTTTGTAAAGCGTGTTCATAGTTAAATAAGCTGTTTTACAAAATGCAAAGCCTAGTTCATTTTCCATCATGAACTCATTCTATCTAATTCTAATTTCTGTTCTATTGGAAATAATATTGAAATTCTGACACAAATCTTAGTCAGGACTGATGACTTGGCAAGTTTTCCACTGTTGATATGGAGTAAGTTCTCATATAGAGATGACATTTCATATCTTATACACATCAGATCAACCTTTTGTTTGTTTGTCTGTGTTCAGATTTGTCTCAGCTATGCTGTAGAAAAACAAAATGGCCGAGGATGTGGTCAGCCTCACTTTGAAGGTCAAATCTAGAGCCAAACAGATAAACTTGCAGGGGACTCCTTTTCTTTAGCATAAACATTATGTTCTGATATAATGATGTCTCTTCAGTCATTTAAATTACAAAGTGACCTGTGGTGCTTAGGAGCTCCTTTAGTGTCCAGCCTTTACCTACATTGGTATGAACTAACATTGAATCAGGTTCAGTGTTAAGTAATGACGATCTATTAGTTAATTGCACATCCTTTATTATTTTTAGGAATTGTTACAGAAATCCCGTATTGTTGCATCTCTATTGACTTTCATTGTTACTTTTGGGTAAGAATTAAATGACCCTTTTCAAATTATTAATAACAGCACATACTTAAATAATTTTGGTTCAAATGTATTTTAAACATAACAACAAGAGAATACAACACGTGGTGTTTAAACCCATGATAGTAGAGTCATAAATATTGTCGAAAACATTGAAACATAGGTTGCTTTCCTCATAGTAAATCATATTTTAAATTTTTAGCTATTTCAAACTAATGAGAAAAATGTATGTAACTAATTTAGAAAAACTAAAAGTTTCTATATATTTGAGAGGTAAAATACTGTTTAAGCGTTGTTTTTTTTTTTCCTGTCGGTTTGACTGTGTGTTTTGATAACTGACAGTAAGAGCTAGTACAGTGCATGGATCACATGGATGCTCTCAGTGACAGTGCCAAGCCACTCTGGCCTTCACAGTCCACCATGTATTTGCTACCAATGCCATACAGGACAATGCTGGATGTCCAAATGACAAACCATCTGGGGCCTCCCCATTAAAGAGCAGTGAGCAGGAGCAGAGATGGTGGAGATAATCCCAGCTTTTGACAGTGGAGCTAAGGGAGGGACCCAGCCTGCATCCTGCCCATAATTACCCCTCACCAGCTCTGCTTTGTGTAGCTCAGAGCAGAGAAAGACTGGCTTTATCCTGCTTACTTATAGTCACAGTTTCATCCTCCTCATACAATCTTGGTATTTTAGTCTTAAATATTACACAATGGATCTAAAATCTCAGTAAATCACTTTAGAATTACATGTCAGACCAAATAAATTGGGGTGATCATATAGATTTCAGTCTTCTCTTGGTAAGAGGTTTGGCATGTATTATGTAGACCTATTAAAGACCCAAATCCATTCAACCAGCATGTTTGGTGTACAGAGTTTGCTCCATTTTTGCTGTAAGGCCAATCTAGAGTAATGAGGGCTCATAGCCACCTGTAAGAATTGTGCAAACTGCATTCCCAAGCAAACACTTGCAAATTTTTCAATAATCTTATGTGATTTCTGACTCTGTGTGACATGGACAAAGTTGTCAAAACCACATACTCAAGTCTATCTGAGTGGGATATAAGCTTGCTAGCTACATTAACCTAGTAGCTCCAGTGCAAAACTCGAGAAAAACACCAAACATTTCTTGACTGACTACATTTGGGGGGAAGGGCAAAAATGTATAGATTTAATTTTTCATTGAACTGTTCTTTTAAAGGCTTGGATAATGCTGGGAAATGCTCAGCAGACATTGCCTGTTCTATTTTGTCAAGTACATGAATATATGTGAGTAACAATTAATGGATATTGGGTTAAGGAAACTGACCATGAACATATTCTTGACTCATGGTATGAATTCATGAGGGTTCAAGGCACTATTATATCTATTTTTTTTAATCGACCCGACTTGTAATATGCTTTGGAACTGTTTAAAGAGCGTTTTATGCCCTTCACAGTCAGCCTCCCGCTGCACATCGATTCACCAAACTGAGCAGCTATAAATTAGACACCTGGTTTGCTCAAATCACTCAGTTGTGCATTATCTGCTTGACCTGAACTGTTCCACACCTGGAGCATATGCACCTGCTTTAATGCTCATAGAATGCACCTACACACATAAACACACTCATACACAACAACACCACACCTGTCCCATCGCTCCAAACCGGCTTTCAAATTACCCTATCCACCTGCCTGTTGGGTATTAGACACCTGGTTTGTACACCAGACCAGCTGTGAGCTCTACCCTTGGCCTATAGGCTTAGTCATAAAGTAAGTGCCGCTCATGGTCTATTTCTGAAGTGTCAGATGGGGAGTAAGTGATTGCTAATTTGCATTCCTATGCACACTTTTCTCAGTCAATTAGCTTTCACTCATCTTAGCCAGTTTTTCTTGTTTGTGTAAGGACAAAAGTGAATGTTATTACTCTTAGGGGTATAACCAAATCTAAATACATTACTCTGAAAGAACATATTCTAAAGAGATGCAATATTTTTCATCTGAGTATATTTGAGTGAACAAAGTGAACAAACCTAATGTCATACATTTCTGCACAATTAAAACTCT
This sequence comes from Bryconaethiops microstoma, assembly GCA_037577275.1. NCBI lineage: Eukaryota > Metazoa > Chordata > Actinopteri > Characiformes > Alestidae > Bryconaethiops > Bryconaethiops microstoma. Next base: position 15,944,054 of record JBBJLS010000109.1, read on the forward strand.
ATTGGTGGAAAAGAACTAAAATATTATGTTGCAAGGCCAAGTGGTAAGTTCTCAGAACTTAAATTATTTGCCTCATTAAACTTGACTCCAAGTCAGGTGAAGACAATTCCAGAGCGTAATGAATTATATGACCTTCAAACCTCTCAGGGTGTTTAGGTGCTTATACTCAACAGCTATGGGTTTGTCTAAGCGACTGGCTGAGAATCTGAAACTAAAGATAATTGACTCTCACAAGGCTATAAAAGATGTCTGAACACTTCCCTGCTTGTAATTTGCATTGTATGAAGTGTCATTAAAAAATGGAAGTCAAATTGTTGAAGTCAAGGCAAAATCTGTGAGACTAAGAAAAATCTGTGCTTATAGACTGGTCAGTTATATGAAACAAACCCCCCACATCTCTGCCAACGACTGACAGGAAGATTTGGCTGGCACAGAAGTAGTGATATGTCTTGCCAACTCTTAGGCATAGGATTGGATCTATTATATATTGGGGTTGTGTGACTACCGGTGGCACAGGAAATGTTGTGGAGACAGAGGGAATAATATGTCTTACTAATATCCACAGGCAATGAAGAAACTGATGAATAAATAAGATTGGATGTTACAACAAGTAGTGATGAGAAACATACTTCAAAATCAACCTTGAACTACTTCAAGAATGAAATCTTAAGGTCTTCACCGCCCTTAGACTTGCATATTATTGAAAATCTGTGATTAGACCTTCAACAACACGCAAGGCAACCTCTGAATATTTCTGAGCTAGAAGCTTTTTGCAAGAAAAAGTAGAAACAAATCCTAAATCAAGAAAAGGAAAATGGTTAACTGACGACAAAAAACATTTACAGGCAGTGATTTTAGCCAATGGTAAATAAGTAATATCTGTTCACTTATTGAATGTTTGATTAACTGTGAGACATTCAATGTTTGTTTCATTCAAACATTAAATATAACTATGTCTGTTAATACACTTGTTATAAAAAACGATTACTGAACAACACCTTTATTTCAAATGATAAGGCAATGCAGTTGAATCTGAAGTTTTGCTATTTAGGTTGCAGTGGCTTAGTAGTAATGGAAAATTATTGCTATTTGGGAGCACTACGCAAAATCATCACACCCTCACCTCAAAGTGCATTGAGTTTTTAATTAGCAACTCTCTTTTTAAACCTACACTACAACATTAAACACCATAAATACACACCAAAGTACACCTTTGAATATACAGTAAAACGTTCCATTTTTTTACCACATCTCAGAGCATCCGTGTTTTTTCACTAAACACGGATGCTCTGAGATGTGGTAAAAAAATGCCTAAAAATGCCTATTTTTATGGTGTAAACCCTAAATAAGCCCCTAAATAATGTTCTCAGATTGGCTACTTTCAAACCTCCTGAGTACAGGTGACTGTGACGTTTGGGCCTCGTCTGCCACGCCCCCTCGTCCTCGTGCTGGGTTGTTTATGTTTGGGGATGGCTCTGAGCAGTGGAAGCTTATTCCGTTCAGGTGCATCTGATTGCCTTGGTAACCAGCCGCACCCAAACATAAACAACCAGCACGAGGATGAGGGGGTGTGGCGGACAAGACCCGGACGTCACAAAAGCAAAAAAAATATGCGGAGGATATCTGCAGTTTCCGTGCAGGGGTTTCCGCTAACAATTATTAGTTTGGTTCTCAGAAAAAAATCCGAAGTTGCGACTGCTGAACCACGATTAAGTAAGGGATTACTGTATATAAAATCTCACACATTCATATAAATGCCTCGTTTGACCGGATTACTTAATGACTAAAAAACTAGATGCAAAACAAAGTTGGCTCAGCCTGGTTGTGTGAGCAACTTGCTAAAAGCAAAAAAAATGCTTATATTCACATACTGATTGAACACAAGACATGTTCAATTCAGCATTTTCATATTAAAATATTCCACTGCCACTTCCTAGCAGGGTACCATATAGGAGAACACATGCTGTGTGCAGCACACCGCTTATAGTTACAAGAAACTGAAGCTGTTAAGTATAATATAATAAATCATGTTTAATAATTAGTGTTTTTAAACACTAATCCATAGATGATGTGTTAACAAAACATATGGAGCACATGTGCATCTGGTTTGTACCATGCTGACTTCTGCTTCAAATCAAGTTACATGTACTGAAACAGATATTCAGAGTGCTAAACATAAACAGACACAGATAGTGGTGTTGCATTACACTCCTGTTTACTGGGTGTTTGCCTTGTGGCCATTCACTGTTTCAGCTGGATATCAAGCTCTGTATCACCCCACCACTTTTTCTCTCTTACAGCACAATCTGTTTGCTCTCCTCCTCCACCATTCCCTCTCTCCTTGATCTCTTCATCCTGTGTTCTCTCTCTGTAGTCTTCACCCACTCTCCAGTTCTGCCTTCCATTTACTCTGGCTCAGAACTTGCTGTACTGATCTAGCCATTCTTACCATTTCCCAAGTCATCAGTTGTGTCTTGTGCACTCAGGTACCATCCATTGGGCTTGTAAATGTATGTGCTGGGCCTAAATGGATGTCCAAGGCCTTCAAGCTCACTAGAGCACCCTGCTCTCGCAAACTCCATTACTCTTCCTTTCATTCTAAGTTACCATTCAGACTAGCTCCTAATTCAGACCATGGGTCCCAACTGCTTTTATATCAGCTGATGTAAACAAAATAGGGATCATTAAAATTTCATGGAGCAGAATGGGGAGAGAGGGGCCTGAGATTTACTCTGAGTAAACTGGGTGACTGCTCTGACGTTGGCAGCTGATAAAACAATCAGATTTCTGCTCGCTCACTGCGCACAGCGAAGTCTCTTGTGTTGAATGAACCTTTAGAAGTGTAATTTTAGAGTATTACTGAAGTTTTATTATTTAAATGCAGTTATATTTACATAAACATTTGCATAGGTAATTATATACATTTTATATATATATATATAATATTTGATAAGCATTCTGTATTGTCTGGGGGATTTATTTATTCATTTTGATGTTAAACAAAACATGGCATGAGCTTTTCTATCTTCAAAACAACACTGCATCAACAATGAAGTCAAGTTAAGTAGTGGTTTGTCATTGTAGCTGTTTACATAATACAGAGTAAAATGAATGAAACATTCCTCCAAGACCATTTGTACAACACAAAGAATAAATTCACAACAACACAATACTACAGGACAAGACAGGACTGAAAGAGAGTAACAGTACAATAATGTTCATGACAAAACATATAGTGCAGTTGACAAGAGCAGTAACAGTACAGACATGCTGTACTCTTGTGACATGCTGTATTCTAGCAGTGTTGTGGTCTAGTCAGGAACTGGCCCTGGACGATCTCAACTGAGGAGCTGTTGATGTTTAGCAGAGAGTGAACATGTAGCGTACATGTCCTAAGTCAACAACCATTTCTTTTCTTTTGTCCACATTTGTAGAAAGGTTGTTGGCTGTCTGTATGCCACCTTGTTGTTCTCACGGAACAAACCCACAATAATTGTGTCATCAGTGAACTTGATGATGTGGTTTGAACTGTGCAATGGGGTCCCCTGTGCTCAGCATGGTGGTACTGATCCTGATTGACTGAGGTCTCCCAGTCAGGAAGTTGAGGATCCAGTTGCAGAGGGAGGTATTCAGGCCCAGGAGTCTCAGCTTTCCTATCAGGTCCTTAGGAATGATGGCGTTACATGCTCATCTGAAGTCTATGAACAGCATTCTCACTCAAGTGTCATTTTTGTTCAGATGGATTAGGCCCGGTGATGGCATCATCTGTTGAACAGTTGGGTCGTTGTACACACTGTAGGGGGCCCAGTGTGGGGGCAGCTGTGATTTTATGTGCTTCATGAAGAGCACTTCAGGATGATTGGTGTGAGTGCAACTGGACGGTAGTCATTGGGGCACAACACTGATGGTTACTTGGATGATAGAGGTGACTTTTTAGCACTGTTCGGTGGAATTCAAATTATTATAAGGTCTGCACTTATGAACACAATGAATCATGAGTATTGAAAGAACTAAACAAAAGGGAAGAATAGACAAGCCAGTGAGACCTAGAGGAGAGCCATGAGGAACCTTGGAAGGGTAACGTACACTGTGTCTATCTGGAAATGAACACTGTTTTGATCAGTCCAACACTTTAAATGGTACTTTAATAGTGGGGATTTAAGACAAGACACAGCAGGCAAAAATGTTTCATAGCATGGCTGTTTTGCTTCCATAGCATGTCTTCTTTCAGATTAGTGGAAAGAAAAATATGTGTTATTTTACTGTATTAGAGTCTGTAGATTTCTCTTGAATTCACTAAGGTTAGCATTCTCACACAACATGCAGTACTGCAGTCATTGCCTGCACCATGTCATCACAGGTATTGTTGTAAAACTCTCTCCTACATAATGTTATCTGATCCAAACATGGTAATTTCCTTCTAAGCACAAAATATCATAGGCTGGTGTTGATTTCTGACAACGTGATGTGCTTAGATGCAACCTGTGACATGCTCTGACACTTTCTGGTTTAGCTCTTCATGGGACCTTTAAAACCCTTTATCCTCCCAGATCAAAATGCCAAGAGAAGTGCATCTAAAACCCTTTTACAAGAGATGACTACAATTGTCACTGACGAGAAGAAAGACAAATGAATCAGATGATGAAATGCCTTCACAAAGTGCGTTGATGCCTAAGCTGTCATTCAGAAAACAGGATTGTTTAGATAGCAGGGGTGAACAACACGACACAGCAGTGGCTGATAGTTCATGTAGTGCTTTTGAATGAATTGATCAGTGAGTTCATTTGTTTTGATAGCGAAAGCGAAAGTTTCTAAATTAATGTCAAAGGCCGCACATACTGTGTTATTTTGGTGTGATGTGATTTAGAGGTTTTATATATTTGTTGCTGAATTTAATTTTATATTGTGTCTGTAAATAGTGGATCCCTATAGAAATATATGGAATTTTGCAATACATATTGTTAGTCCATTTATTCAAAATTAGTTTTTTTCCTCATACTCTGGGCCAGAAAGCCCAGTAGTTCTACCTTTAAGTTTGATTCCTTTCTGTATTCTCTAAGGATTCTACCAAGGAGTTTGTTCATACATCATTCATTGCCTGATTTATATAACTTTTTTTCCTGAAAAACATGGTGAAAATGGATTTTTTATGGCCATATTTTTGGTTCATGGAGAGATAAAAGAATATTGAACCTGGCTTTTTCTGGCATTTAGATTTCCTGTCTGGAAATGTTTGCAAATTAACACATTTAATTAGATAATGCCTCATTTGCATATTTACACATAAATTTTCATAAAATTATAACATATTAATTTATGTTATCAGCTAGAAAGGTTTCATGGTTTTTCACTCTGGTCTCATGTAGTGTTTTTTCAAGACTTCAATTTTGGAATTTTAATGGTAGTCAAGATCTCAGTGTTTTAGGAATACTCAGTTCTAATGTTCACGGTGATCTGATTCTTCAGTTTCTGAGAGGCCCTTGTTCACTCAACTCCATTGTGTTTTGCTGTGTTCTTTATGCCTTTTGATTCCTTTAGCGGTGGTAATCCACATGTGCAGATGACTGGACGTAGGGTGGTGAACTTTGGGTCGAAAGGGTACAGATGGGTGGTGATGGAGAGCAGAGATTATGACCAGGGCCTGGTTGTAATTACACTGCTAATACCTCCCACCAGATGGACATTTCTGTCAGTCAATGTATAAAAGGCTCTCAGCATGCTTCTGAGAGAGGACAGCCATTCAGCAACAGAGGAAAGCAGCTTATACTGAATAAGGGGGATGCACAGTGGATGCCTGCTGCATCCTTAGCCTTTGAATTACCGTTAATGCAGAGAGATTCAGACTTTAATATCATTTCAATGAAGCAAGTAATATGCCAGGCATGCTCCTCAGTGGTAGGCTGCTGGGACCCCTGCGGTTCAGAATGGAGCCATTTGCACAATACAGAGTGAGAGACGCTCAGAGGTAGATGGAGGTGGGACCACAGGAGGTTATGGATGAATTATAAGTCGTAATGGAAAAGCTGTACCCGCTAGCATTCAAGCATATGGACTCAGGTTATTGATTCACCCCTAACTCCTCACAGATCACCCCATCAGTGTGCTTCTGCTTCAGAAATCCAGACACTCTGAATGAGATCTGCTGTTCAGCATTTATTTAAAGTAAGCCAAGAGCTTACTTTAAATAAATCGTTAAATAAATCGTTACTGACTGTCGTACCCTTGTCAGTAACATGTACAGGCTTTTTACATTTTATTCATTTATTTGAGTGCAATAAAGCACAGCATTTTATTAATCTGTTTGTCTGTTCACAAACTGAAATTAATAGATCAGATCAACATTTTTGTGAGAGATAACACATCTTTACAAATTAACCCTTAAGTTGCTAACCCTTAAGTTTAAATGTAAGTACATGTGATTATATGATTAATTCTATGTAATTGAAGTGAAGTGAAAGTGATCATTCTGTCATACGTAAACACACCACAGAACACAGTGTGAACAGCACGAAATTCTTCCTCTGCATTTAACCCATTCACCAAAAATACACCAGCCTTGTCAGTGTTTACAAAATGGCAGCATGTGGGGAACCTGTTTCTAGCATGCTTAAAGGAGCCTGAGTGAAAGTGGGGCATTGCAGGTGAAGTCATCGCTCTATTCTATGGGTCTTGACAAATCATCCTGCTTGATAAATAGCCACTCTGATTGCTTTGGCAGGGCTCATGACTCTGTGACGGTACTGTGCAGATCTCACCTTCACTGTGGGTGTCTGAGATTTAACAACCCACTCAGATGACGAGCATGACCAACGTGATGGAGTAACAAGTGACTGTGACCGAGTATGTATGTGTGTGAGAATCGGTGCTACAAATTGGCTTTGTGTCATGGTGGTGGCTTCCACGCCTGAGATAAGTTCCATGTGGTGATGCCAAAGAGCCACTCTCAAAGCATGTTCTCGCAAGAAATGTAATCTCTAAGACTCTCACACCTACTTCAACACTGATGAATTCATCTTTAAAAGTTGGGGAGTTGTTACTGTTTATGTATTGCTATACTTGTAAAATGTAATTGTGTATTTATGCATTTAAATACATTGTGAGTTACAGAGTACTGTACCTCAGGTTTTATTCTGCATTGAGTCTGCACTTATTTTTCTGTCTCTTGTAAGTTTAAGGCAAAATGTGGCCCTTTTTTACCATAAAGGAAGACTGCATACAGACAAACTTTATATAATATTCCAGTCACAACAGTGTCTTGTCACCATTAGTTTTGTTTTGTGACAGATACTATAATATTTGATGCAATGACTTTAAATTAGCATGTGACAAAATGTCATGACATCAAACATTACAGTGTCTGTTATGCCAATTACCAGTAATGGTAACACTTAACAAAGATACAGTGTGAGATTATATGTTTTTGTTGTGATTATATGTTTTGTTTTGTTTGCTATGTCAAAGGTTGTCAAATTGATTTAATAATCTATGAAAGAGAAATAAGGCATTTATTTTCACTGGTGATAAATGATATGTAAGGGTCCGTAAGCAACAGTGAATTGTCTTCATTTTGGTTTTGTCTTGGCTTTTATGTTTGTGGCATAATAATGACCTTGGTTGACATGGATGTATGAAATTGTTTTAGTTTGGCTGTGTACTTTAATTGCTGTACATTTGGTTCTATGCTGATATAATGCATTAATCTCCAGACTGAACTCTGATTGATGTTTTTTTCGTTCCCTTTCTTAGGTTGGGCTTCCCCATGATGCTGATGACATGTACGATAGCCATGTGCTACCTGCTGGCAACTCATATTGGACTGGGCTGGCACACCTAAATCTGTTGTTGCTGACAACAACCAAAGAGACTGTGTGTCTGTGTGTGTCTGTGTGTGTGTGTGTGACAGCAAAACGGAGAGGCAGATAATCTGCATGTGTGAGATAATCTGATGTGTGAGTTGTAAATGATTGTGTTTCCGACTTTGGGGGATGACAGACTCAGATCGGATGGCAGTGAAGGCTTACGACCCATGCGTCATGCTGCAAAGGTGTGATAAAACATTCAAACAAGGGAACGCCTGCACCTACTTAAGGGCTAGAGGTAGCAGTGTATTCCACTGTTATATGGTGCTATTGCCATCTTTAGTGAGGAGTTTTGGTAAGTTTGTTTACATTTGCCAAGAAAACCCCCAGAAGATTCCGTATTCATTGTTAAAACACTGTAGTCGTGTTTATATGATTTGCTGTGGCCGTAAAACTATATTTATTGGTACATTTCAGGTAGAATTATTATACATTCAACATAAGATCTGATGAAAGGGATATTCTTATGTGCCTGTCCATCTAATAACCAAATTCTCTGGCCCCAACAAATCTGAATTTCACAAAGATGGACCTCAGTAATCAACACTACGTAACTAATATACAGTACAGAGCAGTAGTGATCACCCCACTTCAAAAGTCCAGTCAAGGATGACTGAAAACCGACCAATAATTAACTGACCAATTCATGCTCTGTTCACAGCTGTATCGGTGCAACTGTTACGAGCAAACTTTACAGAACATTGGCAAAGATCTCATTCAGCCTAATGACAAGTTGTAGCACACGTTGTTTCATATTGTTACAGACAATCTATTCTAGCAGCATGACTTTTCACATGCAAACAAAAGAAATGAAAAAAAGAAATGAATCAATTAATAAAGAAATGAATCAGTCAGACAAAAAAAAAAAGATACATGAGTTACAATTTATCATTATGTTCAATGGGGTTTTGTCAACATTCTGTAAATCTCAATCAAAGTTCAAATGCTTATCACTGCAGAACACAACTTCACATACTCATTGGCTTTATGCACCAGATGCTTGTGTCCTAATGAAATTCCAATTCCTTTTTGGAGTGTTGACATGTGGTTAAAATCTTTAAAAACTTTTAGTCCATTTAAATGAATAAAATGCAAATATGTTTGACTGTTTAATCAGTGAAATCAGCCCATGTATGAGTGCTCTTTTAGCTAATTCTAACAGCAGCCCACCACTCTAATCACAATTAATGGAGGATGATAAAATGATTCGCTGATGATAAACTCTAGTGTTCTTTGAAGTGTTTGTTAACTCTACTACTTTGAATTACTTCTCACTGTATTAATGAGATATGGCTCACTGTTAATAATCCCTCACTTCAAGTTAATTATCTTTTTTTATGTTCAAATGCAATTTGTTTTTACATACTTCTACATACATAGGTGTCCTATACCCCCCGCCCCCACCTTTAACCCCCCACCCCCACCCTAACCCCCCACCCCCACCCTAACCCCCCATGTTGAATAAGCCCTGTTGTAAAGAATGGTCAACTATTCTACTGTTTTGCTCTGTAATCGTGTCCCGGAACTTTCCATCACTAAAAGTAAAGGCCATATATACTGAAACTTCAAGATTTTGTTCTAATTCACCTCTCTGCCTTCACCTCTATTCATTGAACACTGTCACATTTTATTTACTAGATTCCGGTGTTACATTTAAATATTTGTACCGAACTGGCATCCTTCAGACCCTTGTGTTTTCGATTTGAGTTTGAAAGACAACATTCATGCATCTTGAAGAGATAGCTTGACACAAGCTCAGACATCGGACCTTTAAAAGAACTCAGATCATGCACACTCTGTGTTAAGGTATTTACAGTAGCAGCTGTTATGTAGTCTATGAATCAACAAGTCATATGGACCGTAAATGTGAAATAATAGACACTGTAATTCCAAGTTATGAGCATGGTGGAGTCTAATTAAAATTCTTTATAAATATATTTATCCAAAATGAAACAGTTGAGTCATTCTGTGAAGAATAGCATGCAAAAAGTGTTCTCAAGACCAAAATTAACATCTGTCCATAGTGTCAATGTTGACGCTTTCAAAGGAAGTGATTTTTGCCTGTTCATATAATGTGCAAGTATTAGCCTGGCCAGTACAGGGCAGTAACTGAAATTGATTTTCATTGAGTTTGGGTCTTTTTATAGCCCTCTTATTCACTGTAATTTACTAGACATAGGCCTATTCACCTACATGTTTGATGAAAGAGACCTATGAGAGAGTGAAGAATGGTTGATTTCTTTTCTAAGGCCAGAGGCAGGGGAAAGTGGAAGGAACTTGACTGACTCCAGCAGCCATGAAATGTCAGTGCTAATGCTGGGAAATGGAGTGGTCAGGCAGAATTTTGCAGAAATGTCTAAATAGACTCAACAGAACTGACCTAAATTGCAAAATCTCTTACAACACTTTGTAAGCATGTAAGGATTTTTTTTGAGATGCATCTTCCTTGGGTTCAGGGATTTGTCCTTAAAACTACACTGTCGGAAAAAGGTACTGTACAAGTACAATTTGTTCAAGATACACACAATGTATATGTACCTTCCAAGGTTCTTAAGATGATATTTTTTTCTAGTGGAAAGAGTCGTATTTGTACATTTTCATAACCTAGCTTTTTAAGCTAGAAAAATAAAATGTAAGACAGTCTGTATTGAGTCAGTGCTCTTTGTGATTGCTAATGTAACTGCAACTGGTTTGGTAACTAAAGGTAAGAGGTGTACCTTCTTAGTGATAGTTGGTACCTTTTGGTACTATGACCCTAATGTATGACTATACTGTACCCTACTGTACTGTATGATGGTATGACTGTATTGTATGACCCAGTTGCACAGTATTACTGTGCTACTAAAAGCTGTCTGTACTGTACAGCTGTACTATTGAGACCCTGCTTTATTGTATGGTGGTGTGACTGTACTACTTAGACCCGACTGTACTGTATGCCTGTACTACTATGACCCGACTGTACTGTATGACTGTACTACCGTGACCTTGCTGTCCTGTACGACTGTATTACTATGATCGTGCTGTACTGAACGACTGTATTACTGTGATCGTGCTATACTGAATTACTGTATTACTATGGCGGTCCTGTACTATATACTACCCAAGAACAGTTTGCTGTCACGTTCTAAAAACATCTTGAAATGCAAAAGCGTGATATTTTGATGACCCCATTTGATGAATCCACTGAAGGTGTCCTTGAGGAGTTTTGGATGTATTTTACTCTAGAACCTTTCAGTCCATCAGATGCTAGCATTAGCTTTCTATAGCTGGGTTCCTTGGGGAGCACTAGCCCTGGAAAGCTCCAGCTGTGGTGCTGTCTGTGTGTAGCTGGGAGGGCTGGATGCTTAGTGAGGATGTTTAAATGTCAGTTGCTCTTAGAGTCAGCGTCAGGATCCAGGAGCCAGCCTTGACAGCACCCCATATGGCATGAGAACCTCGCCTTCCTGATAACATCTGCCAGCCGTTCACTGAATGTTCTGCTGAGGCCCAAGCTAAGTACAGGATTAGCATGCTAACACTGTTTGAATTCTTGTAACCTTGTCTCACTCTGAGGATTGTAACATTTGAATGTAGCAAGGTGCAAAGATATGTCTTTTGTCCACAAGTAGAGGAAAGGAAATGTGGATGACATTATCTGCCATTTTCAAAAGTTGCACTACAACAATGATGTCTTCCACTTCATGCTCTGTTTCTTTCAACTAATATAGCCATTCTAACATGTGATACATGTAGCTCTGAGAGTGCTGTGTACCCAGAGCCCAGCTTCCCTTTTGAGCCAAAACAGTTATTTAAATCCCACTTCATACACAGAACAAATTTCCCCACTCATCACGCCTTTGTCTTAGATTTGTTTGTATCTTTACTACTTCAGTTCATTACTTTTATCAAGGAAGAAAATCATTCTAACACACAGGCAGTGTTCCTATTCTGGCCTGTGAATGAATGTTTGGAGAAAAGTATTTCTCATCATGAAATAGAGGTCACTTTTCTAACCAGATACTTCTCTAATGAAAGCAATTCTATTTGAGGACTTGGCAATGCTCGCTTTCAAGCAGTTTTATGAATGAACCGAACATCGTTAAGTGGAAGGACAAGATGTTTCTGAGTGCATTAGTCTTCTGGACTTGTTAGAGACCAATTTAATGTGCCCTTTTGAAAATGACAGAGATTTTAGTCTTGTCCTTTCATCTGCTGTAGAGAAGAAAAAAGAAAGAAGGCCTCACTACAAAAGTTACAGCACATATATAACCCGAAATAATAAAACAACTGTTTAAGTCAATTGCCTGTAAATGTAAGTATGTTTTTAATGTTGTCACGTCCTCCTGAATGTGGAGCTGCATGGCCGCAGAGTTCCCATCCTAACCCCTGTCCTTTGTCAGTAGGGCCTAGCAATGTTTTGCTGGGAAGTTCTGGGTCCAGGCATTCATGTGGACATCAGTTTGACAACCTAAATATAGTTGTGAACCAGGTACACCCCTTTCATGACAATTGTATAGCCCGATGGCAGTGGCCTCTTTGCAGGATAGCACGCCAATCCCCACATTGTAGTTTGGGAATGTTTTCGACAAACATGACAAAAAGTTAGAGGTGTTGCGCTATCCTCCAAATTCCCCAGCTCTCAATTCAATTGCAGATCTCTTAGATGTGCTATTACAAGCCTAATCCACCTCACAATTTAAAGGATTTGCTCCGATCATCGCTGCCCAAAGAATCTCCATTTAAATTCTTCTACACCATCTTTAACACAGCATCCACCCTTTACACTGTGTTAACATTTCCTGGTAAATAAGTCAATAGAAATGCTCCAAATGTGTAGGTGCAAAAGCTTACATTATTGCTAAAGGCATGCCTGTTGGACTCTCACGTCTTTGTTTCATTTGCAGTCTGTATAGGCAAACAGAGATGTAGCCTAACCTATGCTATGACTGCCAGATAAGGTTGACCTTTTCCTTACACTGACAGCCATCATTTAATTAGTGTGCCTGAATGTCTGAGTGAATTTTATGAATGTAGCCGTGCTCCAAGTTTCAGTAAACTGAGGAAGTCATTTTTCATATCTTCATGGAGATGTATCATTGTTGCTCAGAGGTGCAGCCATGGTCGTTGTTTGAGAATGCCTGTGAACCAAATTCTAATGTTTGTCACAGCCAAGACACTAATATACGTACTACCTGAAGTTTCAAACAAAATGCGCGAATACCCTCTTAAAACATAACATGTGAACAACAAAATCTTCTGAAAGTGAAAATGACCATTCTGTCATACATAAACACCACAAAATTCTTCCTCTGCATTTAAACCATTCACCAAGTGAAGCGGCGGGCAGCCAGGAGCACAGTGCCCAAAGACAGTACCTTGCTCAGGGTATCTCAGAGGTGCTTAGCTGTCTTGGGAATCAAACCCACAACTTTCTGATCACAGGGTGAACACCCTAACCACTAGGCTACCAGCTGCCCCATTCTGCAGTGCATATCCAAACAACAACCTGCAGAAAGCCCCTATCAGCAAGTAAGACCCAGAACACCCAGAACACTTCCCTTTTTTCACTTTGTTAATGAATACTAGTCAACTAGTACTACTTTTTGAATGACTGGCTGGACTAGTAAAAAGTATGTCATAAAACTCCTCCATACATCAGTATCATTTATATATAATAGGATTTTGAAAAGGATTCCAATAAGAAATCTGTTTTAGTTTGGTTCCAGTCAAATGACATCCCTCTTCCTTTACAGTGAACATGGCTTTCTGACCCCTCGTGTGGTGTATTTGCTAAATGTATTTTTGTTAGAAGTAAGTAACTCAGTAAATGTTTCTAAAAGTGACAGTGAAACGGCCATAGTCTAATGTGATTTATTTCCGGGATATCGTCATGTATTCAGACCAGACAGCTCTAAGCTCACACTGGATTTGTGTTACATGAGTACATGGTGTTCAAGATATTTGATGCAGGCTCGTCAGCATGGCAAAAACTGTTTTTTTTTTTTTTTTTTTTTTTTGCTTTGTTCCTTTTTGCTTTTTTTTCCCTCTTCTCTTGGTAATGAGTTTATTGGGACTGATTTCAATTTTCCCCTTTTCAAGCTGTTCTTCTTCCAAATGGAAGCAATTGAGGAAGCCAGATCGGCGGCATCTGTGATTCCATCAGTTTGAGGCAGACTAACACAAGACTGAGTGGGCGACTAGTCTCCCTGAGCTCTAGCACACTCCAATCTTTAACTCTTCCGGCTCCTCCACACAGCCGAATATGAATCTGTCTCTTTCTACCTGCCTCTCTTTGATCACCGCTAGATTTCAGCCGTATTTCCTTAACATTTTCTTATCTGGGAGACTAGAGTGGAAGAATTACGGCTGCGCTACTTTGATCTCGTGTAATGCATGTAAATGCCTGTGTTAGGGTTGTTTTGTGCTGCTGCAGTGTCAATCCTCTGGGAGTTTCACGTCACAGTAGATTGGTGCAATGCCTCTGAAGTATTTATGCTTTCTCTCTCTTTCTTTCTTATTTTTCAGGAAACATTGAGTAGCTCTACCTTTCCTCCCTTCCTGCTAATATTTTAAGTGAAAATTACTTTTCTCCGGGGTAGCAAGGTTACCAGGAAATTGCATTATATAGGGCTTTAAATAGGCTTTTGGGTGGCGGTGACACAGGAGGTGAGGATGCTGTTTCATTACAGTTAAATTGAAGCAATTTTACTCTTCTTCAGCGCTTGTCTGTTTTTTCCTTCCCGCCCCGATGAGTTGTCCCAGGCCTGATATATAATGTAAATTGCCTTTAAAGAGCTAGATCTGCAGCTCAGCTGCCAGCATTTATTAACATTAGTTAGCACTAAACAACTCGTTATTGTGGCATTCTATCATCCACCATCTATGCTGTACGTTGGTTTGAATGTTGCCCCCCCTGACTGAGTGAAGCTTTCAGATCCCTCCTCCATCCTCAGCACTCTGCTTTTACTCTGACGGCTGTTGTCAAAGCACATGGGTTTTTAAGACTTTCCTGTCTTACTTGAGCTTACCTTGGTAAAAGACCTTGATGGGGCTGGCAAGTACGGTAGTGATGTAATACTGACCAACAATTCAGTGAGGGACTTCTAATGTTGAGTATCTAGTTTCATTGATTGTTGCATGCCATTAACACAGTAATGTGTTTACATGTGTGTTGCCTATAGTTACCTATGGTCTATCCTGTTTACTTGTACTTAATAATTCATTTAGGTCTAGCTTGGATGTTCCAGTTCCCATGTGGATCAAAACTACACATTATGCGATCTGTTCCCAGGTGCTGATGATGAAAAGAGCTTAAAAACAAACTCCCTATGCTATGTCGCGTCTACTGCCTTTAGGCATCTGTGTGTCCGTACTGAACCACTTCTGTTCCAGACATTTTCTTGTTTATTCTTCCCCAGTAGTTTTGCTGGATCAAAGCCATCACTGACTGAGAAGGGTCTGCAGAGAAAAATCCATTCATAATTCAGTGTGTTAAATTTTACAATAATACCATTCATTTTAATAAATGAATCAAATAGAGGGAAGTTGGATTCGATTGGTGGATGGTCAGAGGGATCTCAATCAATTATACAGAGAAAATAATTTATGTAATAAATGCTAACAGAGTAGATATATTTAATACAATTTTGTACACTGTCAGTGAGACGTACAGTGAGATTTCTAAAGTGTCAACAAGCTTGGTTCCCTCGATACATATCCATTCATTGTGGATTTTTAGTGCTTTGTAGCTTTGTCTTGTAATTTAGAGGTGTGTTAACTGTTGACATATGCAGTATTGTTTACTCGTGGAGAGATTTGCTTGAATATAAACCACTGCTATAGCTGCCCATATCTTTCAAAAGTCTCAATAAATATGTGACTTTGAAATTTGACAATGATTCAGCAGAGTTTATTGGTTCTAAACAATGATAATGGATCATGTAAAACTAACATACAAATGAAAAACATACAGCCATGCTCGCCTTGAAAGTGTGTTGTAGAAATAGTTAAGATAAAGGAAGTATGTGACAGGGTTAGGCTTTTAAACATTTGTACATTTTTGATTTTACACTGATAAAAAAAAAATATATGGACTTTTATCCCCTTTTTAATAATAGCATAACTATGTATGATGTCAAATAAAGAAAAACACCCATTAGACTGTGTAGGTGGCCTCGCTTGGTATGGCAGTTTTATAATGCTTATTAAAGCGCTTCTCTTTTGTCCCAGTTAGACAGATACTGTAATTGTCCTTTCAGCTCCCTGACCAAGTCTGCTTTGTCTCTGAATGTAGTCTCTGTTTAATTTTCATGGCCTCTCTCCCTCCAGTGGTACATCCCACTAAGTCCCATATTAATTAGAAAAGGATTAAATGGGTTATGTCGACTGTAATTAAGAAGCTGGGTTCTGAGCCTGGGTGGGGGCCACACTAGCAGCCTTCTCAATAAGCTGGACTTGAGTCCCTACAAGACAAAGTAACAGGCTGAGATGGTATTGCCACTGTTACTCTGTCACCATTTTGTGTCCCGGAAATGACCTTAGAAGGTCTACTTGAATGGAGCATATGTTTCTGAAGCTTATCATGACTCTGACATACAGTAGCAATCCCTTCAGCACTAATAACTGTTATTTACACAAATAACAGGATTTTTTTATGCCATACCAGAACCAAAGCCCCAGCTGTGCTGCTCCTCTCCTGCCCCTTTAATGCTTTTCACCTTTGGTGCTGAGTTCTTGCTGCCCTAGCCATATCACCTGTACCTAGTTTTCTACTCAGTGTAGTCTGTGCTCTGTTTGTTTATACTGTCATTTGTCAAATATTGTTGTCATGTAAACATCACAAACAGCATTAGTGAACACCATCAGGCATTTGCATCTTATTGTCTTTGTCCAAATTATCCCTGTGCGTGACTGTTTTCCTCTGTGTTGTGTGTTTGAGCAGATTTTTGATCATAAAAGCTTTTGATAAGTTCAAGTAGTGGCTTTTCCTCTTTGCGTGTATCATATTAGTTACAAGCTCTGGCTAGAAACCTGTTTTTGTTTGGTACAAAAGCACGCATTTTAGAGTTTCAGCATAGCATTTCCTGCCCATTCATAGACTAATAAACAGACCTTGTCCTTCATTAAAAGAACAGTGTCCTATTTTACATATTACTGTGCCTTAAACTGATGTACGTTTAAACTGACATGTGTAAATGATCTCTTTCTGATTGGCTACAAAGCACAGTCCTTCCTTCATAATACAGCCTGGGCTTAATGGGTGGAGTCGGGAGAAATAGGACAAGCAATTGCAACAATATAGTTTGCATATGCATGGAAGATAAAAGGCAGTGATGGTGCAAACACAGTGACAATTCTATAGAAAAAGTATGACACAGCACTGAACGTCAGAATTTCTTGGTACATTTGAATCAAAACCCTTAAACATGCTGGGACAGGAGGTGTTAGGAGTCAGAATGAGTCTCAGTTCCTTTCTCTGTCATAGGTGAGGCAAAACGTTGGGTTTGGAGATTATATTAGATGAATGGTAACCCTTAATCCTCACACAGGGCAGTAGGCCATTTCATAACTCTGCATGAAACGGCTCTGCCACTGGCTCTGTTCTTTTTTATTCTGGGGATAATCAGTAATCCGGAGTCTTTTGATCTTCAGTTCAGTGTAGGCTGGCAGGGAGTAGTATATCCTCAAGCTATTTTCGAGGGTGGCCATGTAAAACTTTCAAAGTAAGAAGCAGGAGCTGGTAAGTGGCTTGAACTCGAGCAAAATCTTTTGCATTGTTTTGGAGTTTTGCATAGACACTAAAATTCTGATACTGGTCGATCCTTCTGAGAGATCATCTTACAAATGAAACATTGGAAGTGTTTTCTTTTAGCAGATCACCTGATTAACAGCCTCATGAGATGCAATGAATGCTTATTAGTATATTTTTGTTAAACTGGCCACTTGTGTGGCATTTTATTTAATACTAATGCAAGACCCTCTAATATAAAAAATAATAAAGGACGTTGTTTTTCTATGAAATCGTGAAGAATTTTCTCATTTTACATGCAGAAGAAGCTACACCTTACAAAGGGTGCCCTTCTCGTGTCTATGGTTACGGCGACAGCATTTCTTGCGTCCCCCCGTTGTTGTGATGGGGTGCTTTCTGGGGCTTTGGAACAAGCCGATTACACAGACTTTGACACACAAATCATGTCAGAAGCAGTGGAAAGGACTCTAGTTGCTGTGACATCTATATTGATGACGCTCTCATTAGTCTTCTCCTCAGCTGGAAGGGGAGGCCAAGGTTGCCAAAAGCCTTCCCCTGTCAACCTAATGCCACAGCTGAATTTTAAGTGCAGCTTCTTGTTTTGCAGGGTTCTCTGCTTTATTGAATCCTGCTCTATTTTAAATCTATGTCTTTCCTACATCAGTAACATGAGGGCACTTGTTTAACTGACCTGTCCATGCTCCACTCACAGACTTTTATGGCACTGTTGTAAGTCAGACAAGCTTGGCCTTAATCTTGTTCAACTTAATTCTCAATAAATTTTTGTCACAATTTAGAAATTTAGAATGATTACATTTTCCTCAAATACTTTTAACTTGCATATGTAAAGTTATATTGTTAGAATAGATTATGTGTATTTTTTGACACATAATTAAGCTAATGGTTACAGATTCATTCTCCCTAGTTTTGATCAAGAGCATAGTACAATTCATCAGGGCCAAATTATTAGCTTGTAGCATTCACAAACTCTTCGAGGACCCATTTTTTCGCTTCTTAAAATTCAAGATTCAATACAGTCATATGTCACATACACAGTTATACAACATGTTGTGAAATGTGTCTCTAAAATGTCTGAGATTGTGCAATATGGTTATTTTAAGAAATTTAAGGCCTAAAACTAAGCTATAAAAATGTATAGAAAAAATAAATTCAAATAAACATTAAGTATAAACAAGTGTGCAAATGTAATAGTGCCTATTTACTGTAAAGTGTACTAGTTTACAGTTGATGTTTATAGACATATAACAGGTGAGATACAGTGAGGTTGTGAAATTAGAGAGTTCAGGTTGTGTTATAATCAATAGTTATAAGCTGTGGAGTCTTTGTAGCTTGAGCATAGAAGTTCCTCCTGTGGCTCTCTGTTTTGGCCACAATACTCCTGAAGCATCAGCCTGATTTCAACAGGTAAAGCAGACAATTACTGTGGTAAGGTGAGTCTCTGATGATCCTGGTCATGCTAGTTCTGCATGTGCTGGTATAAATGTCCCGCAGAGACAGTAGAGCTGATCTGATGCATTGTTCTGCGGCCCTGATCACTCTCTGTAGTCCCTTAATGTCCTGTACAGTGCTGTTCTTAAACCAGGAGGCGATGTTCTGAGTCAGGACACTTTCTACAGCACAGAGGCAAAAAGTTCTTAGGATTACTGGAGAGATTCGAAACTTCCTCATCTCAGAAGATAGTGACTCTGCCCTGACTTTATGGACTGGGTATGAATAATATTTTGCCCATGTCAAATCCTAAGAGTTGTTAACGCCCAGATATTTGATGCTGCTCACCCTCTCCTCTGCAGTCCCGTAGATTCAAGGTGCACTATAGCACTAGAATTACACATAATACAAATTATGTAATTAGAATGGATATTATATAATGTATTATATTATATAATGTACGTTATATAATAAATATACTTTATACATAGCACTCATGTGTTCTTTTTAAGTTGTGAAAAGTTCAATCTTGACAATATAAACTAATACATTACTCAACTTTCCCAAGGCAAATTCTTACGTTGGTTCTGTGTGTACTCGTAAATTCGCTGCATCAATATTACTGGCATTTCTTCTCAGATTGTGCTTTTCTCAGATTTTCTTTTTTTCTCTTCAATTATTAATTAATTCACATGTGCATGTGTGAAAGGGGCTGTAGAGAGTAAACTTTGTTCTTTATTCTCATTGTCCTTACCCTGTGTACTTTTGATGACATAAGGTTTCCATTGTTTCTTGGTTTAGTTTCCAGCTTGTGTGTGTGTGTGTGTGTGTGTGTGTGTGTGTGTGTGTGTGTGTGTGTGTGTGTGTGTGT
>JBBJLS010000109.1:15972846-15983607 GCA_037577275.1 Bryconaethiops microstoma
AAATGGTTAGGAGAACACTTTGCCACACATAAAACCACTCTTTACTGTAATAATGTTAATTGTATTTATTGTAATATATTAATGTTTTAACACTAACTTAACACTACTGTCCAGTAGTAAAGGTTTTAAATATAATTTTCCCAGGTGCCTAAGACTTTTGCACAGTACTGTACATATTAAAAACAGTCTAAGTTTCTGTGCTTGAACAGACATATGTCAATTAAGAGGGTGTCAATTAAGTGAGGCTTTTCATTACCAACAGCTGTACAATAAAAAAGTCTGAGCGAAACGCTCATATATATTTTTCCCCTTCAGAAGACACAGCTTGCTCAGAAACCCTTCATTTAAACTATCCATATGTACAGCTTTGAAAAATAAAATCAGCAAAAAATATACTTTGGAGCCAAGTCGTAGAAGAGCCAATTTGGTTCTCTAAAGAACCTGTCTGTTCGAGGGTTCTTTAAAAAAACTCAGTTGAAACAAATCAGTTGAAACGGTTCTTTAGGGAGAGGACCAAAAGCCGTTCTTCATCGACCCAGCTAACCCTTTGTGGCAGATTTTTTCTTGAGTGTATTAAATTTTTTTTAAACTGAATTAAGTTGTGTGATCTTCATAAGAGGCCTATAAAGCAGCCACATTCAATAATGAGCACCACTAGCATGTTTTTTTCCTATTTCTTCAAGTCTTACTTTAGCACAGATTTGAGTCTCAAATCAACTGTAGTGAGTCCAAGTGCCAAACAAGAGTCGCTATCTCTGCTAAGTGCTAAATGGGTGATTCATGCACTCTCACATATTCAGAAACTAGAATGTCAACAGACTGGGTGAAAATCCAGAGTTTTTTTAAACCCTGAAGGTATAAGGTGAGTTTAGTAAAAAAGCGACGTCTGATAAAGTGGGACAAACACGTTTTATATAGCAATAAAAAGCAAGCAACTCTTCTTTCATTCACCTGGTGCAGATGCAGTGACTTACAGCCACAGTGTAGCACTCAAAAGCATGACTTCAGTTTTCCACTGTACATTTTGAGGGTACACACACTTTGATTGAAGAATACAGGTTTAGAGGGCAAGTACTGCTCTGTTGCCTCTTTTGATCAGTGCTGATAGGAAAGTCTCTCTCTTTCTTGACTGCAGCACCATAACAAGTTATTTGCATAGCCATGACTAAAACATATTTCAATCACAAAGGCTTATCATTTATGAACATGTATTGGGTAATTGCAGTGGAGGGAAATGAGACTCATACTGCCTCAGCCTAATTGGATTTCTTATCAGGATATCAAGTATACAAAGAAACAATACAATATTGTGGGTTGTGGGTGTTGAATTTATTATGAAGAGCCTGAATATTTTAGTAAGAGCTCTGAATCAAATGCTTCAGGCAAAGTCCCATAGCTTATCAGAAGAAATTATATAGACTGAACTGATACACTGACATACCAGGCACATAATCTATTAATTCTCCAATGTGACTGTGGCAGTTTAGGATCCCCTGAACTTCTTTTATGTTAATAGATACATGTAGGCCTGCCAGCGGGCAGTGAAGAATGATCATGCTGTCTTAAAATAGTCAGTAGGTTCTAAAAGCAAGGTGATGTAAAAGTATACTATCATAGTCATAGTCTTTATGGACAATATGTAAGTACACACAGCCTCTCTGCATCTGTTATCTGTTGGTAATAGAAACATCTGCCTGTAGCGTACCATACTCACACAACCTGTATATTTTACAAAATTTACAGGGAGAAATGTTAGAGCTCTATGGTATCTGGGCTTACATACTCAGAGTGATATTTTCTTGGCACATTAATTAATTAACATGTTGGATGTGGTGGATGTGAACCATGCTACCTGTGTTTCAACATATCACTCTGAGTATGTTAAAGCTCCGAGTTGAAAAATATTCTATCTTGAAGTCACAAGTTGATAAAATTTTATTCATGAGAAGTTTGGATCTTTTAATGCCTCTTCAAATATAAAAAAGAGCAGCAATCATGTGACAAGTGAATGAAAGGTGAACAAATCATACAAAAAATCAAAATGAATGAATTACTATCAAATTACATATCCTGTCCTCTTACTAGCTGCAGCTTCTTTGTACAAAAGTAACCCTGTTACTGAAATATGTTGGGTGCACAATGGCTTTTTAGGCTGGAAGAACTGGCATAATGCAGTATTTAGAAAATAGGTAAGATACTTTAAAATAATTTGTCTGTAGTTTGTACTGCAGGTGTTATATGCTGGTTTAAGCTATATTAACTTTTTTTTATTTATATTGATTCTGGAGTCCTCTGCATTTAACCCATTCACCCGAGTGAAACAGTGAGGAACCAACAATGGAGCCCAGGGTGCAGTATTTGGGGATCATATCTTGCTCAAGGGTTCCTCAGTGGTGCCACTGTTAGTCCTGGGATTAAAACCCACATCCTTCCAATCGCTGGGGCAACTCTCTAATCACCAGGCTGCCAGCTGCTCTAACATGACTGTAGCAAAAATTACAAAGTCATTTACCTGATGAAGGGTGGTGGTCCTCCATTTTTGTTTGCGTTGTTTTTTCCTCAGAATTAATTTTCGCAAGTGAAATTGTTCTGTTGAAAGAAACTGCTGTATGTTATGCATGCCCCTGCTGTGTCGCTGTTTCTTGACTGTATGCCTTTGTTTTACTTTGCCATGTGTTCATCTTCCCTGTGTATTTGTTATTTTTATCTTAGTCTCCACCTTAGCCCAGCCCCTTTGTTATCCTATTCACCTGTCTTGTTCACGTCTCCTCCTCTGCCCAGGTGCTTCCATTTAGTTAGAATATATACCCTTGTGTTTCAGTCTAGTGGATTTGTCTGTGAGCATCATTGGTAGTTGTGCTTTGCTTATGTCTTTGTATTTAACCATTTGGGATATCACGTGTCTGTTTTACCTTGGACCCATTGTTAGTGTTTGTGTTTTGTTTAGTGTGTATATTTTTTAAACCTTTGGGATTCGCACCTACGTCCAGCCTTCAAGCCTATTCATTACACTGTAAGTGTTTGAAGGTCGCAGGGAACTGAAAACTAAACTAGCTGAGAGTGCAGAAAGGCTGGTCTGTACAATAAATTTAATCTGACAAGAAGAAAGTATAAAACCCTAAAAGAAAATAGAATAAAATTTGCAATACAAAAGGAGCATGATGAGAAAAAAGAGGCTGCTTAATGCTGTTAGGCCATCGTCATGACTAATCATTACACAACCAAAATGACCTACTCACTGTACAGATGCTTCTAATAAGAATATCAGTTGAATTGATATTTTAAAAATGTCTTTTTTTCTGATGATCCACAAAGATCTAGGCCTCTTTATGCTTGTGTTCTTAACAGGTATTGCATTCATGATCATCTGGGGGTGGAACATGTATCAACCTGTGGCTCCATTTGCCCTCTCGGCAAAGAACGTGAATAGTCTTGGTGTTCATGTATCATGTTAAAAGCAAACCATTTCTGTTAAAATAGTCCCACTGTTCTGTCACAGCCAGAAAGACTGAGCTGATTTTACAGCAGTGCCATATTGAATCACACATATTTAACTGAGTCGCTCCCATATTCAGCTGTGAAAGAGACTTCTTTTGGTCCCTTTGTTAGAAATCAGTACACCTCAAATTCCTCATTCAAGGTCTTTAGCATCAACACTATCTTAGATAAGACAATCTGACACTAATCAGTTTTAAAATCTATTATCTTCCTCAGCAACAAAAAGAATGGAAATCTAGTCAGCACTAAGACTGCAGTTACTAATATCACGGAAGTTTCTAGTAAAACAGTTGCTTTTACAAAAAGCAGCCAACCAATTATACACACTGAGGATATGAAACTGAGCAAGTAATCAGTTGCCTATGCAGGATATTGTTGTGCCAATTCTGACTTTAAATAGTCACATTAAATAGTCTAAACTAACTTAAAGAGAGGAGGGTAGGTATCACTTCTTAGAAAAACAAATAGGCATGTTTATGCAATTATGGCCCCATGTTAAAGGCATAGCAGTGTTCCACTAAGTAAAAAACAAAGGAACTGTCATGATTTTGTGGACTGGAGTAATGAAACAGCCAAGCTGTCTGTTTCCTGACGTGACCTAGTGGAGCAGGGAAATCAGTGCTGTAAATTCTGTTCTTTGTTGTGGTGTGTCATCAGTGTCCTTGTCAGCTGAAAGTTCAGTAGTTGAGCATGCAGTTTGATTAATGCCGCAGTGCATCTGTCCCTGGTGTTCTACTGTATTTATCTAAAGTTGAATTTCATCAAAAGTTGAGGGGTCAATAGAAGCACACTGAGGATTGAGGATTCTGAAGTACTCAGGATTTCCAAAAAACGTGTGAGGTTGATTTGCTAGCTACCTAACACCTGTAACACACAATCAGAAAGGCAAACTCTTCATGTTTTTTTATTGAAATTCATCTGCGAGATTTATGCAGATGTGATGAAATCTGTTTTTGGGGTCAGGTGACTGACAGAAGTTCAGAAACAATTGCCTCTACTGTGCCTCTGAACGGTCTTGACCCTGATGTTCTTACCCTAACCATCAGTGTGCGTAGGTCCTGTAAAAGGAGGTTGCTAGCTAATATCTGAAAAAGTTTTGCTTCAGTACACAATTACCATCATAGCTAGCTAGCGGACTACATCGACATTGAGTTAGCTAACAAACAACCCAGCAGCAAATTATAACAAACTGTCTTTTCCATTTGACTTATCATTATTTCTGCTGTTGTGTTTTTGTTTTTGTGATGACCTGGACCCCTAATGAGTTTGTGTCCATGTGCAATAGTGTGCTTATGTTTGTATTTGACTTTCTTTCTGACTTCCAATTATGATGTTTGTGGGGGTTTATGTACCAAAAACAATCATAATTCATATTATATCGATGCAGCTGCACTAAGTATTGATATTTATTTATTTATTTAATATTATTTAATATTAATTTCAGCATTTAAACACATATTTAATATAGATTTAATTGTACATGTACGTTTACTCTGATAACATTGCTTCAGAAGTCCAGAAGACCTTGTTCTTCTTGTTATTCTTTCTTTAATGAAGTTTTAGCAGTATTTATGTACTACTGGGTTATAGGCCCTTTAATGCTGATGAACTTTTATTATCATCTGACACACAAGGTTTTTGGAAGAGGGTAGAATTCCCTGAGTCTGACTCATCTCTGTAAAGGCTACTTTTATAGATCTGTTGCTTCTGAAATATATGAAGAACAGAAGATGTTTAGACAATACATGCCTTTCACTTTGTATCTTACTAAATGCTGTTCTTAATGGACTTTCAAAGGAGCTTCTTTGTGGAGGCAGAGAATAGGGTTATGGAGGCAAGACAGTTAGAAAAGAGGAGGACATCAATGCCATGGTCATCACCAGCAGCATTCACTCACTCTGCTACTAACACCTTCATTTTTAAAAAGCCCTCAGGAGAAACCTTGCAATAAAATGCTGGAATAGTTAGCTGTTTAGATAATTACAGGACTGACAGTTTTTGCAATTGAAGAGGCACAGTCTCACAATCAAATGACCTCAATGATTTTTTACAAAGCAACTGCTATAAATATGCAATTTGGTAGTTCGCAAGATGACTTATTTCTGTCCTAGTAAGGTCTAGGCCTGTTTCTTCTCATTTCCTTGCAACGTCCCATGATTGTTCATCTAGTGGGGTAGGCCATTTATCAGCCTGTGATTTGCCTTTGCAACATCCGCCATTTCAGCACACACAGTACAGCTGCATGAAAATGGACTTTGTTAATCAAGAAATAATCCAAGAAATCTTTGTGTACATGTGTACTGCTGAAAGCAAATTGCTTCTCTGCTAATGGTTCCACATTTAGTGATAGTTCTGTCTTGTCAAGCAGCCAGAAAGCATCATTTAAATGTCATGAAGCTTATTTTAAAGCTCTGCCACATCAAGTCGCACTACCAAGGTAAGCTTAGGGTTGTGAATAAAATGTTTTTGCTTTGATATAGTTTGTTGCTGAACAGAGAAGAATGCAGCCCTACCTCAGGAAAATCAACACATTTTTTATTCCCTTGATATGCCTCCAGGTTGATGGGGAGCTCTTGTAGCTCTGATGTAATCTATTTTTGGAAAGCAGTTTTTTCTCCTATACCATGAATGCAAGGTTACTTTCAAAATGAATTCCATTAGAGACTACTTCTAATATGACTGAATTGCAAATTGTCACACAATCTAATTCATTCTAAGTACCCAGTCTTTGTCAGTCTTCAGGAATCAGAGGTATTAACAGGGAATTCCCCCTCCCCTGTGATGCAGTAATAGCCTCTGCTCTTTTAGGAACTCATAATATTGCTAAATGCTGTAAATGTAAATAATATCGGTTTGTTTCCCAGACACAGATCATGTCTTGTCCAGGACTTTTCTTTTCAATGGTGAATCTCTTTTTGTAATGCTGTGTAATCCATTCTAAATTTAATTTCTGTCCAAGAAACCAACCAAGGTGGTGCAACATTTAATTTAAATGCATTCAGCCACAAGAGCATTAGTGGTGTCCGGTACAGATATTGATTAGTTCTGGGGTACAAACTCCAGAAAACATAGTTTCACTGCTCCACAATTCAGTCCTGGGGAGGTTTAGGCTCCTCTAGCTGGCACATTGCATTGGGTGTGATGACCTTAGAATCTTGTGCAGCTGTTTCATAGTGGCCCATTCCATTGGCAGTGCTGTCAGTATTATACAGAGTACGCTATTTTTAGTTGTTTTACATGTTTCTGTATTTTAAATACAATTACATATTCTACCAATCTGTTATTTTTTTAAGTCTGATCTGTCAGTCTTGGAATTTGTGCCTCGAAAACTTTCCTGTTCATGTTACATAATTTGCTGTGGCTGGCACTAGGAGAGCCAAGGGAATCCAATGAGAGGAAGCTCCCACACATGAAGCTTTACAGAGAGCTACATTGTTACACTTCTTCAACAGTGAGAATCTGTTTCTGCAAACTGTAGAAAGAAAGTACTTCAGGTGCTTTCAAATATCGAGGAACAATTGCAATTACTGATTGAAGACTCATCTGAATTCCAAAATAAATTAGCTGATATATACACTATGCGGACAAAAGTATTGGGACATATGTTTTTCAGAGTTTGGGCTAGGTCTCTACCTTAAAGTGAAGGGCAATCTGCTTCAGGATACCAAACTATTTTGGACAACACCATGTTTCCAACTTTGTGGACACAGTTTGGGGAAGAACCTTTTCAATTCCAGCATGACTGCAGCCCACTGCATAAAGCAAGCTCCATAAAGACATAGTTGGATGAGTTTGGTGTGTAAAAACTTGTCTGGCCAGAACAGAATCCTGACCTCAATCCCATCCAACATCTTTGGGATGAACTGGAACATCAGTGCCTGAGCTCATAAATGCTTGTGGAAAGCCTTCCAAGAATACTGGAAGCTGTAATAACTCCAAATTGAGGACCAACTCCATATCAAAGTCTTGTACTTGAATGCAATTACATTAAAGTCCCTTTTGCTGAAATGGTCAAGCGTCCCAATACTTTTGTCCATATAGTGTGTATAAGGCAGTTGACCACCAGCTCTGACACGTCATCCCAGTCAAAATGTAGCTGCATATGGCCTGTAATAAGCATACAATTAGCATTCAGAGAGTATCTGATCTAGAAATCAATTTGTACAATCAATGAGAAGCATTGAAGCTGTTTGGCACCTAAATGAGGCCTAAAACCTCACTAACATGTTGGTTTTTCCTTCAAGACAAATTAATTTAGGATCATATGCAGCTGCTCCATAGTGTCACATTCTACTCTCATATACAGAACACTCTCATATACAGACTTTACAGAATAATAGTATTTTCAGTCTCCAGAACATCAGTCTGACACCTTTTTATAGTGACATAAACATTAACATTCAGCATCTACACAGCTGAATAAACAAGTCTACCCAGTTGTCTTCAGTTAGTCGCTTCATTCTGTTCAAGGTCTCCAGTTTTAGAAGCTCTTTTGAACCTAGACTAGCAGAGTTTGGCTCCGAAGTGTATGGTACCTGCTTTGCCTAGATCAGAAAGCCATATAAATGTTTCATAATAAGTGCATCTCAGACTAAAATATGCATGGAAATTTGTTTTTGGAGACAGGCTTTCCACTCTACCGTTAAATCTTCAAGTGAATGACAACAAAAGCTAGAATTCATTGCAAGAGGGAACTTAAAATACTTCACTATTCCATCAGGCACAGCTAACATAACTGTAAGAAAGAGAATCCACATGAAGTTAATAATTCATCCTTCAAGGGATACTCAAATTCCATTTTACAATGTTCTTCTTCAGAGTGTCCATATACATATTGCATACGCACTGGGCAGTAGATCCTGTCCATCTCTTTAATGTAAATTAAATAGAGACGTCATTAACTGATAAATGTACAAGGTAGAGCAAGCTATGGAAATAGAACTTATTCTATCTTACATTTCAACATTTGTTACAATCCTGAGTTGTCAGCATAGGCAGTTTTAAGCTTTGGATCAACTTTATAATGAGAATCAGTTTCTGTGAACTGTAGAAAGAAAGTACTTGGGTATTTGGAATATTTGGAAGTGGATGGTGTGCTTTCAAAAGTTGAGGAACAGAATCAGTTGTGTTTAAGGATGGGAGACTCCTCTGTATTTCTAAATAAATAAATATATAAATGTACAAGCAAACAAACAAATAAATAAATAAATAAGGCCTATATATACAGTTGACCCCCCACTTTGACACGTCGCCCCTGTCAAAATGTGGGTGCGCATGGACAGTGGTAAACATATAATAAGCATTCAGTGAGTATCTGGTGTTCCATGCCTTCTTTCTTGAGATGTGTACAATCAAAACAAAACACTGAAGCTGTTTGGCACCTTAGTGTGGCCCAAACCTCACTTGTTGGTTTTCCATCAAATTGGCTCCTGTCTTTATCTATAATTCATTATTTTCAATTAAATAAAAGTTTAATCTGTTGGCCACCAGCTCTGACTTGTCATCCCAGTCAAAATGTGGGTGCACACAGACAGTAGTAAACATATAGTAAGTAGCAGTGTCAGTGTTAGTTATTTTGTTACAATAATGTTCTTGTTTTTGCAGTATTGTTATTGTTTATTTTTTTATATAGAAATTGTCTATTGTCTTATAATCTGTATTCTTCTTGTTGCACTGAGCATGCACATGACAAATGAATTTCCCTTGGGATAAATAAACTTTTATCTTATCTTTTCTTATCTTATCTGATCTGATCTTATCTGGGTAGAAGCCCTGAAATGCATTTCCATCAAAGTACTTAAATATCTGGCTTCAAAATGCAAAATTTGTCGGTAATTTGCAGAAAACAATGGTCAGCAGATACAAACTTCCTTACAAACTTTAGTTCCAGTCCACAGACACACCTCAGCTAGCTGACTTCATCCTTCCTGAATGCATTGATCGGCCCTGACAGGTGTGGTACCTTGGAGCTTGGATCAGGAAACTAAGCTCCAAGCAGGTCTCCTGAAGTAGGACTGACGTTAGAGGACAGACTGGAGCATCCATCACTTTGTCAGGGCTGGGTTAATCTCAGTGGAGACAACACTAGTCATTATAAGTCAATGTCCTGCAATCTTGACATAGTATTAAAAACAAATAAGTGAGGCAGCAGCCAATTCAGTGCAATTCAAGCATGACATAAAGCAAACACTAAACCACATTACATGGTTCTACATAAACAGTAGTATATGTTTCTGACGGAGTGAACAATACAAATACTACGAGTCTTATTAAAAACTAAATAAGAAAACTTTTAATACATCTTTGCATGCTCTTTTGGAAAGAAGTTTCACACTTTAAAAGCATTTCTCAGTCCATAAAATTCTTGTTTATGTCAGCAGCCATGAGTTCACTGAAAGAATTTAAGTTCCAATGAATATTTCTTTCATGTTATTGTCTCTATTTTCTTCTGTTTATCTATTGTCTACTGTTTCTTTAGGCTTGCTCATTAAGATCAAGGCTCAGAATGCCTTAAAACTTGTTGTAAAATAAAGTGCATTTTGTAGCTGTATGAGTAAAGGGAGCACATGTTTTTCTCTTCTTTGAGTGTATCATATACACGGATTAGTGACAAATGAAAATTCAAGTTCAGTAAAATACAATCGATTCCAAGCATTGAAGGTGCCTTAAGGTGGCTCAAAACCTTACCAAGACATTTTTCCTTTTGTCTTCTGTCTTTATCTGCAATTCATTATTTTCAATCAAATGGTAATTATTACACTGTGGCTGGGGTACAAGGTGTCTCTAGCCATTGTGATAAAAAAAAATCGAAGGCTCCTCTTTTTCATCTTGGTAGAGTTTTTATTTTTCATAGTTTTTAATTGCATTTGTTGAATTACATTTTTTGTATGTTTTTGTCTTTTATCCTTTATTTTATTCATCCATGTCTAGGTGTGACTGGCACTGGCATTTTTCAGCCATTGTTTCCTTATTACTTTAGCTCATTACTTTCCTTATTACTGTTCACACCCAGCTACTCCTACATTGTTAGAAAATGCACCAAAAACAGCATAATTTTAGGGGATCTTCTGAATGGCACACTGTCTAAGCCTCAATCCTCAGTCATGCCATACCCATCCATGGCTGGGAGTCCAAGAAAGCACAACTGACTCCAAGTGTGTGGAACTGTCCAGTGACATTGCACAATGCAGCTTCTACAGCTGCATTGTGGAGAGCACACTGACCAGCTGCATCACTGCATGGTACGGCAGCACTACTGCTATG
>JBBJLS010000109.1:15983707-16003043 GCA_037577275.1 Bryconaethiops microstoma
AAAATTTATTAGTTTTGCACTTTATTTTTTACACAGTTGTTGCTGCTAAAATGGACATAATACTTGAACTATTTAGAAGATTCAGCCAAGATTGTTGTGTTTTTGATATTTACAAAATTTTACAGCTGTTGCTGCTACCTTTTTATGAAGTGAGACATAAATAAATTCCTTTGGAATGCCTTTAAATTAAATGTAGTTGTATATTTTTTGCTCTTCTAATAAGTGCTTAGTAGTTTGTTAGTAAGGTTACATCAGAGAATAAATAAACAGCACAATTTCAACAAAGATAATGCTAATATTAGAGTAAAAATATGTATTATATCGGAATCTATATCGGTATCAGCAGTCATGTATCGGAATCGGATCGGAACTGGAAAAACGTGGATCGGCCCATCACTAATTTGAACACTTAAATGCAACCCGTAGTTAGCTAGACAGCGCATTTAATCTCTTCATTACTGTAGCTTGAAATGGGCTCTCAAATGGGATGCTGCAGTGTGAGACCTTTTGACAGATCTTATTAGCTGTTACTTATTCGCGAGGTTAGCTCTTCCATCCAATATGATAAACAGCCATCACTGCTGTTATCTCTTTAGGCTTTAGGAAGGCTGCTACTATCAGGGATGTTGCAAGATTTCAGTGTTTTTTAACTGCAAATGCTAAAAATAATATACTGCGCCTATATTCAAGTTATATGCTTGTTTTAGGTTAGAGTTTGTATTTTTATTTTAAGAGTTTTCATTAACTACATCTGCAGTTGACATGCACTGTTTAAATCTTCTTTAAAGTGAGCCTAGTCCCATCCTTCACAGAGTGCTTGACATTTTAGGAACGTGTGGTGAAAACGCAAAAAAAGTAGAAGTGTATGCAGATTTTAAGACTATTAAGGATGCGGTTGTGTGAAATTTACTACACTCACTAGAGAATAAACCTCAGGCCATGTGATAAATCAACCTGAACCTGACCCGAAACCAGAAATTTATTCAGGTAGCAGACCTCTACTTCTGGGCCACAGAGCAACCCAGTATTGTTTTTAAGAAATCATCTGACACAATAATATTCCATGTTCTGAATACGTTGTTGCTTTTTTTTTCCGACCATGATGTCTCCCTCTCAGTGTGTGTTCCAGTATTGACTGGTCGCTGCTGAGATCATTTGCATAAAGTTCTTCCAGCAAGCAGGGTGTGTGTCAGCAGTTTGATGCATCAGTTATATGAACATATTACATATTACATACAGCACATTATGACACACACTTGATCTAAGTTATTCAAAAAAACTTTTGTAATTTAAATTGTGTGTCACATACGCTTGGCTTAAAATATCAACATGCAGAACTTAAAAACATCTTTCTACATCCCTGGTTACTAAAATACCATTTTAATCAATAGTATCAGAAACACAATAAGCAAGTCTATTTGACACTATTTAACACATGATTCAGGCAAGAGTGTGGTGAGTTGCAGCTTGCACAATTCTAGCTGTTGGTCATTAACTTCCATTTACTCAAAGCCACATTGGCAGTGTCACAAAGAAGCAAAGCGGAAAATGTCTTTTTAAATAAAATATTGCATTACATTGGATGACTGCAAAATAATATGTGAAGAGAATGATAGAGCATCAATATATGACTAACCTAGCCTATAGTCTTCTGAAATCCTACCCACAAACTGCCCATCATGTAGAGCATAGTCAAGCCAACCATTGTGCAGGGAGCCGTGAGTGGGGACGGTATCTTGTTCAAGGGTACCTGAGTGGTGACACTAGCAGTTGGGATTTGAACCCACAATCTTCTGATTGCAGGGGCAACACTCTAGGCCACCCCAGTAGTTGGAACTGCAAAGTTGGAATTCCTAAGTCACTAGTAGAAAATTTTAACTGGAACGTTCATCAGTAGTGCTGAAAGCTTTAATATATACTGTTTGTTGGCACTTCTGTCTTATTAGTATCTCATTATGTCAGATATATACACAGTGCTGTCCAGCTTCTTTCTGAGGACATGTTGCTGCAGTAGTAGCCTAGTGGGTAAAACACATGACTGTGAACCAGATGACCGACAAAGTTGCAGGTTCAAACCCACCACTTTCTACCAATGTGTCCTTGAGCAAGACACTTAACCCTCAGTTGCTCCAGTGAGACTGTCGCTGTAACTAATGATGCTAAGTTGCTCTGGATAAGGGCGTCTGCCAAATGCCACTTATTTGTATGTAAATAAAATGCGTAACACATTATCAATTGGTACTGCTAACCTGATCAGTACCCAGTACTTCTTGTGCTGAAACACAAATGTAAATGTAAAGCACCATAAATCCCCACATTACACAGTCACAATCTACACTAAGTAGAAAATTAGGGAAACTATGTAAAAAGAATTCTGGGAGCAAATAAAGAGTGAGTGGTTCCATATTGCTGGAGAGAGATGAGAAAGTTGTTGATGGTGGTCACAAACAGACAAATAAAGAGAATTCTACCATCACAGCAGTTCTGAAAGAAGAGCTGTCATGATTAGGTAAATACACAATTACTTGAGAAAGATGATGTTATGTCAATTAAAATTCAGGTTCTCAGTGAAGTGGCTTGATTAGTTGTTTATTTGTATGATAATAATACATATTTTAACTCTCCTACAGCCCCACAGTAAAGGTATACTTTAAACAAGCCCAACACACTTCTCTCATCATCCATAGTTCAAGTTAAGGACACATTGACACAGTCTCTCTAGCATTTTAGAATCATTCAAATATTCTACATGATTGTTATTGTTTAATTAACGATTATAACAATTTTAATGGTCAAAACACTACATTACTCAATTAGCTTGACTTTGAAAAATGTGCTATATAAGTAAAAAGTATTATTATTATTTTATTTTTATTTTTTTTTATTAAAATGGTGACAGTCCTTACTGCAAACTCTAGTGCACACACACTCAAGACAGGTCCCATAGGCTGACAAATGTCTTTGATTTTCACTGTCTGAAATTTAAATGTATTTCATGATACCGACAAAAATAGTTTGATTTTTATGAATACCAGAGTGTGGTTAGCACTCTCACGGTGTGACAAATCCAATCATCAGGACGCACCCTCTAAGCTGCTGAAGCATCCCAATGGTGTAATATTGCATGAATTCTAACGCCTCCACAAGAGAGCACAAGTGCAAAAGTACACATCAGTACAATATTTTCGAGAGCCTTTGCCCTAAATTTGCATACCTTAGCCACAGTTCATTTCTTCTGAGCAAATGCAGAGGCAAAATTAAGCCATGCTACTTAGAATTTTGCATGCCTGTCCAAATTCCAAGAAGCATGGAATTAAGGTTGCCCCCATGGCTTGGCCTAAATACATAATGTGTGTGTGGGGGAGGGTGACTCTCCATTAAGCTGTCCTGTGTAAAACACAAGAGCAATCTTTAAGTTTTTAATGTTTTTGTGTAAAGCTGGATTGGTCAGAAGAACGTTAATGTGTGAAAACATCTAACAATGCCTGCTTTTGGAATATATATGGATTCTTTATGTGATGCTTGATGAAAGGATGGATCTGCAAAAATGTCTGAATTCAGAAACATTTGTCCTGCTGATCTTTGAAAAAAAAAAGTTTAATCAGTTGTTACATCAGTGTTGTCTAAGGCATTGTTGAATGAAAGAATAATACACTGTTAAAATGTCACTTAAAACGTTAAATTAAAGCATTAACCTCTGATTTCATCAAAAAAGAGTAACACAAAGACTTCATCTGAATCAGAATCAGAAAACTTTATCGATCCCAGAGGAAAATGCTTATGTAACTGCAAAGGCACACAGAGACACAGAGACAAGAACAATATAATATAATGTCTAAATAAAATCTAAATTAAAAAAAATCTGTAGAAAAGAAAAAAGCTCAATATGAAAATACCCTATAGTATTTATACCAAGCATTTCTGTATATAGTATATGTAAGTAACACAGTTGAGTAAAAAACTACCAACAAAAATGATAGTTTGGGGTAAGTTATTGCACTTATTACAGAAACAGAAGCAATATTAAATAATGAAAAAGTAATATTGACGTAAGTAGTGATATTGCACATGAAGTTTATTTGCACATAAGAGATTGTAATTAAATAATTAAATTTAAGTAATTAAATGATGCGGCACCCATTTAGAAAACGTCACATGATACTGCACACAATGATAATGTTTAACACCCGATAAGAACATTGCAAAATATTGCACATGGTAGACTGTTGCACAGCAAAAATACTGCACTTAGTTCTTCACACAATGTTATTTAACCCAGTATGAAAATATACAACAAGAAGCCACAGGCTACTACACAGATTATTGTGTGGGTGTGTGACGGAGGAGTTGCAGAGTCTGATGGCGGTGGGAAGGAAGGATTTCCTGTGGTGTTCAGTTGAGCACTTTATGCTGGTGAGTCTGTGGCTGAGAGTACTTCTCAATTCGTTCACCACACTGTGGAGTGGGTGATCAGCATTGTCCATGATGGACTGAAGTCTAGACAATGTTCTCCTTTCATATAATGACAATTTGCCTGTGATCCAGGTACTAAAGGCACCTGAACAATGCTAGTGGAGCACCTGATGACTCCCTTTAAATTATGTAAAAATTGGTTTGACAATTTATCAGCTTCCCATTACACAAATGCTTCACTAGAGAAGACAACAGTGGAATGGCTCGCTCCTTACCACTGTCGTTTAATTCTCCCCAAGCAGAAGCCAGATGTGCATATGAGCTTTTGTGTGATCAAAATATGTGATTACAATGTGCTTACAGATGGAATTTAACAATCCACTTAGTAAGACTGCGGTTTATAACTAGTCCTACGCGGTTAGCAGGTGAGGCAACAAACAATGAATGTGATAAGCAGCGAGCTGGCGTTAAACAGAGTCAACAACAAGCTTGAGACAAAAAAGAAAATAAAGATTCAGTTACAAAATGGGAGCAGGGATGATAATTTAATTTCTTTCACACCAAAGTCTTTTATGAAATATAAAAATATGTAATGATAATATCTCCACTTTTTGCATTATTCTCCCACATATTGCATGACCCTTCCTCAGTTGTATGCATGAGGCAGGAAAGTACATTTTGCCTGATCTATTCTTGAAAGTTAACTTATGCTTATTATCTGGAGTCTGGAGGATTTCGTCACTGTAGTAGGAAACGGCCATTAGACTGACATGTAAACTAACCAACCAACAAACTGCAGCTATTGTGTGATAGTACAAGCATAGACAACTCTTAAAACGGGGCTAAAACAAAAAGACACCTGTGGGGGAAAAAAAGTGCTATATGTCATTAACTAGCTACTAAGGTCTCCAAAGAACATTAATGAATGACTTTTCAAACAGCAACTACGTCTTGCTCGAAAAATATGTGCACAGTTGGCAACTGCTTGCAGAAAGTGTTGTTTCATAGAACTGATTAAACCCAGTGGACAGAGATGTTTACACACCAAGCAAAATGAGGCTATAATCAGTGAGGCTAAAAGTAAAATTAACCTAAATAGCAAACCTAGCTACTTAGCTAATGCAACATAGGTTTAGCTATTGCGCTTTAGTTAGTTTATTAGGATTTAATAGAATTGTTTATACATTGATCAGCTATAATAATAAAACCACCTGCCTAATATTGTGTAGGTCCCCATAGTCACCCACTGAGCAATGAACTCCGCAAAACCTATAAGGATGTGCTGTGGTGTCTGGCACCAAGATGTTAGCGGTTGATCCTTTAAGTCCTTTAAGAAAAGAGATGAGCCACCATTGATCTGACTAGTTTGTTCAGCATAACCTACAAGACGTTTGATCAAACTGAGATCTTGAACTTTTTCTCATGTTCCTTAAACCATGCCTGAACAGTGTGCAGTGTGGCAGAACACAATACCCTGAAAGAGGCCACTGCTAACAGGGAACACCGATGCCTTGCAGGGGTGTACTTGGTCTCCAACAATGTTTAGGTAGGTGATTCATGTCAAAGTAAAATCCACGTGAATGCCAAGACCTAAGGTTTCGTGGGAAAACATAGCTCAGAGGGTCACAGTGCATTCTGGTATCTGGTTGCTCAGATCCTTACACTTGAACCATTTTTTCTGCTTGCAAAACATGAACTTCAAGAACGGACTGTTCCCACTGTTCTGTATCTCATTGTAATTAATGTTGTGGCCGATCAGAAGGCATAATCATCAAAAATGTGTCAAATGTCTGTCTAGCTAATCTAGCTAAACTTACTGCTGCAAAAAAGCCTTATCTCACCTTGTTCCCACCATAACCACACAAAAATCAGGTGCCCATGCTGAGTATGAAGTCTGAAGTGTGCAGCAGTCAAAGCTCCTCTTTCCATTCCATCCTCTAAGAACTAAATGGAATATGCTGTGCAAATGAGAATCTATCAGATCTGGAGAAAAATACTTCCAGTGAGGCAGAAGCAAAGCAATACATCTCTTTGCTCCACACTCCTGTGGGAAAGATATGGAACACTCCCAACTTCCAATCAGCTCCCTCTTCAGCGCTTACACTGTGCCCGAGTGGATGAAATGTTTAGGCGCTGAGATTCGGCAATTCATCCTTATTTTCACTTCCATTCTGAACTCTCTCCTCTCACCATGGCAACATGCTGTGCTGTGTATAGTTACTGACCATCAGCAAGAAACTTGCTGTATCTTGGATATAGGCAGTGTATGCAGCACAGCATGCCGCACATTGTTGTGTCTCTGTCTCGACCTCAGAGCAAATCTCTCAGGAACCGCATTTCTTCCACTCTGACAGGTTTTTATTTACAACTACCCTGAACTGCGTAAACCATTTAAAAGACTCTAGGATCTACTGTGTGAGGATGGTCCAATAACTTCAAAAAGAACAAAACATGTGGGTAGATCCAAGGCCATTTATGAGCACCGCGGCACAAGCCGCAGAATCCCTTAACATGGTAAAAGTAGGGGTGTTCAGAGAATATATTTGTTGTGTTTCTATGTGTGCAACAGACAAATATATTTAAAAGCCCAAAGAAAATACAGATTATGTGAATACAAAGGTTGATTTTAGAGGGAGGGTAAAAAAAAGGCCCTCTTAGCAATTTATAAAAACTGGAGAAACTACGTTTCTATATAATAAACAAACTATTTTGATCTGAGGGAAAAGCCATTAAAACCACTGACAGGTGAAGTGAATAACCGATTTTCTCATTACAGTGGCACCTGTCAAGGGATGGGATATATTAAGCAGAAGTGTCAGAACATACAGTGCATCCTGCATATGAGACTGCATAGCCACAGACTAGTCAAAAATACCCATGCTGACCCTAGAACACCTCCAAAACACGTACAACAAGCATGTGTGAGCATGATCAACAACACCCAGACTGAGAGACAATCTCTTGACTTGCAGTTTTATTGACTAATTGAAGTCAACTCAATTTTATTTATATAGATTTTTTTGATAACTGTGTTGCAAAGCAGTTTTACAGAATCCAGGCCCAAGTCAAGCAGTCAAGTCAAGTCAAGACAACATTTAGTGCTGTGACATTTGAATTAATACAGTATCTGTCATAATAATATTATGTACTGTATTTTAGCATTGGAAATATTAGGTGTTCCACTGCTAGAATAGAGATAGACAGCAGCAAATAATAACTGTGCAAATAATAGTACCAGCAAGACAGAGAATGCCCAGAGACGCTGCTGGGCGAGTGAGATAGTGTTGAGGTTCTATTTGAGGTGCTGTGTGATGTGAACACCAAGGAACATGGTGCTCGACTGAGAAGCCGTTCATGTTCAGTGGAGACTGATCACATTATAACCTTCTGATGTCAAGAATCATCCTTTATGATACAGGTTGTTGGCTCTGCACCAGTCTGTAAGCTGTTGCACATCCTCTCTGTACGCTGCCTCACCAATCCCACTGATCATCCCCACTGTGGTCATGTCATCGACAAACTTGATTGTGTAGTATGAGCTGTGCATTGCAGCGTGAACAGCAGAGGACTGAACAGACGGCCCTAGGGCGCTCCATTACTCAGTGTTGAATGCTGAACTGAACACCTCACTTTGCAACTGGATCCTGGGGTTCCTAACAGATAGACCTCAGTCAGGATCAGGAGCAACATCTCGACTACTATCATTCCTTGTCATCTGATTGGGAAGCTGAGAATATTGGGCCTGAATTCTATGAACAGTTTGTATCTCCATTTTTATTTTTTGCGAGAACAGTAAAAAAAAAAAAAAAGTTTTCCAATGTTGTGATGACTACAAGCAGTGATGCTTTCAGCTTGATGGCAGGACCATGACAGCATGGGTACAACTCATCGGTCACTTTACTTGTAATGAAAAAAACATTTGTTTGCACGGTTCCTTGTGCCAGTAGAAAAGTTCCATTAGAGAAATATTTTCACAGATTTCCTCAAATGTCATTAAATCCAGTCCTGAAAAATCCAGGCAGCTGTTCTCCACTATTAATCATCTTCTCAAACCACAAACTCCCTCACTTACAGAAACTACACAAGAGCACAAGAGCACGTTTTTTTTTAATGGTTAAATTCATTGTGTCTTTTCTGTTTCTCCCACTCTAGTTGTCTTGACTGCCTACTCACAATCTCCCTTAACTACTTCCCAGAAGTCTTACAGCAAGAGGTTGAAGAAATCATCAGGAGGATGAAACCCTCACCTTTGCACTGGACCTTTTTCCGACAGCCCTAATGAAAGCAAACATTCATGCCCTAATTCCACTAATAACCACTGTAATAAACCAATCCCTCCAGGCTGGCTGTGCTCCATCTGTTCTAAACACCTCTTTAATCAGACCACTTCATGAAAAGCCCACTCTTGATCCAGAAGTTTTTGCCAATTACAGGCCCATGTCCAGCTTTCCATTCCTGTCCAAAAAATACTGGAAAAAATAGTTGCCACTCACCTTCAGGGCCACCTCAAATACAACATGTTGGAAAATTTTCAGTTTGGTTTCTGCACTTCTCATGCAGAAACAGCTCTGGTTAGAGTCACAAATGATCTCCTGATGGCACCTGTTGCTGGCTTACTTTCTCTCCTCATCCTCCTTTATTTGTCCGCTGCATTTGATACTATTAACCATGACACACTTCTCAATTAGCTACATCACACCACAGGACTTACTGACACTGCCTTTCCCATCTCATTGACAGTGTAGAGTACATTTCCCTTGGAAATGCAAGGTCCTGAACACACACTGTGACCTGCTGAGTTCCCCAGTGGTTAATCCCTCACCAGATCCTATTAAATTTTATACATGCACCCCTTTGGCCATGTCATAGTGGCTATGCAATTTCATTTTCATTGCTAACTTTACATAAAAACTGACTCATATTCCTCTTCAGATTCATCATTTGTCATTATCAACCGCATGCTCTCTGTCAATATTCACTGCCTGTCTGGAGGAGGTAAAGGTGGGGATAAAACAACTTTATCCATTTGAATAGTTCCAAACTAAGGCAATCTTAGCTTGCACCCCACCCTAGATACCAGTCATCCTCCATAACCAGCATTACACTCTGTGATCACAATATTCCCCTCACATCAGTTACTAACATTGGTGTAAGGTGTGATGCTCGACTCACTTTTGAAGCCCGTATCAAACACCTCCGAAAGATCTCAGAAATATTGCTAAACTCTGTTCTACTCTTAACCTTTCAGATGTTGAAAAGCTGGTTCATGCCTTTGTCTCCTCCAGACTGTATTACTGTCATGCACTTTTCATTGTCTTCAGAGACTACAATATATTAAGAACAGCGCTGCAAGGATCCTGATGAGACACATCACACCTATTCTCTATTCACTTCACTGGTTTCCTGCCCCCTCCCACCTGAAATAACTAATCACCCCACTAACTTCAACACCAGTCTCTTCACTCTACAAACTCAAATCGCTTGCTCCTCCCCAGGACTAAGCTCAGTACAGTGGGTTTTTGGGCCTTCTGTTTTGCTGCCCCTGGTAATGGAATGCCCTCCCTGACCATCTGAGGGCACCACAGATTACTCAGAGTTTTAAAAAAGTACTTCAAACATTTAGCAGAATAATTAGCCTTGCTGGTTGTTGCTTTTGTTAAGATTTTATGATTTTTTGTGAAGTTTTATGTTTTACCTTGTAGCAGTGTGAGATTTGCTTTAATGTCAAAAAATCAGAAAACCAAGGCAAGACATGCAGGCTTTGTGCTGTAAAGTCAGCTCTGGCTGATGAAACCCAACATGTTTCCTTCCAGTAAATAGTTCAAACAACACTTGTACATTACCAGCACAGCCGACTCTTTCAGGAGATTCTCTGGGAAAGAGACATTACTCTTCTCTGCAGTCACATATGATCAAAAGAACACACAGTCAGCTAGCTAATCATGTTTTCTTAATTTTTTCAGGATTTTCACTGGTCTTGCTCTTTAAGGTCACAGTTTAAGAAGAGATTAAAAACAGCCTAATCACTTCACTGGTAAGATTAGTAGATTACACAAAATTCATGGTTAAAAGTTTGGTGGTCACATTTCATGATCTATATAATACATAAAAAGAAGAGT
This sequence comes from Bryconaethiops microstoma, assembly GCA_037577275.1. Taxonomy (NCBI): domain Eukaryota; kingdom Metazoa; phylum Chordata; class Actinopteri; order Characiformes; family Alestidae; genus Bryconaethiops; species Bryconaethiops microstoma. Next base: position 15,994,240 of record JBBJLS010000109.1, read on the forward strand.
TTGATAATTGATGTTTTGACAAAGAAACTGTGCCGTTGGAAACATTTTATTTATAGTGGAACAAACAGGGCAGGTTTTTCAGAGACCTTGAAGATATGTGGGATGCTGTATTCCCTCCCTGACTCTAGAAGGTATGATGGTTTCTTCTGTTTCACTTTCTCACAGACCTCATCTGTGTGACTGTGCCTTAACACCGCAGTTTAACCAGTTTATTTGGTTTAGTGTTTAAGTTTAGTGTTTAAATCATCCTTTATTTCCTTTTTCTGCTCCTTTGCTCCTTTGCACATTTCTTTCATTGCAAATGCAGTTTATATGTATCTACACCTGCACATCACACTTGTCTTCACTTACTTATTTGTATTTCTTATCTTGTTCTATTTAAACATATATATATATATATATATATATTTCTTTATTTTTATTCCTTTCATTCTTTATTTTTTTTAATTTTTTAAATTTTTTTTTAGTTATTAACTCTTTACCTAACTTGGCATTTGTGTGTGGACAGCAAAGAAAGAATTTCATTGCACAGATAAAATGCCACTTTTTTTTTTCTGTACATATGACAAACGCTTTGAATCTTGAATCTTGAATTGTGTTAACAGCAATTTAAATAAAAATGTGGTGGTTGGTTTCACATTAATTTGGAGGAAGCAAAAAAACAAATCACCTTTTTTTGTGTTTGCTCATAACATGGTTTTGAAAACAAGCATCTGCCTGTGATTGTCATTAGTAAACTAATCTGCACTGAATGCTCAACAAGCTGGCTTGACATGAGGATGTTAACCTTTTACTATGAAAACTACAAAAAATGTATCACTTACGAAAAGTATAAAGTTTGTGTGATGCATGTATTTCAGCAAATGTTCAGACAGGCAGCTGTCACAGTCATTACAGGCTTACTGCCTTTGTTTAAACAGTAAGTTAGATAAAGAGTTAAAATGCCTTTAAAAAGTAGGTCAGATTCTCCAGCTCCAAATCAGTCATCTCTCATCTTAGGGTTCACTTCATTATGTGCTGAATGAACAAGGTTCCCATGGCAACTGCTCCAACAGTTTTGTGGCAGAGAGATGCAGGAGTTTCAAAGCAGGCCTCATCAAAAAGACAGTCACTCTCAGTACTCGACACTGAGCGCACATCAGCTTTAACAGGGCTAAAATCAAAACACATGAGCTGAGGTATATATCCTTATACCCCCAGGGTGCACACATGGTGGGTTTGGGCAGTTCAGTATTTTCTTTACAAAAAAAAAAGGGAGAATTAAATTTCAGAGGACTTACAGGCTCTGTAGGCGTTTCTCTTATTAAGGCAAATGTCACATCATTAAACCAAGGCCAGGAGTAATTTAGAGAAAATGTCAGATGCATCATTATTTCACATTTAGGTCTGCATCACGGATTCATCCTTTACATATTCTCTGTGACGGGCTGAAATCTAGACAGTTTTCCCTCTTTTGAAAGAGCCTGCTGTTTTGTGTAAGTCGACTTTGATTTTTTTAGAAAGCATTTTTGGGCCTTTGTTTATGCTCACACAGCACCGACAGCATTAACCTACTTTTAGTTCTCCAGCGTATCATTCACTTGCTGCGGCCTCTTGTGAGCAACTAGACAAATGGGATTGTTTCATTTGCGTGTAGTACAGATGAAGTAGAAACCCTTTAAAATCTAATCTTTTACCATTTATCACAACTCTAAGTGACATGTAGGCCAATGCTTAAGGTCACAATAGCTGATGATGTGCATGAAAAGGTCAACAAACTGCATCCAGCTCTGACCGCCACTGTGTCCTGCGGCAAAGCTCTTAATCCTCAGCTGCTCTGGAGTGCTGGAGTACGGAACACCCTCTACTGGACGTGCTTCTGTGTCCACATTCCAGGCCAGTGGGTGAGAATTCAAATTTACCTGCAAAATACTTTAAAAAGTTCAAAATAATCGTGTTCATATTGACTTTATGTCACCATGTTAAAGTAATAATCTAGTTTTGAATGGTTCATTTTATCATATTGCATGGTTGGTTAAAAAAAACCCACTTAAATAAAGGGTAAATAACACATTTCTCCTACTTACAAAATACCTTTAATTCATTGTAAATACATTTAACTGGGTCACTTATAAAGTGCAAGATAAAATGATATACAGAAAGGAAAAAAGAAAAACAAAACTTTATTTCACGTCTTCTCATTTATCTCTGCACTGTACATTTCAGATATAAAAAGAACTACATGTATGAAAATAGCACAAGAAATAGAAATGGGTTTTAAAGATAGGCCAAAAACTCACATACACCCTCTTTTATCCGGTCCAAGTCACAACCTCACAAACATCACTGCACATCGCTGAGAGAAGCTAACCCAACACTGGCATTTGCTCACAAATTGTCGAAACATGAAAAATATACACTGACTTGTCAAATTCTTAACACAAAGCTAACAACAATGAAATTCAATGCCTGATTAGAGGTGTTGCAAGTGTGTTTGTATGAAGAGTGCCTGACTGGGGCATAAAAAGACAATAGCTTTTTTTTGGTCTAAAGGGTAGCTGACCACTGACAATTATATCCAAAGATGACTCCTCATCATATCACATGATATTCCATATTTACTTTACTACACAAACCAAACCCAGTTTAAAGAAGCCTAAAAGAAAGAGATGGATCTAAAATAATAATACATCTTCCATCCATGTCTGTGAGCAATGATTTCTTTGGTGAATCATGATTTATGATTCACCATCATGATTTCTTTGGCATTCTGACTTAACTTTTAGATGTGGATTTTAATTAATGTGACTCCCAATTAAGCTACCTGGTATCATGGTATAAGCCCTTGGCATGCATGAGCCAAACAAGCAGGTGTCAGGTATTTTGTTGTTATTTAATTAAAGACATTTACATGAAAAGAAGGGGGTTGGGAGAAGTTCTGAGTGTCTAAGTTCAATACTGAAGAATCTGGCTAAGAGTTAGATCGAGGGCTTGAAAGAAACTGCTCTTGTAATGGTCACTGATTCATGAAGATATTCATATTCAGCAGATCTTGTTTTTATAAAAAAATTGTTATAAAGTCGCTGGCCTAAATTTTAGCACTGAAGTACTTTGTCCCTAGGGGGTTGATGATGGTATTCCCTTCTATTCCATGCCTCCGTATTTTCTCCATGTTTTAATTGGCGGTCTGATTATAAAGACTAAGTTAAAAATAGCATAATTAGATTCAGTTCCTACACACACTCAATGTATGGCTTTAATTAACTTACCTAACCTTCCAGCATTGTTTTTCTGTAGGAGAGAGCAACACCATCACCTGCATTATGATGGGTCATTCTGAGGGGTTAGCACCACCAATAATGAACAGCTAATAATAATTATTGTACGCCAAACTGAGTCAACAACTGCAATAAGAACAATAGTATGTTGAAACACTTGAAAACTATTATCAGATAAACCACAAAACAGGTCAGTAATGGATTGACACCTTCAAGAAGCCACAAAAAAGTTACGATAGCGTCATGAAATGCAAGGGGAGAATCAGTTTGTCAGCAGTTCACCACACATTTCTGATGATTTCAATACGTCAACAACAGAGCACAAGACAAACCTCAAAAAAGGCACTTGACATGTCCTGTCTGTACGTGTCAAGTGTACCATACTAGATATAGCATATGTCAGAATAGGCATCAAATCATAAGCATGACTTCAGGGTATAAAATTACAGAAACCCCTTGTTGATCAGTAGAAAATTATTTTGACAGTAAGTTTTGGCGTTTGCCAAAGCATGTAGAGTAGATTGCACTAAGCTGCCAAAAGAACAGTAAAATCTACTACACAGGCCACCACAGTGGTCTAGCACTGAATACTGAAGAATTATGATGTGCTCAAATAAATGCTACTCTTGTAAAGAAAGAAAATAATGATATATTGCTATTAAGCACATTACAACTAAAAATACTACTTTGTGATATTCTTGAGCATCATTGCAATGATTTGGCATAGTGTATAACACACATCCAAAATAATAAGTAAATAAAAGTGAACAAAAAAAGCCATTTTTAAAGAAACTGCAGATTGCCTTTATACATATGTTCTCAGCCTTCTTAGAATAAATCCTTTGGTAATGACTACACTTTGAAGCAGATGTTATATTTCTCTTTCTAATATGGATCATCTTACACTAAGACTGTGCTGGTGACCCTAAGGCAACTCTGTAGCAAATTATTGTGAACTACAGTTTGGTTATGAACACAGTGGTGATTTAGGGATAATGTCAAGTTATTGACTACAGAATGCTGAAAAAGTATCTAATGACAGATATCACTTTGTTTTGTCTGAACTGCCTAGTGTTAATCGCCCTGCACATTAGTCTGAGATAACAAAAGACAAATAATTGTAAAACACACCAGGAAACAGAGTGATTCAAAAGTTAGATAAGGAATGAGTACAGGTCCCAACTTAGGCCATGCCAAAAGATAATAATTTGGAATAGGGATGATATAATCTAACACATGCAATTACTATTTAAACTGATTGCTTGTAATAGGTCTCAACTCATTTGTGTTGGGAACTCTTTTAATAAAAAATCTATAAATATGGGAAACCTCTTTAATTCCCCTACCAATAGGCTATTGATACTCCAAAAATCATACCTGTTACACTATAATTGTGCAGATTTAGAGTTAGCATTAATATTCTAATTATAGCATGCTGTGACTGTGAATTTTAGAAATTAGTTATGCATCAAAAAAAGTGGAGACTGACCATAAAATAAAAGTTGAGCAGACTTCGACAAAAAAAAAAAAAAACATCAGCGGAGTGAGTACATCAGCGGTCAGTCAAAACCAGAAGTTGTCCCTGTCACTGATACTCATCTCATTCTGGCAGATGGCGACCCCTCCAGAAGAAGGCACTATGGATGTCTCTGAATGCTTCCCCATGTTTCTGGTTTTGACTGATGGCTGGTTGGTAGGTTCCTCTATTTGGGAACCATTTGCTGGGATCATCTTGGTATTAGAGGTCTGGGGGTTACATGCTGTGCAAGGCTCTTTTCCCCCTCAAACCCTTGGCCAGAGCATCCTCATTCCCTTGACTTCTTGCAACTTTCTCAGCCGAAGCTTCTTCTGTGATAAGTGAATCTTTTTTTCCTTGGTACCTGAAGAACAAAGGCAAAGATTTCTGGCAGGGTAAATGCTACCAGACAAAAAGCCTGTGGGCGATACCCTTCCAACCATGTAGAAAGAGCCTGACTGCTTACTTGAAGGTCTTCAGAGTATCTGCTGTAACTTTGTTATGGCAAAGTTTCATTTTCAATAGTGTCCTAACCTACTGGAGAAAAGTTTTTATTTTCTTCTGGAAACCAGCATTCAGGGTTTGGATGTACCTTAGAATGTCTTGGTTCAGTCTGTCCTTCCATTTCCACTGGGAGCAAGTCAAGTCATCTGCATCTTGGAAACGGAAGTGGGGTTGCTAAAGATAGAGGTAGCCTACCCAGTAGACAACATTGAACAATAGGAAAGAGGTGGGAAAGAAGACACGGGAGTAGGCGTCTAGTTCTAAGATGTCTATGTGGATTCGGCCCCTTCTCCATGCCCCTCCTTTGCATTCCTCATAGCAGCAGAAGAAGCTCTGGCAGTCTTTTCCATCCAGGCACTCATATATACAGGCATCATCAAATTCCTGCCAGTACATGGAATTGTTGAGCGCAATGACTGTAGGAGGAGGTCCCACATCCAGCACCGAGTAGTTCTGCAAAACAACAACAGCACTTAGGTGCAACATTTGGCAGGCTCACATATGCTCTGTGTCCAAAACATATGCTCTAGTCTTTCACTGTAGTCAAATAAAGTTGTGACTTGCTCACAACAACTCAGGAATTGATTTTCTGCTGTTGAGAAACATGATTTGCATCTAAGGCAATTCATCCTGATAGTGTCTGTCATTTAAAGGAATGATCTCATTGATTTAACATGCAGTTTCCCCAACAGTGATTGGGCTCCATTCAGCATCAATCTTTCAGCCTACAGGATTTGAGTCTGCTGAACTCTGTAGTAAATGACATACAGTCTTTTCCATTTGCCTGTCCTTATTGCTAATGACCAATATTGCTATTAAGATACATATGCAAATAAATGACACAGCACTGAAGGTGATTATTCATAGGAGATAACCCAAAGGGCGGTATTTGCTGTATGGAAAATTTTAGAGGTAATTGTTCTGATTCCTCAGCAGAGATCAAATCTAATCAGAATGAGTGATTGGAGAGAGAGTGTGGAAATCTTACCTGCTGTGCCAGCTACTGTAGAAACAATGCATGTGAGAGTCTTGTTACTCTACAATTCATAATTTAGCAGCAAATTATGCTGCAAGACTAAGACTATCCACATCCCACTAATATTCAAGAAATCCCTCATTGTCAGATATAAACACATATTATACAGCATCCTAGATTTCAGAATAAGAGGGCATATTGCCATAGTCGTGATAACTACAAGCCTTCAAGGCTGAACAGTCAATTATCAGTATAGATGTTTTGAGTATTATGAGTTGAGTCTAAGCCTGACAGTCAGTCTGGTGAGGCACAGCCCTGTTGCTCTTTCTTTCAAAGAGGAGATTAGTTAAAGGCCAGGATCTCCATCATGGCATCTTAGAGTGATTTCAGTTCTTCAGGGAGCTCTGAGACCCAGACACCACTGTCCATAATCCAGCTCTGCTCTAATTGAGGGGAGTGAAACAAATCTGAGGTCAAGTCTTAGCCCTTATTTTTTTACGGTTCTTTCAAAACCCACATGGTACCATGGCGATGTCACCAAGTGCACATTCTATCAGCTTTCTTGAAATTGTACAACTTAATCCTCCTTTCAGGTGCCTTTTATTGCAGATAGCACTATTCATACCATGCATTACTCATACCATGCTATTTGCAAAGGTAAATGGAAATGGACCCGAGGCACTGATTTGAAGTGCTGAGCTTCATTATGTACCCACTGTAGTCTCCTGAAGAGTGTTATTAATTCAGTATCTGAACATACCTGATGATTAACCATTCTTTAATTCTAATTAAAATAATTGTCTTAAAATCAATTTAAAAACCATAATGCATTAAAAGGCAAACAATGCTAATCGTTTAAGTTAAAGAAGGCTATTTTTATGTATTTTGAGAAGGACATCATGTTGTAGTCATATTAGCATAAGCTCTTACCGATCTTTTTGTCTTGTTACAGGTAGGTCTGCGAGCACTGTAGGAGTAATAGTTGAGCGTTGCATACTCCATGAGAGCCGCAAAGACAAACAGGAAACAGACGGTGACAAAGAGGTCCATGGCTGTAATGTATGACACTCTGGGCAGTGATGTCCTGGCCACTGTGCTAAGGGTGGTCATGGTTAACACTGTGGTTATTCCTGCATGAAAAAAAAAAATTGGTAAATAAAATCATACTAGGATTTTCAAAAATATAATGTGACACCACCTTACACATGTACAGTCAATGTCTTAACCAGACATACCATCTCCAAACCATCTCTCAAAAATGGAATCTTGAAAAATTCTCTAATGTACATAAACGTTTTGAATCATACTGGTCCATTTGTAATGAAACGTTCATACATACACTATATGACCAAAAGAATATGGACCACTGACCGTCCCACTTGAAAGTTGGAAACATATACAGGGGGTCCTCGAGTTATAACACAGATCTGTCCCTTCAACAGTGATGAAACCTGAATTTTGGTGTTAGTTGAAACACACCCTAGCCTATATCACTTACCTATCCTAACACATTTGTAAAATCGTACACGACTAAACCACAGAAAAAGAAAAAGGCCATATATGTACACTGTACTGTAGTAACAGAAAAAATGACAAAAAATGAATGTAAGAACACTTGTGCTTTTAACTGTCCAAAATGGCGAAGGTAAGAGTACTGGGGGACGCCAACTCCCTCACTCTGCGTTACTGTGTATTCATGGTATACTGCATATTCTTCCGCCCTGTGCAACCAAACTTGTTAAGGGAGTAAGTGTCGTAAATTTGAAACAGAGGACCCCCCTGTAATTATCAGAAATTTCTTTGCTTCATGTCTAAATTGTCTTCCTCGATGATCCCTTCAATCTTGGCCATAAAATGTTACATAGATACTGAACAGCTGGAAATCTTGTGAAAAAAAATGACCATTAATACAGTGCTGTGAAGAAGTATTTGCCCCCTTTTGTTTGTTTCAGATTATCAAAAAATTTTTATATTAGACAAATATAACCCAAGTAAACACAAAATGCAGTTTTTAAGTGATTTTATTTACTAAGGAAAAAAACCTATCAAAAAAGTGAAAAAGTAATTGCTCTCTAAACCTAATAACTGGTTGTGCCACTCTTAGCAGCAACAACTGCAATTAAGCGTTTGCAATAATTGGCAATGAGTCTTTCACATAGCTGTTGAGGAATTCTGGCCCACTATTCTTTGGAGAATTGTTTTAATTCAGCCATATTGGAGGGTTTCCAAGCACGAACTGCCTTTTTAAGGTCATGCCACAGCATCTCAGTTGGATTCAAGTCCAGACTTTGACTAGGCCACTCCAAAACTTTCATTTTGCTTTTGTTAAGCTATTCAGAGGTGGACATGCTGGTGTGTTTTGGATTGTTGTCCTGCTGCAAAACCCAAGTGTGCTTCAGCTTGAGGTCAGACATTCTCCTTTAGGATTTTTTGGTAGAGAGCAGAATTCATAGTTCCATCAATCACAGCAAATTGTCCAGGTCCTGAAGCAGCAAAGCAGCCCCAGACCATCACACTACCACCACCATGCTTGACTGCTGGTATGATGTTC
>JBBJLS010000109.1:16003612-16032512 GCA_037577275.1 Bryconaethiops microstoma
AACTCTATGTTCTGTTTTTGAGGCAATTGTGGAATTAAAGAAACTTATCTACTACCAGTGGAGTCCTGCACGTGTGTTCCCATACACCCCCACGTGACAAGTTATTGCGTTATCCCCTGCATTGACTCCTTTTCTTTAGCCACTGATGGAAAAGGAAAAAGTCTGAAACTGAAAATCCTTCCCACGTATCTAGACTAAGTTTTACACATTCCCACTCTGTTTTCCCATGAACATTATAGAGGTACAAAAACCCACTGACGGTGGCACTGTTTTCCACAGGTTTCTATGGAAACAAGCAAGCTACATCTATTCCGGGCAGACGTTTTGCACTCTCTTCCTCTACTCTGCCACCACTGGCCATAATGATTACCTTAACCTGTTAGGCTGCCATTGCCTGATACTCTATCACTTAGTCAAAGGGCTGCCAAAATTAAATCTCAATGGAGTGTATTTCCAAAAAGCTTTGCTCCACACTAACTCTATATACTCTGTTGTTGAGAAAGAGGAAAACAGTTGTCATGAATTTGGTGTTTCATATTTAACAAAGAGGGGTACAGAACATTGAAAAACATCGGAAACATCGTTACTCAATGACTTCAGTGGAGCAATGCCATTGAAGAAGAACGTTTGGCTTTCTATAGGACATTTTAATGGACAGTTCTTTCAAGAACCAGTTTTGTAAAGTCTTTTAACTATTCAAAAGTTTAGATAGTTGAAGTTTTTCAGAGAAACACACATCTAAGTGTTTATTTTTGAGTGTGGATGGTGAAATCGCTTTGCACTTGCTTGATAGCCATTGCGCAGAAAGGCTTGTTAATATGTGAGAAGTGAGAAGACTCGGTGGTGTGTAATAGTATTATAATATTCTTACTTTGTTCTGTCTGGCTTCACTGATTTAGCTCCTAAGGCTTTTTCATTCACCAGTGAAATAATTAGTCCATGTAGCCTATCAGCACACCATCTGTTCTAAGACTGCAACTAAAGAGATGAGGTTAACCTCAAGCACTACTTCATCAAGGCTTCGAGGCCCACACACCTGGATCTTGGTGTTCTTTTAAAAAATCACTCATCAAAGTCCAGTAGGGCTAAAATTCTTCCACTGAAGTCCAGACCCTGGTCAGAAAACTGTTTGGCCTGACATTTCCCTGGCTGTGACTATAAGCCCTCTCTCTCTTCTCTTATCCTTCCCATCTTTTTTCTGGACTCCATCGATCGAACAAGACGCCTGTAAAACAAATCTGTTTTGTAGCCTATTTTCCCTTCTCTTTGCGGAAAGTATAATGACTTCTTTTGTCAGACTGATTAATTGCATTCATTCTTCTTTCCTTCCTGGACTGTCTTGCCTGCTGTTTTTCCTTCCCAAAGTGGAACATACGACTCCTGTCCTTTTCCCCCTCCATTTCCCTTTCTTGTGTTTGAGCCACAGGATCTGCAGGGCAAAACCGATGGGCTTTGTCTACCACTGATCCTGTTGTTATCCTGAAAATACACAGGAGAGCTATTCTACCAGATCTATTTACCCGAGGACCTGCTAGGAGAGGGATTTAGAAGGTCAGCAGGCAATTCTGAGAAGTGGAAGGTTGTGAGATTTATGGATTATCACACTTTTTGCAGTGTGAATGCACTAGGTTAGTCGACAGATTCAGTAACTGAGTGTAAATGAACATTGGCTTGTTACAGAGAAAGGTAATATTAACCTTCTTGTCAGCATGCACATCAAAGCATTTCCCCTTATGAAATTCTATGTCATAGGCTGCTATCAATGTTAAACAACATAATCCCAACAAAAGAATGCATCTTGGATGCTGCACATGTGAAATTAAAGCTGTTGCTCTCTAAATCTTAGGTTTGAATTCATAAGGATAGGAATCTGAGACATACAAGTCTTGAACATGAAGACAGGAACATTAAAGACAGTACAAACAAAAAAGCTTGATGAAATCAAAGAAACTAAAGTTAAATTAATTAAAAATAATAAATTGAAGAAGGAAAGGAATTGAACTAAAAAAATTACCTTGAACAAACAGTGAGCAGGGCTGCACATGCTTACTGAAAGCAGAAAACTACAAAGAAATGTATGAAGCCAACAGAAAAAAAAACATGCACAATTTCCACAAAGCAAGAAAAGGTTAGCAACAAAGACTGAACTCATCTAAGACTTGCATTCATGACATACAGCAGGAAACATGCAGAAGAACAGCTTTGATTATTATTTTAATGAAGAAAAATTTTAATATCTATACATCACAAAAAAAAATACATTTCAATTGGTCTCATAGCCTACAGTACTTCAGATAGTTGTAGTAAGTACTTAATTAAATTTGTAGTAAATTGTAGTAAAACACATTTCCTGGTGTGATTTTTTTCTTTTTTCTCTCAAATAATGTACAAATCTTTCAAAATGCAATTGAAAGCCATGAGGAGATTTGTGTGAAAAGGAATAAATGTACTGAAATGAAATGAACATGGAAATATGTAGAGACATTGATTATGCTAAATCACATTGCTGTAAGCCTGTTTGAAATGCTAGGCATGAGAATTTACCGTCTGCAAGCAAATGATGGACACAGTTAGGCACACAGCAGTGTAAAATGTGACTTAAATATCTGGGGGGATGTGTTTTTGTTAGTTGCCTGTACCTAAAGCTGTTCTGGCTGGCGTCGCATCTTTTTTAATCCAGAAGGAGACCCAAGAGAGGACCACTGTTAGGATGCAGGGGATGTAAGTTTGAATGGTGAAGTAGCCCATTCTTCTGCTCAGGTCAAAATAAACCGTCATCACCACATAGTCACCTGGTGGAAGAATCACAAGATAAGTCTTTTATATACACTGCCTATAAGTCAAGTCACGGGAACATACTGAAAAATGTAATGCACTGAATTTACAATTCAAAAGTGTGCAGCCTTTCCACCCTGATTTAATTATAATTTAATTTAATTATTAACCCTTATAGTCACGCCTGAACACACCACAGCACAATGTGAGCAATGTGAAATTCTTTCTCTGCATTTAACCCATTAACCAAGTGAAGCAGTGGGCTGCAGCCAACAAGGGGCACCCAGGTATCTCAGTGGTGACACTAGCAGTTGGGATTCGAACCCACAACCTTTTAACTGCAGGGCCAACGCCCTAACCAAAATCAAAACAATTAGATTTGAAACAACTACATTAAATTCAGTACCAGCACTTCCAAAAACACAATGGGCCTGATATACTTAGCATTTTGTAACACATCACGTTCATTTAGGATGCATTTTGCTTATGTGGACTACAAGCCTGATTGCATCACTTGTGGACTATGAACATGTTAATACACAAAATGTATTTCTATCCCTCATACATGTGTATTTAAGGAAGAATAAAATATACAGAACTTTTTTAAGTGCAGCTCAGTTTGATCTACTAAAGTTTAGGCATCTACAGGGACTTTGTTTTGTATGGATTTTTCTCCACCTTTTCAGACCAGTTATAAATTAGCAAAAGTGTCTCAGAAGCATGTTGTTGGAAGACTTTCTTTAACTATAGCAAGAGTCACAGTGGCAACATAGAGATTTATTAACAATTGATTGACCTTTCATTTTCTCCTTTGTATCCACTTGACTGCCTGGTGATTTTCTGTACCTTTTAAACCCCACACCAGCATGTGCAGTTAGTAAGTGCTCAAGAATACAGTGTAACTGATTAGTTCTGGCCATAGTAAATCAAATGTTAATTTCAGACCCATGCTTTGCGTATAGTGGGGTCATTCCGAAGGCACATGTACATCTTCATCAGTGATCCTTGAAAATAGCTAAAACATCTATATTACATGTCACATTAGGCCTGCTTATAACCTGTTTTTTAAATTAGATGACTTTCATGAACTAGCATTTGTGTCAGGTGTGTTGCCACTGCACAATTTTACATTCTGCACTGAAAAACCCAGACTTCCTTAGCTTTTCACCGATTCTTGAGGTATAAGGTATCGGCTTAGTTTTTTTAACGTCCCAAAATAAGCAGAACCTATTATGGTATAATATACTAAATATGCAGAAGAGAAGATGTCTAATGTGCAATATGTTTGGACACTACAATAAGAAAATATTTTAAAATTGTGACAGTTTCTTTTACACCTTTATGTAGTACACTGTCAAATACTGTTCCAACTTATATTCATACTTCTTCAGTAAAGGTTTAGAGATGTGTCTGTGCTGTTTTAGTACTTTCTTGATAATAAAAACGATGCATAATTTTTTTAATGGTTTATGGAATAATACCTTTACTTGTATTTTGAACATATTTTGTCCTTCTGCATTGCAAAATAGAAACAAGTAAATGACTGGATAAGTAGACAATTCAAGATGATAATTAAAAAAATTACTATGCAAAACATTTTGTCCAACCAACATTTATATTATCGTATAAATGTGTAGTTACATCTTTGTTAAACTAATAGGTACCAATTCAGATCCAAGACTGGAGAGTGTTAAATGGGAAGCTAGAGCTGGAACCCTTTATGTTCTTTCAAAATCCCACCTTGTCACCTGGAAATGGGTTTTATAAAAGAAGGTAACTGCAAACCTGAAAATGTCATGGCACTTGCTTGGATTTAATTGCATCCTTCATGGATTTACACGCCCACCCCCACCTCTTTTTTTTTCTTTTCCAGTGGCAGGTTGACATTTCTATATATTTCATGACTTATTTTCCTGTCTACAGAAATGTTTGCTCTAGAAAGACTGGGGTAAAGCAGAGCAAGCCCCTTTTTAAAGTTTAGTCATGGAATCTATTTTGCTTGTTTTACATCTGCTGTTATGTTAAAACTACTGTTGTGTTACATATGCTCCTTTGTATTACTACTGTTGTGACTGCTGTTGGTTTATGACTGTTGTATTATGACTGCTGTTGTGACTATGTATTATGACTGCTGTTATGACTGTTGTGTTATGACTGGTGTTATGACTGTTGTATTATGACTGCTGTTGTGACTGCTGTTGGTTTAGGACTGTTGTATTATGACTGCTGTTATGACTGTTGTGTTATGACTGCTGTTGTGACTGTTGTGTTATGACTGCTGTTGTGACTGCTGTTGGTTTAGGACTGTTGTATTATGACTGCTGTTATGACTGTGGTGTTATGACTGCAATTGTAACTGTTGTATTATGACTGCTGTTATGACTATTGTGTTATGACTGCCTATTAAGATTATTGTGTTATGACAGCTGCTGTGACTACTGTTGTGTAATGATAATGTGAGCTGGTACTCTTTGTTTAACAGGCTTAACAGGTGACGTCTGTCATTATTGGTGATTTCCTAGTCAAATTTGAAGTTTTGTAGTGCGTTTGATTGAATGAACATCTGGCATGCTTCATATAGATATTGGCAATATGCTTTAGCATCTGATGCTGCAACAACTTATCAGAAACTACAGTAATATACAAACACATACAGTATTCTCAGTCACAAGTCAGGTGGATAGGTACTTTCCTCTGTGATTGGAAGGTTCTGAAATGGTGGGCGCCATCGGCTGCCCACTGTTTCACTTGGCGAATAGGTTAAATGCAGAGAACAATTTCATCCTGTTTACACTGTGTGCTGTACTGTGGTGTGTTCACATGAAGTGAAAAGTGAAAGTGACCATTTTGTCACACTTAAACACACCACAGCACAAAATTCTTCCCCTGTATTTAAACCTTTCACCAAGTGAAGCAGCGGGCAGCCAGGAACACGGCACCCAGGGAGCAGTGTGTGGGGATGGTACCTTACTCAAGGGTACCTCAGAGGTGCTTGGTGGTGACAAATGGTTCACTTTCTTTCAATCTCTCAACATAAAAAACACAGTATGTATTTACTTTTACTATGACTACACTAGTCCTCACTGCATACTGATTTGTGTTCAAACATTATATTAGTGTGAAACCAATATATTTAATCAGGCATTTAAATCATGTCACTCTTCATTTATAGTTGGGCTGAGCCCATAATATTTATTGTAGTGAACTTGCTCTTACACTAAAAGTATTGTTCCTGACATTCTTAGCTAACAGCAAGTTTCTTTCATTTGCACAGAGTGAACGAACAATTCTTTTACAAGCAGGGGATGAAAATCTGTGATGCTACGAGTACAATTCACGCCCTATTAATTCCCCTGACCTTTGTGTCTCAATCACACTTAGTACTGCATTTGGCAGCCATTTTACAGCATGACGCCCTCACTATGCTAAAAATCTCAAGTACAAACCTCAATCTCGTCACCTCTGTTTGAGATGCCAGAATTGTTCTGGCAAATTAGACATGTCAAATTCACATCTTTAAAGTGTTTGGCACGATATGACAATAAAAATATGTCTGTATAAAAATATGCCGACCAGGCCCATATGTCTACAAGCAGAGACCCCACCGGAAGATTCATTGCTTTACTTGCATTCTTCATTTGTTCATTTTTGTTCACCTGAAACTGTAGGAAGTTGTTTTCTGTGTTTGGTTAACCCTTTTATATTCACTGAAACACCTCTAGGTTTTAGTATCCCTCACTTTAGCTCACAGAAACATGAAAAAGAGAAATGCTGTTGTGCAGGAGGTACAGGCATAAACTTGTGCATGCAAAATGTAAATCTAATGTGAATGCAGCTTTTTAATAATGTAATTTCAAATAAATACTTGTTTAAATGTATTGTAAATCATGTGGTGAAAAATGACAATATTTATCCTAGACTATTCAAATTTGACATACAATCAGTTGAGATTAGAATATCCAAAAAAAAGTTTAAAAAGTTGACCACCACAATTCATTTCATTTGGCATTTGAAGGTAAGCATATATGTAATCTGTGGTGCTAGAGAACTTTGACCATGCCCACACTCAGTTATTAAGCCCTAAGAAAATGTCACCACGTTCTTATATTATCAAGTGACATTTCCTCTGGCCCAAACCTCTAGGAGAAGCGCCACCACAGTAATCAGCATTCTTTCTTCCACCACTCTTATGTTTAAAATCAAATTAAATGTGATCATGTAAATGAAATTCAAAATAAAGCACACACCAATGATGCAGTTACCTGCCGTCGTCTTGATGATGTCTGTAGTGTTCCTTAGGCCCATGAAGTCAAACTGGTAGAGCCTCCACGACTTCTGATCAGCAGCTTCCACTGAATTCTTCCTCCACTTGTAAATCATTTCATCTCTTGGGTATCCATCTGTAATTATGACAGAGCACATGGCAATGACCTCTGATTCTGTACGTAGTGGTGATGGATGTCTGAGTGCAGCTTAGCTTCAACACACAATCAGCAACATTAATTTGTGGCACAGCACTAGCTAATAAAAACCCACTCTGCAGCAAAATAAAGACAGAGGCAGGTGAAGAACAGGAGTAAATGAGAGGTTTGGTTCAGTATTGCATTACATCAATCTTGATGCTGTGATTGACCTTCAGGTATATGTCTTTCTCAAACACAGCCATGTATCCCAGGAGAACAGCAAGCAAAGGGACTGAAGAGAACTGTCCTCATTCTCTTGAGGCTGAAATCATAGTACTTCTACATTGGAGATTATACTCCACTTGAGAAATGATCTCATCTAAAATTGTACACTCTTTGCTTGGCCATTGTTTACTTTTAGACATTAACAGCACAATATAATTCAATTTCTTGCCAAATGCCCATTAATCCCATTGACAGAGTGCTAAGTGATAATCATGCCTAATGGGCATCTGAGGTAATCGTCATTCAATGAAAAGTGCAAACATAAGTGCAGGGTAAGAAGCTAGCTCTTACTTGCCAGTGGTTTTCCAAATATTTTTTGAGAAAAGTTTATCAACATTCTGGCTGACATTGCTGGCATTCTTCATCTGCACATAACCATGAGGCTGGCCATGAAGATTCCTTGCACAGGTTTGAAGATTCATATTGAAAAATATAAATAAAATCATAGTTAGAATGAATCGCAATAACATAGCCAAGTAAGACCAGAACTATAATTGCACCCCAACTTCAGTCTAGCATTGCAAGAACAGTTTTTGTGAGCGTTGCTTAAGCAAGAACACTAAAGTAGCTAACCAACAATCACACTAGCTGGACAGCAATATCTGTAGTCCACTGAGAAACAAAATTGATTTGACAAGTTTTTAATTTTTTACTAAATATCAGAGTTTTCTGCGTATATAAACGATCGATGAACGAGTTTGTTTTTCCAAGTTGATAAATTACCTCAATTATCATTATCAGTCTGAAGGAGCTACCTGACCTGTGCAACAATACACTGAAGAATAAGGTGTCCATCCAATGCATTTTCTCTTGGATCTACTCCAAAAATCAATACTTCTAATTGCTGAGCAATTCATCCATTTGAGTGAGTCTATTCAATGTGACAAGTTCAGCGTGGACTACACTGTGGGTTTTAAAAGCATTGTGTAGTCTAAGAGCGACACAACTCAGAAGAATAATATAGCTGTGGCCCATGTGTTCCATAATGAGCACCTGTTGGACCACCATTAGATTAATAATCCCTTTAATTGGCACTAGTGAGAAATTACTGCAAAGCCATAACCCATGAAGATTTGTGAAGGTAAAGTGCTTTAATAAGTGTATGAAGAATGAGCTGAACAATTAACTTTCTCTGTCTGAGAGAATCCCATGGGTCATGCCACTGAATTTTGGAGAATAATTAGTGGTTCGGTATGGACTTTCCAAAACACTGGTGAAATCAACTGCAATATAGATTGTAGCAGCATCAGCAAAAGTGTTCCAGCTGCTCTACATGGTCAACTAAGAGCAAATTAAATATTTATGCTATTTATGCTCAACCCGGTCTCACGAGTTTTCGTGCAGCCATCACAATACACAATGTAATCAAAATATGCTGCGACCACGCTTTAGGGCTTTTTTTCGAGCTGGGACAATGCTTCACTACCCTTTGTATTTTAATGCGCAGTGCGTAACACCACCAGTATCTGTGCTAACTGGTGACTGTTAGGGTTAGGGTTAAGGTTACGGTTATGGTTAGGGTTAGGGTTAGGGTTAGGGTTACAGGGTTAGGGTTATTTGAAATGCCCCGTCTCATGGCATTTCAAGATGCTTCAGCCACTTTGCAAACAAAAAGGATAAGGAATCAACTCATTGTTTCTCTCCTACTGTCGCTTAGTCACCAGTTACCACTGAAACTGGCAATGTTACGCAGTGCGCATTAAAATACATAGGGTAGTGAAGTGTTGTCCTAGCACGAAAAAGTGAAGCTTTGTCCTGGCGTGAATAAAAGCTCTAAAGTGTGATTGCAGCACGTATTTTGATTACATTGTACTTGTGGGACTAATAAAGGTTTATCTTATCTTATCTTATCTTGTCTTATCGTGATGGCTGCACGAAAACTCGTGAGACCAGGCTCTTATGCTAGGCTTTAGCATTCTCCTAGGATATACATTACAGAAAGAGCTCATCTTCAGCTGTATGGTGCACTAGTGTTCAGCTTCCATTAGACTTTGTTAATTAAGTGGGGGTTGAGATCTCGAAACCCATGATAATAATCCATGGCCAGTGTCAAAGGCAAACTCTCACCCTGCTTCATTTCAGCAGTCTTTCTCTCTGCTTCTGTTCTGGCCTCCCACATTTGTATCATACTGCTTTCATTACTGGAATGTCCCCAGGGTATCATAGCATAAAAGGTAAGCAAATTCCACTTAATCAGAGGAGAAAATAGCAATCGCCATGGGAACCAGAGCACCCTTTATCGGCTCCTGTGGGTGAAGAATGGGGGGCTGATGAATCCCTGTGGCAGTGGGCGACGCAGAGAAATGGACAGAGCAAGTGATTTAAACCTAATGTGCTGTGTGGGGGGAGTGCAATGCTATCAGAGCAAACCACTTTGTAATTTGGAGAATTCATCACAAGATGAGGCTATTATTGATTTAGGTGAGATAAAATATGAGCCAGGCCATAGATTACAGTTTATGTGTCTTGCTTCTGTCAACAGTTTAGGTGTAGTGGGTTAAACGGGGCGTCGTGGTCTAGCTGAAACAGTACGCAACTTCTTTCTCTGTGAAATAAAGCATTGACCACTATACCTCGATAAATAATTAATTTTGTTTGTGTATGGATACCTGGAAAGCCAAACCTGCTAGCTGCTGGTAACATTGTGTGCCATGCTTCTGACTGTGCAGGAAATCAAGTGGGAATTCACACCTGTTCAGTGTGAGCTCTGACAGCTGACTGTGAGACCTTTTCTCTCCATGAGGTGTTTTATTAGTTTCGTGCAGGACTGGAACACACTGGAGCCCTCACTCTGGAGCTCTACAATCAGATTTATTTACTGACTGACAGTGTACCTAGTCTGCAATACAGAGTAAACTGAACTGAGCAGGCATGTGGTCAGACACCTGCTGCACTGGGCCTATAGCAGCAAAGCTATAGATGTTTGCTAATCAATTCTGTAAGGGTGGTTTCAGTTCAGTAGTGATGTCAGTGAAACTGAATCAAGACTTCTGGAACAGATGGAAGGACACTGATAATCAATAAGAAAGTCAGCAGTTTTTAGGCCAATATATATATAGTTGTATACTTGGAAAGATAAATCAGTGTTGGGCAGCATCTCTGTATGTGCGGAGAAGCAGAAAATGAGGCAGCATATAAATGATATTCTGAGATAATATCGACAATTACAGTCTTATTGCTTGTTGACTGAATTAAATCCAAATGCAGATTTAATACAAGGTACAACTACACTTTATTTAAGGGGGGGTCTATAATGATTATCTACACATCTCTCTGGTAAATCTCAATTGATTCTCAGTAATAATAGGGTTAGATCTACTATATGGAACAAGGTTAGGTTTAGGACAAAACATCGGATTTGGTTTAGGATTCAGGTTAAGAGATTAATGCTAGGGTTAGGATTTGGACCAGGATGAAGGTGAATTCAACAGATATTTAGCTAAATACATGTTCAAGGCAAAGTGACCTTCTACAAAAATATATATACTTAATCAGCATGGATTACTGTTTGCTTGTTTTACAGCTGTTAAATATCCTGCAGCTATAACATACTTCTACTCCCTTCTTATGTTTTTGCTGGAAACTTACTTACTGTAAATCTAGAATGCATATCTACAAGATTAAATGATGAGTGTTCTAAAAAAGAACAGGCTTGGATAGATACCACTGAACTAAATATTTGCTCTATTGCCTTTTAACGAGCAAGCAGTAAGAAAGAGAGAAAGAGAAAAGATAGTGACACTATCTATGAAGTGATGTTTGACATTATCAAGCAGAGCGGTGTTTTGCATGTCTCAAAGAGAAAAACCAAGCAGGCAAATTGTTTAGTCCCAAATTTATATGTCGGACTGCCAAATAACCACCTCCACACACAGTAATGAGGACAGCCAGTACACAACATTGATATCATGAATATGTATGGACTGGTGCATGGGTTCCCCAAAACATCGCAACACAAATAGCTTCATAAAAGACTGTAAAGCATCTCAGGCATAAACACATTTCTGAGGTCAAGATTCAATTTGTTTATCAATATTTTATATGTGTATGATTATTTTATATGTATGTGATAAAAATGAAAGGTCCACAATGTCTGCCATGCCAGCCTGTTACAAAACTAAGACGCCAAAACAAACTTTTTCGAATGAATAAGTTAGAAATACGTATATTTGGGATCCGGTTTGCCCATTTCATAAGCCCTGCGCCTTTACCTCCTACCTTACTGTCATAGGATGCACTCAGGTTTTGATCACTGAAAGTGGTTTAAATGAAAAATTAGAAGTGAGGAAACTACCAGTTGTACCAGTGAAACATTTTTAAACTTTGAACTGCTTCAAACTTTTTTAAATAGTTTTTTTTTAATTTTATTTCCGCACTTTTTATATATAGGGTGACTTGCCCTAATGTGGGACATTTTTTGTAGTTTGGACTTCTGTAGTGTATTGCAATGTTAGGCCAACATTCAACTACAAAACATGTCCCACATTAGGGCAACTCACCCTAATGTATCACATAGTGAACATGTTGTAACAGTTAAGATGACTTTAAATTAATCACTCCTTAGGGGAAACCACGCCGTAATTAATTTTTCTGTATCTGTGTTATTTGGTTTATAGCGACACAAAACTCTTGTGTGATCACAAATCTCACAACAACATTAACAGATGAGGAATCCTATTTAAGCTAACACTGGACACATATGCATTCTACGTTTTCCTCAAAGAAAGGTTGATTATCCCTTTATAGGTATACTCACTTGATTGAAAGCTTCTACTCGTAGCAGTCTGATAGTTAGGATTGCATCTTTGATCTCTCCAGAGTGTGAGCTGTGATTTCTTTCAACTTGCCATACACTGGAGGTCTGCTCCATCACTGTCTAACCTATCCAGTTTCTAACTGTAGCACTTAATAGATCATTGCATTGAAACGAAAACATATTTTCATGTTTCATCTTCCCAGAAGTGCTTCACCATTAAATCTTATCAACCCCCCCGACATCAAAGCTGAGTGGAAGCCAATCCTGTTCTTACAGGGATTGAAAAAGGTTGAAAAAGGAAGCTGTGCTGCTGACAGGAAGGGACACATGATCAAAGGTAATGGTCGCTGTTCTCTCATCTTTAAAGACTTCCGGCTTTTTAATGAACTTCAGTCCGATTTGGCTCCGGTTAAACACCTTAATTGTCTTGTCCATGCCAGAGTTCTAGGCTCTAATTATATTGCGATACTGGCCCATTCAGAGCATAACAACAGCGTCTCTTGCCTTTCTCAATCACGGTTTTAAATGTGCAGAGAGGGAAAAAAAATCACTCATGATCTTTAGTAAATATCTGGCAGTTTCATTTAGTTTTGTTTCTGCAATTTCTGTTGGCACACTGATCGACAGAAATAATGCATAAAAGCTTGAACTTTGTAGACTACATGTGAAAACTGATACAAAAAAGAGAGCATATTCTTGGAATTACCCAATTATGACTTATAACACCATTGAATGTGCTCAGTAGATGCCAATGGAACATGCAGGAAAAGAAAATAATAGAACAAATAAGAAAAATAAGAATGTCTAGGAATACAATGGCAATGCATGGCTGAATTGCAATTTTGACTCTGAAGAACCTAGACACATATGTATAGAGAAAAAGAGTGACAACAACAGAAAAAAAACCTCCAAATCAAATAATTGTTTATTGCGCTTTTCAGATGAGACGATTAACTCGGATAAATTAGCCTCATATTCGAGCCTTTCTCCTTTTCTGATGCCTGTTCCAAATGGCTGGTGAAATGATCCCTTATATGAGGGAGAGAGTGGTATCTGAGTGCTGGTAGATTTTTTCTGTGCCCCCTTGCTTTGATGGGATGCTAATGTGGTCCCTAGCTGGTCCACTGAGTGGGGTGGGTCAAACCGATTCTCTCAACTAATGGTATCAAGGTCGCAGGTAGTGACTCATGGTCCATGTGCCAGAAAAGTAGTTGCCATCAAAACAAGGACATAACAGAGTTTTATATACTACCTATAAACATAAAATAAAATCATAGCCTGGAAATAATAGCCACCATCCAGACCATTGTTTTTTTTCCTGGAAAACGATTGACCATCTACACCTGGTGGAAAAGCTATTTCTTCTACCATGGCTCCATCAAGCAACTGGCCTGCTCATATGTGATAGACAGAATTGCAAATGAACTTGCTGGTTGTTTTCTTCCTTAGGATTGAGAATAAAGTCAGAAACTAGTTTCTGCATGATTTTCAATAAATAAAGTTCTGTTTCTATTTTGTCCAGCTAATGTCAGCTTTTTTTTTAGTTCTCATCCAACTCCTTATGCTCAAAGTACAAAACTGTATTTTCCATCCACTAAAACAGTTGTCCTTCATTCTAGTCACTGGAGTAACTCTGCCCTTTACTGTTTTCCTGTTCAATGATATTCACCACAACTCAAGTTGAGCACTTGTTAACAAGCTGATTAGTTGGACCAGATGTGCTGGTGCAAAGAAAACACCAAAAATTTGTTACTTTAGGACCAGAGCTGGAGACTGCTGCTAAAATACATTTCTAAATAAAATTAGAATCACCTGCCACTTTGTTTTAAATGTGCAGAGAAGACAAAAATTACTGATGATTTCAACACAAATTACAAGGCTTGTTTGAGTAAAATGTATATTTATATATGGTCTGTGACATGAAAGTATCTTTTTTTTAACTTACTGGGTAAAACTGCCTCATAATAGAAAAGCAACTTGATATGGAAAATGTACCAGCAGTTTCACTATAGCAGTGCTAATGCTCTGGCATATATACAGCCATAGAAAAAAATAAGAGACCACTTTCCCCTTTTTTCTGTTCATTGTTTGTACAATTTGAGGCAGTGTGTGTAAAATGCACAGGTTGCTATTCTTTATGAACTATTGCAATGTGAGCTGTGTAAAAAATAAGAAATGCCTGCAGTAGTGTTTGTATAGCAGCTATTCTATGTGCTGTAATCCAGCAGCTTCACTCCTGATGCAGTTTGTTGATGGAATGAAACAGAGCTCACACACGCACACACTATGCTCTTAATATTACTGTTTTAATTGTTGCAATTGTAAAAAAATGTTGTGGAGTTCAACATTTCGAAGGTATAATAAATGATTTATATGTATTATTTAAAAATTTTCTCCAAACATTTTTTTGTTTTAAATTTTGAATTAAGTGTGGTCAATAGTGTATAAAACAATAGTGACATGCACATTTTACACAGACAGTAATCCCCCAGTTTTATGCGGATCAGGAGTCACGGAATCAGTCTTCCGCGGAACTCAAAGAAAGCACGTTTTGGGATGGTTAAATACACTGTACTCAGAGCAGGGGCTGACTGGGACTGAAAAACAGCCTGGAGTTTCTTCACCAGCTGTGCAGAGGTCTGCGTCTTGGCCGAGAAAGACAGGCTGATGGCCGCTGGGCATCGGACAGCCGTTCTTTTCCAGAATGCACAGATTACCAGTCCCCTGACTCATCTTGAGTGTTTCTCTTGTTTTTTGTTTTGTACTACTTAAAGCCCTGTATTTTTATTACTGTAAATTAAATTAAAAGAGGCTGTTGAGCTCAGTCGCCATCCAATGTCTGCTTTAACCGGCAGGTCTCTACAATACGACTCCTCCTGAAGAACCCTGAATAAGATGCACCGCCCGGTGAACAGTAAATAATTGAACTGTAAAAATGCTTGTGGATTTGTTTTATTACTGTATCTGCCTGTTTATACCAAAGAAAACGACAGCACATACCAAAGAAAATGCCCGTGCATGAATTACAGTACAGTCTATATAGGGGTAACATCGGTATTTACATTCTGGCACTGCAGAAGTTCCGTGTAAACTGTACAGTAGGAATACGGGCTTACCTTATATTTTCATTAAGGGTAATGAGTTTAAAATGAAATTAAAGTGTTTTGGGAGCATATTTGGGGGCATATTTAGGATTTATACTATGAAAATAGGCATTTATAGGCATTTTTTTTATCACAACACAACACGGTTTTTCACTATATACGGGTGTTCTTGGAACGTTACCCCACGAGAAGTGGGGGATTACTGTATATATATATATATATATATACACACACACTCACATACATACAGTACTGCACAGTAAAAACAAACCTCTGCAAATTGTATTTTAAAACCACTTAACACCCTACATGACACTGATCTATTCATATAATGTACAAGAAGAAAGTCGGCTCAGACAGTTTTCTATTATCTCAGCAGTATCCTGACAGTTTCTTCCTTGTGGCTAAAAGCAGAAAGAATCATACAGTCGGTGCAATGGGAAGGGAAGACCTGTAGCCATGTGTATGGTCAGTGAAACTCAATCAGTATGGCAGGGAAAGGGACAACAACTAGGGAGAATTTTATCTGTCTGTTCGATTATTCAAATGGGGACCCTGTGCATTGCATGCATGTTTGCATCTGAAAATATGTTTCGGAGGACATGCTACTTTGCTGGGCAGCGAGGTGTGAAATATTAAACCAATCCTTTCGGCAAATTGTTTCTCTCGGGGGGGGGGCGGGGTTCTCGCTGTGAGTTCTACAGGACCAGGCATTTCTTTCAGAATACATTCAGCGCCGCAGCTACTCACAACAGAGAGAAATGATTTAGAATGCAGGCCACCCAGTTCTGCCCAATGGACATCAACCCTCATTTGCATATCCCTTGTATTTAAAATGCTGTGCTCCCAGGGTCTTTGAGTGAAAATAGTGTGAGGTCATCACCTGGGAGATGAGAGCCAGTCGATAGGGGATGAGGATACTGGAATGCCTAAAGGACCATTTAACATTTTCCTCCCACTCTTTCCTCGGCTCCAGCCTAAAACAGTGGGCCTCGTCTGTATTCCAGACAAGCTCCGGAAATGTTTTAGGTCTCAGACTGACAGCTTCTTTCTGCCTGAGAGACAGTGAACAAAAGCTGACCGGCTAGACCTTTCCATTCCTCTTGTGTCTGGGTGGCAAGGGTCAATTTTAGTTTAGCTGTGTGAACGAGCTATGTTTCTTCTTAATTGTTCTATGCTAAAGACACTGACAAGCGCGCTAGTCTTACTATTGGCTTTGTTGTAGCTACTGTATTAGTTGTATTTTTAGAAACCACTACTGTATCTATATTGTAACTATTGTATCTAATGTCTTATGGACGCGCATCAGCACTTCCACAGAACTGATGAATTACTACTGTTCAGCAGTTTGAAATCACAATATTTGGCTTCAAAAAGTGAAAGATCTAAAAACAGGAGAGCCATCTTTTGCAAACTGAAACAAGTTAATAAATAGCCAGGGTTGGGATATAATGTGATGTGTGTGTGTGTGTGTGTGTGTGTGTGTGTGTGTGTGTGTGTGTGTGTGTGTGTGTGTGTACATATTGGATTTGGTATATGTATTCAGAATACACCTTACATTAGGAAGATGCCAAATTCAGTTATATTCAAATACAGTTCCTCTGGAACACTTATATACTAAATTGTAAAAGAAAGACAATATCTGTTTACTAAATATTTCAAAATAAGCACACAGCATAAAAAACACACACAGACTCGAAGTCAACAAGCTGCTTCTTTACAAACACTGAAGTTCCTGATAAAGCCTGAGTAGACAAATAAATCAGTGTGATGAGCCAGTTATTATCTCAGCATAACTGAATTTTTTTTAACGTGTGTTTGAGTGTGAAGAATCTTTTTAAGGTTTAAAGAACTTTCACAAAATGTGAAGGTTTTCGAAGAACTCTTGACTTTAGGAATCTCTAGACTACTGTATGTGAAAGATCTTTATATCTTTCAAAGGTTCTTTACACTCACATCTCATTTACAAATGTGATTATTTTGAAACCAAGTTGGTTTTATATGAATGAAAAGTAGTAATGTATGTCTATCATCCAAGAAAGATTTGTCAACATTAGTGATTTTTAAAAAAATCTTTTTTTCAAATTATTAAAAAATTAAAGCACCACAAAAATTGAGAGTCTTCTTATACATTATGGCAGAGGCTGAAGGATAGAACCCCTAATGGACTAGCTTTCTAGGTCCTAAGCCATCGAAGATCAATAAGGTACAGCTGGGGCCTATCTAAACCCCCATTCCAGGTAGAAAATGGAAAAAAAGATCCACTAGACTGTGTAAAAGCAGACCTAAAAATGGCAAAATTGAGAAAGCTGGACAATGTTCAGTCAGATATATTCAGTCAGTTGAAATAGCCTTCTATGCTGCTGCCTTCAAACTCCTTTAGCATATTCTAGAGGTCCTTTGCAGTATGACTTGGCAAAATGCAGCCACATTAAGCCCAGTTTGTGAATGACTTCAAATTGCAAAGTGAGGTACAGAGAAAGCGGTTCAAAACACCAAGACCAAATGTAAGATAACTTAAGATTAAGTGGTTACACGCTGTATTTTGGAGACAGAAGTTTGCAGAGTTATTAGTTCTGACTCCTCTGAGACATGGCTCCCAAATAACCTAAAAGCCTCATAAAATCTAAGTTTAATCTGCACTCATAAAGCTCACAGAGATACACAAGATAAGGGAACACTTAAGCTAAGGGAACACTTAAGAAAGTGTTGACGAGTTTTGAAAGCTATTATGACAGCAACAATGTAATTGTTTCCAACATAAGATTTGTGCATTTTTACATTTTTTGCATAATTTTAACAGAAATGTGTCACTGAAACAGAAGTGGGTTAGCAGGTTTTGTGGACTTACAGCTGGAGAAGATGAGAGGGCAGGAGTGCTCGTCCATGGGGAAGTTATGGAGCTGCAGCTGACACTCTGCATTTATAGTCAGCCTGTAAGAGGACACATACAACACCTAGTAAACATCTGAAAAGATAGAAAAAAGTGGTGAAAAAATCACAGAAACAAACCGTGAACAGATGTTTGTGTTCTAACAATTTAATCCCCTGTTGTGCCAGTGCTAATTTATTACACTGCAAAGCAGTGGATGATGAATCTGTTTTCTGTGGACTATTACTGCAAGTTTGGTTCTGCACACTCTACATCCGTGATATCCAGCCGAGCAGCTGAAGTAGAAGCAAACTGAACAGCCACATTCATTCTGTTGGGAAGTACATTGTTTATGTCCATGATGGATTGCATTGTTGAAAAAGGTAAAAAAGCCAGACACGAAAAGGAACATTATGTTTTTCTCATTTTTTTTTTAAAGTCCCGTATCCTTGTTTTTTAGTCCCTTAGTGATGTTTGTGTGTACCAAAACTGTTATGTACCAATACCAGTTAAACCCTAGATTTAAACAGGCTGTTTTTTGTACTGTTAATACTGATGCAAAGGTTTGAGCACCTCTCTATCAAATTAAGTGTTTTGTTGACATTCTGAGAAAAATAAGTACACATCCTCTACAGAAACAACAATATAGCATTTTCCTGCCAATTTAAGTACTTGACTTCTATTTGTTTGACCAAATTAGACATAAAATGTGCCACAGCTTTGTATGCCACTTTGTAAGCTTCATTTTTCCCAATATGTTAAATTAGCAAATAATCAGTAATTGTGCATTAAAATGTGCAAACGTGTGTTCTCTGTAGTGTGTATGCAGTTTTTTCCACTTAGAAACTCATCAAAACCACTTGACCATACAGACAAGAGGGGAATGGCATATGTTAAAATGCATAAGCTAGTTTACCTTAATAACCTTTCAATTAAAGGAGAGTATGTGAGACCTTTACTTGACATACCGTTAATCGCCTCTGCAGGAATCAGAGTGAAATCAATCAAAAGTGTCACTCTCTTGAGGCAGTAGCTGTAGTCAGTGGGTTGCTATGTTTCTGACATGAGACAGCTATGTGTGGATGAGTCATTTAGTCGGTGTGGAAAATGTGCAGAGCGGAGGAGCAGAACAGTGAGACAGGAGCAGAAAAAAGCAGCTCGGCTGGACAGATGTCTGCCTGGCAACAGGTGGTATTCTCCTAATTTTAATCAACTCCCATCAGCCAGGTGACATTTCTGACTCGCATAACAATGTACGTCAGACTGTGTAATACTGAGAGACCGAGAGCCTTAAGATTTAACGGCTGGCTACACAGAATGGCAGAAATATAGATATGGCAGAAATATAATATCGCAGTACTTGAAGGCTTTTTTGTGATATGTGATCAGGGCTGCAGACTTATCAGGGGTGGAAATGGTGACAAAGACCCCTTTATGGGGTCTTGGTGTGTATGTCCCCTGGGAATATATGTTTTTTTTAAATATCAGCTTTAAAATGTGCATCTACAGTCAATTTTTTGTTTTAGGATGTAGGGGAAATCCTATGATTGAGGTAATCTTATCGATTCAAAAGTAATGTAGTGGGAACATAATAAAACAACAACAACAACAACAAAAGATCAAGAAAGCACAGAGCCAGGTCCAAAATGATATTAATGTGTTTTTCCACCCACAATACATTAAACATCATCAAGCAAAACAAAATCACAGCATGCATAATAACTGACATGCTAACTCAAGTCACCCTGCTGTTCTGATTTTTTCTTTAAATTTTGCTTAAAACTAAAATACATTTCTGTTTGGGTCCTGGCACTTTTGGGCCATCATTCTGCATTATTTCAAAATCAAAAACAA
Organism: Bryconaethiops microstoma; assembly: GCA_037577275.1. Taxonomy (NCBI): domain Eukaryota; kingdom Metazoa; phylum Chordata; class Actinopteri; order Characiformes; family Alestidae; genus Bryconaethiops; species Bryconaethiops microstoma. The sequence continues at coordinate 16,023,662 of JBBJLS010000109.1, forward strand.
TCACAAAACTGAGTTTGTTTACACAGTTACCAAATTAAATAAGTGAAAGCAGTGTACAATCCTTCGATCACTCAACACTCTATTGGGTAAGTTTGCTAGAATAACAACAGTTACTTTAACTGGTAACTGGCGCTCTACTGACACAAGTAGACAATAAAAAACTCATTATATGGTAAATTGGAATTGTAGCATTTTAGCCAAATGAACAATAGCCTCGATAGCAGGCCAAAATGCCATAAAAAGGCCATATCAGTTAGCTCCAGCTAACTCATGCTAAAATGACACTTGTTTAGAGGTCTCAAACGCATTACACAAAATGCAACCAGATTCAGATTTATTTGCTGTTCTGGTGGCATTTTCACATGTAATCAGTATGAAACAAAAGCTTGCAGGAACATTCTGCACTATGGGTTATGCCAGAGTGCTTCTTGTTAAGGTAAAGTCATGAAGTGTGAGGTTAAATAGGCAAAGACCTGAGGAACTGAAATGCACAAAGTAATTTGTTCTAAAACAATTTGTTCTCAAGCCGCTTTCTCCCAGTTGTTAGACAATTTATTTATAATACCCAACCCGAGTAATGTAATGGCTGTACAATGTAAAGGACAAATGGTATAAAAATGTAACTTAAAATCATGAAAAAAAGTACATGGTTTTGAAATGCTGACAGATGCATCTAACAATGCCTCTTACAGTGGAAGGCCACACTTCTTTTTAATGGCTAAAAACTAACTTCCAGAAACAAAAATTAAAATGGATTGCTTCAATCGTAAAGCATAACACATTGCTTCCAAAATGTTCCAAAACATTATTTACATATTTAAAAGCAAATAAAAAAAGCATTCACTATTATATAGTTCTTAGTTAAGCAATGGAAAAGTATATAGTGTAGGAGAACATGCTAAAGTTGGGCTTTTATGTATGTTAAAAAACTGTATTTAAGCAACTAAGAAATACTGCAATAATATGTGCACACTGACACCAGATTAAATCAGGACAGCAAGATACAGTGTAAAGACAAGAAGTGATAATTAGTGTGATTAGGATCTAAATGCCATTGTTATTGTCTTGTTTGCTGCTGGGAGGATCTGTATTTCGATGTATTCTTCTAACAGTGGCAGAGGCAGAAAGAGGCAGTTGTTGATTCTGCTGCATTAGACACTGAAGCATAAACTTCCCACAAGTGTTGCTCAACACTACGCCTACAACACTGAGCGTGCATGAAGCACTGAAGAGGTTTCACCCTAATCCGAAGGCGCAGTGTTGTATTAAAGCAAATTTGTGCATTCAGTGCATTCAGACCTTTTGCATCAAGCCAGGGCTGTGTCTGTATCAAGTACTTGCATGCACAGCTATTCAATGGAGTTCTGTTTACTTTTTTCAGGTAAGATTAAAGTAGAACAGAAGCAACTATTGCAAAATTAACTTAGGCTGAATGCATGGTCAGGCATTTTCTCAGGGTAAGCTTTCTTTGCAGTTCCTATGGCTAATTGTGGCCCTCGGGTCTGGTGATATTTACTGACCTGACTTACAGAATGCACTTAAAAAAGATTTGACCTCCTTACAAAAGAAGAAAACATCCACAGTTAAGATATTAAAAATGACTCCACATTTTATTCCTGTTTAGAAAGGCAGCTGGCCTCTTGGTAATTCGTGGCTCAGACGAAAATTGGTTTGCTTTTCCAAAGCTAACATGTTCCAGAGAAACTGCGATGAAAAATAGACCCATGACAGTAAATAAATGGCTTGACAACACTTATTAGGTGTTACAGAGAGGTGTGGTAAATCGAATTAACCTCATTCCTGAGCTTAGACCTGAATGCATGCCTCCCTGCTCTGCTGGAACTGAGAAAACTCATAGCACACAAAATGCCATCATTGTTTACCTCTGTTTACCACAGCCACAAATTATCACAATTAATATGGAGACTGACATTTCATTGTATCCCCCCCCCCCACCTTCGTGCCTTTGCCATAATGACCATATATCACTGGCCAAAATCTTCTGTGAGACTGAACATTGACAATGTGTAATAGCTCCAGCCTTTGTTCCAGATTAGCTTTGCCCACAGCATTTGCCCCTTAGCGACTGCACTACTTGTCTTGCTGCCAAGGAAATGCTTCACGAAGCACCGGAGACGGCGTGATGGAGTCCCTCCACTGGCCTGTGAAATCTCTCCTGGTCCAAATACAGACTCGGTATCGTCTGCTCCTTAGGCAGCTGAGCAGTGCACAGAAAGGCCTGGTACTGCGAGAGACAAATTAACCAAGCTGCAATCTTCCCAAAATACATCCTGCACCTGCAGAGAGTGGTTTGAAATGCAATTGTCTGTCTTTTGAATTTCAGACGCCTTTGACAGCAGGGCTTTAACAAAGACCTCCGCCAGTGTCTGGCTTGTGATGTCTGCCGACTTGGGCTGTGCCTGACAGTAGAGCTAGTGCTAACCTTGAAGACAGGAAATGGAGAACAATTTATGGCAGTGTTTAAGCTTAAGGCAACTTTATATATTCCTTTAAGGGTGCTTTTTTATTTTTATCTTCCTCCAAAGCAGCAGGGTTTGGCTGTGCTTGCCTGCAAAAGAGACAACAACAGCTTCCAGTGCAGCAAGTGCACTATCCTCATGGTGAATGTGGTTCTTGAAAATATTCCTGGAAGATCACTACCATGCTCAAGAGCCCTTATGAATGATAAAAGATGTCCAGATTCAATATTTCTAATGGACTCTGCTTTGTTTCAACAACCCATTAACTGACATCTTGAAGTTTATAAACTGTAAATGCTTTCCAAGAAAAAGGAAATAGTGGAACCATTTGAGAATTTATATTTTGAAAATAAAATAATGAGGTTAAAGTCAAGACAAGTTTCAGCTCGACATATTTTTTTGTTAAAACTTTTTTTGTATTTCAAGGTTTAAGTGCTAATGTTTAAAGATTTGTCCAGTAGCCATTAAGGTTTGTCCAGTAGACATTAAGCGAAAAGGCTAAATGTAGCCAGGATACATTTGCATGTTTTGTGTAGTAGCACAACATTTTGCCAATACTATATTGAAAGCCTAGTAAGGAAATCCTAGTAAGGATTAAGCAGATACAGAAAATGAATGAATAAATGTAGGACTCACTTGGTACAGGACTCACTTTGTATCGGTATTCTCGATTGCCTATACTGTACTACTGAAGATATGGAATCTCTATCAGTGTACAGGTGTCATAACGAGCCTGTCATATCTTCATAATACCGAGTATCAACCACAAAAAATATTCACCTTTTGCAAAACAGTGACCAAAAACAGTGTATAATGATAAAAAAAAAAAATACAGTAATCATACATTGTATATTAGAATTTCAGTGTAGCTATGAAATAACTGGAGTTCTGGAGAAGGACCATGATTGAAGCACCTTCTCCATTTAAATTCAGAGTCCTATAACTTTCCATCTCTACCTTCCTTTACTTGTGGCAAAGGACCCCATCCACCTCCATACCTGTCGAACTGTCCTGTGCCTGCACTACTCATGGTATGGAACATATGGTAGGTAAATAAATAAATAAATAAATAGATAAATAGATAAATAGATAGATAGATAGATAGATAGATAGATAGATAGATAGATAGATAAATAAATAAATGGCATTATAAGAATGCAGCAGTGTTATAACTTTCTTAGTATTTTCAGCGGGCTACTTTCAACAGACTAGAATGCAGTCATCCTCTGAACCATACCACAGCAAAGCCCTAATCTCACAGAGCAGTGGGTTTCTGATGTAGATGAGTGAGAGGGACATGGCAGGTAACTCAGCAATGCATCTGGATGTCCCTATTCTTATAACTAGGGCAGTGCTGGGTTCAGTGAGTATCCACTCATCAGAGTGCAGTTCTTTGCACACTGTGACCTGTATTTGTGAAAGTGGAACAAGAGTGCATTGAGTCTTATGCACAGAATGAAAGCAGGATTCTCCACAAGAGATGAGATGTATACCACAAACGACTTCTTGTCAAACCAGACTTCTCGTTAATCCTGCGCTTGACATTTCGGACTAGGCTGCAACCTAGTACTTCGCAATCTCTTTTCTGCTGCATTTAACTAGCTTCCTAGGGCTTGGGTGGTCTGGCTTAGATTGAGTGCTACTAACTAGCCTTCCGTCCATGACGAAAGGGGCTTTTAGGTACCAGAGGGAAAGAACATGTAGGCCATTCGACTATGGGCTCCTGGTAGGCGGGAGGTTCCTATGCACGGCAGAACCTTCTGTCGTTGCAGGCAGACCACTCTCTAGCCTAGCTTCATTATATTTACATTTGTATATAAGAGGAGATGTGAAGGTAAACCCGTGAAGGTAATGTGAATGTGGCAGTGCTAGAATGTAAACTACCGATATTACCCCTATATTGACTGTAGCTGAATTTACATTAATATTTATGTTACAAAATTAGTAAATTATATTTTTCTTAATAATTTAACAGTAAAATGCATGAAAAATCATATATTGCCAGGAAAAAAGCTTTGAAGTCTGGGCCTCGTCCACCATGCCCCCTTGTCCTCATGCTGGGCCGTTTATGTTTGTGCATGGTGCCTAGCAACCCAACACGAGGATGAGGGGGCGTGACGGACAAGGCCCGGATGTCACAAAAGCAAAAAAATAAAAAATAAATGGGGAGGATATCTGCAGTTTCTGCATTAGTGCGGAGTTTTCAGCTAACAATTATTAGTTTGGTTCTCCGAAAAAATCAGCAATGGATATATATACAGTCGTGAACAAAATCTTAAGACTGGGGAAAAAATTACAAGCATTCGCAATTTGTGCTGGTGGTTTATAACCAGGTTGTAAGTGGAACTTCAAAATGCAAAAGGAAGAAACAGCAGCAAAAGACAAAAACTAGAGAGTAATTTATTGAAAACTGCCTTTAAACTTAAACAGGTTGTTCATCAGCAGATCAAAAGTTTAAGACCATAGACTTTAAAAGGCAGAACCTGTGCAAAAATCTGTTTTTTCTGTCAGGCATTCACTCTGTCATGACCTTATGATGGCAAAGGCAAAAAGGCTTTCTGTCTTTGAATGTGGCAGGATTGTTGAGCTGCACAAGCAAGGCCTCTCACAATGTGCCATCGACCCGAATAAAGCCCTTACTGATGCTAACTGCAGCCCAATAACCATAAGACGGCATCTGCAAAAGAAGGGCTGAAAGAACAAAAAATTATGTGAGAGATGTGGCCTCTTCTTGCCCGTTTGGAATTTGCGAGGGAGCTTCAAACATGGGATATCGAAAGGTGGAAGAAACTTTTATTCTCTGACGAGAAAAAATTTAACCTGGACAGTCCTGATGGTTTCCAACGTTACTGGCATAACAAGGAGATCCCACTGGAGCTGTTTTCTACGCAGCACAGTGGAGGAGACTCCACCATGGTCCGGGGTGCTTTTTCCTTCGATGGAACCATGGTGCTGCAGGTTGTGCAAGGGCGTGGAGATGTTGCAGCAATCTAAATCCCATTGAGAACATTTGGACGTCAAAACATTTGGATCACAAAAACGGACGTCAGTTCCAGACTGTGGATGCCCTTTGTGAAGCAATCTTCACCACATGAAGCAACATTCCCACCAGACTTCTGGAAACACTTGCATCAAGCATGCCTAAATTTTTTAAAACGATTAACAGGTATGGTGGAGTTGCTCACTACTCACTCCTTTTATGACACCTTTTTTGACAGTCCTTTTTTTGGGCTACAGTCTCAAACTTTTGATCAGTTGATGAACAGCCGGTTTGAGTTTAAATGCAGTTTTCAATAAGTTGCTTACTCTCTAGTTTTTGTCTTTTGCTCCTGTTTCTTCTTTTTGCATTTTGAAGCTCTCCTTACAACCTGTTTATGAATCACCAGCACGAAATGCAAATGCTTGTAATTTTTCCCCTGGAAAAATTGTTCAGGACTGTATATATAAAATCACATCACATCATATCTGCTCTAATTAGAAATGCCTACAACGGTGTCAACATTTTCTCCCCCCATTGCAGGGATGATTTTCAACATGAGGACAACAAGAAGCCAAAGTAAGGTTGCAGTGAGGTTGCCAGGGAGTGTCATCCCCTCAGTCCAAAAAGTGTGAAAAAACAACCTTTTGTACAACCATACCCCCTTTGCATCCACTTAGGATTAATGTGATGTCAGTTAGGATGTCTATTGCTGATGTTTTCATTTAATTCACATTTGATATTTATATACAGTTGTGTGTGTTAATATGGGCAAAGTGTAATGTAGCCGCCCCCAACTTTTGACAACCAGGGAGGGGGTTTGTGCAGGAAGCGGATTAAAATTGCTCAAGTGTGACTGCCTAGTTTGCCTATATGGATGCATTGGCTCTGACTCCACTTTGTGTTGCCTAAACAGATCTGACACTTTAAGACATGGACTCCATAAAATCTCTAAAGGTGTGCTTTGGTTTTTGGGACCCAAACAACAGCAGTAGATCCTTTAAATTGGGGTGTGTGGCCTCCACGGATCAGACCAGTTTGTTCCACAGATGTTTGACTGGATTGATATCTGGAGGATTTAGAGGATTTTTCTTGTCCCACAAACCATTGAGAGCAGTTTTTGCAGTGAGGCAGGAACCATTTTCCCACTGCAAGAAGCCATTGCCATTAGGGAATACAGTTGCTAGTAAGAAGTATATTTGGTCTGAAATAATGTTTAGGTAGGTAGAATGTGTCAAAGTAGCATCCACATGAGTGCAAGGATGCGAGGTTTACCAGCAGGACATTCCTCAGAGCATCACACTGCCTCCACTCTCTTGCCTTCTTCTTGTAGTGGATCTTGGTGCCATCTTTTCCACAGGTAAGTGACACACATGCACTCGGCTGTCCACATGACGTAAAGAAAAACATGAATTTTCAGACCAGGCCACCTTCTTTCATTGCTCATTGAACCAGTTCTGATGCTCACATGGCCGTTGTAGACGCTTTTTGGACAGGGGTCAGCATGGGCACTCTGAGCGGTCTGTGGCTATGCAGCACCATACATAGCAAGCTGCAATTCACTGTGTGTTCTATCATAGCCAGTATTAATATTTTCAGCAAATAGTGCTATAGAACCCCCTCTGCGGATCGGATCAGATGGACTAGCCTTTGCTCCCATGTATATCAGTAAGCCTTGTTATCCGTGAACCTGTCATTGTTTCACCAGTTGTCCTTCTTTACCCACTTTTGGTTGGCACAAACCATTGCATACAAGGAACACTACAGAAGACCTGCCATTTTGGAGACTCTCTGACCCAGTTGTCTCAGCATCACAATCTGGCCATTGTCATAGTCTCTCAGAGCATTACACTCACTAGCTTTTACTGTTTCCAACACATCGACTTCAAGAACTGACTGCTCGCTTTCTGCCTAAAATATTCCATCCACGGACAGGTGCCATTATCAATGTTATTCACCTCATCTGTCAGTGTTTTAATGATGTGGCTGATGGTGTATGATAAATACTGTAAGTAGACTGCTAAAAATGATTTAGTATCAAACCTAAACGTAGATATTGCGGTATACTTTACAGTTTATTATAATAATGGTGCAATCATTCACACACACACAGTTCAGTTCACCCCCCAGAAAGATGACCTGCTTAGCCCTAGCGTTATCCTTGCCTGTTCACTATTTCAAACAGTTTATTTACAGTCGCATTTGCAGAGGCCTGACAAACGCTACTAGACATTGAATCCAATTCCTGCATCTTCGTGTCCTCATTCTGGCCAGACCTTGCCAAGGTTTGTGTTGAAAGACTAAGCATTGGTCCAAACTGTGCCAGCGGGAGATGATCGAGTGCCATCGTCCCAAAGCATCACACACCCTGATGTTTGCATCAGGCTGTGGAGCTGGAGATAGAAAAAATTATTAAAGCTAATCCCTGAAATCCAAAACGCTCCTAAAACATGATGAAATTGTGATTGTTGATGAACAAGTACATTGTTGTTGTGTTGTTGATCGAAAGTACTTTCCCAGAGGAATTTGGCTTTCATCGCTTTCACGTAAAATGGGCAAATTGTAATGTATTTTAATATTAATAATAATAATAATACATTTTATTTATATTGCACTTTACATTTTACAAAAAATCTCAAAGTGCATACAGACAGTGAAAATAATATTATATTAAAAGACAGCATTAAAAACCAAGAGGAGTAAAACATTAACCATAAAAAAACAGCAATCATTAAAAACATTGGCTAAAGAGAAACGTTTTCAGGCTTTTCTTAAAACATGTCACAGTCTGTAGAGCCCTCAAATGTGGGGGTAGGGTATTCCACATAAGGAAGGTTTAGTTAGCCTGACACTACCTGTTATAACTTTTGTTATAACTTCTACTATTATATGTATAATTAATTGGTACATAGACAGGACTGGCTGTTTATTAATCACTATTTCTCTTTTTTTTTTTTTTACAAAGCTGCAGGTAAGCACTAAGCAATGTAACTGACTAGCATTGGCAGAGAATTGCTTTGCACCTTTACTAAGATACTGCACTACTTCTCAAAGTCTAGTCTTGGCGAGAGAAACTAGTAGTATATACTCACCAGACTAGTAGTATATATTTATATAGTATTGCTATATTTAAGCATTACATGAATATAATGTAATTTAATAGTATTTGTATACAAAAAGGTGGTTTCTTCTCAATACTGTGTGGGTATGCCAGAATAGTGATCAACACTGGAACTGACATTGTCAGGCTGGAGAATGTAGTCGGTTGTAGACGCCCAGTTGTAGCGTGAGGGAAGAGCCCAATCGCGGATACAGATGAGAGAGCCGGTAACTCACGCGAGTTGTTATAAGAACGCTCCTGCGAGGAGTAGAGATTCCCACCAAAGGAATCTTC
>JBBJLS010000109.1:16032612-16058941 GCA_037577275.1 Bryconaethiops microstoma
AGAGCTGTTTTACTGTAATACTTTCGGCCAGGCAGTGTGTAAATTGGGTGTAACGTGTTCAGAAGTTCTTTAAAACCGTCTTTCTCAAGCACTTGAACTAGCACCATATCTTTAACCATGGGCACCGAAAGCGTTATAGCATCACATAGATGTAGAAAGCAGCACGTAAAGTTTGCCGCTGGGTTGTTTTTTTTTTACTGTCACAGCTATCACGGATTTAATGGACCCCTGAAGCTTTTCATACTCTCTGTACTGAGTTAGGGGTTCATTATGGCGGTGTCTTTCACCGCTTTCCCACATAGCTGGCTAATTGGGCTGGTTTAAACCACATCCACCCTCCTGAAGCCAAACCATCTCCATGTGAGTGAGAATGCCCCACGTCTGGCTACTGGATCTACAGAAACAGAGAGTGCAGCTAGATGGTTAGTAAGTTAGCCTAGCTCTCTTTCTCTGTGATCAAAACATGTCCTGCTATTTTACACTGGTTACTGCAGAGATACTCGATAATGACATCTGTCTCATCATTAAAACCCCAAATAAATAAATAAATACAGTAACCCCCTGCTTATATGCGGTTCAGTATAAGTATAAGTTCTGAGAACTGAACTAATAATTGTTCGCTGAAACCCCCCTGCAGATACCTCCGCATTTTTTTTTCTTTTCTGACATCCGGGCCTCGTCCGTCATGCCCCCTAGCAAGACAATTAGACTCACCTGAATGGAATGAGTCTTTGCTGCTCAGCGCTGCTTCCAAACATAAACAACCCAGCACAAGGAAGACAGGGCAAGGCAGAAATAAAAAATTTTTAAAAAATTATATATTGACACGAAAAGCACGTCCTTATGCTGGGTTTTTTGTTTGGGCGCGACCGTTAGCAAGGCTATCAGACCAGTCCAGAGTCTACTAGCGCCCTCTAGCGGGCACCGACCAGAACCATGACAGGGCTCCCCCCCTCAAAGGCGCCACTCCAGGGCGCCTAGAGGAGTCCATCCAACAGCGGAGGGGGGGTGGGGGCCAGAGCGCGGCAAGGTCCACCATCCAAGGTGGCGGCCGGTGAGGCCAGGCCGGCTGAAATTACTTAACCTAATGCTAGCTAGATGAGGCCACACCTAAGGGGCTGTTGAGGCCAGTCCAGAGTCCAGACCAGAATCGTGACGCATCCCTTGCAGCTGCAGTCCAGAATTTTCCTCGCAAAGTGTTCTCGTGTTTTTCAATTTGTTCTTCTTAAAGCCCTGTACTTTTATTACTGTAAATTAAATTCATTTATTAATGTGTTTATCCTGCTTATGCCAAAGAAAACGCGCGTGCATGAATTACAGTACAGTCTATACAGGGGTAGCATCTGTATTTTACATTCTAGCACCGCGATACAGCAGTTCAGGGTAAACTGTACAGTACGAATATGGGTTTACCTTTACATTTTCATTAAGGGTAATGCATTAAGCAGAGTTTCATTTCATTTTAAACTCAGCTTAATACATTACCCTTAAAGAAAATGAAAAGGTAAACCCGTATTATTCGTACTGTACAGTACAGTTCACACTGAACTCCCGCAGTGCTAGAATATAAAATACCGATGGTAACCCTGTATAGACTGTACTGTAATTCATGCATGGGCGTTTTCTTTAGTATGCACTAATAATAGTAATAATAATTATATATTTTATTTATATTGCACTTTACATTTTACAAAAAATCTCAAAGTGCATACAGACAGCATTAAAAACTGAGAGAAGTAAAACAGTAAACATTTTTTTTTTTTAAAACAGCAAACAATGTTTAAAAACATTGGCTAAAGAGAAACGTTTTCAGGCTTTTCTTAAAACATTTCACAGTCTGTGGAGCCCTCAAATGTCGGGGTAGGGCATTCCACAGTCGTGGGGCAGCGCAGGAGAAGGCCCTATCTCCAGTGGTGCGGGAACGAGTCTTGGGAGGGAGAAGAAGGTGGGTGTTGGTGGAGCGGAGAGTGCATGAGTGGCAGTGGGGGGTGAGGAGTTCTTTCAAGTATGATGGCGCATTACCATGCAGACATTGGAAGGTAAGCAGCGAGATTTTGTAGGTGATCCGGGCAGAAAGAGAAAGCCAGTGAGCACGGGGTGATGTGCTCGTGTTTCCTCACTTTCATCAGGACTCTGGCAGCGCTGTTCTGAACATATTTAAGTTTTTGTATGTTCTTGTCAGGAATCCTCATAAGAAACGTGTTACAATAGTCCAGTCTGGAAGAGAAAAAGGCATGCACTAGTTTGTCTGCATCAGAGAGGGAGAGTGTGGGTCACAGTTTAGCAATATTTCTGAGGTGGAAAAAGGAGGTTTTGCAAATGTGCTTGATATGGCTTTCAAAGGTGAGTTGAGGATAAAAAAATAACACCAAAGTTGGTGACTGTTTTAGAAAGGGAAATGTTCTGACTGGAGAAAGAGATGCTGAGGATTTTTTGTTATTGAAATTGGTGTGGAGTGCCAATTTGAAATACTTCTGTTTCTGAACTGTTAAGATGAAGGAAATTTTGCTCCATCCATGCCTTTATCTCCTCCAGACAGGCAGTGAGTGTGGGAAGAGAGGAGGGTGAAGATGTTGAAGGGGCTGAAGATGAAGCTGATGTAGTGGGTGGGGCCTCAGACATATTGCTACCCAACTTCAGTTAGAGCTGGGTATCATCGGCGTACCAGTGGAATGAGACCTCGTAGCTGCTGCTGAAGTGGTGCCATGTATAAGTTAAAAAGAAGGGGGCCCAAGACTGATCCCAGAGGGACACCACAGGTGACAGGATAACTCAGCGATTTAGCTTGTCCAGTGGAGACAAACTCAGATCTGTCCATGAGGTATGACAAGAACCAATCCAGGGCGGTGCCAGTGAACCCTGTGAGGTGTTGTAGGCGGTGGAGGAGGATGTGGTGGTCGACTGTATCAAAGGCTGTTGACAGATTGAAAAGGACGAGGAGAGAGGAGGAGCCATAGTCCGCTGTGATCAACAGGTCATTTGTGACCCGGATCAAGAAAGTTTTGGTGGTGTGTGCAAAGCTGAAGCCAGACTGAAATTTGTCTAGAATTTTATTGTCGTGTAGGTGTCCTTGAAGATTAACTGAAACCACTTTTTCCAGAACTTTTGCAAGGAAGCTGCCTGAAATGGGCCTGTAATTTGCTAGGTCTTGGGTGTCCAGGTTGGGTTTTTTAATGAAGGGTTTGATTATGGCTGATTTCTGAGTGGCGGGAACATGACCAGAGTGGAGGGACTGATTAATAATGGCAGTAATAAGAGGGCCAAGGGAGGCCATATTTTCCTTGACCAGGGCTGTTGGGAAAGGGTCAAGAGCACACGTAGGGGGTTTCATGGCCCTAACAGCGGCCTGAACCTCCTTCACACAAACCTGAGGAAAGCAGCAAACGGGGGAAGGATTTCCTAACAGTGCACTGGCACCTGTGTTGAGTGTAGTAGGGGGAGTGGCGAGTGATGATTGGATTGTTAGGATCTTATTTTGGAAGAAGGAGATGAATTTATTGCAGAGGTCGTTAATGGGGTCAGTGAGTGATGGTGTTCGGAGCTGGAGGAGATGAGTGATGGTAGAAAAAGGTGTTTTGGAGTTACCCAGGTTATTGGAGATTATGGATGAGTAGAAATGTGATCGAGCGTCTTTGAGGGCCTTTGCATACAGGTTGCGGTGCTCCTGGTAAACTAGCTTGTGCACTAGTAGACCCAAAGATAAAAAGCGTCTCTCAAGCACCTGACCAGCTGCCTTTTGTTTCCTTAGCTCTGTTGTATACCATGGAGCTGAGCACAAAAAAGCAACTGTCCTCACTTCGACAGGAGCGTGGTGGTCCAAGATGGTGGGGAGGGTGAAGTTGTAGAAATCTACTGTATTGGTGGAGATTGGAATGGAGACAGAAATGTGGTCCTTAAGATCAGCTGAAATAAGTTCAGGGTTAATGGTGTTTAGATTTAGAAAGGAAATCTGCTGCTTTGGCTTCATGAGACGGTTTTGGAAGGGAATCTCCATGTAAATGACTTTGTGATCTGACACACCCAGGTCATACACAGAGAGAAGATGTAGAGATAGAGAGTTTGTGATGACTGAGTCCAGGGTGTGTCTTTGAGAGTGTGTTGGAGGTTTGATATGTTGTTCCAAGTCCAAGCAGTCCAGCAGTTGAAGGAATTCAGCAGTTTGATGAATTGTGGGAATATCAACATGAATGTTCAGATCCCCCAGTATGAGTAGACTGGATGAGGCAGCACAGAACATTGACATCTCATATAATATTACAATATTAATATTAAAAGGCAAGTCCTCTTCACAGTTTTGAAGGACACCATCAACAGTATTGACAACTCTGTTATGATTATTCAGTACTTGACAAGGTTTTGAAAACGTATTTATACTGTCGAAATGTGAGGGACATCTAATTTTAATGTTTCACCCTAGACCTTTGTAGTAAAACACAGTGTAAAACATACTGAGGCGTTTAAGTTTGAAAACATTTTCAGTTTTGTTTAAATATATGCCACTATGTATTTTGTATGAGGTAATATACCACCGCTAAATATGAAAGGAGAAACTGACTTACCTTAGGGTATAAAGTATTTTCCCATCATTCCATATTCTGAGAAGCTGATTAGGAGTAGTAATCCAATGTGAGTCTGCATTCTTGGAGTTTCTGAAGATGGTGTCAGGTAGCCAAATGAGTCCAACCATATTACTGTTCAAAGTTAATATTTTCATTGTGCTGTTATATCTTAGTCGACTGTCTGTCCATGTCTGGGCAAAAATGATGTCAATCTGGTACTCCTGGAAAACAAGGAATGGCAGAAAAGGCAAACATGAGTTTAAGAGATAAGCTTTACATTTGTCTCATTATTAACAGCTTAAATGGATTTAAAATCACATCTCACCTTGAGCGTTTTAGGAATTTTTAGTTGTTCCAAAAATAACATTGAAGAAACAAGATCAGGCTGAAAATGGAACTAATACCACTCCGAAATGTCTGCTCTGAATTAGACCCCAAATAGAAACGTAATAAATATTATTTTGTGCTTAGTACCTTCCTGAAGGAAACATTTAGTTGAGTAGAGTGGTGCTTTAACTCCCAAAATGTTCATTTGTGTTTTTGTTTTCCACTTTTACGGTATAATTCTCTTGAGTTTTAGTTCGCAGTCTCACTCTTCAAAGAATCTGCATTTTTTTTATTAATACAGGCAAGCATCATTCAGCATTTATTCAGCTGTAGTGCTCTGCCAAACATGCAGAGGTCTGGGTGCAGGTCAGAATCAGCTTTGAGTTGTTATAATGAGGATTATGAGGCTCCTGGCAGTGTGCAGGCTGGCAGGGAAGACCTTGAGAAGGGACTCGGCTAGCGGGCAGTGTTTTCCCCTCAGCTTTCAAGCCATTTCACTGTCAGCACTCTCCAAACTATTGTGACCAGTTCAGAGGCAGTGACATGTGTCTGCTGAGGCACTTACAAAACATGTTGTTAGGACCTGAAGCCTTTCATGAGATATCCCCCAGGACTGCTGAGCAACTCCTGAGTGCAGCTAAATATTGCATGTGCTCCGGCCTTCAGGTTTACAGGGCAACAAGTAGGCTAGCTCTAATGCTTAATCACATCTAGCTCTCTTTTGGTAAAAATGGAGGCAACCATCTGGTGCGTATATTATTTATTTCCTATAGCTTTTGGAGCAGAGAGGGCTTTACTGCAGGATACTTTTCACTACACATATAGAGCATGAGGTATTCACATGATAGAAGTAGCAAACCAAAGCCATGGTTTTATCAGTGATTGTTTAGTAAATAGGGGTTGCAGTTTAAAAAAGCTGCCTTGTAATATTGTGGTGTGCTTCTCAGTTTTATTAAATAAAGGTTTGAAGTTGATAAACATTGATTTGATCCATAAACTTTTCACAATCCATAAGATAGTTGAAGCATTGCTGTGTAAATGCAGACAGCTATTTTTAATATCAGCATCGTCTGTAAAAGAAAAACAGCCTGAAGTTACAGAAATGTAACACATCTATATGCACACCACACCATCTTTTTTACCTCTCTGAAAGTCATTAGAGACTTAATGTCATCAGACTATGAAAATCATCTCTAACTGCAAAGTATGCATGCTGATAGTTGACACAGCACCTTTAATGTATTGTGACACTCTCTGAAGCGTAAGAGTCACTACGTGTGAAATGATGCATAAATAGCCTGCACTGAATTTTTATTTCAAACATAGTGATGATCATAAACTTGTAATAGGAACAGTCATATTGAAATGTGTGCATGTGTGTGTGTGTGTGTCTGTGTGTGTGAATCCGGTTTAATATACCAATGTGAGGTAGAAGAACTAATGGTCTCATTATCTTTCTCGGCTTTGATGTCTGAGTGCAACCCCACAAATGTCCTGCTAATTCATCCCAGCAGTTTCAACTGAATAGCCTTTAAGTGCACAGCACCTGAAAAGTGATAGCTTGAATGTTCAGCAATTTTGATTAGTGATTTTAAAGTTCACAAAAATCTCTCATAGTTGGTGTTTCAGTAGTTTTAAAGAGTAATTATTCAAAGGTAGAAAGGCACTCTTGGTTATGTTGTTAACTCTTCTAATCTACTTTGAATACCATCCAGCAAAGTTCACAATAATAATCGTGAGTGTCACATACCTGCTCTACTTTCTAACACCACTGACAGTGATTTGACCTTCTGTGATCTTTCCACAACAATAGGTCCCGTCATTTTAATACCAGTCTCATTTAGCACTAGTCAACGGGAAGGATCATCATTAAGCCATAATTGGGACCTTTTGTGCTGTGAGCCAAAAGGGAGTTCATGGGTAAAAGAATATCACTTCAGATGAACTCTCCTTCAGGTCCTGTCACCATCCAGGGTGAGAACATCAAGGTGGTACATCAGTGTTCACCTGTGTGACAAGTTGGGATGGGAGGTGAACGTGGACAGGCTGTACATGAAGGGCCAGAGAAGGCTGAGGTCCTTTGGTGCGAGAAGCCAGCTGAGAACTCTCTATGAGTCTGTGGTTTCAAGTGCTGTCTTTTATGCTGTTGTGTCCTGGGGCAGCACTATCTCAGCTAAGGACACCGATAAACTTAACAAGATCATTAGAAAGGCCGACTCAGTCCTGGGGGCATAACTGGACACAGCGGAGATGTAGACAGAGAGGCCAATGCTTGCAAAGGTGTCAACAATCATGAGGAACACTTCCCACCCACTCCATAAAACTATACAGGGACAGAAGCAGTTCACTGAGTGGCAAATTTCTCCTGCCCTGCTGCAGGAAGGAATGCTTCTGCAGGTCATTTCTCCTTGCAACCAACAGACTGTGCAACTATAATTCATCTATTTATCCATGCATTGTTGTCTATATTATCACCTGCACCGGGCACCTTTTGTGTAGTAAATCAATACTTACTGCACATCTGCATTTTATACATCTGTATAAACATTACATATTCATGTTTCAGTACTGCAAATAACTGTGACTGTAAAAAGGAATATATGTTTCGGAAACACTTCTATTGGAACAGAATGCAGTCAGAATGGCTACGTTGTAAATGCATGCACACATGTATATATGACTTTGACAGTGTACATTAATGAACAACATCAAATAGGACTTTTCCACTAGCACAACCATGCCATGCCACGAAAATATGTTTGTCCATTACAAATAAAGTGACCCGTACCCAAGCTGTACCTGTGCTGTCAAGGCCCTGATCGATAGCAGGGCCAAAAGCGGGCCACAGCCGAGCTGACTACGTCACTGCTTTTGGTCAAAATGTTTTAATGACAACAGACGGACTTCGAAAGAGGTCGCAAAAAGACAACAGTAGAGAAACAAACTAACCGGAAGCTGATGAAATACAAAAACTACTAACTAATCAGGCTGAACATAAATTTCAGTGAGAGTTATCTATGGCTGTGAGAATTGCGAAGGTGTACCAGGACATCACTAATAAGTTACCTGGGTTAGGTATTCATTGCATGGCTAAACAGTGACGAAGAAAAAGAAAAAAAAAAACTCAAACAAGGCTCTTAAGAACAAAGATCATGAAAACAAATGGGGCTTTGATTGAAAAACGTGCAACTCCATGAACTATAACTTTCATGCCATTGCAGTATGGTTTAGATACAGCATGGTTTCTGTATACCTATCGAAACGTGCCTAAACTGAGCTGTAAACCAAAAAAGTCACTTTTGTCCCAAATTGACTAATGGACCTACAAAAGTACTATAATGGAAGTATATAATAATGTATGAATAAGCTATAACATATCCCATGATAAAGCATAAAAGATAAATGTATTTCTGAATTTAGCTGACGGACTGCATGGATGCTGAGCCTCCTGCCAGGCTTACGGTTTTTCTTGAATCCTGTGAGATTGCTATATGCAGTGTAAAATACAAAGAAAGCTCACTGTGCATGGTTCCCTGGGTAAAGTATGATCATACTAGCGATGTTTGTGTTTTAAATAATAAATGAAAACACAGTGGGCACTCTATCCCCATGGGAACCTGCAAATAAATGTGTTGTGATGGATGTGTTACTTTTAGAGAAGGATTGGATTTGCTGCCCCATTAATGAGACCTCCATCTGACTCATGTTACTTAGAAAATCATTGCCAGTATTATGTTCTTTTTTTTCCTCTGTGATTTTGATTTAATCAAAATTTAAGTTGTTAAATGACCTACTAGAATCATGCCACAAGGATAAACGAGATCCATCAGTAGTTCTGAATTTCTGGCACTCACATGGTCGTACTGTGAATATTACAGTGATTAGTTATTGGAATTGGCCTCCAAAGATCATATATGTCTAAATTAGCCATGTCTTAGTTAGAACAGAACAAGATCTCATTAATGATATCCATAATTTGCTCTGCATATTCTCAAAGCAAGCATTAGGACTTAAAGTAGTCGAAAGACAAATAGAACATGACTCTAACGCAATTTAGCGGCTGCTTCCTGTCTCCATAAAATCTAATTCCTGTCCCATTCCATATTAGGCTGTAAATCTATTAAATTCTGTTTCACTGGAGAAATATTTTAATATTTAATTTTTAAATCAGGGAGAACTAGAAGGAATATTACTCATTACTGCAAACGGTGTGGCCCGAACTTTGGCCTGTAAGGAATCATTTTCTACTCGAGTTCTTGTCATGCTCTGAAATGACCTGCATACAGATGAGTGATTTCCCACGTTGCACTGGGCTGCTCCCTCAACTGCAGGAATGAGAATGAGGGAGGTAATGCCACCACGCTTGACAGAGACATCACAGCATTTGGCGTAAACACTATGGTCGCACTGTGCCATCCTGTGCGAGTCCCCATCTCTGATTTGTATGCGAGAGTCATGGACGTGGAGCTTCATTCAGCCCTTCTCCTCCCTTAGCTCTAATTAAATTCCTTGTGCCATTTATCATTTTGTGCAAGAGGAAAGAGAAATAAAACCCGGATGAATAAGGAATAGGGCAGGCACAGTGAGCGTTACCCAGCTATTTGGGCACTAGAGCATTGTAGGGCATCTCTGGTGACTGTTTTGCCTACAACAAAACCTTTGTGGTAAACAGCTCAGCATAATAACCCAGAAATGTGGCTCTGATGAGGCAGGAGGATCTGTGTGGAGACTGCAGAGGAGTGTCAGCCTTTCTCTTGGAAGGAAACCCTTTTTTGCAGCTTCCTTCATAGGCTTCCTGTGCAAACACTCTATGTTTTTTTCTCCCTGTGTCTGTAAACATGCAAGCATTGCAATATGTATTTTCTCACTTTAGTTTTCACATCAGTGCATAGAAAATCTCTAAATCACACATGAGAAGTTCTGAACAGTGAAAAAACAATTATCATACTAAGATTATGAGGATCTGGCTCTCCTGACAGGAGCAAAAAGTAGAGAAACAGATACCCTTCAGGCCATTTTTGTATCAGGATTACAAAGAGAAACAAACTCTAAGGAGCCATGAGAAAGCAGATCTGATCGGTCAATAGGGAAGCATTCTGCGCTGCAGGTGTGGGCTCAGGCCAACTCCTGAGCTCCTAACAACCATATTTATATTACAACAAACCAGCAAAGAAGCCATTTAAGGATACTGAAAAAATAAGAACTCAAACTGAGGGAAAACACACATTCCTTCCCAGCAAAAGAATCCATGACCTGGTCCCACTTGGGCGAATATGGAGTCCCAAAAATTCTCTTTATGTTTCATATTCAGGCTATTACTACACCAACATTTTATATCAGTAACTGAGCTCTCTATCTTCATTGGAGCAGCCCATGTTGCGGAGGCATAAATGTTTTGAATGTATTACAGGTCATGATATCTCTGCTGGCCATGCCTGGTCCTGCAATTTTCATTTTTGCTCATAAAAATTCCTGGAGAATGCCATGCTTAACACTCTCATTTGGAACATCATATCCATGCTTTGCTTGCCAGTTTTCACTGAGCCCATCTTAGTACAGTCCAGCAAACTAAGTTAATGTACATGCTCATGTCATTCACACTGCTCTGCTACCACTTTTATACTTCCAAATAAAATATGAAAGATGTATTCAGAAGAATTTACTGTCTGTCCTACCAGCATCAGAGTGCCTCGTGCCCTAATTGTAGGGAAACACACAGTAACACAGTGCTAGCTCTGCCCATTAAGTGAATTAAGTGGATGATTAAGCACCCATGGCCACCAGGGGGCCCCCTAACAACTTTTGGGTTATTACCATACATATATACCATACATGTGCTATTTGACTCTTCACTTAATTTTGAGTCGCACATCAAGTCCATCTCAAAAACAGCTTTTAATCACCTCCGCAAATCGCTTACGACCATTCTTGTCTGGCGGTGATGCTCTTAGTCTAGTCCACGCCTTCATTATGTATTGCATTGACTATTGCAACTCCTTGTTCATTGGCCTCCCTTGCAAATCTATGCAAAGGTTACAGTACATACAACTCTGCCGCCAGAGTTCTTACGCACACTAAACATTCTGCCCACATCATCCCTATCCTTTCTCAGTTACACTGGCTACCAATTCAAGCTCAAGTTAAGTTTAAAGTTTTACTCCTCACCTTTAAAGCTCTCCACAGCCTTGGTCCTCCCTACCTTACTCAACTCCTGACTTCTTACTCTCCCGCTTGCTCTCTTAGATCTTCTGGCGCTAATATTCTTCTTGTTCCACGCACTAGACTCTCCACTCTTGGAGGTAGGTCATTCAGTGCCATGGCTTCCAAACTATGGAACGCTCTTCCGCAAACCCTCCGTGACTGCTGCTCTATCTCATCTTTAAAACGTGATCTGAAGACCTTTTTTTTCCAATGAATATTTCTCTTCCCATGCCTATGTAAAATGGAAATTCTTTTTCCCTTCTTTTTATGTAAAAAATGTTTTTCTATTTCTATTTTCTTTTTTTTTGGCTAAGTAAAGCAACCTTGGGTTTGTGAAAGGGGCTATATAAATGTAACCTATTATTATCATTATTATTATTATATAATGTCTATAATGCTCAAGAAAGGGGGAAATGACAATGGACAACGATCAGTGATGTCTCCAAAAAGGACATACACATCTGCAGTTGCAAAACAGAAGGGCAAAAGAGAGATGAGCAGAAAAATGTAAAGATAAATTTAGTTTTTGTAGAGTTTGGACTTTGGTTGATCCACAAACATAGTTAATCTGGAGTTTGTCCCTGTCCCATGTAGTTCATTCAGAATAAACAACATTCCTGAGTAAGAAACAAAATCTAGCAAAAGCAGCATTAACCGGTTTCTATACTTTCTCAGGTAACCCCAATTTAGTTCTCAAGCTGTGATTAATCCTTGTGAATGCACATGAAAGTGTGACAGTTCTGATGAACAGCCAGCTCATCATAAAAGACGATGCAAGATCAAGCAAAAAAAAAAGAAATGATACTATGAAGAGTTCCGATGCAAAATCCTCTAAATGCCATCTCCGTCAAAAAATGAGATAACGATGTTGAATGAATACTCTCCACACGTAGTATGTAAATCAAATCATTTTGCTTCAAAAAACATTAAATACCACTCTCCACATCGTCTGAAATATCGATATGTTGGCAAAATCCTTTAAACGCTACTTCCTTTTGGGAGCAAAAGCCTCTATGTTCCGAGAACCAATCAGAACGCATGTTCGAATCATGTGACGCCACACTGAGGAACCGGCTTTTTTGAAAACAGAATTTCTGAGCCGGCTAATAAGGAGCATTTTGCCTCTCAGCTCCCTGAGACCTATCGAACGTGACTGGTCGCGAAGCTCTCCTTGCCAGGCACCGGAGTAACCGGCACGCGAACCTACATGTTCCGAGTGGCATTGCTCCGCGGGGAAAGCACCCAGACGTACCAAACTCCACAGGCCGATAGGTCTCGCCAAGACCTTTCCAACGAGCCGGAGAAATTCACGTATTCTCCTCACACCACACTGTTCTCTCATAGAGATATTAACCTAAACCTTTTGAATCTGCTTTTTACATTTTTATATAATTTTGTATCACACTTTAATATTATTAAACACTTTAATACTTCATGCATTTTGTTTGGTTTAATGTTTTGTTTGTGTATTGTCTGGGGTGTGTATTGTGTATGGGGTGGGATTAGCTCATGAGCATAGGTGCCTTCTGAAAATGGGTAAGGATGTATGAATAAACCTAACCCCCACCCCACCACCCATCCAACCAAAACACCCCTTTGCTTATGTGTGTCATCATCATTTTCAGTGTTTCCAGTTGCATCTTTGGTGATTTAGCAACTCTTTCCTATGTTTGTGTGGAAGACGTGGATGTAGAGGTTTTTGCCAAACAAGGATCTGCGGATTTAGCTGGTTTTGTTATGACCAAAAAATGTATTTGTTTAAAAGCAGTGAATTGGCCGACGAAGCCAATTTATTTCTTAAAAGAATAATTTTTTTTTCATGAACTAATAACCTTATCATTGCCTTTAAAATTAAGCTGCTGAGCTTGAACATAGGAGCCTGATAGAAAATGGTCTTTTAAAAGAAAAGTGGTCAGGTGGATTTAGAGGGTTTTGCATCTGAAGTATTTATAAAGTTATAAGGCAACATGGTCGCCATGGCTGCCATGTTTCTTGTTTGCCTTAGAGCAGATTAGATGTGCTGCGTGAGTTGGCCTGGTGATGTATGACAGTAAAAAGTGATCCACTATTGTCAGTCAACAAGGTTAAAATTAGCTGGTCAGGCAAAAAATCATGATTTGCAAGACACAAGTGTGGATAGGGAATGCTGAGACAGTTATGTAAAACATAAACATTGCCAAGGCAGATGGGAAGGGGAGCTAAAAAATAGCTGTTTATGCTGCTTGTTTCAGTTCAGTGTAAATATTCACACTCAGGTTTCCAAGCATCTCACTCATTCCCAGGTTTTGTGTTGTGCATGAGGGACTGTGGGTGACTGAAGGTCTGGATATAGATCCCAGTTGAGTCATTTGATTTCTCATAAAGAAAGGCGCATTTCTCTTTTACATTCCAAGCATGCAACAAAACATGACAGCCTCCAGTTTCATTATAGCTGAGAAATGCAACCTATTATGGCTGCGTCCTTTAATTTGAGATATGGTTAATTTCAGATGTGAGGTGGGGGTTATGAGATATTCCTTCATCTCACCTTGTTGCTGTTTCTACTCTTTGTTTTGTTCCGTGTGTTTCATTCCTCAGTTTGTTTTTAGTTGTCATCCTTGTTATTTTGGTCACCCTGTTGTTTTTCCTTCACTAGTCAGTCCATGGATTCTGTTTGTCTAGTTTTCTCTGCCTGTTCTGTGAAAATCAAACGTCTAATAAATGCAACTTGCATTTGCACCCAGTGACGTGTACTTCACCAGGCTGTTCGTTACACTGCCACTTTTAAACCCAAAAGTGGTTTACGAGGTGGTTCAGTTATGGCATCACTCCAAAGGACCCTTTTGGCACCTTTTTCATTTTAATCATGTAGTCTGTGAAATGTGCATGCCAAATTTGTAGAATTTCATTAAATCCACTTCACACTTCACTCTGGACGACTGGAGCACATTCTGAAAGACTGAGGAATCCAAAACTAACTGAAATACTCACGCCACACAATTCATTCTTCCTTGATTTCAAGAATCAAGACAGTAAGATATCAAACTAAGATAAATGCTGCCTTAATTTTTAGAAATTGTACACAAACTTCCTGCAAATTTCCCACCCGTGATATTAATGGAGTTTTGTTCATGCTGTTAGTGTGGTACCAAAATGTCAAGGCTGACCAGAATACTGGATTCGCAAAAAGCCAACAGCATGGCAACACTCTTCACTGAAAGATGCTCACCACTTTTTTCCAATGTAGACAGCTTACAATTACACAGCTGAGATGGAACTATGGATTCAAGTTTACAACCTAAACCTTATCATCCTAGGCTAAAGCAAACTGCCATGGCAGTCTACAAATGATTCTAGACCATTTATGTCTTATTTTTGAGTGCATTGAAGCAGATGTTTACTTTTCAGAGAGCTCGTTTTAACTTTTGCTGTGAAAAAGCATTGTACTCAAGTACCAAATTCACAAACCACTGACAACATGGCTTTTTAATTTGTTTTTGGATTTGGATGAGTAGAAAATGTCATACTCTATTGAGAACAAGATTTTACTCTTACAGGTCGGCTAAGGACAAAAGATACTGGTGAGCAGGGTAATGATTTTGATTGGCCATAAAATAATGACAGCACTCACAGAAATCATTACCTTTGATTACATTAAAAAAGCAACTTTATACTCTATCCTCATTTGATTAGGTATACTCCTAGTTCAAAGGTGGAGAAATGAATTTTTTATGACTTTTTAAAACTGGTAAGTCGATGCCAACTGTCATTTGCTGGCTGTGTGGCATCTGTGGTAAGCACAACTGAATGTGAAAAGTCAGTTGAAGTGCAGCATTTAATGGTTATTAAAACTGATTTTGGTTTTAAATGGGTGGCACTGCCATTTGTTCAGAATATTGACGGCACACAGATTTCATGCTCGAATAAATGATGGAATGTTCCACTGAATATGAAACCCTTTATTTATCTTGGTGGTCAGAGTGTGGGAGCAACCTTTCAGTTCATATTGAATGACTCACTCGAAGATGTTGTTCTTTCTAAGAAAAAAAAGGAAAAGATTTCAGCCTCTAATGTGCTAATTAACAGAGTGTCTCCTATAGCTTTATGCTGGAACTTGTTGTACTCGTTGTAGTGGATAATTCCTGACCCTAAAAAAAAATCTAGTTCGAGATATCAGCTTCTCTGTAGACTGGCCTGCATCATATCTTTATCTCATTAAGAGAAGGGTAGCCTGATGGATTCAGAAACATGCCATCTGCTCCCCTCTGATGACATATCTTAAGTAGAGCTGCAGGCATTCGGGGATATACTCACGCCGAGGAAGTGAATAGCACATACGGATGGGGTAATGTTATTATGGGAATTTCCTACTGGAGAAAACCTTTTCATCCAGTCCTCTTGGGTGCTTTCAAGTGAGGAAAAAAGTGCTTACATTGCTCTTTACTGTGAGCCATCTCTCTACCTCCTCTTTCTGTCCCCATGTCCCCTCAGTTCCTCATTTTTTGTTATCACCTTTTTTTATTTCAGCTTTACCTCTCTGTGTCTCTCACTCGCCCTCTTACATGCACAGATACATCCCACTTGTATTTTCTTGGCTTCAGCACCTCACTCAACCACCCCCGACTCCCATTCTCCTCCCAGTCCTTCCTCTGTCTCACCCTTTTCAGAAGAGCACCTTGTAACCCCTCCTGGACTTTGCTCTTACTGACCACTTCAAAAAAACCAACCCCTGTATTTCACACACTCTTAAGAGAAACTACAAAGAGATGCTCGAGACATTGGCTAGTCTCCACAAGGCTGATCCCTGATGGAGAGGTGTGATGTGAAATACTGATGTGTTGTTTGTGAACCAATTCTCTATGAAGTGAATGTTGGGAGTCAACCTGCTCACTTTATTATTAATTAGTGATACCTGTTTTCATTTCTAAGTTCGAAATGTTTAAACTCCATCCAACCTGAAGCACATCAATGTTTTTGAAATGTGTTCCATTTTAGTTTAAAACTGACCCAAGCTCAAGAAAAACTCATCATCACCCAACACGCAGAGTAAAATCTGACAGGATGGCATCTGATGCTCTCGCAGGAACTTCATCAGTATTCTGCAAGCTTGAGGCTGTTAATGATTTTGATCAAAATGCATCTAGTGAAGCTTCTTTTAAATGGACTCACACACAATAGCTTAACGATTTAAAGCCAAATTTAGGAAAAATGGTGACCCTTACCTGTGTGCAGCCGAGTGAACATGATGATAAATGTCTGACTGTATTCCAGCTTGTTTTTAAAGATCTAGATCTGTGTCGTTCAATATTTGATGTTAGTTTTATAACAAATATAATGCAACATTATGTTATTTTGCTAATTAGAAGGTATCATAGTGTTCTGCTGAATAGTTTACTTGAAAGTAAATACCTAGAAGTTATAAAATAGCTAACTTTGGTTGAAAGAACCCATGAGCTGAGCCAATTGATCCGACTTACTGAAACGAGATGGAATTCCCATCATTAAAGTGTAAACATCTGTTTTCCTTCACCTATTGACTTCAGCACACCACTGCAGCAGATTACAAAGTGAGCAACTAAATGCTGCCTGTGCATGATCCTACTGCAAAGTGGAATGGCTGAACTAACCTCAGCCTTAGACAGAGATCTAAAAATGTTTACTTGCTGCATCTGAGGCCGTTTGTTCTGTCCTCATTATCAGCACCCTAAGGTTATTTTGTGGATGGGAATCATAAGGTTTCCCAGCCAAAGTTGAGCAGTTAAATAGGCTAATGCTGCAAGCTAGAGGGTAAGCTTAAAAACTCAGGCTAAACAGGGTATTTTTTAACCAATGATTCAGTTGTATATTACAAGCGGCTTAACAGTCAGTTGCGCATTCCTGTTAATGCCTGAAACTTTCAAATGAGTAATTGCAGTTGCTGCAGCGTTATTATGAGACATCCATAGACGTAATCTATGCCAGGACACTGGGGGCCTTACCACTTTGCGCAATGCCCAGTTGTGTCACTACCACTTCTTAAACACGTTTAAAAAATGTTAGATAATAGTTCACTGCAGAAACTTTTCAAATACTTAGCACCTCTAAGACCTGTTTTTGGTCCTTAGCATTAAACTGACATGTGATGTAAAGTAAAGAGGAGTGATATGCAAAGAGAACATACAGTCACAGATATAAAAGAGAAAAATCCTGAACCTTATTTAAAAGAAATAATTTACTGTATAGCTGTATTCAAAATCAATGAACCAATACATTTTTTTTTTTGTAAAAAGTTGTGTGTTTGGATGCACAAATGCGCTTTGCTCATCAGCTGCCTCATATTGTGTACATGTTTTTTTGGGGGTTTTGAAGTTACATGCATGGACACATTCTGCCTTGATGCATTTGCAATATCTGCTCAAGATAAGCCTCATTTGTAACAGTGAATTTGCTAAAACTGCAGCTTATCACACAAACCGTGCACAGCTCATGACCATGTGCAGGGTTTCAAAGGCTCAGTGAAATAAAGGCGCTGCCAGCAAGCTCAAAACAAAACAAACAACGTACTGTTCAATGGTGACAAGATAACAGTGTTAATGAAAATAATTCTTTTTCAGCAAAACATTCTCTGGGGGTGTAGTTCTACCCAAGAAAAGAAAACAGAGTTGGTGAAACACTCTAACTGTATGCACAACTTGTAACTGCATCACAGCATATCCTGCTCTGTCATCTCACACATTTCGAAAAATTTAAACAGTTTTATTCTGATGGTAAACATTCTTTCAGCACATGCTCAAGCCTTGTGCCCTTCGTTTCATTGCTGTTTCCTCTGCCAGCGTTAAATCCAGTATATGTACAGATATACTATATATAAAATGTACTATTAATTGCTATTTATAGGGTGGTTTCATTATTTTGGCTCTGAGTTGATGGTAGTTTTGCTGTGCTTTAGATCTGTGACAGTTTCTTTCTTTCAAGCTAGGTAATGGGCCCACATACACCTTTGAATGAGCACAGCAAGTTGTCAGTCGCTGTTATGTAACCCAATCAACAGTTTGTTTTGACTTGGCTCTTTCATGTTTCTAAAAATACTCTTAGGTATAAGGATGGAATTAGTTATCGAGAGACCAGGTGAGGTCTGCTTTTATGCCGTACATCTTCTTCCATGCCGTTTAAGAGCTCTCAGGAATAAACTGATGGATTAAGCATATCTTTGATGTAGTTTTGCAGCAAGACATAAAACAGGAAGATAGAAATGTCCAAATAGAAAATAGATCCTGAATTTGGAGGGTGCAAAATTAACTTGAGCATACCAGAACAGATTTGCAGCTGTTGTTTCCTAATTTGTTTTGCTTTACCTTCGATTCTGTGAATAATGCATTTCTAAGCTTCAAAAGTATGATGATGTGCTGGTTTTGGCTAAAACTGTTCTTCACAGTGTACAGTAGTATCAGCAGTTTGATCAACATCTGAAACTTTGTTCACTAAATACAGCTTAATATGCAATATATTTTATGGACAACTCTGCTGAATTTAATATAGTGGCTTGAACCTGGCTCTGAAACTGACAGCTAATCTTGTATATTTACAGAAAATAAATTAAATGAAGCATTTCAGTTTCCTGCACAGCCAGCTGAGGGTCATGTAGGTGAGCCAGTGAGTCTGTTCACAATAAATTACGCCACAGAAAATGGAATGCAATCAGCGGCTACAGACTCTTGGGATGTCATTAAGAGAAGAATCTACTGAGCCGCTGTGTTAAAGGGCCCATTTCTACATTTTGCTTGTATTTTATTTTATTATTATTCTTTACCTAAGACCCACTTATGATGTTTATGTGTGAGAAATACAATTAATTTTCACAGGACTATTTTCTTCCAGCTTTACTAATCCTCAGAATAAAACTTGAAACACTTCTTAAAACTTTAAACATGAATGGGCAGAGCTAAACTCCAGCTGGAGTGTAGGTCAAGGTACTGTGTAGTCCAAAATCTGTGACCACTACAGGCCAGTTTAAACATATTGGCCAATATTTTCTATGTTATTTGTCCTGCAAACTTAATAATGGAAATTGCTCGAGTAGATGTTTATCTCAGAGTACTGGAAAAGTTCATGCACCTCGTACACAGGCTGAGTTGCTTCATCAATCTAAACAAGTAACACTGTCTCCCTATCAAATAGCAGGTTTGCGTTTTAAGCACTGATTCCAACCTCTTTGATCATTCACTGCATCTTGTATGATTATGCGCTGCATGCTGCTCTACACTGAATCATTGCCCTCTTTCAGAAGGCTGTGCCTGCCTTTCGCTTCTGTAATTCCATTCTGCTTGTTTTTAATTTTTTTATTGTCAGTGATACAGCAATGCTGAAGATTTGAACAAGCTCAATAAAGGTAAAGATCAAAGGCAAAAGCTGCTATGTTTTCACATGCTGTTTGTTGGAAGAAGGGGTTGGGGATTTGGCAACAGCTCTAGGATGTTTTTTTTCTCTCCATTTGATCACACCCCTTACGTTTACATACAGTAGCTGGATTCAAACTATGAGATCATTTGGTTACGCTCTGTTTAAATGGAGCCTACGCATTGTATAAAGATATGTAGAAAGCAATACTTCTGCTACTTGAGGAGTATAACACTGACACTTGTCTTGCCTACTTTCATTTATGTGGGTATAATGTAATTTAATAAAGCATCTCAGGCTGAATACTGACATAATCTGTTACCTTAAATACCTCACTCAATGCATATGCTGATTATTTACGAAATGTTGTCTTTTGCCAAATACTCCAGATGCGCCTCATTCTTTACTGTGGCATATTACTTTCTGATTACCTTTAAGAACTCATTGGGAAACACAGACAAAAGCATCTCTGTACTGACTCAGCTAAGTCAGCTTCAACTGCATGAAGCAGAGCTCATGAGAGAGGCCGAATGGGCCTTCAACCATGGATTCTATTCAAGTGGCCTAACGCCTCAAGTTTGCATCTTGAGTTGACTTGTTTATTTACACAGGGCTGTGATTAGGATTAATGACCTCACTATAAAATGCATACCCTGAGCAAGTCTGGTGCTTTCCCAGCTTCTGTATTCCGGCCCTGACTCTGCAGAGTTTGAGCTATGACCTACTTTCAAGTGCATACTTCAGAGTGATCGAAACAAATGACTTCCCTAACTCAGCCAGCACAGTTTTGCACTCGCAGAGGGACCCACTGCCCTGCACAGTTCTGAGCTCATGAAGAGCTTGATAACTCGCTGATGAGCTGGATCAGGTGTTTTTGGGGCAGGCAGTTGTAAGAAAATAAGCATCACTCTGACACTTAATAGAGTAGCTCATTATACTTGCAGTCATCTCCATTATTATCGGAAGTCTAAAGATTACTGGAAGTCTATGAGAGAAATTTGGTGTTCTAGAAAATATTCAGTATGAGAAAATAAAACATTTATTCTAAAAGTATGTATGTTTAGCAAAGCCATGTGTCATGATTACTGACATCCCATGAAATTATTATGAACCATCACATGCATTTTCAGCAGTTGCATTTAACTTCTTAGGCATTCATTCATGATTTCTGTTTCAATGCTGTAAAAATATGAGGTGACACAGGAACCAAACTCCCTTAGTAGCTCATCAATGTGTGAAAGATACGTACTACATTACATACATTGCATTACATAGAGGATTACATAATACACAAATGAAAGGACACAAACTGTGTATGAAAACATGCGTATATCCACTGTTAAGATGGCAATTACATTTTTTTTACATTTTTATTTTACCTCCACATACAGTGAAGAGGATGGAGAGGCATACATTTCCAAGGGGTAAGTTTAGTGATTAGCTGGACATTGTCAATGTTTGGGGTCTTCATGTCTTCAAAACTGCTATTATGGTATATCTATTTGAGCATAGTGTTCAGCAAGTATTCTATATGACAATATTTTTATATGCCCTCAAATGTCTAGAGCGCACGCAGTTCACTAGTCAATACTGCAACCTTGACTGGAACTGGGTTCTATAGTCAAATAAGGCACAAAAGGAAAGTCCAAAAGAGAGAATCTGGTGGATCTGAAGGGATTGTGTATTGAGAAAAGGTCTCATATTTCTTGCCCTGTAATTTCTGTAGTCTGTATTCCTGTTTTTTGTATTTTTTCATCAAGCATTATATCAGAAGACTATTTGCTGTTTGGCAGACAGAGCTTCCATGAAGTACTACATGCAGAAGTGTCAGTTTATGGTCAAATTACGCTATTTTGTTATATAGTTTTTTATTTTATTTATATATTTTTATCACATTTTTGTGCTATTTAGAGTGTTTTAACACCATTAACTATATACACCATATATTTTGGCATAAGAATTGTATAAAATCCTAATAAAATTAGATTTGTAAGTAAAGATACCCTGTTAGTATAAAACACTATGTTTTTCTCCATTAGACTGAGCTCAATACATGCAAATGAACCCTCAAGTTTAGGTTTTTGCAACTAAAATGATTTTTTTTTAATCCTGCTCAAGTTTAATTAATTCTTACCTTTGACAACATCAATAGTTCACTCCATGTCTTACTTCATTTGCACTTAAATATTTATTTCACTACCTAATATACAATGAAGTGTGTTTAAATTTTACATCGCTCAGAATGAAACATTTAGTTGTGAGAACTGAGTTTTGTCAACCTGTTTTGTTAATTTACTGAGCAATTTCACACAACTTCATGCATGACAGTTCATAAGAGTCTGAAAGTGTGAGATCACACTCGAGAAAGAGCCAAACCTGCGCTTGGGTGGTGAGGCGATGTAGAGCTTAACTCATGCAGTAGTGCTGGGAATTAATGTTGCCTGTGCTGGCGGAGTGATAAGGGGGTGTTCATCCTATTTCTGAAACCAATCCATCAGTTCAGGCTCTTATTTTTTTATTTCATATGATGCAGCTAGCAACTTGCTGAGCTTTACTGTCATTGACAATTCTATTTGCAGAAGGAGAACACCATGTGTGACAACCAAGGCTATTTTTCATGGAGGCCTACAGAAAATGATGAGATGCAATGACCATACTCACACCTCCACACTTTATTTTCACCTACACTCTTAAAAATAAAGATGCAATGAAGGTTGTTTTGGAGAGATGCCATAGAAGAACCACTTTTGGTCTAATAAAGAACCTTTCAGTGTATGTTTCCTTAAAGAACTCCAGCCATACACTGTTTAGGGACATGTGTGTGGGTGTTTAGGGTGAAAGTTTTCAACTGGATTTTGTAAAATATAGTGATCCCATTGGCTATTACAATTATTATTAATCATTGTTATTTTTGCCAGAGTTTAGTTTCTTGTCATGTTAGGGATTGGAGGCAGTCAAACATGAAAGATGTCTGGTTGGGAAGAAGAAGATGTGTGCTTGCTGAAAACGCACTTTGGTGTGGCATCATACCATAAAAGTAATAAAATATTGACCTTGGGCTGCAGTAATTGGAGGGTGGTTTTCTGTGTAATGAGATGTATTGAACCATGGCGAGGTTGAGGGGCTGTTGAATTGTTTTTAAGTTTGGTTAGACAATCATGCGTATTTGGAATAATAATGATGTTTGCTTCAGGGGGTCCTTCCATTATCGTTGTTCTCATATTTTAAAAAATCATCATCAATCTTAGCATTTTTATAAAACAATCAGTATAATTGCAAGTGGTTAATCGACGAAGAAATATTCACAAAACCAGAGGTAATTTTTCCAACTTTTTGTAATTAATATCTCTCCTCAGCGCTTATTATTCAGTGCATTGACTTGGGGAGTTGGTAGAACTGCAGTTGGCTTCAGAATTATTCATGATAACTCGTAAACATGAACAGCAACAAAAAAGTCCATGGCGGTTATCATTGTGATTTTAAACTGAAAATAGGAGCAATTAGGGAGCAATTAGGGAACATTATTCCTAGAAAAAAAATCCATATAAAAAAATGAATATTTCTCTTATAAGTACTGCAAAATGTGAAATATTTGTACTTTATCTTTTTTTTGGATTTACTCCATCATCTGTGACTTGTTTCACTGAATACAAATATTAGTTGACATGCAGTCAAACCGTACTTATTTATCCACTAATGATCATAAAAAAAAACAAAACTAGCAAAAAAATTACTTGATTTCACAAATCAGACAATTGCTACAAAAACGCAGTCAAATGTTTTGCACACCACAAGTGTTTATCACTTATCCGTTCATTTCATAAACTGCAGATTTTATTCTTGGTAATATTAGAAAGTTGTTGATTGAACAACTATAAATAAAAATGTCAAATAAAGCAAGTGTCCCTTATATCATGGAGAGAATATGTAACAGTGCATGTCTGACATCCTGTTAACTGGTTGTGTGGTGATGCAGAGTCAAATTCTTTAACTTTAAATGCACCAGTTAACTGTTTCATCCCACTGGCTGTGACTTAATAGCTTGTTACATATTTAACAGTTGTCTGGTGATCCACTTTATAATTATAAAAGGTGGCTTTTTATAGGTTAGTAGTAATTAATTTTAAAAAAGACATTTTTTGACTAATATAGGTACTCATACTGTAAATGTATTTGTTAGCAAAATATATTAAATGTACACTGAGTGTACTTTAAGTAAATATTAAGTGAGTAACATGTAAATGTAGAAAATCTCAGTGTGTGCAAAAATATCTGACCACAGAACCAGAGAAACTCCACAGATTCCATAGCTGTGAAATGAGGCCTCATTTTCACATATTCTGGCACAATTAGGCATGTAGGTAATATTT
Organism: Bryconaethiops microstoma; assembly: GCA_037577275.1. Lineage (NCBI taxonomy): Eukaryota > Metazoa > Chordata > Actinopteri > Characiformes > Alestidae > Bryconaethiops > Bryconaethiops microstoma. The sequence continues at coordinate 16,056,425 of JBBJLS010000109.1, forward strand.
ATTTATTTATTTATTAATTAATTTATTTAGTCATAGTTCAGGTGCCAAAACTGAGTGAGGTCAGAATAAAGCCATTATCAGCAGGATGGTCAGGTTCCGCTGAAGTGATTTCCTTTTAAAAGCCATGTGCCAGCAGATCAACTTGATGACAGTGTTTCGAGACCTTTGTTGAAAATAGTGTTCTGTTTCTATTAAATTATCACTATGATATTGTAGTAGCAGATAAAAGGCTGATGAAATTTACTACAGACTTTTTGTCTTCTCATGTGAATGTGGGTTATTTTGTTTGTCAGTGTCCATATGAAAATCGACACATTTGGTAAGTTAATTGCTTTAAAGCATTTATCCTTTTTAACAATGTCCCCAAGCAATACAATATGCAATTGAAGCAAAAAATGAAATTAAAATGAAAATGAATAATAACAATAACCACAACAGTAGTCGTAGTAGTTAATTAGGTCAACAGAAAATAATGTAGATATCAAGTATTTGTTGATATTTTGAATGTGGCTTAAACCGATGGCTTACAATTAGTAGCCACAACCAAGTTGGTTGTCCTTACTGTATTTGTTACAGATAAAATAGTTTAGTCTGTTTTATGAACTGTCTAAATTGAGACATGTCTTTGCACCTGGATTTAACATCAATAAAATTGATTTCAGCTCTTTAGTTTGCACTTATTCACCTTTTTTTTACTCTTAAACTCTATTTACTGTATATATGATTTTATCAATTTTATTATTCCCATTTTTGATCATCTTTAAGACAGGCACCAATAAATACATGAGTTTGAGTTACTGTAAATATTCCAAAAAAAAATAATTTATATATGCTGTATCACTGCTTTAAAGTATAGACGCAAAAACATACAAAAGACAGTTTTTTGCTTTGTTGTTTCCTAAGCAAACCCGGATATGAACAAAAACATGAATGTTGGTTGGACTAACATTCCAAGTTTTCTGCTTCAACTTTTCTTAAAGCAAAAATGTCTTTGAGTGAAGTTGAAAATGAAAATGTTTAATTGCAACAAAGTCATGTTCTGCTTTGTCATCTTTTATTAATTTAGTTAGTGTCACCTTCACCGTCACCTGGTCACATTTGTTCCTTCCCCATGAGTCCGTCACCTACTTACAGCACTAATTTAGCACGGCAGACTTCTTTCTTCTTTTATTTGGTTCTATTTCTGAGTTACTGGATTTAATGTACTATGAGAGTTTCAGTGTTCTGTTATGAGGGCCATTCTCATAGATTCCACATTATGACATGACAGATGTTCCGATATTAAAAAGTAAGAATTGGATGCATAAGCAGTTGAATTATACATTCCTTCCTGAGATCTTCAGCCGGAACAGCTTTTCAGTAAATTAACTAATATCCACCTAAAATAGACAGAACAGTGCGCACTCTTTTGTTCCACAGTCGCCAGTGGCTGATGAAATTGAATAATTGGGTGACTTTAAGCCCACATATCCCTCTGTGCTCTGCATGAAAGCCCTGAATTTTCTCCTCTATTATAGATTCAAGCATTACCGAGCTGGTATCAATTTTTCCCTTTTAGAGCAGAAAGAAGTCATTTAAATATGAATTTATTTCCTTCTAATTAATCATATAATTACAGAGACTTGATTTAAAAATTGATGCCTGGACAAAGTACCATAGCGCTTTCAGTGTTGCCTTTTCATGCTGTAGCTAATCCAGGAGCCAATCACCAGTCAGCAATATCAATAACATCTGAATCAAACATAACTCTAAAAAATGCATTACCTCCACAAAATCTGAATATCTGCATGACTAGACAGGGAATGTGCAGAGAGCCTACAGAGTACCAGTGGTGTAGAATGCCTCTTATCCTTGTAGGCATATGGTAACCCACTTCAGAATGAGACTGGCAGCTGGCCTTAAAAATGCTCTTTTCAAACTTTAGGATTTGTTTCACTTTTGTGGTTGATGAGAATGCTTCTTTTTAGAAATTCTTGCTACACAAAATACCATTTTAAGTAATAACTGGGTTGCAAATAGTGAAGTGATAGTGAATAGTGATAGTGAAGGGAAATTTGAGTAGCAGGAACACTCATAGTGCCACCTAAGGATGCTTCTTATACTGTGTTTGAGGCCTAAAGAAAAATAAAGATGTACATCAGTTTTTTTAAATGTATTTTGATGTAGGTCATAAATGTACATTATCTTATGTAATTATTTTCTGACATTCTTATAATTTTCTTACAGTAACCTTTTTTGTGTAATAATGAGAATTAGCAAAATGTTAATTGTATATAAATATGTAGGGTGACTTCAAGCCCACATATTCCTCCATATATGCACACACACACACACACACATACAAACTCCACACACACACACACACACACATACAAACTCCACATACACACACACACACACACACACATATATATATATATTTACATTTACATTTACATTTACGCTCTTATCCAGAGCGACGTACATCAGTGCTTAAGTCATCTACATGTGTATCTTAAACCTGTAAAACTAAACTCA